>OW388295.1:7492009-8198960 GCA_936450465.1 Gibbula magus | reverse complement strand
ACCATGTTCACTATCTATTACAGTGTCCCGATCATATGCATCATCACTGTCTAAACCACTGCTACCATCACTGTCAGTTGACTCCATATCAGAGGCTTCATCAGCATGGATCTCGTTGATGAAGTCGTCGTCGCTTGTAACGGCTTCAAAGCTGCGTGTCCTAGTATGCAACGTCCTAGGCCGTCGCAGGGCCTTGCGTCCACGTCCGCGAAGCATTCTGCTTCAACCTGTAAATGATTGAAAATGCGTTAGATGTATGCAACATATAACATGTGATTAGAGACAATAAACATACAGAGATAATGAATGTGAGCTTCATGGACGTTCATTTGCCAGTTTCAGAACCTCCCGGCGCATCTAGGACGACTGCGCCGCAAGCGCCGACGGCGCCGACGGCTTCTGACATCGCGCCGATTTTTCCGACGCATATGTCAAACGGACCATTTTCTGATTTCCTCGGCGACGTGTAGCACCGGGCGCGAGGCCCGGAAAATAAACTACTATGTCAGGGAAGCTCGGGTTGTCAGTTGCCGAATGACTTCTCTTTTCGAGAAGCAGAGCATCCAAGGAGCGGTCTCTCGAGGCGGAGCCCGGACCCATGGGAGCATACTCCCATGCTCTCCGGGAATTCCCGTCCCCGTCTTCCGCGGCGGACCCCGGATTCAATCGCGGGACAGGTTTCCCATGTTCTCTTTTGAGAACGAGAGACTCCGAGGAACAATCCTATGGGACGAACCCCGGATTCTATTGGGAATGGGTTCCCATGCCCTCTCGACATATATAGCAGAAACCTTCATACCTCGGAATGACACGAACCTTTATTTCAAAGTAGAAACAAAAAAATAATTTGCACAAAAAGTTTGGGGGGTGGCGACCAAAAGCGGGGGGGTCCGCGCACCCCCCGGTAGATATTTATACTTGTGGGTCGGTCCCGAAGATGACGGACCACGCCCATGTTCATGGGAATTTTTTCTCATTATGTCATGGCGAATCCCGTCGGAAATTCCCCTGCTCACGAAAAAACTAATACCTAAAAAAGTAATTGTGATACAAAAGAACTTTGGTAATAAAAGTGGTGAGGAATCAAATTCTCCATCTGCTCAGTTCAGTCCGCTACACATATAAATAATTCTTCAAATCTTATTGAATGAAACGTCTTTTATTCAATAATGTAAAAGATAAAATAATAAATTCAATTCAAATGGTTTGGAAAGGTGCGCCCTCGCATTTGAATTTTAGAAATAAAAACCTTTCGCAAATGGCATCAGTAACAAAAATGTTCACGCATTTTTAGAAACTCCGAAAAGTGAAATATTTTCCTGAGAAAATATTCCCACGAAAAGGCTTTTCCCCGAGCGGCGGGTCCCGTACTCAAATATATTTTCACTTTTATGTTATAATTTTTTTTCCAAAACTGGAAACAAAATTCCGTCATGACAGTTGTTCATCGTTTATAAAGCTCTATATTTGCGTATCAAAAGAACAGTATTTTAGTTATATATTATCATACTTCTTCACTTATGCGTACATCAATATTGCGGCTCTTCGCGCATGCATAGTTCTTCCCAAAAACATGCGCATTATATCTGGAATTAAAGACAATGTTTTTCTCTTTACAATGATGTAAAAATTATAAAAATCGGACTTGTGGTTCAAAAGTTATGAAGTGCGAAAATTATACCTTTTGGCGCGGCGCTTTGCGCATGCAGAGTTCTTCCCGAAAACATGCGCATTATACATGGAATTGAAGACAATGTTTTTCTCTTTACAATGATGTAAAAATTATAAAAATCGGACTTGCGGTTCACAAGTTATAAAGCCCGTAATGATGGTATATGCTAAGAGCGCCACTTATTCAAAGCCGAATATCACCTTCTGCGCGACACCTGGCGCATCAAAAGTTATTGCCGAAAATACACGTATTTTATATGGAATTGAAGACAATTCTTTTATCTATATACTGATAAAAAAATTATGAAAATATCCCAAGTAGTTTCTTAGAAATAGAGCGCCGAGGCATGTTGGGGTAAATGCGCCACATGTATCAAAATTCAAAAGTGCGAAAGTCGGCTATCTCTGTGCGATTGCTGTATTTTCAGTTATGTTAGCGCAATTGCGATTTTTATATGGGAATAAAGGCCATTCTTTCCTCTTTATTTTGGTATAAAAAAAAATGAAAACAACCAATTGGTTCATATGATACGAAGTGCGAGAGAAAGGTAGCTTATCGCAATATCTTCCCGTAATTAGAAGCTATCTGCCCATGTGGCGAGATGCGAGACAGATAAGCATAGGCTATCTGCCCATGTGGCGGGATGCGAGACAGATAAGCCTGTACGGGCCTATCTCACCCCGGGGCAGTGCAGACACTTAGGTGCTAATTAGCCGCCGGGCAGTGTAGCCATCGGAGCGAAGCAGGACAAAATTGGCCTTTTGTAAAGCTAATTATCGATGCGTTACGGGTCAACAATGCACACGCAAATTGGTGTGAATTTTGCTGGACGTTCTGACCAGACACTGAAGAAAGTTTTATTCTCATTGCGGGCTGCGAGGCATAAATACAGCCATTCTCATGCAGCGAGTCGCGGAAACAATCGACTCGGGACCCGGTATGGAGGCTAGCTCAGTACATAGACAGGCGTGAATTCTTCTAAGTAAGCGATCCGGGATCCGTACTGGAGTACCTACGAATCGCTTATAGCCCGCCCGGATTATTCCGTCGCCCGCATGTTAAGGGTTAATTAACACTCCAAGAGGAGATGTTGGAAGTTTTCTCTGAGAAAAGAATGATTATCATCAGTTTCATCACAGATCAGGATTGAAATCAACCCGGCTGTTTAAAGGGGCTGAAGCACGTTTTTTGCAATTTTAATGTTTCAAATTTCCCATTTATAATGATAGTTTATGTCATTTATATTTACTTTAGAGGGTAAAACATCTTATTACACAAACCAATTATCCGTACCGGTAATAACAGTGTTGCTTATAAAACGAAAATTCATGGCGGCCATTTTAATATGAACATATTTTATTATTTCGAATTACAAAAATGATTACTATGGCTTTACCAAACCATGTGCACTAATTTATTAACTTTGTATTTCAAAGAGAGAAGGATGTTTTACTATTAGTGACATTATTAGCAGCTCCGACTAAGTCGGAGCTGCTATCAGTTTTTGCGCAGTTTCCGTCGCCGCCGCCGCCGCCGCCGCCGCCGCCGCCGCCGCCGCCGCCGCACGCGCGTTTTGTATTCGCTATTACTTTTTTCCTAGAAGGTTTTGAGAACTCATATACATAACTTCTTACTTATGCCCCTGGGGAATTTTTTTGACATGTTCATATTCAAGGTCAAAGGTCAAGGTCACGAGTTCTGAAATCGCTAAAAAAAATCCTTGTAAACACGATAACTTGAAAAATATTTGTGCTATCAGGCTGTTATTTGGTGTATATCAACTATGGAGAAAGGCCAAGATTTGAAAAGGTTTTCGCTAACATCCGTCAAAGGTCAAGGTCACAGCGAGGGCACGACTTAAGCATGCTTTTGCGAAAATGTCTTATTTCAACTATTAACACTTTCAATCATTTAATGATTGTTATACACAATGAAAATTGATCACTGATTGTGTGACCTTGAATTTAAAAGGTCAAGGTCACGAAATATGGTCAAGGTCACCAGTTCTGAAATCTCTAAATAACCTTTTCCCAAGAAGGTTTTAACACCTCATATACATAGCTTCTTTCTTATAAACCTGGTGGATGATTTTGACATGTTCACATTCAAGTTCAAAGGTCAAGGTCACGAGTTCTGAAATCGCTAAAAAAATCCTTGTAAACACGATAACTTGAAAAATATTTGTAGTATCAGGTTCTTATTTGGTGTACATCAACTATGGAGAAAGGCCAAGATTTGAAAAGGTTTTCGCTAACATCCGTCAAAGGTCAAGGTCACAGCGAGGGCACGACTTAAGCATGCTTTTGCGAAAATGTCTTATTTCAACTATTAACACTTTGAATCATTTAATGATTGTTATACACAATGAAAAGTGATCACTGATTGAGTGACCTTGAATTTTAAAGGTCAAGGTCACGAGATAGGGTCAAGGTCGCCAGTTCTGAAATCACTTAATAACTTTTTTCCATGAAGGTATCAACACCTTATATATATAGCTTCTTTCTTGTACACCTGGGGAAACATTTTGATATGCTCACATTCAAGGTCAAAGGTCAAGGTCATGAGTTCTGAAATCACTACAAAAATCCTTGTAAACACGATAACTTCAACAACTTCTGTGCTATCAGCCCCTAACTTGGTATATATGAACTATGGAGAAAGACCAAGATTTGAAAACGTTTTTGCTAAAATCTGTCAAAGGTCAAGGTCACAGCAAGGTCACAACTTAAGCGTGCTATTGTGAATATGTCTTATGTTAACAATGAGCACTATTGAGTCATTGCATGATTGTTATACACAATGAAAAGTAATCATTGATGGTGTGACCTTGAACGTCAAGTTCAAGGTCATGAGATATTGGTTAAGGCCATGTTAATCTTTTGATCTAATTTTGAAATCAGAAATAGTTTTTAAGAACAAAGTTGTGAAAAGTGACCCCAGTGATGATTCAACTTGTTAGAATAACTTGAATAATGAAAAACATTTTGTCCAAAAAAATTCCAATTTTATTTATGCTGAGGAGAAGGCGGAACAGGGAAAGGCGAGACCCAAAGTTTCGGAGCTGCTCTGCTTTTGCGGTGTCCCGCAAACGCTCTTCTAGTTTTTCAAATACAATTCATCAACTTATTTGAGCGAAAAAATTAGCTACTGTCCCTTTACAGTTGCACATCTCTTTAAGGATTAAGATAATATGATATAGAGGAGATTGGTGGAGGGGTTAAAGAAGTGAAGAATATTCATTAAAATATTTATAAACAATCCTTGAATCCTCTAACCGCCAAGTGATTGTGACATCACAATGCCCATTGTTACATCATCAACCTCAGCCACATTTTAGTACCTTAGCTCAATCTCTGTGCTTGATATTTTGTCTGAGGAAGCTGCCCTCAAGGGTGGCGAAACGTTGGATGGTAACCCCTGTTGAATCCTTGAATGATTCAAACATTATATTTGAAATAAAGAAGTTGAAAAGTTGGTCATCCATTAAGTATCCTTGTATTTTCAGTTATATTTGATAAATGTAATACGGTTGAAAGTTTTGAAGTTAAACAAGGTTTATATTATCTATGACAAATGAGAGTCATTCCTCCCTCATGTTGGGGATCAGTGCAGGAAGTTGAGATTGTACAAGTCTATAGAGGTTGTGTCATGCATGATGAGTGGTAAAGCAGGAAATATATGTATGATAGATTTGTACCTGAATACCATGGAACAGGATCTACAGTGTATACTTGGATTTATAATTAAGGACAAAAATATTATCAAATATTGAAAGCAGACTCCTTGTATTGGTTGATTGTAAACTCTATTTGTAATTTGAGTTTTTCAAACAAAGCCTTTCCCATAGTAAGCCTCAAGCCAGTAAGATTGGAGGCAGTTACTTTATATGGATTTATTCAATCATGTGTTTAAATTCAGGCCTTTATCACAAGTGGGCAGTATATATATCATTGGACATGAAGAATACATATGACCATTTTTGATGTAGGTGTAACCTGAATCTTGTCCACTGTGTGTTATTAGAAACTCATTGATCGGTCTAGTAACAGCTGACTGTTTGAATATACATATGTCAATCAATTCCTCTCTTTCCTTACAAAATATGCTTCCATTTAAGTGTACATGCATCTTTAAAATATACCATATTTCCTCTTACAGGGGCCGGGCCTGGCCTCTGATAGAACCTGGGGGGGTAAAGGTACATTAGGCGCTGTAGCACGTTTTTCTTGCTGAAATAAAGTGATCGGTTAAGCCATGCGAATCCAATTTCATTAACTTGGCCGCTCGAAGGTAGTTAGAAAGGTAGAGGAAACAGCCCTAAATGTTAATAAGTGTCTTGTATGGTATGGTATATCAATTATTCTTTGACATTGCTTATCATCAATTATCAGGAATATTAACTCCTTATCCACGATCACTGCTCAGGATTACCGGAGAATATGGTCACTGGGAGAAAATACTTCCTCCTCCCACCAGATGCTTTACAAAACAGGATTTTCAGAAAATTTAATACGAAATTTCAAATTATTTAAAAATCTATATTTTAGACATGTTTTCCATATCTGCATGTAATTGGGACGTCACGTCAAGGGTTCATTTGTATGCTTATGTTGAAGCATGGCACATGGAATAATAATTACAGTATCAGTGAATTGGATAATCCTGAAAGTAGCCAGTCAACGAGTGTTACTTGTCAAAACATTAAAAAGTTACCAGCCCGGACCAGCAGTTACCAGGTTCCCGGCTGCTGGACAGGCCTTAATTCATACACTGCTGATATTCAGTTCAGTTTAAAGTAAATGATTTCTTTTTTCATTATGCAACCGCACTTGTGAAAGTTTCACCTAAAGCTGTACTGCATTAATAAATAAGAATAAGTTGTCGAGCTGTTCTAGTTATTATCTGTGTTTACATAATCAGCATGTCATCCCTGAAAGTATGTCTATGATCGACAGAAAGTTATTTGAATAGTTGGGGCTTTGAGATCATTGTTCAAAATCAACTGTCAATATGATATTCTCTTTCTACAAACTCCTGTTCTTCCTCTTCCACAACTTCTTCAAGATGATATATATTTATATATATAACTTCAAGGGTTAAATAATCCCTACCTGAAGAAATACCTATGTGCCAGGGTTACTTATCACTATTGCATATGCCAAAAATGTGGGAATCGTTGATATAAACCTTTTCTCAAGGTAAACAACATTTTAAGAATACGCTGCTACTTCTATATTGCTGTTTATATATTGCCTGGTGCATATGTACGTGTAACCTTCATGTAGGTAAACGCTTCAGGCAATGCTCATTGTGAACTATATTTAGCAGAGGAACAAAAACAAGGTTACACCACTAGCTGGGTACACCTAGTTCATTTAATCTGGAGATATATTTAGCTGTGGTTAAAAACAAGGAATATCACCCTCATCTATGTTGTGTTTTCATAGCAACCAGTTGCTTACATAAGTCTGAAGACATCGTTTGCAATGTGAGCAGGTTGATGTGTAAAACATGTAGTCTAACATTTAGAATCTAAATTTTAGATGCTGAAATGAAATTTTTAAATTTTGAATAAAATGGAAATAAAATAAATAGGAGCCTCTGAGATGTGATCATTTTATACAGAGCTCTGTAGACTTGCCTCATTGACAAAACATGACAAAACAAAGGTGCATACATACAGACACATAAATCCAAAATTGGCTGATACAATTCAGCAGGATTATTTTCCAAGTAATAAGTGCAGTGTAGACCAGTACATTTCTTCTGTTCCTGTTGACAGATAGACATATCTAGACATATCGTAATAACGTACAATTTCTTTTTTAATGTATTCCAAATAAGGTTTAAAACCATTTACGCTGCATCTATATACCGAGCTCTGTAGACTTGCCTCATTGTAGACATGCCTTGGCTCCTTTTCAATAAAGTGGTCTGGATGACAGACTACACAATGTCCTACACCTTCCGTGTTAGTGTTCATTGAGTTTTTAGTATGTTATTGGTATTAGATGCAAAGAAATATATTTCTGGTTTTACTTTTCCACTAATTGAAGAAATATTGTCTTTTCACTCTTATCCTGTTTATGTTGCTTTGGATAAGATACATTAATAAATCGAAAATATTATGTGCATTTATGAATGAAGCTATGAATATATTTGAATTATTATTCATTTATTCTGAGCTCTATTTTCAACTTCTGATTAACCCATTTTATGACCTGCTTGTTCATCAAATGGATTAAAGGTTAAACTAAAATCGTGACTCTCACATATACCTGTCTTTATTCTATTCAACTGCTATTGAGACAGATCTCATATGTCGTGTAAGACAGTGGTGCTACTGTAACCTGTAGGATTTCTGAATAACGATAAGGGTTGAATAATTATAATGTTGAACAAAGTTGCACCTGGACCCAAGGTCGTGAAAACATCTTAGCTCAGCACTTTTTCCTTTAGGGTCAGCATCGAGCTTATTGTGAATTTGACATACCCGGTAAATAAATGTAGTCTTTTTTTGTAACACTTGGAGGGATTGGGAAAGACACCTTTGATAATGGGCAAGTTTAGACCTTTTAGTCATTTTCAGAATTTTAAATGGGCCATTCCCCTTTGTAGCAATGGTAAAATTTCAAATTTCAATGGGCCATTTTTTCATCCAATGTGCAAAATGGCCCATGGCCCCTACCTTTTCCAATCCCTGACTTGTCTTTCCTGATCTAATATTATAAGCTAAGCAATATTTGTGGATGACAGAACACTTTCTTGAGTCGCTTCATTATCCCAGGATCTGGAGCTTATATCTATCTTTTATATATATGTCATAGTGATGTAGCTTCTCATGTCAAAAATACTTCATCTCAATTGTCCAGAACAGAGCCATGATATCCTGAATTAATTTATGGGCTAATGGCATGAAAAGCTTAGGTGTATTTTACAATTATTGCTGTTTATCAATGGACTAAGTTAAAAAGAGATTCAATAATACAAATTTTCCAAAAGTTTAAAATATTATTATTTCTCTGTCCTAAACTGCTGGACTAGAATGCTACTCACGAAATACTAGAATGTTTTATACTGCCTAAGCAGTACCTCTCTCACTCATTCACTCTGATATGTAGACTTGTTACAGCGGCAAGACTACAAAAATTAACAAAACAATTTAATTTCTTTATTTTCAGCCGTCCGTTCGATTGACTCCATCTGCCATTCTGTATGCAGGACGAAGTTCCGACCATAGTCATATCTTGGTGAGTAGCCCCACAGTGCATCTATTTCAGTTCATCAGTTTCCATCTGCTAGTTCCAGTCAACATTGCCGCTAATGGCTGTGATACTGCCGAAGCGGTGTTAAACAATAACTCGCTCACTCACTCCAGCCAATGCTTTCAGGTATCAACATTTCTAACAAGATAGTGAACAACAGTTAAAAACAAATACAAGCCAACTTGATCATGAATCTCATATTTTAATAGTTTTCCAACTTGAACATGAACAAAAAGTCAGAACTCTATCAATTTCAAGAACTGAGTTTCTGAAATAAATAATGATGGTAAGTTTTATTTTTGTATTGGATTTATAAGCACTAAAACATTTATCAATATACACTAAAATTTGGATCATGATTTATTTTACTGTATTGTGTATTGTATCGTGAACTGAACCACGGCGATGCATCGGTGTATCGTGACGTTCCTACCGCACTGCATAGCCGCAGTGGCATTGAAAGCTCTCTCCCTGCATGATTACCAGAGAGATAAGAGCGAAATACTCATGAATTAAATGTCTAACTTCTGCTTGTAAAGTTTCACATGTCACATTGGTTTAAAGATGTAAAATAGTTTCCTTTGAAAAATAAAAATAATATAATCTGAAAGGTGAATATAATATCACTGCAGCTTCTTCTGATATCATAACAAAAATTAAAATACCTTCAGCCAGGCTTTGATTAAACTTTTATCAATTTGTGTTGATATATTTGATAAAACTTTGGCGAGATTCTTCATATGAATACAGAAGGAAATATAATAAACAAGAATGAGTTTATGAATATGCTATTTCCTCAACACCTTGCACTTTATTGTCTGTTGATTTACAAATTGCTGCCACATTTCAGCACCAGGGGGGTTGGGTTGATTGGTTTATGTCTGGCTATATTTAGTTACATAAACAATTGGAAACAGCTTTGGAATAAGAGTCCATATGTCTTTATACCTAAATCTAGTGTTTCTATAAACATGTGATCCAGCCATTCAGCTATAAATCTAGGAGATCAAAACGCTCTAACCTGATGCAATCCCAACATCAGGGATTCATTGTCCTGGAAAAATGACTGGGTCAAATCGACCTGAAAGAAATAGGTGACTTACGTAAGAAATCCCGCTTAACTTTCCCTCCTTCCTTCCCTCCTTCCTTCCCTCTTACATCCCAACCCTTCTACCCGCCATATTAAACATTCCAGGCTCGCTTTCTGCTCTTTTAAGACAATTAACTTACCGGTATGCTTTTGAAGAGAATATAAACATGCATTAAACAATATACAAAATCCTATAAGACGTCTGTGTAGACTTGATTTGTCCTGATTCCCTATCACGTCAACACACACACATATGTATATATATATATATATATATACCCTTTTACCCTTTTACCCTTTATCCCCTCCAATGGATGAGATTTGTTGCCTGACATTTCTCTCATTGGATGCATTGTGTTGGCCTGACTGAGAGAAGGCTTGCAATCTTCAATAGATCGATAATGACAATATACAATATCGGCTTTCTGAAAGCTGGTGTAACTCACAGACAGAAGAAACTGCTGTCTTTTGTTGATAATAACGTAGTTTCAGTATCAAATCCACCATGCAACGGGTCACCCAAACAGAATATTAGTTGATATGGACAAGTATTCATATCTTTCTATGTTGTTTAAACAATAAACATAAGTGTTGCAAATACTCAGAGCATTTTATGAGCTAGTGGTTTTTATATACAGGATATTATATGAGTGTTTATGTCATACTATGTTTACGACACGAGTGCCTGAATATTAGCATTTCCCGAGTGAGAGCGAGGGATATACCGATATTCAGGCAAAAGTGTATATAGTATGACTATAGACACGAATATAATATTCTGTTTATTACCGAAGTCGTGAAATTAATGAAAACACACTAAAATCCCCTTTCAGGGTTCGAAATTATTAGTGCCATCGTGCCGAGGGCACAGTTCAAATCGTAATGGCACGGGTAAATTTTTACCTGCATGCCCTTATGGCACACTTGACTATATATCAATAATGTATCATAGTATTTTGTCACTGTTAAAATTTTAAAATATTTTGTTAAATTTTCACAAAACTGTCATGTCAACTGTCAGTTTATATGAATTCAAATTCTAAAAATCGTCCCCTCTATCAATATTTTCTTGCTGTTTGATCTTTGGCTGTTCCTTTTCGCCGTATCGGTATCTAAGGAAGTGAGCATGCTGATTGGTTGAAATAAAGGATGGCGAGGGAAGAACACGGACAGCCTTGGTTTGCACCGCATGAAGCAAAAGTCGATGTTTAGCACCAATTTAAAAAAGAAATATTATGTTACACACTTCTTAAATATTATTTACCAACAATTAAAAATACTACTACTTAATTATTTAATTTAATATTAAGTTGATTATCTACGAAAAATAAAATCAATAACCTCCTCAGTCGTCTGTGATTGTTTGGTTGAGTCCATTTGTTTTGTAGGGATTAACAAGTCACAAAACTTTGAAACAATTTCATTATAAATTCTGATTTTTAAAACTGAAATATATTTGTATGTAAAATCTAACATCTGTCATAAAATTCAAACAGTAAATAATCTTTTGATAAGTAAATGACTCTTACCAAAATGAAAATGCAAGGAAATATCCTGGTCATCCCTACCAAAAAAAGAACTAGGTCAAGTGACTGTTTCAAGTCTCCCCAGTAAACATCCAGATGTTATAAGCTCTATCATTGGTTAACTTTGGGATATCCCTTTTCTTAGCCAATCAGAAAATTGAATACAAGCTCAATTCATAGTGTAGCATTACCATGTTGACAGTCAAAGTGATATCTATTTATAGACTCACATGGAAGTGATTGCTGCCTTTTCATTTACGAAAATTTAAATCATTGATAAAAGATAATATAAGATGTAACATCATTATTGATGAATGTATTTCATAAGTACAGTAAGTGAATAATTTGAGAAGTGTGAAAATAACTCATTGCTCATTTATCGATTAGACTAGCGTGGTCAAGTTAAAACATTTCCCCAACATTTTTGTAATAAAAAAATCTGCCTTTCTCGCTGCTCCAAAATACACCAAAACTGAAGAAATCACTGCTCAGTATTGAGTCACTCTTCAGAACTCATACAGATACAGATACACTTATGATTTAAAATATTTAATTATCATTGAAAAGGAGTCAGTGAATACACCGGTCACATTTTGATTTAAATTATCATAATCAATTTTATTTAATGAAAAATTTAACTCAATGAATAGTACATAATATACAACAATATAGCCAACATAAAATCTCGCACTTCAAGTCTTTGAGTGTTATATGGTTCAGTTTTAACTTCCATAGACCATGGTATTTTGAATTTCAAAGGCACACCTAACATTGAAATGGCACACTTGAAATACTATGAGAGTGCCCACATGGCACACTTTGAAAAATATTAATTTCGATCCCTGGCCTTTTAACAATAGACTGGTGACCCACCGTCGCGCATTTAGAACGCAACGTCATAGACGATGCGTGACGCCATATTATTGTTTATGATGTCACCATGACAATGTGATATTTTGCCCTAGGGAATCGTATGAAAAATATGAACCCCGATATGATTGCCCTCGTAGGTAATAATTAGGGTTAGTCAAAATTAAAAGCACTGTTCCCGTAGACTACCTCATGTTTTAAGTTAATATCCATCCAAAGTATAATGGTTGCTATATTTTGCTCTCAATCATTGTGGGGTCAGGATAGCGCAGTGGTTACAGCATTTGGCTTCAGATCAAAAGGTCTGGCATTCAAATCCCGTAGGGGCTCAGCAATTGCTTCTTCTGTAGAGAACTGTTCTACACGCAGTAAGGTTTGGGTGCAGTACCACCCATGGTTTGCTAGTTCTAGCCGATGCTCGCAGGTTTCACCGCAATGCATAGCAACACAGTTTCATGGGCTCTCTCCCTGCCATAATACTAGCCGTTGAGATACTCTTGAAATCAGCGTCACCTCATTGCATCATCCTAACCTGAAGGACTTGAACTTGGCCTAGTTAATTGCTGCAAAAACAACGTGAATTACTAAAAAGTCTGTACTTATTTAAAAGGAGGGTTCTATCAGGGTATTTTTTGTGGAAACGAAATTCAAGAGGATATTCCTGTTTACACATAATTATATGTTATTAATACATGATTAAAACATAGTCAAATTGAAAGATAGTAATGAAGGTAATATTTTGATGACTTTATATTTCACAACTTGATAAACACAAGCGCACATTTGTTGAAAAGAATACCCATGAGAACTAAAGAATTTCATTGGCGCATGTTATTTTTTCTCAATATTGACATATATTCTTAAAGTTTATACAATATATTGTTACGATGGAGGGTAAAACATCTCATTACACGGCCCAATAAATAAAAACGGGAAGGCAGAAGGCTGTGCCCTGTTCAAACTGCCAAGGGGAAACAGTGTTTTATTGTATTGTTGTTTGTTACAGAGAAGCGCCCAGTACCTCCACAAAGAGCTGCCAGTCAGAATCGCTCATCGTATCGCCGGGTTCCGAGGACTCCCTTTCATCATTGGGTGCAACCCTACCATTCTCCAAGTTGTAAGCATTCCATCAGTATAAGGAAGGATTGTTGTTTTTACATTCTAAGAAAGATAGTATAAGTATCAAGTATTAAGATCTATATCGAGAAGTCACCATTGTGAAATAAAGAAGTTGATCATCCATAAAGTATCCTTGTCTTTCTATAACACCAACTACTAGAATGCCTCTAAAACAGTTGACATTCTAAGGACATGATTAAGTAGGTTGTGTCATTATTTGAAAGAGTCCAGGAGAGATCTTTGTAAGAGAGTATCCACAATTTTGTCCTTCATTCTGGTCAAAATCTCCAGGATACAAATCTATCCATGATGTTCACAATAGTTTAATTTATGGTCAATGCTACCATTTCAGTAATTCAGTGGAGTATACATTTCATGGTCCACAAAGTTGATCAACTTGTGTTTGACCCTAAATAATGTATAACAACTAGGATGCTGCAAATTTTCTCCTTGCAAAAATACTACTTGTTGCAATACCAAATGGAAACTCTTTTAAAGTGACATTAAGACTGTAATCACATCACTTGTGTATCTGAACTCTCAAAAGAGAAAATTGGGTCTGGCTTGCAAATCATATTTCTTCAGTAATCTGTAAATAGTACATTTAGACTTGTTCTGCTTTCAGCATGAGCTGTACATACGAGCATTCCACATCCTGACTGACTTGGACCCGGTATGTTCCTAAATTATTTTCCTGTTTATTTGGAGTTGTACTTTAAATCTCTTTTCCTCGCTGTTGGAAATGTATTGAACATTAATAGACAATGAAACAATTAATCAGTCAAAAAAGTATATTAAAATTCTTTTCCCCATATTGACATTGTATGCATTTTGGATCTGCAAGTTTCCCCCTTTTCCTAGTGCTTACGAACTTTGTAGGCATCTTTTATCTTTTACTTTGAATTCAAATCCTGCCTACAAGAACTGATATTGCTAAAAACCCTGAATATATGGTTCATCAAGACAGAAATTTGTTGGTCTTCAACCGTCAATATCAGTAATTCAGACGGGCAATGTTTCTTTTCACACAACCATATTTTCAAGTTAAATGCAGATGTTACTGTACATGGTTTGGAGTAAAATATAATCTTTAAATCTTATGAAAGATAATAAAAAGCAATTAATTATTCTTGGCTACAGATCGCAGACATGAAGAGTGATGAGGAATTCTCGGAGACGCTGCGAAATCTCCTTGACGACCACAAGAACGTTGTAACTCTCCTGGCCGAGGGGTTTGCAGAATGTCGCAAACATATCAAGGTGAGCCTAGCTTTATAACTTGCGCATATTTTAACATATCTTAACGCACCACCTACTGGTTTGAGGACATGATTAAATTGGGTTATTTACACAAGGAAAATTACATCATCGGGATCCTCCTGGCCAATGAGTGATCATATATCAATTTTATCAATAAATAAAGCGGGTAAAACATAACATTCTCTGCAGGCATATTGTGTTCAACTGACTTTAATTTTGAAGATACATTGCATATATAATATTTGAGGAGTATTAGTCCTCGACTTACATAACTTAACTTGTAAATTTATAATATTATAAATGAATGAATGAATGAATGAAAATAAATATATATACTACCATTCTTTCTAAGTTATAATGCCGGATATCAGGACAGTTTTGTCAGTGCTGATATGAACAAAACTCATTTATGAATGGTTACAATGGACGTCTAATATTTCAGGAATGATGTTTTTAGTTATGGAACTTGATTTGTATGTAATAGATACTGTCTAATTGCTTCCAGATATCAGAACAGTTTTGTCTAAAGAGTCATGATATTGTATTGATGGTACACCTAATATTTCAGGGATATTTTCAGTTTCAATGTAATGGATACTGCCAAAGTTTCTAAATGGTAATACCAGATATCAGGACAGTTATGTCAAAAAAGCCTTATATTGTATTGAGGTACAATGAATATATAATATTTCAGGACGAGGCTCTGATCAAGGGTTTCCTGGACAAGACGCTCACATCGCGCCTCGGTATCCGCATGCTTGCTGAGCATCATCTGTCTCTCCACCTAGAGAAGGTGAGACTCGTTAGTCTTTGGTTTCCATTAATTATTACTTTTACTTACTGTATAGGACTGTCCAATCAGATCTAATTGCAGGCCTAGTAGTATTATGTAGTTCAGTTTGAAAGTAAGGCTTGTTTAGTGTTTTTCATGTGAAACTTGTGTTAGAGAAATGTAAGTTTCCATCTGGAGTTGTTTCAGCAAAATTGTATGGTGGAATTATTGTATAATTTATTAAATAAAACATTTATGGGAAAATAATCTTGAATCTGTAATTGCACAAGTATTTCAAACCTGTATTGAGGTTTTGAAGTTGTTATTTCATAAGTACATAAAATGTGGACCATTTCAGGAATTGTTTTATATTTTGTTAACTGTTGTCCTTGATTATGTAATAAACACTTGAACCTGATGATAGTTTAAACAACCTTTGCGGAGCCTCAATCTGAACACAGCAACATTGGTATATTTGTGACACCGCTACTTGCAATAGTGCGATTCTTCTGACTTCTTCCAAGTGACTGAGTGATGTAGTTACATTCAGTACTATTGATGCCTAACTGGGACGGTGTGGGTTGGAATCCCGCTAGAAACAAGTCCCAAAGGGTGTTGGAATCGGCACTCTTGCAGCTAGTGAATCTCAAATATGACAATGACAATCTGTTTTTTATTTATTTTAATATCAAATATTACATTGATAAATCTGCTTATTTATCCTGTTTCTATTTGAACCCTGCTGAAATCATGAGTTAGTTATGAAAACATCTTCTGAATCGTGTCTCTAGTGTTCGACATTTCAGTGTGTAAAATTGTACTAACAAGTTTCTCATCTCCGAATTTGGTCTTTGAATCTCAGTTTCTTTATTGTGTCTGTATTTTCTGTCCTCACCCATGAGTGAAAGAGGAATTTGTTTATTCACAAGATTTGAAAATTGTTTTTGAAAGTCATGGTTCATGAAAATAGTTTTAATACAAATCTACGTAAATTGCTTTTGTCAAACAAAGCAGTTGATCTCCAATAAAGACTTTCAACTCATAGAAGTTGGTCTCCCATCAAGACTCGTTATCTCTGATATTTGTAATAAGTCGTATGGAAAGTGGTTGCATGTGAGACGATGCTAGCGGTGTACAACATATTGTATGCATGTTTGCCACAATGCTAGCTCCATGTATTGTCCACAGCCGAACCATGTCGGGATAATCAACGTCGGTTTCTCTCCCAGAAAACTAATTGAAAAGAAAGCAGAATTTGTAAGGTAAGCCCATGGGCTGGCTGACTGACTGACTAACAGACTTGGTGTCGCTGTATCACATGCTTTCTACCGGTTCAATACGCCCCTGGCTGACCAAATGTGTGTCCTGTCATATGTGATACTGGTTTTGAAATAACCACAAATATAAACTTTGTTAAACTTTTTTTTTTTAAATTGAAAGTGACAACCCACTTCCTGAGCAAAAATCATTGTAGAGATTTTATTTTTTTGAAAAACATTTATCTAATGTAATTTCATATGTATGAAAAATATTTCTCATTTTAGATTATCAGAATGTTTTAAGTTCAATTTTATAAGTTCCTAACTCTTGCCCAAATTTCTCCAGCTGTGAAATAGCTGCAATATTGTTAACTTTTGCATCATATAAATAAGGAGGAGATGTTAAGACCTGATATCTTATCTTCCAGCAATGTTTGTGAAGCGAAGTTTGGAAAGGCTCCACATGTGAAATTGGGTGGTCATGTGAACGCAACGTTCCCCTACATCTCTCCCCCACTCGACTACATCCTCACCGAACTCATCAAAAACGCCATGAGGTAAATTTACCAACCTGATCCCCGGACCTTGAACAAATCTTTAGTAGGCGCTTAATTAAAGGGACATTTAGTGTTTTCAAAATATTTTATTTGGTTTTGATACGTACCAAAATATATGTGATGATTTAAGTTCAAATGATTTCACTCGACTTGCGTATTCATCACAATTGTCAATGCCAATATGTGCTAATTACTTGTTTTAATGAAAATGACATGACATGTGTGGAAACCAAAACTATCTGTGTTATCAATAAATTTTCCAAAATTATGTATGACTTATCAATGATGGGTACATTGTCTGATATTCGATCAGAAATCACTTCTGTCACCTTTATATTGTCAATATACTGAATCGACTGGCTTTTAAACAAAACTTTTCGGTAACAGTAAGTTCTTCTGATTTAAATAACACCTTTCATAATGTTTGACTTACGTGATTCCATCAACACAGTGAATGTCCGTTTCGATTCAACTAAATGTATTATGTTTATGTAAACTCATTGACGTCTGACGACATAAGCTCTTTGTGTGAACTTGCTTGTGGGATAATAATAAGCTTTTGAGTATGTATTTTGGGTATCATCAGTCACAGAGAGTGTTGTGTAACATCTCAATTTGAGCGGGGGATCCAAGCCCAAAGTGATGATCAATAGTTGAACATATTTTCTATGTCGATAATTCGTGCACTTAGAGCAGCATTACTTGTACTTTATTAATACTTATAGCTGTTTGAAGCAAGTAACGACTTTGGGCATTTTAGGGAGCAAGTCAGAAGTAAAATTTGATAAGTCAATGACCTCAGACTCGTAGATTTGTTCACCCCTGGTAATGCCATACATGTATTGAATGAAGAGAATCCGTAGAACATGGCTGGAGTCACGCTTGATCCTCTGTCAGACATCCATATTGAAAGTAGTCCATTTGCACATCTTGTGTATCTTATCAATGAAGTCAAGATCAATAAAAGTACAAAGATGTTTTTCTACTTCACATGATAACACAGACGTCACGCTTGAATCCTTGGATCCTCAACACTGTGTGCTTGACATCCATATATTTTCACATCTAGTTGTCAGTCAGCAGTCGAATCAATGAACTCAATCAATAATCAATCAGTAATCAAGATGCTTCTTCTTGACGACAGGGCGACAGTGGAGTCACACTTGGACGCTCAGCACGGTCTGCCGGACATTCACATTACGCTGGCGTGTAACGACGAGGACTTTGTCATCAGGTAAGTAGGACAAGGCCATCTGTTCAGTGGAAAGTTGTTGATAGATCTGGGTAACACCAGGTGTGACTGACAGTTACTTAATAACCCTATTCAGGAAACAAACCAACCATTGAGACTTTGCATGTGATACAAAGTCATACTACAAGTAGCATATGTGGATCAAGGAATTTTCAGAGCGGTTCTTTCACAACTTGTAAATTTTTCAAAAGAGGAATTTCAATTCCTCTGGATTTGCCACCGAGCATTGTTCAATCCCTAAAATGCTGAGAACCAAGTAAAGTAAAGAAGCTACAACTCCCATCTTTTAACATCTGTTGGTGTGACGCAGCTGAGGCTCTACCAACTGAGCTATATCCCCAGTTATTAACCTAATGTTCTTGGATCTTTGATCAAGAGCGGTTGTATCTTGTGGAAGTGATACATACTTTTATTATATGGCGAGCAGTGAAATACTGGGATTTATCAGTGAAATAAACTGTCTATCAGACTACAGTGAAAATAACTTTTATTATATGATTGCAGGTGAAATACCGAGATCTATCAATGAAAATAAGCCGTGTTATCAGTCACTAGTGAAAATAACAATGGAATGTGTTATCAGTCACTAGTGACTGATATAACAATGACCTGACGTCATAAAACAATGCCCTGACGTCATGACTCAACGTAAATGCAAGTCTATTTCGGTGAATATGCAAAGATTTGGTCATATATAAATAGACAATTTGTCTTTTCTTGACAAATACCATGTTTATCTCATCTCGTGAGGTAGAAACGTTATATATTTTCACTCGTGGCTGCGCCACTCGTGAAAATATAACCTTTCTACCTCACTCGATGAGATAAACATGGTATTAGTCAAGAAAAGACAAATATCCTCTAAATATTTTCACTGCGAACGGTGACTGATATAATTTGACATCATAAAACAATGGTCTCACGCGACGAAATGGCGTATGACGTCACAGTGTAACTGTGGTGACGGGCTGTTCCTAGTGGCCGCTCGGCGTAAAAATGACCATTTTCAGACGTAACTACATGGATAATATCATATAATAAATAGAATATCCGTCAATTTTTGACAAATACAATGTTTGTCTCATCTCGTGAGGCAGAAAAGTTATATATTTTCACTCGTGGCTGCGCCACTCGTGAAAATATAACCTTTCTACCTCACTCGATAAGATAAACATGGTATTAGTCAAGAAAAGACAGATATCCTCTATATATCAAATGCTTTGGCATAAAATTTTAAGAAAAATATAGATCAAAAGATAGTGGTTTAAGAGATAACCTATTAACCCTTAACATGCGGGCGACGGAATTATCCGGGAGGCTCATAGAGAAAAATGTTAGAACCCTTGGCGAGACCCGTACGTTGGACTTAGTGCATTTACCGGGTCAGTAATAATTATATTTGCCCCCCAGGCGAAATGCGAGACGAAGTGTGTCCGTATATCGCTACATGAAAACTTGTTTACATACATCTCGCAGATAGCCACGATAACGAGTCTGTGTGAATGTCCGGTCGAAATATCAAGTAAAATTCACACCAAATTGCGTGTGCATTGTTGACCCGTAACGCATTGATAATTAGCTTTACAAAAGGCCAATTTTGTCGGGCTTAGCCCCCGAAGCATTAATTCGCTTGAGGCTATTTTCACCCACGTGTTTGTATTGCCTCGGGTTTGCCTCGCCCGAGACTGCTATCTGCCTCGCATCTCGCGAGACGGGGGAAAAAATCGCTAACTCGCCTTACTCCCGCACTTCATATCATGTGAGCGAATAGTTTGTTTTCCAAAAAAAATACGGCAAAATAAAGGGGAAACAATGGACTACATTCCCATATAAAATTAGAAAATCTCAAAAAAATAATAAAGACACAGCAAGCGCCGTGAAAAAGGTCATGTTTACACTTCATAAATTTTGAAACAATCGGCGATTTTCACAACTTCTAAAACATTTATCACGGCTAAAATACTGAATGCATTTTCATAATTTTTATATCACAATAAACCGAAAAGAATAATCTTTTATTCTATATAAAATGCGCAGATTTATTCACAGAAATAAAGATACAATTTTACCTTTCTGAGAGGCATGTGAAACCAAACGGCACACAAACTAATCAACATATTTTCATCAGTTATGGTTCGAGGTTAGCGTTTATTTGAAAAGTCAAACAACATAACCATATTTGGGTTGACATGTGCTTATTTGTCAACTGGTTTGAGATTATGATTTCTTGGAAAAGTGCGATGAACGACCGTTTGCAATGCCGCATACATGTTGTAAGTATTGACGATTTTATAGGTGGAAATAAAGACAAACTTTACATAGCTATAGAATTATAACCAAAGGTCGCATTCTAATAATTTTTATATCATTGTGAAGCTAGACATCTTGTCTTCAATTCCGTATATAAATGGAATTTTTTTCGTTTCGTATTTATGATGTTACGAGGCCCGAATTAAAGACAATCTTTCGAAAGTAATAGAATAAAAACGAAAAAACATAGAAAATTCATTCAAAGTTTCGGGTGTGAATTAGCCATTTGTGTACGGGTGTCGCTACTTGAATTTGTATTGAACGCCCGTATATAGTCCTTATTCGCCATGTAGATGCGGTATATTTCGTAAAAACGGTACCGGAATCGCCGCCTGGAAATTCCGCCAGCAGAGCTCGTTAGTGAATAAGCTCAAACTACTGCTGCGAGCTGCGAGCCTGTAAATTCTGCCACAGGGGCTAAAAATGGTAAAATATATATATACGCAACGTAAGGGTTAAGTTAAGAGGGAAGTCAGCATGAGAAATGACCAAGTATTTTTTTACATGGTCACCTCTCGATAATACATGTAAAGGGAGATAATGCTGTACATTTTCCATTACCTCCCTTCTATTACATGACAATATTTGCATTCAGATTACTCTCCCTTTGACTTGCATCATCTCAAGAAGAACTGTCCAGATCATTCTGTGACGAAATCATAACAACTTGTTCACAGAGTACACAATCAAGTCATACCCAATACAAGGTTACCATAGGAACCGCTTTATACTGGAGTATGCACGTCGCCAACAATGGCAACAATGGTATGACGTCGCCAGAACTCCCTCTATTGAAGCAATTTTGGACTTAAAACACCACATTTCAGACCACAGAAGTATATAATGAACGTATTATTTTGTGTTTTCAGTGTGATATCACTTATCTCTCATTGAGTGACAATATTTTCACGAGTGGCTACCCTGTCATTCGATGAGAGAGAATATGTAGTGTTATCGCACTGAAAACACAAAATATCCTCTATTTCCAAAGTCTAGTCTGCTTGTCCATGGATAGTGAAACGAAATGTACACACTACTGAAACAGGACACTTTAAAATAGCTTCTGTTCTGTGCGTGTTGCGGTGCAGAACCCTCAGCTGGGTACTGTACATTTGTGGTTCAGTTCAGAACCAGTGTATAAACACTGCTAAGCTTCTATCTAAATTTCAAAATAATAAAACAACATTAAATTTGCATGATAGTTTATTGAATTCTACAAAGCATTATTTTATCATCAATTTACAGGTTAGCATTTGTTATCATACAATGTTGTTGATTTGTGAACCCTTCAATAGATCCCTAGCAGAGACCATGCTCTAGAAACCTATTGTAGTCTTCTTCTCCAAACTTAATAATCTAAAAAGCGAAAAATTGTGAACAGTCTCACGATGATGTGTTACTCCCCCTTTGAAGAGATTGTAGTGTAATATTTATCTATCAGAGTAATTCTGTTCAAGTATCACATCACAATATGTGTGCAGCTGTGATGTTAGTACCACTGTAACAATTGTACTTGATGAAATCTTTCTTCCTGCAGAGTGTCGGTGAGCGAGAAATTAACTGAAAACTCAACTTCCTTCTGTATAATACCAACTTGTGAAGGATCGCGTATAAAGTTTTCTTTCTCTCATTTGATAGCATATCATTTACTCATTTGATAAAAATAGTAGAAAGCTGTTCATTATCCTTTATAAAGACACATGCAACCTGTGAAACAATTTCAATTACGAGTACAACCATTTGATTACATCTTACAAGTTTTATTTTGGCCTTCACTGAGTCTGGTGTGTGGCTCACGTTTCGTACTCACCATTGTCATGAATAATCAAGTCATTACCTGAAATCACTTCAACTGTTAAGCATCTCTGGAAATTCTCAGTTTGTAACTTTTCCATAGGAACCACTGGCACTGGTATTTCATACATTTCACACTGTTCATCTTGTCTATGCTTCATGCTCACGTGAAACACAGAAATATTTCCAATAAAAAAACCTAACTGCTTCATCGTCACGTTTTGTTAAAGGGACACTGCGTCGAGGATAAAAATGAGGCTCATTTTTATCTACCTATGCTAATTAATGTGCCTGCTAACGAGTTACGCTTCGCTTCACTGTTAACATGCAGTAGTTTTTATTACTACCGGTAATTACTTCAATTGTCTGAAATTGGGGATCTGTGACTCGTTACCAGACAGGTTAAACAGCAAAAGTAGATAAGTCTGATCTCATAACTATCCTCGACGCGGTGTCCCTTTAAAGGGCTAGTCCAACCAAGGTGTTTCAGTGGAGACAGAATTAGATGGGAAAGTGTTTTAATCCTGGATTTATCCAGCACAAACAGGATAATCACCTCCACAAGAATACATTGGTGCTACCGTCTCTTTAAATGATCCATTGTCGCAGTCTCCGTGGACATCCCCGCTCAGATGTCCATGCAGTCCTTGATACAAATATTGTCTTCATTCAGTAACCTTGAACTGGCCAGGGTGAACATTTATGTACATAGAATAATAATTTGATATTTGCAGAAGCAGATCTGTGGAAAACAATCGTTTCATTTGTTAATGGCACTCTGGCAATCACATCTTGCTCGCATAGCCTTGTCAAGAGTTAATAATTAAGAATGTTCGTAGTCAAATTGGCTGTTAGATCACCTCTCGCTCTCTGATCCGCGATGAGACTTGTTGATTTGACTGCAAGTATGGCCGCCAGTCCCCATCTGAATGGGAGGGAGAGGCACCGGGCTCCGTCTGCCCGTCAGCTCAGTCGTGCTCATATTGCAGTGGTAGTCGGAGAAGAACTCTGCATCAGACTCGTACCGATCACGCGCGTAATCCAACTGATTCCGGTGAGGGTTATGTCCCTTTGCTTTCTGCATCATTACGGGTGCACCTATGGATGGCAGGATGGAATACTTCCTTTCAGAAACTGGTTCGTTTATCAGAATGTCCTCTAAGGGGTCTGCTACCTCTCGTGGTTTTCTTCCAAAGTTATTATGACCCTTGTCCGAGTGGTATGACCTACTCGAATTGTCCGGTGTCGTTGATGACCTGTGATCTCTCGGAGACCGGGTCAGGCCAATGAGAGTGTTTTCTCTCTCTGCACATATGTCCACAGGAATATTTAGTCTCGGCACGATGCTCTGATGGGAGTGTATCGAAGGCATTGGCGAGAATCGCTTGCAGTCCACATCCTGACTTCTCGCTTGCCTCTTCCTCAAACCGATCTCACGTCTGCTCGCAAGACGGGTATCACCCACCAACAAATCTGTTGTAGTTTCATTCAGGATGAATTGCATTGCGTTCAGTTTCTTATCCCTAATTTGCTTCTCCTTCTGTCGAGAGTTGGTCTGGCCCTCCGTCTGCCACCCTGTTCTGATGTGAGGCCTTTTGTGGTTTGAAGACTTTTGAAGAGGGCTTTCCACATCTTCATCCTGAAGAGTTCCAATATTTGATTGTATGTGTCTTGCTGCTCCGTGTTTCTCTTCAAGTCTTTTACTTCTTGTTTGTGGTCGGAAGCAAGCAACGTCAATACTGATATCTTCAGGGCACATACTGTCCGTTATAAACAAGGGAGGTTTGTCCATTTCATGTAGTTGTCCATCGTGATTGGTCGAGGGATCTAAGTCTTGAAGAACTTTGACCCTTGACTTCTCTGTGTCCTCTCCTTCACTTAGACTCATCCTGATGTTGTGTTCATCCACCTCCTGTCACCTGGAATGTTAAATTTAGTAACTTATGATTACACAACTGCAAATGAAAGCGGATATTTTATCGTCATCAAACAGCAGAGTGTAACACTTGTCATTATAATTGAAGTTTGTTAAATCCTGTATTACATTTGTGTGATTTACATTAATGCTCTAAATAAATATTACACAATGACAAATTTGGAATTGTAGTGAAATAGTTAGAGTATATTTTTCTTTTCTTGGTAAATACCATGTTCATCAATTGAGTTCAATTGTTTATATTTCTAAATATCTTTCCTACCTCATCAACTGGACTGCAAAAAGTTATATTTTCAAGAGAACCACATTTTCATTATAAATGATTTGAAAATGAGAAGTATTAAGATTACCTACTTTCCTTTGACCTCCATCCTTGTCAGAGTCCTTGTGCGTTCTTGTTTGATGCTAGCATAGTATGCTAAATCTTAACAACTTTTGCACAAATCTTGTGAATATTTGTTCATTAAAAAATATGTCACGGAATGTAGTTGACAGTGCTTTCTACTTCTGCCAAGCTCCTTTGACTTGAAGACATTTTCGTATATTCCTCCTTCATGTATTACCAATCATCATAGTTTGAGCTGCAAATCATCCCAAGTTGACCAATCCGTCTAGACTGGGATTATTAACACTGAGATCACCAGAGTATCCAATTTTCACAAGGGGCGTTTCATGAATCTCTGAATATCCCTGTAAACTCTTTGCTTCTCAACATAAGGCTGTTATCCCCTCCTGTTATCGTCCAAGAGTGTGTTATCCTCCTCTCCTGGATGCCAGGAGTTGGTGGAGGAGCCCAGGTGATATACACTCGTATTTACTGCTCTGTCAACCTGTAAAACATTGTATTTACTTTAAGTCAAGTAGGTAATAAATTCCATATCCAATGATCTATAACAATAAAATGTCATGAACAAAGAAAAGTGTTATTAGCATGTGCTTGATAAGAGTCTTAAGAGTTTACTGTTGATTCTTGAGGTAGCCTGTTTACTGTGGTTTAGATACTGACAGTAATAACGAGACTCGGCTGCTGTATTTGTTTGTGTCCGCTGATAGATCTGTAAGATATTTACTTATTTATTCTTCAATAATTGTCTTGTGTAACAGTTTCAGTGGACATTACTGTGGACCGATAACAGAACTTTGATCCAAAATAGTTCCAGATGGCAAATGCATTTTGATTATGTATGCATTTGTCTACTTTGTTGTTATGTTCAACTTAATAAGACACAGTCTACACAAATTTTCATGGAAACTCAATAAATAACTCCAAACTGATTCTTGGAATAGAAAACAAATTCTTTTTCAGCTCTATAGTTTTGTTTTAAATCAAATAAAAATAAGTATATAACAATAAATTTCTGCTCCCTCAAAGAAGTCCAGTAAAAGCAAGATTAACCAACTCTGTGTTCATTATTTACCATTTGAGCTCTTTAACCCTGCCATTGCTGTGAGCGCGTAAAGTCTCCATACCAGGAGTGTGGTATTACAGCTGTGTAGTCAGCATGTTACCAGTGAGAGGAGTTAAGTAACGACTAAGACGATAAGCTGCTACAATACAGGGTTATCTTAATGTCAGCTAGGGTCTGGTGACACAACTTGAACTGTTGACTGTTGTTACGCACTTGGTACAGGGACACCTGATTAACTTTCTCTCTCGACAAACATTTTCTTCTATAGTCAGTCTTCAATAATTTCTGTATGGATTTTTCTCCTATAAGATAATAATTTCAAAATCTTTCTAGTGTTTTTAAATACATGACAAAGTTATGAAATAAATCTGTAAAGAATTTTCTTCTGTGTTCCTAAAAAAAATTGAAGAGATAATATGATTTGGATCAATTTATTTTGTTGAAATTATCATTGAACGCATTGATTTTGGGTAGTTTTATCTCCCCGTTACCCAACTGTCAATAACCCACTAAAACATCTTTAACAGCAAGAAAAAGGCAACTGTCGTAATTGTTTTTAATATGAACCTTAATCAATTACCTCCTTTTGTAATATGTTGTTATATTTATAAAATGGAAAATATATGTTATGGAAATATTTTAAATCCTATCCCTGAAAAACAGTCAATATTTCAAATTTTAAACGACAGCATTTCACTGGACAGGAATTGTTCATCAAAGTTTACACCTACCGCGACCAGTAGCGTCTCAAATCCATGTGATAGATCCAACAGTGACTTGGCTCCACTAATACAGAATTACATAAGCAAAAGTCACAGGCATAATCTTCAGCAGATCTTGTAATCAGGCGGTTTGTGATCACACGTTACAGAGAAGTTACGTAAGTGTCGGTCAGAGTTATTCCTCTCCTCGTGTAAGCAACTGCTATCTGCCTGTAGCCGCTACTGTAGAGGGGAAATCTGTGCTGGGTTGTGGACGTGAGATGTGTACAGCAAGGATAACTAATAGGAGTGAGTTATTTATTCATACCCAGGTTATAACTTATTTATGCTGCTAGGTGATTATGCTTCAAGTGGTATGTATATCCCTGACAGCTCACATGGATAGATCTGTCGTTACATATATATAATGTAGTGATATTGCTCGGTAGTGAGAAGTCACTGAGACATTGATCTGTGCATGTACATTTGGACCAGTGAATCTCAGCTTTTTCATTCAAAGCTTTACGATTTGCAGTTGGATCTTACGGGTTTTATATCTGTTAAATCAAATTAGTTGGCTAATTATGGCTACTGAAATCTGAGGTTGTAAATCATGGCTACTAAACCAGAAAATGTAAGTCATTGCTACTGAATATGAGAATGTAAAACATGGCTACTGAAATCTTAGATTGTAAATCATGGCTACTAAACCAGAGAATGTAAATCATGGCTACTAAACCAGAGAATGTAAATCATGGCTATTGAGATCGGAGGATGTAAATCATGACTACTGAATCTGAGGTTGTAAATAGTGATTTCTGGATGATGTTGTAAATTATATCAATAAACCTTACTGCATGCATTGGTTTGGACATCAGGTGCATACTTACAGATTATGTGCTTCGTTGCATTTCAGTGTTCGAGAACATTTTTATATGAACAAGCTATTTTTGTCAAGCGATCCGAGAACTGAACTGCTTCATAAATAATTCTGGTAGATTTGTTGCTATTCTGCAGGTTTTCTCAATGAATCAATAGAACTGTGAGCGTGGAGCACGACGAGAGTGGACCACGTAATCTTGTTGTCATCAGCAGAGTGTGATTAGTTAAGTATTGAACAATGTCAATGTGATCAAGGTAAATGTGTGTCAGAGAAAAATACTTGTTCTTTCCAGGGGGAAGATAGCACAGTGGCTAGCGCATTCGACTTCGGATCAAGAGGTCTGAGATTCGAATCCTGCCAGGGGCACAGGAACTTTGTCTGCTGTGGGAAACTGTTCATTAAGAATGGGGTGCGATACAACACTGAATTTCAGTGTACCACCCATTGTTCGCTAGTTCCAACCTATGCTCGCAGGTTTCATCGCAAAGTGTAGCCACCGTTGTGTTGCAGGCTTTCTCCATGCAATAATACTGGCAGCTTTGATATTACTTGAAGGAAACCATTTAAAAGGGTGTCATCTGGTTAAATATCCTTTCCCGTCCCTCAATTTAAAAATCATACCCCTGGTCAACAAGTACAGAACACTCCCTGAGGAGAATACAACCGGTCGCCTGTCAGGCACTCAAGGTTGAAATCCATATCATACCAGGTACCCATTTACTGCTGGGTGGACAGAGGCACACTTCCAACTAAGTCACACCAAGTGACACCACAAGTCTCTCAACTCACTTCTTGGTGTGGGGCAGGGAATGAACCTTCAAACTCATGTTTTATCTAGGAATATAGTGTGATAAATATCTCCTTTCTGACCACTTAGAAATCTCACTATTTTTTTTACACCTTTTTAGATTAAGGTCTGACCAAGTGAACAGGCGATATGAAGATTGGGCAAAAACCTTTGCACTGGTACCCATGAACATCTCATAAATGTGATTTTACGTTTTATGTTTCAGTAAATATTAGATATCACCTAAATTAAATAAGTACTTTTATGTAGCTTGACACAATCTGTGTTACAGAATCTCTGACCGGGGAGGCGGTATCCCACAGAAGCTGCTGCCTAAGGTGTGGGACTACAACTTCACTACGTCCGGTCTGATCCAGGACGACCGAGTCGACGGTGGATTGTTCGGGCAGATCATGAACACGGACAACTCAGGACCTGCCCCCGGCAAGATGCACGGGTGAGCTCATTTGACTGGTCACATAATAAGTGCTGCTATTCCTGAGTGGCCTACATAACTCCATAAAGAGAAATTTCTGTTAAGCTCTTTCTTGTTTTAAAAGAGGGGGTGTCCTCTCAACCTTTTAGAGACATGACAGATATTTCAAAAGACAAAACATTTTCAGATATGGTTTTGGACTGCCCACTGCTCGAGCGTATGCGGAGTATCTCGGAGGTCGGCTGACTATGGAGACGATGCAGGGGATTGGCACCGACGTGTATCTTCGTCTCGCTCACATGGACAGCAAGGTCGAGAAGTTCCGCATTTAGAGACACGACCCCTGACCTTTGGCATCTTTGGTAACCAACAATGGCGCTGCAGAAGTTAGTCTTTCCCTGTTTGTGAAACCAGTCACAGCCTTGCTGAAGGTTTCCCTTTGATGTCACAAATCAAGATTCACCCTTGATGAATAGAAGATTTACCCTTGACCTTAATGGAATCAATATTGGTGTAAAGAATGGCCTTTGACCTTGTGATGTAACCAATGATGGTGTAGGCGATTTATCCTTGATGTTTTGATGCAACCAATCACGTTCTTTGGTTGCAGATGCAGAATTGTATAACTTGGGGGAAATTTTATGTTACTGTTAACTTGCTGTTGTCAAGGTAACAATTATTTGTTGAAACTGCATTTTAATGTGAAGTGGCATGCTCCAAGAACACTGTAAAACTTTGAAACAAAAGACATTATGAATGGAGTCATAGTGAATATCATGCAGTGTGAATTGACGAGCTAATGTCAAGTCTTTGAAGATGGTTGATTTTGAAACACAGAATCATGGAAGATTTGAGAATTTGCAGATGTTTTGTACAGAATTCTTCCATACCCACAGAGGTAACTTGACTCATCATGGCGATGACTGGAGTTCCTTCACCTGTGCAATGTGCACATATTTTTCTTACAAGACAGAAGTCAGTCGAAGATGAAACACAGTTTTTCATTGAATCGAAATAAGGACCGTATCCGTGTTGATAATTTTCACAGCTTGGGTATTTGGCTAGAAAAAGAGAAAGGCCCCATTTGTAAAAGAGGCTATGTTGGAAGAAATAACTTCAGTAACCTCTGTGGGAAGAGAATGGTACAAAATGTGTGATGGTGAATTGTTGACTTAACATGAACCCTGCTAGAAGCGTCTGAAGATGACAGGTTCCAGAGCATGTGATATAGCAACATAAAGCTGTGGATGTGGATCTATCGGACTGGTTCTTGTGTCAGTCTGTGTGTGTATCTCCCAAGTGCTATTAGTCATTGTGTCCTCGTGTCTCCTTCATCCTGTATCAGTCTGTGCTCGTGTGTACCGTGTATCTTAGTTTTATACAACTTGCAATCGACACACTCAGGACATGGTTTGTGATGAAAGATTTCCTGCTAACACATGACATCGCTGACTCGATCGACAACAATTTATTGCAACATTATTGTAGTTTTGTTGAATGTGCCCGTCAACAATTTACAGGCTTAATGCAACATTATTGTAACTTTGTTGACTTCACTAGCCTACAATTGCTGAGCTAGTGACAACATTGTTTTTAACACATGATGTTAACTTTGGATGTAGTTTATCAGTTATAACGTTCTCCAGTGATATTCATACTACCGGTACATGTAAATTTGGCGACGTCGTTTGTTGGCGGGATATCACCGACACGGTTTTTTTCTGGTCAGTGAAGGTTTGTAAATGTGGAACATTGTTCACATATCAATATTGACCCGATTTATATGTAAACAGAATCTCACTCGACTGTATAGAGATTGTTGACAAATTTACAAATTTTGTATTCATATCTATGATGTTTTTCTGTGATTGTCAGAATTTGAACTGATTCTGACTTAGGTAATGTCTGTTTATTACATGCATGGAAGAATTAGGTCTTTTTATCATTAGAAATACATTAACTTTCAAGATGTTCCATGACAATATTTTCATGTTTCATATCAGTATTGATGTTCTTTTTTGTTTTGAAGTAAAGACACACTGAACATGACAACAATTATTCATTTTTAGAGCAATTATTTATTAGATGTGGTTGTTTATGCAAATTGAAATAGATTTGCTGGAAATTGTCAATTTCAAGAAATCATGGTAGATGTGTAACAAGTTTATAGAACTTTAGTCTTTGAGAAAATTCTTAAAAGTTTCAAAATATAGGAGTTTTTATTAGTTTTATGACCAAGTCAAATAGACATAACAAAGAGTCAATGCCAGTCAGAAGTATTATCAGCATCTAAGTCATATCTTGACGTGATATACATATAGGTATGCTCGTTATTTTGGCATCGTGTCCGTGATCCACGTCAAATTATTATTTTGCTGTCTCATCAAGCTGTAAAATTCAACTGTATACTTTATATTAGTCATTAAGTGTTTTTATGAGGTTGATGTAATTATTTGTTATGTAAGAAATTCATTTAAGGTTTTAAATTGTTTGGTATTTTTAAACAAAGTGTACTCTCTGAAATGTAAAATGTTTTGTTTTTAGAGCAAGATTTTCTGGTTTATTATTCATGAGAGTTGAAACAACTTTTCCTCAGCTGTGTAAATTGTGGACTCAAACCATATCCCCCTCCTGGTAAACAATGCACTAGGCAGAGTTAGTGTCACTAAATCTTTTGTCATTCAGTAACACTTTGTTTTAGGATATATTGAAAATGCATATCATGTTTTATTGAAAAAATATTTTCAAAAGATCAGCATTTGATGTTCCTCGTTTTGGGGTTGAGGTATTCCTTAAACAAATTTTGCTCATCTTTTTCACATTGAGATTGATTTTACGTTTACTAGGAGTTAAAATCTCACATAGAAATTCGAGATTACAGAGGTTAATTTGCATATACTCGGAAGAATTTATGTTTTTGTTTATTTTTTCATTGTTACATTTTGTTATAGTCTATATCTATATTTTAGTTTGCTTTCTACACGTCGTGCCATTATAGTCACTATTTCAGTATTGGGTTTTGTCGTCTCATCCTTGGTGAAGGTCAAGGTCATTTATCTGACCTTTCAAGGTGAAAGTTCTTGCCATGTTTTGTTTGTTTTGATTTTTCTAGTCGTTGCTGTCTCATGTACTCATTGAGTGTGATTTAGTCATTCGGTTGCTGTTTGCAGAGTATTCCATAGTATTGTGCTTCATTGTTTGTACGCGTCCTTATTTTCATTTTGTGTTTTGACGTAACAATTTGATTTACTCAATTCCACATTAATTTTATTTTCCATAACATTGTTAGGTCTAAGTCTTTACTGGCATTGGAATGTGTCGTGTGAAAAATCAACAAGTCTTTCTCGCCTGATTAACACTTCAATATTTATTAATAAACCCTTTAACAATCAGCTATTTAGAACTGACGATTCTCTATCAGATACAACTAGTTAGTATCTGGAACAAATAAGGATAAAGTGCTTGTATTTAAACCATTCAGATTTTCAGTGTATAGGTTATTACCATTTTCACAATGACAATAAGAGTTACTTCCCCTGTTGACTTTCCGTGTATCTTGCTTTGAGTTCAATGTGAATTGATCAAATGTCAATTCCTTCAATTGTATATTGGTTTCATGAATTGCTTCTTGATTTATGTATTGAACACTATATCCAATATTTGGGTGACTTTATTTACATGGTAGATACATATATTTGTTTATTTTACCTAAAAACATTAAAGCACAGTACCACCCATGGTTCGCTAGTTCCAGCCGATGCTTGCAGGTTTCATCACAATGCATGATAGCCACCATGGCATTGCAGACTTTCTTCCTGCAATAATACTAGTAGTCGTGATATGAGTGAAATACTCTTGAAAGTGGTGTTAAACTCTCAATTCCCTTCACCTGAACAAATTTATGAATCTCAATGGTGTGTTAGACAAATGAACTGAAGGTTGTTTGAAAATTTTACAGACATGAAGGAATGTCATTCACATCAACCTCAAGGGATCCGTCAAATGGCGGTACAAAACCCGCCACTGTGTTTGGTTTGTCTTTCAGAAGTCCATTCTCATCTTTGCATTGTTTAGGATTAGATAACCATTCAACTGTTATTTTCTGTCCCTTGCTACACATGAGGGTGTGTATTGCAGGCACTGTATGTACGTTTACAGTATGTCTCCAGTAGCGTTGCATCCATACTCACTATAGCTTGTACACATGAGGGTGTGTATTGCAGGCACTGTATGTACGTTTACAGTATGTCTCCAGTAGCATTGCATCCATACTCACTATAGCTTGTACACCTCTGTGCAGAGTGTTAGTCTGGATATACTCAGTGCTGTATTCGTGTTGCTTCTTATAAACGATCAAACCTGTCTTTGTCTTCTGTTTTAACTCAAATAGAGCCATGGCCTTGGTAACCTTTGTCATGCTACTTACAAAATTACCAGTGTCAACTTACCGTTACCAATGTGTTTTCCTTCGTCGCCTTATACACAGTAATATACGATAACTTAGCCAGCGATGGAAACAGGTGCGAGTTATGAATTACGGGGGAAGATGCAGTTTAGAATTTGAAAACCCATCCAATGGTTGTTCAGATACTGCACAGTTCCTTACTTGACCTTGAAAGTAGTGAAAATCACCAAAACAAGAATGGATGGCTCCATGGAAAATCATGCCTGTCACCCAATTTTAACAATATCCATCAAACAGTTCACGGTACTGCAATAATCTATGATGGAGTCGATGCAGGAAACAGACAGACCTTGTAACTATCTGATAACTCTCTACCTCCTGTAGCAGAAGGATCTAAAATTACACTCAACCAGTTTTGTGTCACACATATCGAGATTGAAATAGTGCAGTATAGTGAACTTTGGGAGGGAAGGTTAAAAAGATTGTGTTAGAGCAGGAAAATTGTCTTTCAAACTCTCAAGACACAAAATATATGACCTTAATGACCAAGTCTGTACACAAGATTTAAGCTCTCAGATCTTGAGAATGAGTCAAACATAGGTTTTTACCTCATCAGGCCTGAAAGGGGAGACCGGGTACAGCCTATTTTGGTGACCGACTCTTTTCAGGTCACAGCAAAGCACAATTTAACTAACACAAAGAAAGTCTCAAAAGGAAAAGTAGTGACCATCAATCGATCAGTCCTTCACTATAAACATGCTAGTACTAAACAATACTCCCAGGAGAGCATTACATGTATTACACAACCTGGTGAACAGTTTGTGCACTGTAACCACACCAGATCAAACATCAATGTATCAAATGTCAGGAAGAAGATGCTGAACAGTGTGCTATTACCCTCATCAGGAGATTGTATTGTGCAGCAGCATCTTATTAAGAGAAAAAAAGAAAGTGTTTGTTGTGATGATGACTTTATTGGATGAATAATGCCCACTTCACAAGATTCTGACCAAACTAACATATGTACACATCTGTACAGTCCATACTGCTTGCTCCTACCAGCCTCTGTATCCTGTCCGTCCTCATTCACCTCAAGGGGCAACATTCCACAGAATATACATGGCACCTACAGTCGAATTCACCTGTGTTCAATTGCTAGAGAGTGTGGCGATAGTGAATGACTAAGTACCGAGTCAGCCAAACGCTCGATAGTTGGGACTATTTAGACCTTAGAAATATAGGCATATTTTATGTATGATCAACTTCTTTATTTCCCAATGGCGACGTTTCAGTATAAATCCCTTTACAGTTAAAACAGATTATATCCCTGACAACGGTATAAGGATCTTTACCGAAACGTCGCTATTAGGAAATAAAGAAGTTGATCATCCATAAAACATCCTTGTCTTTCTATTACACCAACTTCTCAAACAGTTTATCCAGACCATCTTGGGCTGTCTACCCCCTGGTTGGTTCCTGTGCCACACACAATCAGTTGCATTATACAGGGATGCTAGACCTCCTTGATTAATAACAAATTCTTTGAATCCTGGGAATGTAACCCCTCAAGTTTACGGATGTCTCCTCATTCAACTTAACTTTCGAACATGAAATCCATTTCCTTGCATACATTCCTTCACACAATATCCTTCATTGCATATACCACAAGAGTCCTCCATGAACTGTTTGTGCTCTCAATCTCATTGTTCAATGACAAAGATTGCTGCACCGATTCGTTTCTCTTCACTTGCCTCGACTCACCGAGCGGAGAACAATCAAGGCACCGTAATTCACTTCCTTCTTTAAACATGTTTTCTAAATTATAATTGAGTAATAAATTCCATACTTGAAATAATGAAGATAAGAAAGGACCAAATCATTTCTAACAAGATTCGTATTACAAAGTTTCCAAAATTATTTAATTTATCCCATTATTTGATCCAAATATTAGACCATTGTAATTACTCATTTATCCAAATAAGATTTTAAACATATTTCACAAAATAAATCATATCTGCCTGTTTATGTATTTTCTGATGCTGTCCTCTCGTTACAATTGACTTTGTCTCAAAGACACCAACCAAATCTACTTTTACAATGTCCAACAAAACGCTGATGATCTTTCCCTTGTATAGTACAACTTCTAAATAGTATACACACGAAAAACATTCATAAGACACTTAAAAACAAAATTCAATCCACATACAAAATTAGAAAACTGAAGCAACTACCCCAGGTAGAGAGTAAAAGATGAATGTTAAGGACCCTGTATCAGAGATTTGAATCCTTTATACCATATTTGAATGTCATTTAATACAGCCCCCTTTTAAACTTTGTAAGGACCCAAGGCGCTTAATATGTTGAATGCGCTAATCTTCATATAAATGCCATGATTACATCAAATATTTGATAAAATTGAAAGTACCCTTTATATCTTTTACACTTCAAAAGCATCACTGACACATAGGATAAAGGCAATAGATTACAGATTTAAAAACAAGATCAAATCACAAGACTATTACCAGGACGTTGTTCATTATAATTATACTGTGTATGTTGAGTTCAACAAAGCAGGGACATTGTATTTCTAATACCTTTGTTCACAAACAGATCATCTAAAATAATGACGAGAACGAATAGACGCAAATTACCATTGATAAACTTTCATAAAATATGGAATTCAATGAGTACAAAATGTTCCCTGTTGACAAGTTAACACAAACAATATAATTATTATTACATTCTGTTTAAAGGGGCAGTAGCAGATTTTTTGCAAATTTTATTTTTTCAAATTTCCCATTTATAATGATAGTTTATGTCATTTATATTTACTTTAGAGGGTAACACATCTTATTACACAAGCCAATTATCCATAGTGGTAATAACGGTGTTTTCGCCAAAAATGCATGGCGACCATTTTATTGTGATTTTCCGAAGAGAGAAGGGTGTTTTACTATTGTTGAGATTATTTTTCAAATACATTTCATCGATTTAATTCAGCGAGAAAACGTGCTACTGCCCCTTTAAAGATAAGATCTGATCAAAATTCGATTTGTCACTTTCCATTGTCAATTGAACAAATTCAGATTCTCTTAAAACAAAGCAACCTTTAACCAAAAATCCCTTTCTTGAACATGACGTTAATGTAAGGTTAACATGACTTATGATCATGATTCTCATCTCAACCAGTCTTGCATTATATTACTGTACAGAAATGAAATTGATTCATATCAATAACGTTGAAACACTCAGGGATAAAAATAAATATTTAGATCATAAGAAATTGGCTATTGAAATGAATTTTGTCCTTCTCAATATTCAGATCGATAGTTTATCTAAAAATAAAAACTTGTCAAATTTGGGACTGTCGATAGATGAGAAACAGAGATAAATATGAATGATCACCAATATATATAGAACAAACACAACCGATTTATACTTAAAACCCTCACTGCCTCATGCAGAATGAGATGACATCTAAAGCATGGTAACTTGCCTCTGAGGTTCAAGCTTCAGCTTTGCTCAGAATATTACTTCAGATTAAAGGATTACTAAGGCTGCATAAAAAAGTTGAATGTTTCTTGGGCACATTTGTTTTTAAAGTGATAAGCGCGGTAGGACTTTCTGTTTTTGTTTGAGAAGTACATTTCCTTCAAAATATAGCTTGGAAGTGTAGAAGTACACAAAATAAAAGCACGTTCCAGCAGACCCACCTGTTTGGTAGACATATGCATTTTGGGTTTGAGCAAAAATAATGCTGCAAATATGTAATCTATTTTTTTAAATGACAATAAAAAGTTGTCACGCGCACAAAATAAAATAAAAGTGCTCCAGAAACATTTCACTTTATTATTCAGCCTAATATCACATGTTAGGATTGGTGGTGAGAACAGGTGATTTCACAAGATGACAACATAGGCAACTATTTGATGGAAACAGTTGATTTCATACATAAACATTATTTCCTCTCTTTGCACATGTTAGGGAAACACGGACAAATATCAATATTGTACACAAAGATCTATGATTTTCATGAAATGATATTCAATGTCAAAACAAATATCCAATGACATAAAATTTAATTATAAACACTAACTGACAAACCTAATGAATAAAATGATAAAACTATCCCTCATTATTAAATGGTATATGAATGATTACATACGGTAATACAATGTACTTCACTGAGCATAAAAACATATGAATAAACAGACTTGATGAAAATGTGGCAAAAATCCACATTCAAAGATATGTCAAACTGTAAAACGTGTCAAAAAACATCACATTGTCACAAATATAGAAAACCAAAACTGATCTCAATCCAGCCTGGTCATACAGAATGTACCATCGAGTTTGGTCACAGATTCAAATATTGCCTCATGTTAGAAGAGGGTCGTAAAGAGTGGATAATGAACGTCTCGTTTAAAGAAATCTGTTCAATCTCAGTGTATGAAATAAGCCTGAACAGCTACCTGCCTCAAAGTATGATTTTGTAAAGTTTTCAACCCCGATCTAAAGTTACCAGGTTTCAGGCAGTGAGACAAGCTGATTTCATACAGTATCATCTACATGTGAATCTGTCATTATAGAGAGGGTCGAGTCCAGACACGCAGAGGTCTTTCATTGACCTTTGACAGGGCCAAAATACAGCTAAAATTAGGAGTCAAGTGATGAAAGTGATGACGATTCAATTTTGGAATCTTATAAAATTTCATTCTTCAAGTCAGAGGTTTAATGTGAACAGCATACATCAAATTAAAAGCAGAAAACATTGAAACCAAAAAGCATTGTGTATTCATAAAAAATGTTTATCATCAAAAATAATGTTCCAAAAGAGATAATGTTTTAGGGAGATAAAACAACATATTCTAAAAGTTACTTTTTTGGGCACAATGTCCAACATCATTTAGTTAATTACTCGTTATGCTGCTACCTCAATGTCGTCACAATGCTATGACATCACTCAGCAAGCTACTCACAAGTGCATGAAGTCAATTTTTTAGATGACACCACAATCCTATGACATCACACATTTAATGACATCACAATGTTATGACCTCACTGCTCACACACGCTTATTGCCATGCTGGTTAGAGATGAACATTCTAATGTGAAAACTAATGAAGAATTATTTTTGGAAGATAAATCTCAATCTAAAGTCTTTTTAATATCAAATACATAGTCATCAACAAAAGTAGCTCTATCTGTCAATGTTGATGTATTTGATAACAGGAGACTTAAGGATAAACTAATTAATTTGTTCAAATGTCCTTTCAAAAGTAGCAGAAACCATTTAGAATATTTCTGAGTACGATGTGTAACCATTGGTTAATCCAAGTAGCAGTATGGAATCTCATCTCTGATTGGCTGAGTCTTACAGTCTCTGATTGGCTGAGTCTTACAGTCTGACTTGAATACAGGTCACAAGGATGAACGTAAATGTGAAGATTGTTTGTTCGACAACATCTGAGTGAATGTACGAGTTAACTGACTATAAAAATAAACAGTGTGAAGGCCTGCTCCAACCACAAACTGATGGCGATTATTTGTAAAAAGAAACATGTTGTGTATGGAATGTAAACCAATCTGATAAAGCTTGAGTAAAATCTCCGATAAACTGATGCATTGATAAGGTGTCCTGTCTGTATCTCTCACATTGAAGCTTCCTTTCTAATTCAGTCACAATCATGACATTCAACCGTTGGTAGCAGCCATGACTCCACCAGTTCCAAAAAACATTGTGAAATATACGGGAGCTCAAGGTTGGTTGTTATTGTTGGTTCAAACTTGAGGCCGACTCTTCCATAAGACCATTTTCACATAAGTCAACGTTTCACTACTGTAAACATCAGACTAAGGCATGTATACATGTATCTGTATTGAGTGTATTATGGCCAGTACTGTATTCTTGCTGTAGCAACCCTCACTTGTGTCAGGTGGTGATGTGATATATCTTGTATCACTAAGACTGTGATCATAACACAGGAGGGCGTCCCTAGTATCAGGTAGGTTAACCACACAAGGTTGTAGCAACTAACTGGTGCCACTAAAACTATCCTGTACTTTATTGGATGAAGATGTATGATATTCTATAGCTTGTAGCACTGACACTGCAAATATCCTTTATAACACATGACCATTATTGTATGCTTGGCTTCAGGAGGGTTAAGCATCACTTGTGTCTGGGTTGGAGATGATCATCTTGTCTACTTGAACTGAGAGTTGTTGGAAGATGTAGGTCTCCACAAACTTCTGACAGGCATGGCGCGTGACTTTAGGACACCGATGGAGCTTGACGCTCTCAAGCTGTTTGCATGCCCGAAGGAAGTGGAAGACGTGGTCAGTGATTTGCAGGCAGCCGGACAGGTCGAGGTGTCGCAGCTGTTTTGTCAGGGGACTGTCACGCTTCGTCATCGACACCACGCATGCGTTTGTGAGCTGCACACAGTAGCTGAGATTGAGGGACTCCAGATTATGCATGTGTTGGATGATGAGGTCGATGGAGTGGTCTGTGACCTCAGTGCCTGCCATCGATAGCGAGGTGAGTTTATGGAGGCGACTCACCATTTTGAGTCCTGGCTTCCTGTCGGCAGGTGGAAGGACGAGATCGCGGAATGAGTCCTCTCCGACGCCGACGGCCCAGTCAAGGAGAAGGGAGTCAAGGAGGGGACAGGAGGAGGAGCAGAGACCCCCAATGGTCCCCCAGGCAAGGTAGGAAAGGTTGAGGACCTTCAACTGGGGGAGTCGGGACACCAGCCAGGAGAGCTGCTTTGGGGTCATCACCGTCTGCGCCAGGTTCACGGAGTCGGGCTGTCTCCGCACGATCCCCACCAGGTGGCACTGCTTGACCCGCCTCTGCCTTAGATCAATCTTTTTCCATAAGCTGCGGCTGATGCACCAGCGGTTCCAAGTCTTACACACACACAAACACCGAGCAAGATCTGCCATGTCAAGTTTGGAGAAGACTGCCATCCACAGCTGTCGTTTCAGGACATGTGTTTCACCCGACTCCAGGTCGAGGGTGTCAGGTGGGGGAGGGACAGGGGCGGGTCTCACCACATATCTGTCCAGCACCACCCTCAACTCTCGGTTACAGACCGGCCCAGCTCCTGATCCAGCCCCCCCACTGGCTCCATCACCCCCAGAACCCGTGAAACCTGACTGCTGATCTTGATTCTGACCTTCACCCCTGTTCGGCGGATTTGACCCTTCGTTTGACCTTTCCCTTGAGGAACTCTTCCCTTTGGGAGATTTGTTCTGCTGTCCGCTTGTCCCCTGCGCTCCTCCACCGCCATGGTAACCACGGTTGTTGGGTGCTGTCCTCATTGCCGGAATTCCTCGATCCTGTCTGGATACCATGTGTGGGTTGAGTCTAGTGCCGTATGACGACGCTCGGTGATGTCGTGAGGTCACGAGACCCTGTAACGACAAGGAAATGGGGTCGGTCCTTGGAATGAACACAATACCACAAAACAGCAGCAATCTTCTCCTGGACATAGAGCAGATACCTGACACATGCATGCTACACACAACGTTGTTCGCTCAGGAGTTACTGGACAACAAGCAGCGAGGATGGATCCTACTGAATACTCCTAGGATCGAACTTGAAGCTATAATCTGGGGTGGGTCGTAAATGAACCTATCGGTACTTTCGATAAAATCCTACCCATAAAAATTTGTGCTAAAATCCTGCACTTCTATTCAGTCAAGGGACAAGGCTTGTTCCTAAAATCTCACTTATTCTAAAGTTTGTTAACATAAACAATTTCGCAACTATTTGATTTTGCATTTGTAATAAATCTTACAAAACGATTGATCTGCAAATTTCAATAGAATCCATTTCCTTGACGAGAATTTGCTTCGTAATATATGGGTGAGGTATTGAATCAGCTTTCGACTTTGAAGTGGATATAGCAATGTATGAAATAAGCTTGTGAAGTAGCCAGCACAAAATGTTATTTTATCAATTTTAATGGTAAATTTAAAGAAAAACGTAAAGTTACCAGCCTGGATAAAAATACTTCCAGGTTCAAGGCTGTCAGACAGCTTATATCATACACCTGCTATAGCTACTACGTTCATTGTAGTGAATGTATGTGTGACATCTACACAGCAGGTAGCCATCCATAACGATGCTTATGTGAGAATGTCGACGATTAAAATTAACTCCAATTTTAAGTGCTAATTTTGAAATAATATCAATTCAGAAATTGTTTGTTCCATCAACCGAAACTTATAGATTGTTTAAGTAAATATATTTTTTATATCTGCTTTCTTCTACCATCTGTCATACTTGTGAAAACCTTAAACAAAAGATAACAAAATAATAATAGTTTTAGTTTGTTTTATTTTACAGCAAGATATTAAACTTTATCAATTGTAAAATATCTAAATGATGATTTTCAGGGCAATCATGAACAATGTGAAATTCTAACTGTAGTGAACTGATTTTGCACATAAAAAGTTTCACTAAACAAAACTCAAATATTATCGGAATCTAACCACTTAACTTGCAAACACGAACTTGTTTTTCTTTGGGTAAAAAATGCTGTACAAAAACTTACTTCCACTGTGCAGCTATTTCTTAAAAGTCTTTCTTAAAAAAAGTTAATTTTCATCAAGCCCAAATGTCCATCAAACAAAAATATTTTGAATATTGAAAATAAAGTTTGAAAAACATCTTGACAACATTAACATAACAAACAATAAATGATGAAATTTTTTTTAAAATCACAAAACTTCTCATTTAATATTAAATACTATGTCAAAATGAAATCACAAAAATGAACAAAATGACTGAACACAAACAACGCTTTGAACATTCCCGGCTTGAAGCAGCTGCTCAGAAAATGATGACATGTCATATAATCAGTGAAAAATTTATACTTATATATACATGTACATATATCAATATATACTCTACCTTCTGACTAAATGAATGGGACTTAACCTCAGCTTCATAATATTTCAATCAGTCTTCAGATTAATTAAACTGATAAAAGTATAAATCTAATTTAAATAATTGAATATGTGGGGTTCTCTTCATGCCAATCTGTTGGGCCTACTATATTTAATAGATTGTTATTACCACAGAAGATGTATATTTCTGTTATGATTTAATTGGCTACATGTTTGACGCTTTTTCATTGAGTGAGACAGAGAGCTAATTTTTCATACTTTTTCTACTTTGGTAGAGAGACAACAATAAAACATATATATATACTGAAAGAATATTCACAAACTGATGATAATTTATCATTAGATATTTGTGGCCTTTATAAAATCGTCAAATATAAAGTCATCAAAACATTACTTGGAGTAATATGTTTTGGAATTGGATTGTGTTATAATCAATTATAATATGACGAGTAATGAAATACTTGGATTTATCAGTGAAATAAACTGTCTATCAAGCTGTCAAACTGTCAAACTTATATTTTCACTGCAACTGATATAATTTTACGTCATAAAACAATGGTCTGACGCAGCGAATTTGCTTATGACGTCACAGTGTTACTGTGGTGACGTGCTGTTCCTCGCGGCCGCTCGGTGTGAAAACAACCCTTTTCGGACGTAATCACAAGGAAAACATCATATAATAAATAGAATACCCGTCAATTCTGACAAATACCATGTTTATCTCATCTCGTGAGGTAGAAAAGTTATGTAACCTTTCTACCTCACTCGATAAGATAAACACAGTATTAGTCATGAAACGACAGATATCCTCTATGTATCAATAGCATATATGTGTAAATAGGAATGTCCCCTCAACTTTAATATCGACAAAACAAGGTCAGATGGATGGTATTGCAATTGCTACATTCTGAAGCTGAGATCATCGGACCGGTGTAACAGGGTATCACCTCAGGTTCTGACAAGAAAATACAGGAAGCTAAGAGGACAATCTGAAGAAACTTTCTGGGGGAATAAACTGCAAGCTTTTATGATATACAACTTGTTACAACTTTGTTCACTTAAGGAAACAATCAGTCCTCTGAAAAATCTTTGATGGGGAATAAACTACAAGATTTAAAGACAACAAACTTCTATTTTCACTGACTGCGACGCCTCAGGATAACATTACTGTCAGTAAATAAAGAAATTGAAATCTTGTAAATTAATAGCACTACAACTTCAGAATGGCACTCCAACAGTCCATGCTAAGGGAACTACATGCTGTCTAGTCAGTGTGAGGGAGACTGCCCTGTTACACCGGTGCCTGGGGGTGATACACATGAGCAGGTGCCCCTTGATGGAGGATGATATGTACATCATGATGTCTGTACAATACTCTACTCTATAGCTTCCAGCTTCTAGTCAAGTACCAGTATCTACATTTTCTAAGCTTTATTATTGTTGAGATAGTCATAAGTTCTATAGGTATATATTGGCTGATGACTATCTTGGCACTAAAAGCTTCGAATCTGTTTCTAGGCAGATTGTATTATATCCATTTCCCAAATGACATTTTGAACAAGATACCATTTTCATTTCAACCATGAAATACAAGTTAGCTAAATACTCAAGTGTCACTTGTTAACTTTTTAAACGAAAATGTCCATGTATCTCATGTTATAATAAAGAATCAAAGATCAGTTTGAATTGACAACTTCAAATTTCACAAGACCAATTGCTTGATAATTGAATTAAAATGGTTTTGATTAGAAAAAGGTTTCGTAAAATACTCTTAAACATTTAACATGCCATCTGATCTCCCTCCCAAAATAAGAAAAAGACAAATTAGGTATAATGATAATTATAATAAAATATGTATTCCTCTGAAAGAACATTCTAACTTGAATCTATAGAGCAGGATGCATACTGTCTGTGTAAGACCGAGATTATATGGGCGCGGATCTAGATGAAGCACCTGCCTACAGAGGAGCTTATATACAGACCAGAGATAATTATACAATACTTTCTCATCAACAGCTTCAGTCAAAAACTAGTATCAGATTGTCAAACACAACTGGCAACTACCTTAAGGAGAAGATAGCTTCGAAAATAATTTTTAGTTCAGATATCTTTTGAAATTTTGAAGATGTATCTTGAAGTTGAACAATTTCAGGTGTGAATCATGATTAGAGCTGTCATTGCAAGTACCATATATACATATATATACTGGACGACTAGAGTTAGGGATATTTTGAAATTTTGAATGTTTTTTAACTTGATATACTAATGAAATATCCAATTTCCCTACCTTATTTTGTCCAGTATATAAATAATTCCTGCATTTATTTGAATACGTTTTCACCAATGTGTGTTACTTGCAGTGTGTATAATACTCCCCTATATTATACAAGTGCTACAGATATTCAGATTACGGTGCTACACAGACAATATAGCCAATGAAATTTGGTTACAACATGGAATAATAATGAAGTATTTACAATGTTTCCATGGAAACGGCACCACCTTCACACCCTCTCTCTCGCTCTCTCTCTCCCACCTTCCATCCCTCTCTTCTTTCACGTCATATTTACAAAGGATCATGATATAAAAATAGTTTTGTCTTCTGTTTTGAGAATGATTCCCTTACTGCAGTTTAGCAAAATTAAATTTTTCCTAAGATTTGTTTTACCGTATAAGAAATATATTTAGTGTTTACATGGTCAACATTTTTTAAAACAAAATTTCTAATAATTTAACGACATTGATTTCACTCTTGTGAAGGAAATGTATTACTTTTTTCCAACATGTGTTGGTGAAATATCAAAAAGTTAATATATAAAAAGGATTATTATGTTGACAGCTCATACCCAAAAATAAAACGTGCCATGATTATGTACCACAGTTTAGAAAAGAGATTAAAAATATTTTCATGTTGCAAGAAAATAAAACAATCCTGTTGACTTTTAATATCTTAACCAAAATGTCATATTCCTAAATAGTTTAGATATCTCAATTTGACAAAATCTTCTATGTTCAACTTATCATTTATGTTTGACCGTGGTCACAGATCTTATGTTGACACTTCAGAAAATAAAACCTTTCGAAGATGAACAATACAAGCCATTTTTATCAATATCCAAACACAATATAATTTGCCTACATTTATCAGTTCATAAATTAAACATTCCATAAATAAATATCTCAAATAGTAACCATGGTTACGAGCTGCAGGCTGTTTCGTGAGTCGACAAATCAGTCGAGATATCGACGTGGAAGTATTACCTCTCTTCGGGGACGTTTTCTACTGGGAGTGTACAGGTCATCATCGTCATCGTCACTGCTGTCCGAATATGCTCGCTTCTCGGCAAGAGTCAGGGTACCTCCGTGGGACTTGGGGATAATCGTTGCTCGAGCCTGCGGCCGGATTCTCTGCAGAAAAAATTATTTGCATAACTCATTTTTGAAGATCAGTCAATATAAGTTTTAAAGTTAATACCCTGCCATGCCTATATTCGAGAAAGGGTCAAGACTTTGATCCAATAGGATTCGAGGTAGAGCAACTCAAGAGTGAATGGACAGATTATGGATGACAGTCCTTCCCCTCTGGCCTTTCAGCCAGATTTGCTAAAAATCTAAAGTTGACTAAATAAGTGAAAATCGTGTTTGCATCTTGCCTGATGTCATTTGGGAGAGCATGCAATCTTCTATATTTTGCAACAGAGTTAAGAATAATCAAAGTATAACCAGTGCATAATATAAGCTTGAAAGTAGCCAGCTCAAAAGTATCAATTTAAACGGCAAAATTAAAGAAATAATGCTACCAGCCCGGACCAACAGATACCAGGTACAGGCCGGGAACAGGCCTTGTTTCATACACTGGTATAAGGTAATCAGAAAGATCCTGTTGCACTCTTCGACAATATACCTTGACAGAGTCCGCTGAACGTGCGCGTCGGACATGCTTGAGATCCTCTCGTTTCAGTGCTTTCTGTTGCCCCACATGTTGGAAAGCTTTCTTTATTAACGTCTCTCGCTTGATGAGCTTTGCAGGTGGCGGCAGAGTCGATTTGTCGTCCAAAGGGGTAGTTTCCTTGGAGATGACCCTCTTCCCTTCCACAGCTTTGACTGGTTTCGTGTTGTTGTTGTCTGAGATGTCTTCCAACTTATCCTCCAGCTTTATCTCCACTTCACCGACACTGCTCGCTGACGATCGTCGACTGTCCACTGCTTTCGGCCGACCAATTGGTTTTGGTGTCTTAGGCTGTAATAGTTTAATATTGATTCTTATTGACACAACCAAAACAATGCCAATACAAATTCAGTTTATGAAAACGATGACGTATCAAGAAAGTTTGACCAATAATAGTAATAGTAAGTTTAATAGTTTAATATGAGTAATAGTTTAATATTGATTCTTATTGACACAACCAAACAATGCCAATACAAATTCAGTTAAGTAACAGGATGAGATATCAAGAAAGTTTGATCATAAAAAATAGCATCATAAGTTTTACTAACATACACATGCATACAACAAGAGTTACCTCCCTTATCAAGAAGTATGCAAGTGTTGTTCAGAAGCTCCACAGATAATAAGGTCCCTAACCTTGAGCTTTATAAACAAATTAATTAAAACACTTTTTCTAGTTTTACTACTAATTCAGATAAAAGGAACCTGGCAACAGTCAGCAAAGGTACTAACCAACACCGGTCTAGCAGCATGTCAACATGTGTTTGAAGATTTCAATCTATAAACATAAATAATCCAGGCCTAACTAACATTATACATTATACAGCACCAATCCCTAACAAACAGTGAGACAGTCAGAGGGAGGACAGACTAATTCTAACAACCTTACTCAAGTTGCCACTCAAGTCTAGCAAGAATAGGACCATCTAAAGAAGACAGATATGTGACGTCTGAATAATGTCCATCCTCCACGACACACACCTTGAGTTGACCCTTCTTGCCCTCGTGACAACACTTGGCGCACTCCCAGCTGTTGGGCAGGTCCTCGTTGATGATGCCCTCGTGCTCCAGGTTCTCGTACTTGTCGAGTTGGCACGCAGGGTGGACGATATCCCAGCACACACTACACTCCATCACAGTTATCTCCCCTTGCTCTCCCTCCTCCTCGTCCTCCTTCCCCTCACGTGCGTTGTCGCAAATAGTGCAAGTCACATTGAGCGGCAACACCGGCTGTAAGGGAGGATGGATTCAGATTGTCAATCAATGTAACATAGGCTGGCATATCATACTCAACAAATCTAATGATATTTGCGATATCAGCTATTTATGCATATGCATGAATGTTGCAAACAAAATAATCCTCAACTAGTAATACTTAAAGATGAAATGCATTTTTCTCAAGACCATATGTTATTTCATCTATCCTTTAAAAGATATGACCTTAATACAGTGCCCCTTTTACTTCACATTCCGGAAGCCGTATTCATAAGCTAGCATTTGTTTGTTGATGATAATTTATTCTGCCCTTCTACAAACAACATACCGCCATGCACTTTCTGCTGATACAGGACTGCTTCATTCGCCCCGGTCCCCCGAACTTCCGCATGTCCTTGCAGAAGTTACACTCTCCACAGTCTGTTCTTGTGCACGGTTCGCAGTTCTTGCACCGGGTTCTACGGCGACGGTTCCCGGACGCGACCTTATTGTGAGCGCTGCTGCTGCTCCCCTTCGGTGTCTTGCTTCCTGAACCTACGTAGGTCGTGGTTCGTACCTTCTTCACTTTCTGTTGTGGGTAATATGGGAAATATTTAATGAGTTCACTGCCAATTGTTGATAATAAAATTAGTAAACATACCTAAATCCCTCTCACAAATTGTCGAAATTATTTCAGATTATTATTCACAATATAGAAAATCTCAGTAACAACCACTCAGTCAACAGTTATGTAGATGAAAAATAGATTAACATACTGCATGATCTGATATCTTGGAAATATCTTTGTGATATCACAAATTGGGAACTACAGGTATTTACATTAAAATGTCACCATGATATCAACCATTTAGAATTTATTCCCTAACTTATTCCCTATCAATAACCAGATATCAGCTAAATATGCAGTGTTCACCTTGTTAGACTCCGGCACCCAGCAGGTTGGTTCTCCGCACGCAGCTGCCAGTTTGTTGTCGTACTTGTGGTCCACCAGGAGTTGCTGAAGCAGCAGAAATATACATAATAGGACAGTGATAATAGGTCCCGTTACCAGAGGCAGGAATAGGTTGTAGATATTTTGAGTCATTGTCAAAAAACACAAGTTTAAATTTCATCTTCGCAAGAATCAACTGTACATGATGCAAAGCTTACGAAGCAGGCAATATATTGATTGAATCTAGAAATTATTAGAGTTGCAGATTGTAATATCAATAGGATTTATGCTCACTGAAGAAATAATTAATCTGCAGCAGAAAGTCTAATGAAAAGTATTTTATATTTTATTACAAAAAGCAATACTCGGTAAAGAGTCAGTAATGTATAATGAAATTTACGAGTTGCCTACCCTGACATCCCTGAGTACAGACTCTGGATCCAGAAGATCCTTGGGGACTCCACGCTTGTTAAGCGGCAAACTCTCAACCTTCCTGAGCAGTCGAGCGAGTCCCTCCAACTCAAACTCTGTCAGATGGACCCACTTCCTGTCCGAGTCTCCACTCTCAAACATATTCTCCGAGTGAAGAGAGTCTGTGGAAATCTTTCGAGACTTGCGAGGTTTGCGGACCGACTCGTCGTCACTCTGAGATATTTTGTTGGAATCATCGATCCTCGTCAGTGGGATTGTGATGCTCTTTGACAGCTTTTGTTCTTCTTCCTTCTCAAGTTTGAGTTTTGAAAAATCAACTGGAGATTCTGGATTCCGAGATGGTGGTCTGGAGTCTGGGTTCCTTGACGGTGGCCGAGAATCGTCGCTGGCGAGATATGATCCTGGAGATTCTGGCTGTTCATCAAGATCATCCTTGTCGGGTTTCTTCAAGTAGGATTTCTTACCCACACACTCGACATAGCGGGCCAACACGTACCACAGGATCTCGTTGTAGAATGGGTAGCGGAACTTCTGTGGGACCTGTGAAGATGAGCATGTTTGTTTTAGAGACTATGACACAAGGATAGGTTTAGTCTTATGGGTCTACTAAATAATCTTATATAACAGATATTCAAATTTCAGTTGGAAATTATTTATGCATGTCAAATCAGAGAGACATAAAGATCCTGCGAAAGTATGTGTTGAGTGAATCATGTGTAAATAACTACCCATTTGAAAGAACATCAATTGATTACTACATTCATAAGGAAAAGAAACAACTAAAGACATGTGGGGCAATAATAAGTAGTAATCATGCAAGAGATTATACAAGAATGTACTGTATAAGGGAGACAACTATTAAGAATGTCCTATATATGAGACCGTTTCAGTGTATAATGAATTTCCTCCGGGATAATAAAGTCTTATCTTATTTTATCTTATTTGTCCTAAAAGGGAGATAACTCCAAGTCCGGGTACTTACATGCGTCTTGTCCTCAACTTCTGCTACCCGGAGTTGCTGGACAATGTTGAAACTGTGCAGGAAGTTACCTCCAAACACCAGAGAGTCGGCCGGCGTGTACACGGCGTGAATCCAACCTAGCGACACACAAAATGGTTACCGGTATAGGAATCATGAGTTACCTTACCTCAGCACATGTCTATCCCAGGAGTCTCAAGTCAACACTGTCGACTCACATTATATTTAAACTGACCTAACAATGGGTTCACGAACAAATTTCAAATGTGCACATTTTTTTGAAGGTCTTAATCTAGCTAAATTAAATTGAACAAAATGAATATAATCTTTTTATGTAAAACTCATTGTCATCTTGACTGATCTTAAATTCAAGAGTGAAAGATGTTGTACTCCAGCTCTTGTAATGTATGAATCCTAAATTTCATTTGAAAATGTCCATTCAGAGAACAATGTCATACAATGAAATGGCAAATATAACGCTGTTATGTTACTGTGACAACTGACCAGAAGGAATGATGAAGGTGTCTCCTGCCATCAGGTTGACCTTCTGGCATTCAGCGACCTGGTCGGGGAGGAAGATGTCGCCCTGTTTGGCCGAGAGGACCCAGTTCTCGTACAGCTCCACGTTCGTCTCCGTTGGTGGTATCAGCCAGAATATCTTCTCCCCGTGAAGGATGTGGTACCACACTGATGTGCCCCCGAAGTCGATGTGGAAGTCTGTGTAGCACCCTGCCACGCTCATCAGGCAGTATCTGCGGAGGAAATGTTACGGATAGTAGAACGGTCTCTTTGCTACAGGTGCACATCTAACCTACTTACTGTTCTAATGATTGTCAACGGCAAATCATAGATGATCTTCTGTAATAAAGAATTAAAAAAGGAACCCATTAATTAATGTCAAATGTTTTAAATGTGACAGACATCATAAGAATTAAGAGAACTAACACTGTGAGCTAAGAAATAGTATTATTCTCTTGATCCATGAAAATAGAATATGCTTAGGCTTTGTTATCCTACACACATTCATACATTTAACAAGCAGCTGTCACTAAGGTGACATGATTCCCCGCCGCAAAGTAATACTTTAAACTTGAAAAATAATGTCATGGTCAACAAAATCAACTGGGCACTAAATTTTCCGTAAAGGAACCAATCATTGGTGTAAGATAATGATGAGAATCCATTTAACAGTTCTTCAAGCTAAATGTGCGGCGGGGGATAAAAATTGTTGCTAGAATGCTCCCAAATTATCAAAACAATAAAGTTCAATACTTGTGTCCTTCTTAAGGTTTAACTCACTTCTGTACTTTGGGGTACTTCATCTTTTCGATGATGTTGGTCGACTCGGTCTGACACTCCTTCAGGTGACGAGGCCACACCCGGTCTACCCAGTCTACCTGTCGCACCTGTAACCAAGGCAACAATCAACTCACCTGTCGACAGCAGTCATCCACTCTCCAATATAGCATAACGATATAGCATCTTCCTAACAAACAATATGATGCAGAGAGTGGGACACTCAAAACTATGACATTGACATTTCATTTAAATTTGTGATTAAGATGTAGATTAAGATGCAAATAGCGCCTATACCAGGGTGCATTTATAAACATGGAGATATCAGACAAGTCAAAAGTATTTACCTATATGTCTTTTGATGAACTTTTGTTAACAGAAATCCCTGTTACATAAAGCGACTTCTATCTATGGAACCAGGAGCTCATTTGAATAAAAGAGTTACAACAGGTTTCTGAGGTTTTTTACTTTTTTGTTTGGCCCTCAGTTTTTTTTAGTGTGTAATAATAACTGCCTATCGAGTTGGGCAACCATTTCTATTCTTCTGCTTTATATTGAAGTAGGGACCACATACCAGTGTGGGAGACTCGACATAGTTCTCTAGCTTGGTGTGACTGAACTCGAGACTGATGACGTTGAGGAGACGATCTCGGTCCGGAGTCTCGTAGTATCGTACCCAGTCCTTCATCGTCATCTCCATCCCCTTCTGCGTGTTCACGTCCATCACATCAAGCATCCGCCGACTTCCTGTCAGCAACAAACAACAGAATATCCATCATAGTGGAGGTCACATACTTTTGAAAGCATAAAATCTCCATCAAGCTTCTCCACTGCTAGTAAACACCTGCAGCTCCGGGGAAGGATCAATCTGCAAAGTACTCAACTATTTCAAAGCACACATGTCTCATTTTAAGCTGATTCTTTTTCTGTGTTATCAGGAGTGGCGCCAGTCTGATTAAAATCGACGGTTTTCCGTGGAATAAAAAATGCAAAATAGTGCATCTACCGGGATACGAACTCGTTCGTTGGTTTCCACGCCAAACCGTCTGAAAGCACCCCGTACACTAGCGTGTTCGGGCGCAATTCAGCAAGCCAATCAAAAGATGCCCAACAAATGCTTTTGGTGCGAGAAACTAGGGGCAGATAACTCCAAACAGCTATCCCTTTGTCTGTTCCGAATGCTTTCAAAACCGCAACCGTTTAAATACTATGATGTGATTGGTCAGCTATTTGACTGGGTTTTGGCTGCGCTAAACTGGTTCTGAACACACGCCTATACGGGGTGTTCTCAGACCTTGTGGCGAGGAATCTACAGAACCTGTTCGTATCCCGGCAGATGCAAAATTTTGCAAATTTTATTCCTCGGAACAAGGTCGATTTTAATCAGACTGGAGTGGCGCTAACATAATGGTGAAAAGTTTCAAGTATTTACCATCAAAACACAGGTAACACAGGTGGGGTATTGGTCTGATGAAGGGGGTCCAACGACCCCCGAAAATTAACTGTTAAATGTTGATCTGACCGCCTGCGTTTTAACTGTACATCAACAGAGGAGAACGAAAAAAAGAAATCATGTGTTAACATCTAATATTCAATTATTCATCACTGTAGATAGTTGCTTATTAAAGTTTCCTGTACCAAGGGAAGCAACTCTGGGTGGGAACTCCTCATACCACAAAGGAGTATTGACAATTGGGTTTTGGAAGTGCAGGTTCCAGACAATGAGAACCCTGACTATAGTAGGTGTTTTATTAATTATTTCTCTGTGTAGTACTTACCAACACACTGCTTCACATCGCTCACTTTGAAATTCTGACTGGGAACTCTGAAATATCAAAAGGATAAATTAATACTGAATTATCATGCTTTTATCAGAAATTAAAATTTACACTGAAATCAGCAACCTGTCTAAAATCATACAATTCAAGGGTTTAAAATAAAATAAAATAGAGCCATGGGCTCTGTAGATCATCTGAAATCCATGATTTATTATCTAAGGTTGAATATCTAGGTTTTCTCAAGTAATACATTGTTAACAAGCAAATAATAGGTTTTTAGATTGTGACCCTTGTGACTCACAATTGAGGTCACATGGTCACCAAATCTACAATTTAGAATCCCTATTGGCCAAGGAGTTTGCACACAACATTTCAGCTTTTTAGAGCTTTATTTATTGGAAAAGAAGATGAAAATAGGTTTTTAAGGATGTGACCCCTGTTACCCTATTTGAGGTCACAAAATCTACAATTTAGAATCCCCATTGGCCAAGGAGTCTGCACACAACTTTTCAGCTCTCTAGAGTTTTTGGAACTGGAGAAGAAATTAAAATTTTTTTTTTAAGGATTTGACCCCTGTGACTGTATTTGGGGTCAAAGGGTCACAAAATCTATAATTTAGAATCCCAATTGGCCAAGGAGTCTGCACATAAATTTCAGCTCTCTTGAGTCATTGTTTCTGGAGAAGAAGTCGAAGAAGTGAAAAGTTTACGGATGGATGACGAATGCCTTGCAATGCCATGCCTTTCAGGTCTGACGAGCTAAAAATATACATATGAATAGTTTGTGAACATTTATTTTTACCTCATCCCTAGTCCGGTTTTATCCTTGAATAATATGGGTTTTGTGAGGCCATTTTCTTGAACCCATTGCAGTGTGAATTCTGAAAGAACAAATTCAAGATATATTTGTAATTAATATTGAACATGAATTGGTATACCCGGTAACTATATATACGTATAACTATATATTAGTATAACTATTACAAAGTCAGAAATGTTTTATCTGATAAATCAATTATAGTAAGAATATGTTTCGAGCTAATATATTTTCAAGCTACCAGACTAATGCTAATTTTGAACCCAGTGTATGATATTCACGAGAGCGGTTCGACATCACAACGTACCATTTCCCTTCATGTACTGCACATAGTCGCCAGTGTACGAGGTGCGGTGAAGCTTCTCCTCGATGTTATAGTTCCGCTTGCCTTCAATCTCGTCATCGTCGATATCCTCGTCCGTGTAGTGCTTCCGCTCCTTCGCCCTCTGTAACAGTACAGTACATGTCATATAGGATCATATAGTAGGTGTCATATAGGTACATATAGGTATCATATAGGTACAACAAGTAGGTGTCATATAGGTACAAGTAGGTGTCATATAGGATCATATAGATGTCATATAGGTACATATAGGTATCATATAGGTACAACAAGTAGGTGTCATATTGACTCTTGGTTCAAAGAAAATCACGCTTGCTGACCACTTTTGCAACTGACCTGATCTGAAATAACCAGCAGCTGGTTAATGAGCAGGCAGTTACTTCGAACACTGGTGTCATATGGGTACAACAAGTAGGTGTCATATGGGTACAACAAGTAGGTGTCATTTTTATAGGTACAAGTTAAGCGGTAGATTTGGGTTCTGCAGTTGTACACATTTTCTTGTACTTTCACCAGATCTTCAAACTTAACTTCACAATTGCAAGATAATGGCCAAAGTGTTTATCTGAAATGATCTCAGTATGGCCATGGTGGAGATCTACTTCCCTGTGTAGATAAACATAGAAGGCAAATGCCTTTGAACATGGAACATCAATATACTGGCCTCTCTCCATGTGTTGATGTCGATTATCTTTTTTCACTTAATATAGCTACCATTTTGGTGTTTTGGGCTGATTTTGTATTTTAAAATGAGGAACTCACATGCTCAATTCATTTCGGTTTAAAATTACACATACAAAGAATAATGAATAACGGCACTATACCTTCAATATAGTACTAAAATGGATATATTCCTATAAACAGGTTGTCAACATGATTTTCATAAATGTTGAAAATATTATTCCTGGTCAAGGGAAGATTTTTTACTCAGTGACCAGTTTAGTATAAGATTGTGAGGATACATTTGAATTATACTGTGATGTAGATGTATTTGATAAAGTAATATTCAAAATAAACAGTAAAAGGAAAGAGATCAAGCATAACAATCATATTGCCATTAGTTTGTCAATCTCAAAATATTTTGGTACTTATGTCAGAAAACCTGATATTTGACAAGAGTTGCCTCCCTTGCTCTAAGAGCATGTCCTTGCAAATTCTTAAAAATAATCAGTATTTTTAAACAATTCTATTTCTCAGTGTGTATGCTGATAAATGGCAACTTGTTATCACCATCAATATTAAAATGCTAAACAAACAATGAAAACATGCCAAAAAAACAGTTCTCAGTACATGATAAATACATTTAATTTCTTTACTGAACTATCCTGAATATCTTTATGTGAGTATTAATTTTTAAAGACATGGTAAATTCGAGGAATCAATCCTTTTAAAGATATTTAACAGATTACCTCATTTCCTGCTAACCTCACAATGGATTTGTTACTGTTAACCCCAATAGTGCCATGATACACAAAGTGGACAGAGCATCCATTGCATATGAATGTATAATACATGTTACAACTTTCAAACTACACACATTTTCACATTGACTTAACTCATATTCATTTTCATATTGATTACCAAGAAGAATACACAACTCGGACTCTTTGTGATTTACAGATTCAGTAATTATAGTAGAAAGATAGCTCATCATTACTCAAGTCATATTCTGTAGATACTAGATATAGTAAGGTTGGAACCATGAAAGAATCTCAATACGTCAATGAAAAGATAGTGCTTGAGCTGTTATGAGAGGGTAGATCAACTAATAGATCTAAAAGAAAAATCGTGTACATTTACATGAGTTAGTAGTTCTCTGGTAGTACAGATTCTGTTATTCGAGAACAGATAATTAATGACCTACACAACATAACATATGCATGTATAAGAACAGAATATTACATCATACATGCTGCCTAAGTGTGTGTATATTACAACTCACAGTATGTATGATAAACCTCGGTTCCGATGTACACACATATCCCGTGTTTGGGGTCGTGCTTCCGTTCTGAATGGCGGAATCGGTTACATCACACAATTCGTGGGACTCTCCCATCCCTGCTACAGAATATCAGCCCAGTTGTGCACATAACATATCACTACACATTCACAGACATATCCACCACGTTTGAATGGTCGTGTACTGCAGACATCTTTGAATTTCAAAAGCGATGTAATAAATTAAATAGACTTTCTCAAGGATCATTAAAAAAATAAGAGCCTTCAAAAACAAAACCTAAATGAATAAATACTGTACTGTGTTCTGATAACCTAAAATTACAAAAGTTTAATATGAGAAAAACAATACTAACAAAACAGTTAAACCATTGTAATTTCTGCGTGGGTTAGATTAAACGAACTTGTATCAAGTCTATGGCGCGCTTCGTCTCGCGGAAATCCCAAGTTATTTGGAGTACAGAAGTGACGCACGCCCACGGAAGTTGGTCACGTGTCACCCGCCTTCAGCCTGCTAACTTTCACAACATCACACACAGTACAACATACAAGCTAAGTGTTACACTAGACCAGACTGTGTACCAAAGTTATGCACAATATAAGTAATTGATTATCTACAGTAACTCTAAGGTCTACCATCTGTTAACTAATGTAGATATATATATTTCAGACGAGCGACTTACAGCAAATAATTTATAATAAATTGTACCTATGAACGTTACTATTACCAATCTTCTCTGCAGCTTTGTACACACGAACACAATCAAAACATGTCTTTAAAACTAATACAAGAACCTAGAAATACAATTTTGAGACATTAGGTTCCTAAAAATGAAATGAGAATTCCAAATCTGCTCTTCTTACAATATTGGGAAGACAATGAGAAGTAAACACAATCAAACTGTCAACCAAGACTCGAGCGTAATACTGACATCAGCTAGAATACAGCAGACTGTTGTCATACAAACCAGTGGAATACAGATTATTTAACAGTCCAATTGGAAATTCTCTTGAACCACAGGGGCGTGTATCGCTTAGAAACAGCGTTTGAAAGACATATACCTACATAGACCCTACCCTATTACTGTCTTGAACCAACTGTATGTTGTTGTATTATATTTAATGTTTCTCATGCTATGTATTTGATACTTTACGCAATGAAAAGTATGTTGCCTTTATAAAATTATGTTCGTGGAGAGGAATTGTAGGCTTTTGGTTTGTTTGCCGGTCCATTTCTGTAATATGATGGAAGTTCAAAATTATATTTAACTACCTGCCGCTACTCTCCGCCTAGTGCCTATTGACTTGACAACTTGCCTTTCTCTTTGAAATGTTTCAATGCAAACTTAAAAAGAATAGTACCCAGAGTGACATTAGTTTTCCATCATTGACTTGTACAGAGATTTGAGCATATGACCTGTGTAATCAGTGTGAATAATGCGTTACATAAACACTCATTTATTTGATTATCACGGTGTCAACTAGTATTTTGTCTGATATCCAGACGTTTATGTAAACGGAAGCAAAATCAAGATCATCTCACTATAGCAAGTCTAGAAATCTAAGCACGACGAGACCTCAGTTCCCGGTTTTATTACTGCACGCCATTTCAGAGTTCGTTTAACAATATGAGTTTATTCAAATAGATTTAATGTAATTCTATTCCGCATTGTATCGTATTGCACAAACTGGGTCAGTATCAATTTAGCACAAGTAGGAACCCCGGCGAACAATTTGTAAACAAGTAAGCTTAACACGAAGAATGCGAGGATATACGACTGGTCAATGTTGACATATATGTACCATTAAGTACGTTTGTATGTATGTAGGTATATTTTACACTCCATTAATCTCTATACACATTCACTTATAAACATGTTTGTTGTGTACGTCTATAAAGTTTTAATCATTTGTATTTGTCTCCCATAACATGTGGTTTATGTACTTCACGAAATTGTATTCTATATTCACCGACAATGTACAGAAGTTAGATCTAAATAAAATGATAATCTAAGAGATGTGTCTTGAAGGTTTTGAATATGAATACCATACTTGACGAATCTGCCCATTTTACACACATTGACACAAACTACACCACTTTATCATCAACAGTATCAATCAAAACGAAAATTCATTTAATTACAGTCTAGCAATGGCTACCATTTATGTATACGCAATCTTATCATTTTATGTAACAAACATAGTTAATATCCTGAATGCAAATCTTGCGATTGTATTACAAACCAAATGCATTTATTTGTGTAACTGTACTGCGTTTGCGAAACACAAACCCTGGAAAGTTCACTTTTTGGTATGATATAGTATATATCAGACGCATGTCGGGATGTACATCTCTACGTCTTGCTATCTTCAGTATATTTGTCAAGGTTGTTTCACTGCGTCAATTGTACATATTCCTTTTACAATATTATTTAAACAATATGATAATTTGTAATATTATTTTGCTTCGTCGTGCATTCACTACACTGTAAATAGCAAATAACATAATGCAAAACCTGTATATGTATTAATAATTCGTAGGTATTTGCATTCTTGGAACAATAACCACGTTTACAGTGAACGCCTAGTATAACTGTTTCACTTTGAGTTTGATCGCTTGACATTTCGGTCAATGATATACGTTTTAACAAGAGACTGCAAAGTACTTCTGAAACCCTCCGAGTTCATTTCTTCAGACCAATCATGACGACTCAAAGCGTTGCCAGACTTAGCTGTGCACTAATTGAATGACACGTCACTTGCCTTACACCAGTGCCTCGTGGTGAACTGTGAGATGTCACCAGTGTTGTTCCTAGGTGATCTCCTGAGGGGGTCATTTTGGCAATTTCTGAACAAGTGGGATCCTTTGCAATGGCAAAAGTATCCTACTTCTCAAAATTTTAAGGGACACCTAGCGAAAAAGGTTGGCAAATGTCCCCAGGGCCCCCTCTAGGAACAAAACTGTATCACAATTGTTGAAACTTTCTAAATACCTCATACTGCAGAATGGAATCTGCTTGAGAGGCATATTCAGACATTGATTATTTGATGAAGATAATGTAACTAGGTACGAGCGAGTAAGTAGCTTTGCTGTAACGTTGCTTTGGCAAAAGTGCCACGGTCTGCAGACATCATCCACTCATCTTTTTCTAAATATGACCCGGCAATCCAAACCCCTGTAAATCCTATACATGGACATAGCACGAAGTGTCAAATACTGGGACACAACTGTAAGCATATACATTGGAAATACTAAAGATGTAATCGAGACACGTGCTTTTTGTAATTTTTTCTCACTTTATACCGTGGATATTTCTCGCCGTTAATCCATAGCGGAACCACATACGAGAATAACACAGACATCGCGACTTCATTACAGCTGACAGACTATTGTATCCGAGGTTAGAAAACATGCCCAACATAAATATTTCGAAACTGACCGTTATTCTGCTGTTATCACTTGGCCCTGTTTTGAGGGGAGATGAGGTGAGTTGGGGTTTAACGGCGCTTTCAAAAGTATTTCACTTACATCGTGGCTGCTAGTATTATTGCAGGGAGAAAGCCCGCAACACCATGTGGTTATGTATTGCGGTGAAACCCACATGGTATACTTATTGTAAACTCACATTCAAACTCAAATTCCCCACGTCAGGCGTAATTCTTGCCAGTCTCCATAACTGACTTAAATCAGCTAGTTATTGGAACCGGGAAGAGTTATGCTTTACGTGAGGAAGTTGATTCAGACCAATGGTCAACGCTTAATAATATCCATAGGAAAACACGTATATACCTTTTCAGTTGAAAGCAATTTGAAGATTGTTCATCTTTATTTGCTATATTCTATGATTTCCGTAGTACTTACAGACGCCAAATATCGGCTATTCAAACATAGATGAATAAACTTAGATGGTTTTTAGATGGAGACATATATATTTCAAACATAGAAACGGAAAGAATAATTCAATAAATAAAATTATTGTAATCTTCGTCACAACACGATAATGACATAATAACAGTGCAGTCGTTCTTTAATTTACATAACCAGGTGAACCAGAGAGAATAAAGAAATCAGACAATATATCAATCTCTTTGCAAAAATAGTAAATAACACTGGAAATTAATACAAGAGACCGGAGTATGAAGCCTTCAATGACTGAAGAAGTAGCGAAGATGAACAAGAAGATTGGAGAGGTTGCCTGTGTCACTGTCCGAACATTCATATTCGGGGAATTCTGCAATACGTTCAATAGAATCATATGAATGTTGAAGAGCTAGCTAGATCGATCATTAAAATGAGGGTGGGTGCATATCTGGTAAGGAGAACTACGTTAGTCTGTAAGACATGACTGGGCAATGATGATTCTATCTACAACATCCTAGATATTACCCAACACGATCAACAGAGGAGTGTTTGGTTAGCAGTGAATAATACAGAATAGTACTACAGAGGCAGAATCAAGACGTCAATAAGCGATACTAGGCTCTCTACATGTATGTTAGATAGATGTTAGTATTTTACATATATTTTTAAGTTTAGATGATGGTGCAAAACTTAGTTTTATACTCGGCTGTCCAGATGTGATGTTTTTATCTGCCAAAACTTGTCTTAATATCCTTAAAAAGCGTATCGTCTTAATGTATATTTCCCCTTTTATTTAAATTTGCATTATCTAGGGTTTTTTTTAAATCCTTTTTTACTTTCTTTGTTCAAATGACATAATTGTCACTCATAATTCCGAAGGGAATGGCTCAACGTTTTACTATGTAATTTGATGTATGGCTGTATGCATGTTATGGGGGATTCAGGGGGAAATACTAGGATATTTGAGAATGATAATGGAATGAAATAGATCTCATTTATAACAATGCTCGTTTTTTTAACACAATTAGAATTACATTGTACACGGAAAGTACTTGAATATTTAAAAAAAATAAAGATACTTCATAAGAATTGTGCTTTTGAGAAACGTAATTTCCCCCCAAATACCGGATTAAACTTATTTTGTATGAAATCCTGACGGACTACGACGGTGGATCGACAAGTGTTACAATGACCCATACATTTGTTTAGTGATGTAGGCGATATGGGGCGTAGGTATATGAGGACAGACACCGCTTCAGTAATCCCTTTGCCTCGCTTCAATGAAATGACCGCGATATGCTTTTTTAAATTTTATTTATGACTTAAATCACTATTCAATCGAAGTTTTGAAACTGCCTTGAAAAGAGGCGAACACTTATGTTCAGAAAAACTCCATATTTTCAAGGGCAATAAATTCTAATATTGCGATGAGCAGATAAACAGGCCTATGATTATACCAATGATTAGGAATCTGAAACGAACAGCTATGTGCCGCATAGACATTTACAAGTCATACTAAATCAAAATATGTTTATGAAACATACGAAAGGTAGACAAAGGGAAAAAAACAATTATTTCAAACACTATTATTATTCTACCATGGAGGCTTCGACTCGTGCCATTCACGTGATGATAGCCTTTGTTGTCATACGAAACAATGCAGCGTATCAAAGTTATTGAACATCCCTGCAAAGGGCGAGGAGAAAATCAAATACGGCCCTAATCGAGCAGATCATATGAAAGAAGCAGCTGTCCTCTTCCTATTGATTACATTAAGACAGATTTTAAAACCGAGTTTCTCTTGTTACCCAGTGATTCCCTCATAACGTGTAATTTCCTACTAATGAACAGTTTCTATAAAATTTCAGATAAAATATGCATGTGAACCAAGTTTTCATGCATTCGTCGAGAACTTTGACTTCCTAAGATTTGTGTGTGCCTCCATGTTTCATTTTGTGATACCCAATATCTTAGGATGTCCCAGTCTAAAATGTTGGTAAGGGAGGTAACTGCTTGTAGACAATTTTTGGTACATGTTTATACATATAGCCTAGACAAATTAAACATTTTGGAAATATAATTTTCACTTTTGTTGAAATGAATTAATATATATTGCCAAAATATATATTCTGTAAAATTTAAAATAGGACAAATTGGTACATTTTAATTTAAAATGGGCCTTTCGATTCATTGTTACTAAACTACAAAAGTAATAATCTGATATTTGACGTCGATATCAAAAGAAAACGCAAGAGCGGGCACTGAATAAAGAATAAAGACAGGATAAGTTTTCGAAATCGACGCGAGCCCACTCCTGACGAAATTTCTTCGTGTATTTTGACTACTTTGACAGTACCCTACACTACTACACGCATGTGCCTTTCCTCCAAATGAACTTGCTTACAATAAATGTTTCACTTTTACCACTGTTTACCTATACGCTATATCATGGACCACAATTGACTCAACTGCTATACAAGTGTTCCGTTTTCTGAAATAATTCATGCCGTGTTTCTGATTGAAGTCAATCTTAACAACGGTGAGTATATTGTAGAATTGTTCTCAGTTTAAGAGTATGTTTTCCTTTCATACTTGCATATTTTAAATATTTTCTTAAATTCACGAAAATTATATTGAAAGTGAGAATGACCAAACGATGTGATTTGCAGCTGTATTCAGACTGTTAAGGATAATAACACTAACAAAATATGTTTTATCTTTGAACATTTAAAGCAAAGTATATACTTGAATTGCTATTCTTACCGATTTAATATCACCATAGTGAGATATGAAATCTCATCTGATTATTCATTGGAAAATCGATGTGCGTGTATATGTACTGGTCTTATTTATTTATTATAAATTATTGACCAAAGCACGTGTGTAGATAAATATTTACCCATTCAGCATCTCCCCCAGGTTCCAGTGACGACGGATTCCACTGAAAGCTAAACTCGTAAGCGCGGTCTTTATTAGACTGTCATCGAGACCCCTAATGTTTTAGAACCCAGGCAGGACTACAATAAGACTGCAGAACTAACTTACTTACTCTCACGGGTCCTCTTTTTCTAGTTTCATGTGGGTTTTTTTTTAATTTTGAAATTTAACCCAAAAATAATTTCAAAGACTAAATACTAGACTAGGCCTCGTATCGAACAACTAATCTGCTGTATGGCCCGTATATGGAAGAAAATCCTAAGCATGTTTTTCATATTTGTTAATTTTGCGAATTTCTTTCCTTCAAAATATTCTCGAAAGCTCATATTAATATAATATCATTTATATTAAATATTTTAAGTTTCATATCAGTGAGCAAACGAACTCGAAGATATATTTTTTTTCTTGAAACAAAAGTAAAACAACAATTGTCCTTTGCTAATAACACATCGCCTTAAACCATTCACGTAGAAGTAGAGAACCAGTATAATTAGGTATGGGCCTTTACTTTGGATTTTCGGAGGTCAGTTGATACTATTTACTACTTGGGCGAGTGTTATGTATATGTCGTATAAGTGGTCCCCGAAAGCCCTTTGACCTGTGTATATATTGATAAGAGATTTAATCATGTACCTTGTTAATGAATCTTGAACAGGAGCCAAGGAAATGGGACTTTCAAACACTTCAGAAGACTCCCTGTCCGTTTGATATGTGGATACTGAAAAGGAGCCTCGTGAAACAGTGGGATCCGAGACTATCGTGTTGTTGGCAAATAAGGAATCAAGGACTGTGACTTGCTTGGATTGAACTGACGGAGTATTTTGTTTGGGTTAATTTGACAAAGTATTATGCTCGAATCACCAACGTCAAACGCTTTCAATGGTGTTATTTTATCAAACTGAACATTACCAATCAAAAGTGTGAGATGAAACTGTGGCTGATTTCCTACACTCTACAAGTACCCCATGTCTAAATGTATAAACTGTCTTCTCAAATATAAACGAATAAAATAAAATTGGCACGACGTATGTACACATGATGCTAGAATTCTATAATACGGACGTATCATTCCTTTAAAACAATGCAACTGATTTCGACATGAGGCATTTGACGTCCGCCTTTGATAAATGTTGTGTTTAATTTTTTAAATTTTAAATTATCTCCTACTTTTTAAATTCCAGTTGTTTATTATTGGCTATGGTTTACTTAAAATAATTAATTACAATATGTTAAATTGTTAACGTGTCCCTGTTAACACTAAGATAACCATGTATTTAAAACACTACGGTAGGCAGAGTTTTAAATTGAATTTAGAAGGGAAATGTCCACCCAAACTGTGTTCTACCCTTTAACGGCCTTAGTATAGCGGTATGGGCACCAAATAGGTTTTACTCAACCACATGTACCAGTTAAAAGATGGGTCTTGAACACCCTGTGATATCAACAGTGTCTGTTCGACGTGATTCTGTTTGATCTGAATTTGAACATGTTGTTTAACAATGTATTAAGACCACATCAATTTGAACATGTGGTATAACATTATTTCAAGACCATATCAATCTGAACTCGTGGTATCACGTTCCAAGACTATCAAACTCTTGGGAAAAGACCTCAATCACAGATGAAAAGAAACTAATTTATATCTGTCCGAGTGACATTCAAGATGTTGTAAGTTGAATGATGTACAATCATGTATGGAAAGTCAAATACTGTATTCACTGGTTGCGAGGTTTAAAAGCTAGATCCTCAAACATCATTATCAAGCATATGAACATCATATAAAGAACATATTATAAAACGATGAGTGGACTAATTTCATGTTTGTAGAATAATAAACTTGCATATGATCATATTGGAAGTAAACACACGGGCAATTCATATAATTCAAAACGGACCATTTGTAGCCATCCGTTTAAAGTTAAATACTGTTCATCATGGCGCTAGATAGGGTAACGGGTTTCGATGCGGACTCTGCATCAGTGTCCCCATCACGAGCACAATCGACTCAGAAAGGATTGTTTTAAGAAGAGGACCGTATTTACACAAAGAAGCGTTCATCGACCCACACGTTAGTCTAATATAAATCCCCTTTCTTAAACACGTCCCTCCATGGCCGGCTTCGCACTCGACCATTGTGCCTTGGTGTCGAGTGACCGCATCAAGTATACATGGTAAGGGCGTCGAAGGATACTAAGGGCCGTTGAACATGGACATGTAATAATTCAGGGCTGACAGATGTAGAAAGGGCTCTCATAATGGGGGTCCGTCAAGCCTCACACTTCACTACACAGGAGTGCCCTGGGGCAGAAGGGCGGCTTGGGACACACAGGACTTCCCCTCAATACGTCATTAGATTCTATAATCCGCACCCTGTGAATATTATTTGTTATTTGCAGCAGCAACCCCGGTTATCTGGGGACTAACCAGGGTTGACTCTCGGATTAGCCTGAAAGAAACAATTTTCCATACATTGTGTCACTGTGATTTAAGCCGTGATACGAAGTGATTTATTTGAGGTATTTGGTATATTTCCGTGGTTGGAGGTCAAAGTTGATAATTACTCATTACTCTGAAGTGATTAAATTGTATAACATAAGAAACTGTAGGTGTAGATTGTAAAATCGAATCCCCTAGTTCAGTGTAAACAAAGGCCAATAGCGGAAGTCTAATGTTGGTTTTATATTATTTGATGCTGATTTCTTTACTATCTGCGTGCTGTGATCCCCACCCAAAAAGTTGATGATTTTATAAATCAATTAGTTATAAAGGTATATTAGGGCTAGGGCTGTGTATTGCCTCAAGTTTTGTATTGCGATACGTATTGCTGAACTGTAATGTATTGCAATACGTACCACAATATATTGCAAGATCATCTGACGAGATATTTCTCAAGAAACCAGTTTAACTTGTGCGAATGATATGGCAACATGCTAAATGAACTCTACATTCCACTTGTATACTTCATTTTGCAGTTTAAACATGACACATCTTATAAAAATGACTTTCAGATGTTTAAAAAAAATCATTTGTAATACAGTCCAACACAATTTGTAACATAAATTTGACTTAATATTTGTTGGTGCAATATATTGCGATATGAAAGTCGTATTTCACACCTCTGTATTGCAATATATTGGTATTGCAATAATATTGCACAGCCTTAATATTAGCTTTAAAGCGAGACTTACCTGTAAGGTGAAGGTTGACTATAATTCCACCAACTCGAACATACGCTTCGAATTCCATGAGATGTTGCAATTGACAGGGTTCACTGCAAGTTGTATACAGATTGATGCCATAGTTGAAACTCCATTGGCTTACTCGGGTTTCTACTTACCTTCTTGAAATTATGTAATTGCGTTAAGGAAACACAATGAACAAGACGCTGGAACTGAACAAATCCGTACAGCTCATACCAATTTGGATAGTTTCGTTTACTTATCCCGATAAGTATTTATAAAAGAAAAAACAGATTATATTCTTTCATAATCGCTCATAAATAGAATAAGGCGTTTAGCAATCAAATAAACAATCTATACCTTAATATATGGAAACAAGTTAAGCATATTCAAAACTGAAAAGTGATACTGTGGGAGCGTTACGATAATTAGACTGACATGAGAAAAGTAGATTTTGTGAAACATTTCATCAAAGAAAAATGACTCAAGTTGAAAGTTTAAGAAATTGAGGCTGAAATTGTAATGGTACTGGGTTTTTTTTATACCAAGAATAACTTTTGTCCTTATGCCTAAACTACGTAATACATTTAGGTTTCAGAAATTCAGATGTCATAAACATTATTTTTGTTACCATGTTGACCTTTACACATCAAAACATCTATTATGTTGCAAAATAAATGCCAAATGATGAAATGCCAAAAAAAAGGCTGTAACATCCGATTTTTTTTAACGCATTTAAAAAAATTCCTTCCAGTTCAAATCGTTAATTAAATTCTTCATTTTGTTTTAGAAGGGTCATTGCGGTTAACAATGACCAGATTTCGTCGGTAGGACACTTTCATTGAAAATTTCAAATTGTCTTTTTTCAAAATTCATGTTTTTGAAGATTCATATTGCTGTTAAAAGTGACTAAAAGGCAGATACTTAGACCAGTTGACTTGGAAAGAATGGAATTACTCACATTACAGCAACCAATATTCACTTTTGTTTCTCAGTATAAAGTAACATGCTTTTGGAGATCAAAACATCAAAATGTTATAAATATCCAAAAGAAGCGAAACGTAATCTGAATGGGTTTTTTTCTTTCTTAAACTGCTTGATTATGATTCTTTTTTTTCAAATAGCTACTACTACTACTACTACTACTACTACTACTACTACTTCTTTCTTATCAGAAAACCTTTGCTGATAAAAAACGTGGGGGGTGCATAACTTGTTTCCATATATGTATAAAGGAAATACACTTAATATCTCCAGTTTTCACACAGCCAATCGTCTGTCGTCGAGATCGTTATGTAAAGAAAAGCTTTAGCACGTTGTACCAAGATCAGAATCTCATTATCTCAAAATGAAAAGATTTCAAATGTTTTGTTTTTTTAATTTATTTAATTTGTGTGTTTTCCAAAAGTTACTTGTAAGCGTTAGTCTACAATCTACATTCATTCTACTACTTTTCTCCAAGAAATATATCTCAACACACTAGATCAGTCAAGTACGAAACGGTATTCTTATTTCGACACTTAAATCCAAGTTAAACACATTCGAATATTTAAAAAATTTCCCTCTAAATATTTGTAGCAGTAAATCAGTCATGTTCATTTTCACAATGCGAGGTGAAAGGGAGCACGTACGCAGTCCCCTCCGCGCCGACTGTCGAACCCATCTGGGATATACAGCGCGCAGCCAGTCAGCGAGCAGGGGGACCCGCCCCGGATACCCGATAGGCTTGGGAAGTGACCCGATTTACTAATAAACGTTTTACTTCACTCTTAGTCTGCGACACACATCGTCTAAATAATCCGGTAGATGTCGCATCTCTGTGTTACAAGTTAACTACAACAAACATGTATCACTGTGTCAACGAAGCAGGTGTAAATACACTGATTGACCAATAGATTAATTGAAATGCACTGCAGCTAGATCCACATACAATGAAATTCCTGATGGGGGAACATTAAAGAGAAAATCAAAGGTATTTAGCATTGATATTATGTTGTCAGTTTGCTTACAACTCACAGATTGCAGAGTTTCATTCCCTAGATATACCCTCTACACAGTAACACTATTACCAACATCTATACATCTTTAGAAGAAGGGGCGTGTTTCAACTAAATTGTATACGTTATTATATATGTATTGGGTTTTTCTCACGTGATCCGATAGATCAAATTAAAGCTTCATCGCCATCTGACCATACCGACAAATGTGGAGAAAGCGAATGTATTTAATTATTACATCTGTCAATTATAATATGAAGAACTGTTAGGAACTTGCAAGTGGGGTGTAACACATACTGTCAACATTGCTTACTCCATGTAAAATATTTAAATAATGTAAAGTTTGAGTAGAGGAGAATAATTGTAGATGTGGATGCGTTGCAATAAGAAGTTTTTATATTTTACATTGCATTATGTCGCCTTACTTGTAGTCAAGTTCAGACGTCAGCGGTTAACGTTCTTGGTAAGGGGGGATAACTCGCATTAACAGTATCTGAGCTCCTCACATGGCTAAATCCACGGATACCAGTGCGAGGAGTAGACATGATATGCTACTTTACCATCAACTGTTATGTTTTGTCTTTCTAACATCTGTGTGAAAAGTGACGTAAATAAATGCGGTGGATGAATGTCAAATCACTATAAAATTAGCAGTGTTGAATGCTCCTGAACAGACCAGACAAATATGTATATTTGGAAAAAAAATGTATTTCGTTATTAACAAATGATGTGTCATAAACCTAGTTGAAAATTGATAGACTATTTAGATAAAGTGATTTCACATCAATCTCCTTTTAGTTAATTATGTGAAATAAAGAAGATAAATGTTCAGAAGATAAATGTTTCCGTGGGAAAGATTCCTTTTCAGATACCCACTGCTGGACCGGGATGAAGGCGAACATTTAATCTATGACATTATTGAATAATTTGTTGTATAAAATAAATGCAGTGCTTTTCTAAATGTTTTTTCTCTTGATTTCTGTCATATAGTATTCAGTTGAGTCAAGTCTAGATTCACTTAATGTGAAAGACTATATCAGCACTGCACCCCAGTATAGCCCGTGTCTGTAATGTTAGAAACTAAACTATCATACTGTCTGTAAACACTTAACACTAAGGAAAAGGCAAGTAAAATAGGCATTATTAATCATATCCGATAATGAATGATGAATGGCGTTGGACAATGTGCACATGTTGGCATTGTTTAGTCCTTTTCCGGCGACTGTTGCCAAATCCTAAATCGTCGATGACACATAATTACAAATACCCATCACTCCAGACATAGTGGCCATAGTGAACTATTTGAATTTCTATATCATAACAACATATTTACAATGCAAATTGAACTTCATAAATACTGTATATATTTATTTTGCAGATCTATAACGTATCTGTGGCATCAGTCGCGTGATAACGAATTTGAAATGTGAATTCATCAGAAATATATCATACGAAACATACGCTAGAGACAAATAAATAAAACGACTGGGATAATATGCAGATGTGAAAAGGTTGGATTACTGGAATCGATAGTTCATACAATTAGAAGTATTTCCAACACACTAACAACCTTAGGACTTCAACTCTGTTGTCATACATGCGGTTAATATACCTCTCAGTCTTATATCTCGGCTTTTTCTGGACTGTATTGGCAGAATGCTTCGTGTAAGGGTTGGTGGTTCATGTATACTAATTGAATGATGTGTCTGAATATCCATAACATAGCTCAACTCCTTGTGAGGTGCGAAGTTGCATATAAGGGAACCTAACCGGCCAAACTGACTGTGTATTATAATTTACAAATGATCAGATGAATTGAACACATTGAGAAAACATCTTTTAAGTGAACAAAATAAAGATCAGTCACAGAAAAGCACAAATTGCTATCTTGCGCCTGATTATATATTCGTGTTGTATTTCACAAAGTAATATATAACATCATAATCCATAATACAGTTTGTGGTTATGAACTGTTATTTTATTAATATGAAATAATTGTTTCTCATGATCATACGACATTGCAAGCAGAGTATTCTTGCATACATGTAGATTTCACATTGTGGGGATTGCCGCTTTCACATTGTAGAGATTGTCGGATTCACGGCCATTAATATCAACAGAGACGTACATTTCATGGAAAATATTACTTATCCCGAGTGGAATATGAAGGCTGTATATAGGCAAGCCTAATCAGCTATAGACTTATCGGTATGATAAATATGTTATTCCACACTCAACCGCTTCAAGTTCATCGTTCTCACCTTGACCTTGCCACTCTGATAGGCAACATTGCAATACACAATGTTTGCAGTATGTATGGACACGACTACAAGCAGGGAATTAAACTGCTGTAAGCGTGTGTAGGTTAGTTAGAAAACGTCGTGTCCAGATCTATCAATATATGTCATGATCGATGTATACGTTTAGCTCCCAGCTACAGCTTGTGTGGTCGAGGCGCGATCGATGACGACAAGCTAAGCTTTAATTACTTGTATCCGAGGTCATTATACGCCGTACTCAAACCGCTGATAAACGGTACACGTTCTACAGTCAAATACCACCACACATATGCAGATAGTATGAGTGCTGTGAGTGTATTGAGAGAATAATTAATACTACGCTACACACGACAGATATTGTTGGAGAGGTTTTCAGAGTGGATTGCCGTAGATATATTCAAACGAATGCTTATTTCAACTGTAAATAGCAAACAATGGTTATCCTGGGTTCCCATGCTATATTTGAGAATGAATTTTAAACAACAGGCTGATCACATGGTCATGCCATGTGGACATCCGCAGAATAATGCAAACTGTTTAAATATGGTTCATGTTATGTGACGTAATGTCTGAAATGCTAAAATGTTCAACGTATAGATGAAAATACAATGAACGAATATGTCTAGTGATTCCTAGCATATATATATTTTCTAAATAAGTGAGTATATTATACTTATTTATTGTCAGAAAAAACAACTTGGATCAATAATTCAAGAAATAATCAAATTCTCTAATACGCCGACTTAGACTTGATCGGCACCCTTCATCTATACCGCATTGGCGTCTACGAAAACCATCGATAAATTATCGACATTATACACTATCGTATTGGCATTTCGCGCAGATTTTTATCATGACTGTGGATAGCTTGTACAGATGTTCATCCTGATCCATATCAGTTTACATCGAAGATAAGGCTGTAAACGATTTCAATTACTCGTGATATGTATGGGGGGAAAAAGCTCGGATCAATAATTCAGTAAGATATGCATAAACATCCGATAAATTATCGATACTAAAAACTATCGTTTTAAGCATTTCCCCACAGGATTTCTACTGTCATGACACTAAAGATCCTATACAAAATAGTGAAATACGTATTCACATTTTGTCTACATGGACGAATGGGCCCTAAAACGTCTTCAAATACTCGTGCTTTAGCATTTACTGAATGACCGCCGATCCCAAAGAAAGGACACAGTGATATTCAAGGGATGATTCAAGCCGAACAGAGGATAAAGGTAACGGTCGACACAGTTGAGTGGGAATAACGAGTGATATCCACCACGCAGAGAGCGAGCTGGTTACGCTTCTACTACCCTCTCTCACTGGGGTTATGTGTGTATAACACACCCTCCTGTCCTCGTTATATCGGCTACTGATCATCTATATCACAGCCCTTGTGTCGCTTTGACTTTGAATCTTGGACAGGTATAAAACAAAATGACATCAAATGTCCACGATGAATATTTGACAGGTTTAAAATAAAATTAACCTTTTTAAACTTTGACCTATATAAACACCGTTTCGGGTTATTACAACATGGATAGTTTCATTTCACATAGGACTTATCGTTTAAGAGAATAAAACAAAAATGTAGTACATAAAGAAATTGACTGTTTACAAATTACATACTTTACATTTTTTACTTATTTCGTTTACGGTTATTTCAGTTGAAGCTTTCGCACAGATTCGGTACAGTAACTCATTAAACAAATCAAAAGTATGTTTTTAAAATTACAATTAAAAAAGGCTTACATATAAAAGTAATGGTCTAAATTTCAAACTGAATCGATATTTGAAGTCCGATTTCATTAAACGGTGAATGCCACATAGGATAAATAGTTTACTATTTATTATAAAATATAGGTGTTTTCAAATAAAATGAGGTCTGCGTTCTCTCGCAATTAAAAACAAAACATATCCAACAAAATGTACAATAATACTGCAAATCGAATATTATTATTGAAAAGTAAATCGCTTCCAATTTACCAGACATGATGTTGTAAATCAGAAAAAAGCAAATACACTGATAGTAAACAAAAGAATAAACAAATTGACTTCTACTGTAAAACAGAACCTGTAACAGAAATACTTCTTCCAAAGTTCATAATTCAAATTTAATTTATATTTTTTTTTAAATTAATCGTTCCTTTTCGTTAAGTCTGTAAAATTGTTAATGTCAATTATAATATCTATGCTTCACGCTTCGGTTCTTATTAAAATAAAGGAAGTAATTTCTAAAAAACTATGGCAAATTATAATAAATACCTAAACTATTTTTGATAAAATCACGGTTATATTTGCAAATTATCAATACAATGTGACTTTGGCCATGCGTTTCGCGGCAGCTTCAGACGTGACCAACTGCACATGCGCAGTCTAGAAAATATTATCCTCCGACTTGGGCGATGTCACAAGGCTTTGTTATAACATTGGCAGAGTCGACGAATTTGCTTGAAAACATACCTATTACCTCAAATAACACAACCAATGATGCCTTGATTAACTCGGACACCATTTGTTTCTATATAAAAGAGAGATTCATAGCTCAAACCATTTACTTTTTCGATATGAACCCCAAACATGAGAATGATTTCCTCAATGCCTTAGCTGCACACTTAAACAACTACAAAGTAATCGAAACAAGTACATCTACAACCTCGGAGATATAATCATGTATTAGAATAAATTATTTGATTACTAAGTTCACACCATATACATCTACTTGATAACATATAAGTTGCTAATTTATCTTATTCCGTGTTCTTAATCATCTCATTAACATACTGAGACACACCAAGGGCCTGGGAAATTGCCATAGTTGGTATATTTAGAACGTTTAACGGCTACAAATAAACTTATTTTATAATTCTTACCACAATGTTAACTGATATGACTCTATACAACATAAACAAATCGTTTCTAAAGATGTCTCGGGTCCGATGCGAAACGTGCGTTTCATCACGTCGCAATATCCACACGATCTAAAAAATGCATGGAAAACTCTCAATAAGTGCAGTTTCCTGATAACATTCCCGACAAAAGCTGCCCCAAACATTGTTGAATGTGAACATACAGATAAAAGATGCTAATATGACAGATTAACAACATTTTTATTTGCTTTTCGTTACCTTGTACGAGTATTTCTAACTGGTTTCATAACATGCGGCCACTGAAAACGCACATTTTCTGCAAATGCCTTCCGAGTATGAAAATTGTTATTCCAAGGTGATAGTGGTCAAACAAGGCATCAAAAGCAAGATGGAAAGTTGCTGAAACTTTTGATGGTAAAATCTTTAAGTTTGGTTACATATTAACGGAGCAGTCGTTTAGTGAAGACACGTAAATTTATCGAGAGAGACTTGAGTGCAGCCAATTGGGCTGCACACGTGAAGAGTGGAGCGAAATTCAAGCTGTGTGTGGCAAAATACACTGTTACACGTGCCTCTCGATGCATAAAAAGTAAGGAGAATTTATAAACTTTAATTTCAATTCAAGACTGGGAATTTCTAAATTGTTTCTTTGATTTTGCCTTCCGATTTCTTTCATCACTGTCGCTGAGATAGTTTAGAGCCCATACAAAATGGCTGCTCTCTTTCACATGCGATAGCTTGTCGTCAAACAGCGAGAACTTCAAGGAAACCATTAAACCTACCAATCTACGGCCGTTGTCGGTCGTCTCACTCATGTTGGAAGATGCATAAACTTCAAATTAGTGTGTAATATCCAAATTTCAAGTGTATCGCTGAACCAATTTCTTCGATTCAGTCAACTTTTTTGTGTACAAAATCGTGTGACGTCACTCGGCGGTCAGATACTTGGTCACGTGACACAATAGAAAGGTCGCGGATGAAAATAGTTTCGTATTCACTACTTACGGTTCACGATGTTATTCTTTTTTTTTTAAAGTGCGATTAATGTTTGTCGTTGATTTTCGCTGAAATTTCAATACAATACGAAAATCATTTCATTTAACCGAACAATAAAGGGTATGTTCGTGTAATTTGTGTCCATGCTAAAAACCAGAGCATTCAGCTTGATGTTGTAAAAGCATTCAGTGGATGCAATAATTAATTCTTACAGGATAACTTTGGTAACCGTGACTTCTGAATTTGTAAATCTATTTGATTCAATAGAACTAACGGTTTCCACTGTATGTAACACAATAATTTATTATTATTATCAGTTGACAAACAGAATGTTTGTTGAAATGGAAGCAGTCGTCCAGCAAGTAGCATGCGGAAACGGGAACCTGCTATGGAGCCACGATTTCCACTCGAGTAGCGAAATGTTTACAATGAAACTCAACATGATAGTATTGTAGCTCTCATCGCAACTGGATATATTTTGGATATACGTGTGTCATTACTGGAATCTAAATGCAGGGAGCCCAGAAATCGTACGAAGAGTGGATATATAATTCTTACGTTGATCAGATGTCCAACCAACACACGAGCCAGGCTCTGTCCTGGCGGAGACTTTACCTGAGCCGGGCTAAACTCAAAGCTTCAAGCAGGACCTCTGCACTTTTGTCAGGTTTTGCAATGGTAAGTGTCATTATAAAAACTCCTTACAGCGACGTTTGTCATTGTTGTCATGAGGTGATGATGTCACAACCAAGATTGTTTTGTCATCGTAGTTATGTTGACAAGTTTTAAACTTACAGTATCGCCGTGAAATTATTTATTTTCAATATCGTAAATGATCCGTTCGCATACAGTTTTGATTGTTTTCGAAGGACTAAAAAATACCTATTTATATTTGTGTTTTGTTATTTCCATTTTTAAATGATATATTATTAATTATATATTTCTTGTATCTTTCCTTTAATCAGGGCATGTTTTTTTTTATTATGATTTGAAATTTAAAATACAAATATTTTGATATGGGCCATGGTTAATTTGTTAATTGAGGAACTTAATCACAAAATAACAATTGACAAACTACATTAGCATAACGGTTTGCTTTGCAACACTGAACAACTACACTGGGAACTAATGCAACTGTTCTAGGTTTATGTTGTAACCATTGTCAAAGCTTTTACACCATCTACTTAAAAATACTTTCTGGTCTCCATAGAGTTAAAATAGGCTGTAAAACGGAATAAAATGTAGACATTAGCATTTACTATCAAAGATGTTTGAACATGTGTTTCAACATGCAATTATTAAAATATTTACATATCTCAACATATGTACCATTTTCTAATTTCACGACCGTCGTGTGTTTTGTTTGTGAAAGTATGTTTCCAGACAGGAAGAATCTTCACTTCCTGCGGCTGATTTCTATCAACACAAGAAGTAAACGGATACAGATTAGAGGAAAATCTTACATAGATTGTCAGGGAATAAAGCATGGCTGTACTTTAATAAATCAATTGATTCAGCGCAGCTTATAATGACATGGAACTGTTACGCAGATAGGCTACATACATTAAATATATTTTTATTTATTTATTTTATCGCATTTATTGGTGCGAAAATCCTTGCAGACGTCCAAAGTATGACGAGCGTATGTATTTAAAAGCAACGTACCAGTAGTTTGTGTTGTTAAATCTCTCTCCCTAAGCATCGCTAAAACGGCAAGCAGTCTTTGCAGCCATGTCATGGAAGAAATATGATATCTGACTTTAAGATTCTCTGATATTATGTTTAGTATTCATTGATTATTAGAAAGAGGACTGTCAGTGTCAGAATAAGCCGCCCATTAACATTTCTAATTTGACATATAGATCTGATCATATGATGTTCACGAACACACTTTCACTAATGATATTTACTTGATTAAGAGCAGAGACATTTCCATGGGGTCTCAGTTATTGAAAGTCTAACGAGGGGAGAAAGAGACATGTCACATGCTTAATATACAAATTAGACTACAAATGAATATTTGGCTGAAAAACATCAACCTATGGGGAACTATTTAAACAACATTAACATTTTAACGCAAGTCGTGTATTAAATGTAAAACGCCTCTCACGAGCGCGTTCACTGCTACATTCAAACCTATGAAATTGATTTGTTTTGGACATGTTCAGCATGAATAAACTCGCTTGTAGATAGACATGTATATATGATAAATAGTACATATCGTCCTGGATGTTAGAAATAATGAACGCTGATATTCAACATATTCTTTTTGATCGACGCCAACCTATTAGTGATAGTCTGTCATCCGAGTGAGGCTCCTTCATGTTTAAGAGCCAAGGCAAGTCTACATTCAGACCACAGAGCTGCAGACATCGCAGAGGTTTATATAAAAATAATTCATATTTTGAAATTTTACATACCAAAAAACGTTCATTAGACTACATTAATAAGCACAGTGGCTCTTTCACAAAGCAACCGTTACTACTCTCAGAAGTAGATACTGTGCAGGGATGACCAGCTTCATTGTTTGAAATAGTGAAATAAGAATATATACTGAGTTTACCTTCGAGCATGTATGATTTCATTTTATGCACTTTCAGTTGAACATCGTATAGAAATGTATTCTGAACACGTTAAATGTTCATAATATTCATCTCTTTATAAAAGTTATACCACGAACCTCTCACATAGTGACATAAGGAGTGATCTGATTAAATATCTTAACAATCGACCCCTAGCATGACCCCTAGGCTCCGTCTTTTGTATTTTTACTTCACACTGATTTGACTGAACCCAAACACTCGATAACCTCCTGCAAAGAAGTCGACATTTAGAAATAAATGTCATGTAGATAGTCAACAAAGCTAACACTGTTCTATTCATTTGGGATCTGATCATCACTTATCTGCAATCGAACAATTTCTTTTACTTTTTTCGGGACGATGTTTACGGGATTGGAACCCACGTGCCACCCGCAGTGTCAGGCACCAGTCTCCAGCACTTGCTGTACACACAGCTTATCCATTTGACCACTGAGATTTTGTGCGTTTGAAACTCTCAATTCTCTCAAATCTCTTAGAATATTTTTAATGATAGCTAATTAAAAGCTACAGCCTTTCAGAGACTTAAGTTACATCCAGTGTTTTTCATAATATTTTATTTGACTTATTTTACGACACAAAATACCACAAGATATGCTCAGTTCAATTGTTTTCACTCAACTTGCATATTCACTCCCATTCGCCAAATATATGATTAATTATAGTATATTATTTATTACTTGTTTTCAATGAAAGCCTTATACATGCGCAGAAACCTAAACTACACTTCCCATCTACATTTACAGTAGTCAGTTATATGGCCTATTAAACATTGTCAACCTTGTTTGTTGCAGATATATACCCTTAAGATTAATTTATTGAGCCGCGGTGCATTGTCCGGTTTTCGATCAGAAATCATTTCTTTTAGCTTTATACTGTTATTACTGAATCGATCAGCATTAAAACGACAACAGTCAGTACATGGCGACAAAATAACACAATTGATATGTGACATATGTGACTTCAACAACACACTGAATGTTTCTCCCTCGTTTCAGAAGATGATTTATTTATTTTTAAACTGTTGTTTCTGGTCTAAGTGCACGTTGACCTGTGGCGAGCCTATGGATATGGCCCCATTACATTATACAACTAGTGGGTGACCCGGTCATTTATTGCAGTAAAGAGAATACGCCCCAACTGATCGGAGAGATACAACACCCCATGACGTAACCCACGTGGAATCAACTGTTAGATCTACCCATTGTCTCTGTACAAGCTTGTGTAATGGGCTTGACGAATGCGGGTGTGTGGAACGTTTCGTTTTAACGGAATATCTCTCTATTGTAGGAACACGGTTTATATATATATATACACGAGAAATGCATGTGATAGTGACAGTAATACGTAGTGAAAAGACGTTATGGCGTTAAACTGAAATACGAATATCATCTAACTGCGACACAGTAACAATGACAAAGGTTCGTCAGTCTTTATAAATATAGGTGAGTGTCACGGATAAATATAGTGTATATAAAGCTAAAATGTCTTTATCACATGCTCTCTTATATTCATTTACCATTGAAGCGAATAAACTGAGGAGTTTCTGGACCTGGGCCTCTCTTCACAGAGAAAGCTGGTAGTGAGTCCCTGTTGTAAGGTAACCCTGGGGTAGTGTTCTGGTTTTAGGTTGCTTTGTTAAAGAAACCCGTGGACAGAATGTAAATGATGAAATGTGAAGAGGACTTGAAGATAGCGTACCAGTATGTTATACATCTGTACTGTACATACTGTACATGCATATCTGGGACTGAAGTAACATTGCATAACGTTAACTCATCAGGACCGCTAGTCTTACTGAAATATGGCACTTCATCATATTTTATCAGTAACCTCATCCAGCTCTAAACATGATCTGCCCGTGGAAACCATGTCGAGTTGGGTTCAGGGGCTCCTTTGCAATCTTTCTTAAATTGTTAAAAATAAATTAAACAAATATGGGTTTTTTTCTCAGAGATTTAGTGTTAGACTAGTCACTACAATATCTCAACTTTCCACATAGTCATAACACTGGCTAGTGTTGAAGACTGGCGTGGGATTTGACTTAAACGGTAGAATGTGACCTGGCTATTCAATGCTGTCCCACCGTCAATATGTTAAAAATAATATACTTTTTGATACATTCGGTTAAAGGTGCATCCATTGTGTTTCATAAAATTTCATTTGGCTTTAATACGTTCCAACACACCATATGTGTTTTGTTTACAGTACAAATAAATTCACTCAACTTGCATATTCATCCCCAATCGCCAAATATATCATAATTATAAATTACTAGTTTCCAATTAAAATCGAGTAACATCATTATGCATGTGTAGAAACCAAACCTGCACGTCCCATTTACATGCACAGTAGTTATATGACCTACTAAACATTAACAGTTCAAATTTGGTATGTTGTCTTGTTATAAAAAAAGATTCCAAAATTACGGTTGACTCATTGGCGCGCGTCAATCGCGAAGCATGTCCGGTTTTCGATCAGAAATCACTACTTATCGTTAGGGTTGTGTATTGCCTCAATATTTGTATTGCGATACGTATTGCTGATCTGTAATGTATTGTAATACGTACCACAATATATTGCAAGATCCTATGACAATGAGATATTTCTCTAGAAACCATTTCAACTAGTGCCAATGATATTGCAACATGCTAAATGAACTCCACATTCAACTTTTATAATTATTTTTACAGTTTAAACATGACAACTTTAATGAAATGACTTTCAGATCTTTAAAAAGATCTTTTGTAATACAGTCCAACACACATTCTAGCACTTCAAAATATTTTCTTAATACAAGTTAAGCCAGTAAATGTGCCTTTTACAAGATAATTGAATAACTTCCAATTAATATTTGTTGGTGCAATTAATTGCGATATGAAAATCGTATTGCAATACGTGTATTGCACAACTCTGTATTGCAATATATTGGTATTTAAATAATATTGCACAGCCTTACTTATCGTACATATCGATATATACATATCGTAAATATATATGCAGTCCACTATCATCAGTATGATATTTTTCGATAAAGCAACACGATTTATAACGTTTGGCATATGTGACCCCAACAACACAATGGATGTACCTTTAAGTCTCGAAGTACCTACTTAAGATGGAAATGCAGGGAATAAAAATTAATAGTAAATAGTGTGTCAAGACGTATAGGGCCACCTTTAATATCTGCAATATAACGATCTCACCTCGGCGTACGGTTTGTATAGTTACAATTGTAGGTTTCAATTATCAGCTGGTATATTATTGGAGAAGCTTATAGGACGTAGGCCTACCACATCATGAACCACTGAAGATTAAATATTCATTTGTGTGTAAAGTTATTTATTTCCGAATGTGTGCAGACGGACAGCCAGAAATTAGTTAGGTATCACCCTGAAACAAGATGCAAGTAAGGGTTACAAGAGACAAACCTTTGGTATACATGCAGCCAGGATATACATTAAACCATTATAATTAATTCCTCTTTCAAAAATACGTTTGCATATTTTGGACGATAAAAGTACAATACTAGTAACAGGTTTAGACAATATAAACGAGACTGTGACACGTTGATGTACTAAAACAATATAATCATCACAGATGAGCTACTTGCTGATATAAGAGCCACTTTTAGACTAATTTGCTGTGAAGGTATGTGTTAACGCCACGTATCACGACCAGTTTTAAATACAATATATATCCCATGTTATATTTCTAAGGCATTATCTGTGTAGATAGTTAATAGACGGCTGACCGAGTTTCACGAATGACGCAACACTATTGTGGCTGTTGGCGGACGATCTATATAGACGTATCAGTTCAACCGTCTTCTTATTGTTTTGGTGATCAATATTATCTATTATAACTAATCGAGTCATGTGCACTTGAATTTACCATCAATGGTTACCGTTTGAAGTATGCCCCTGGCGAGGATGAGTCTAGTCTGTCTTCCCAGAACATAGAGCAAAACATAAATTGAACCGTCTTGAGTCTAGAAAATGTTGGCAAGTCTAGTTCTACAGTTTTGTACCTTACACCATTATATCTTAGAATGGGCCAATATTTTCGAAACTCTCTTAGGGTTAAGATAGTCTAGGCTGCCATATATAAAAGAGCCATTCAGTATTTTTCTTAATGATATATTTAGCTTTCATACGTGCCGAAAGACCACATGTGCTGTTTACATTTGAAATAAGTTCAATTGACTTGCATAATCACACCCTATCGTCAAATATAATTAGGATAATTACTTCTTTCCAAAGAAACGTGAACAGCATATTTTTACATGTGCAGAAGCCGAAATTACACGTTCTATAATATGCACAGTTAGATCTCTGACCTATTAAACATTACCAACTGTTGTCGTTCTGTCTGTTATATAGGTCAGTTTCCAAAATTACGTTTGACTAATTGGCGCCCTATTGTCCGGATTTCGATCATAAATCGCGACGTTCACCTTAATATTGTCACTATACTGAACTGACATTGAATTGATCATTTTCAGCAACAGTCAGTACTGTACTTCACGATAAAGTAACACTATTTATAACGTTTGAAAATGGTTTTTTTTTCGAAAACCTCATCACCATCACCAGTTGACTGCTTTGTGTACAATCTTTGGCCTCATTTCAAAAAACAACTTTTAATAAGAACCCGAGTTCCAATTCTTCAACAATACGCCTACTAAGCTTATTTCACCGTAGAGTGAAGTATGGAATTAGTTGTAAAATTCAAGTTTGACTATGATATGAAAGTGCACACCAAAAAATGAAAGAGATTTAAAATGAATTAGTTATGCATTCTCTGAAATATAGAAGATATAAAGTACAGACCGCATTCACCTATATATTCAACATGGTCTGATATTTAAAGTAGTGTGATACGTATATACATGTAGTGAGACCATGTCTATATTCTCCATTGTCCATTGTACGATAGTGCTGTTATGAAGAATAACATTCAAGTTATCAGTGAATTAAAGCTTCAGAAATATGTGATTTATGGAACAAAGTAAGTGTGGGGATAAACATTCAAGATGTCGGTGCATTAAAGATCACGTCAGTTTGTTTTCTGACACTTTGATTATCATATAATCAAGAGAAGGATGTCCAAATAGTGTTCGCCAAGAAAATATGTGTATTGTGTAATGTACTTGTCAAATGTTATGATTCTTTCCAGATGTAAATACTTAACGTCCACTTTGTACTTTATGACCACGTTGTTATCATGAATATTTAAAATTCAACACATCAGTGCATACCATGTCATTTAGATTTGAGGCCCTGATATACATCCGGCAGCATCCGGTAAATATGTGCATTGTAGAACCTTCGAAATATGTCAATCTATGCTCATCAACACTTATCTGCAATGGTATAGGATTTCCTCATGTATGACGCAATGCACCGGAGCTTTATCTGACGAATGGTAGGCTATCTGTCTTCCTGACATGGGCAGCTGCATGGAGTCGTCATGCGTGCATTGATAGCTGTACTTTAAAATAATCTCGGATACATTTGATTCCGTTGATGTCTATTTTCACCATTTTTACCTAAGTCTTGTAGATACATATCATAACATTACACATTTCATTACTAAACTTGGGTCTAATCGCATCCTCTTATTTATGAAATAGACACATGTTTAAAAATATATATGTGATACCACGTTTGTAGCTTACGTTTACGTATAGATTAAATTGAATTGATATCAATAATTATATATACGTTCTTCTATGTTAAAACTGTGTCTATTTTCAATTACGACGGTTTTTTGATAGTATAACGATATCTTGGATTACAAGTTTACAAACGTGTGTTCGTATATTGACATAAGGTGTACAGTATTGATCGAGGTATTAATTATGTCATTGCCTTCGAATTCGCATACATTCGCATTTGCGGGAGACATATATGGTGATTGTGTAGTACAGAACTAGATTCAACTTTCAAACTTGTCTCACACCCCTAGGCTAAACCAAGTTTGTAACAAATTAAGGCAACGCTGTACATCATGAAGATGCCGTTCGTTAATATGTAATAGAAGCTGTTGTGGTTATTGTTGGCGCCTGAGGTGTAACCAAAATGGGGCATGCTGCTGCAATACTATTATGCAAATCTGTTGAACAGACCTACAGATATTGAAGTATATTCCCCATATAAACCGTTGATGGAAAACTAAATGTGTGTACAAACAATGTATATATACATAAGCAAAGGTCATTAATTAAGTCTATGCCTTGGCTAACACTCACACTTTGTTATTACAACAAATTAACGCACAACTGCTCACCTAAACTAAAATTAAGTCTATGAAATTTTATAAATATTCTACCTTCTTGGTTTCATTTCTTTAATATTTAAATTTCAGTTTGTCTAAGCTTGCTTAATAAGGCCCTAGACTGTATAAACGGTTATTATTGTATTTCTACACAGTCATGGATCAAGACTACGACACACCATGTAAATGATTTTGTTTCAAACAGAAGCTACGCTAATTGGTAATATGTTCATTGTTGGCGATCTGAGGTATACGCAAACATTGGGACAAACAACATGCACAATGTTGTCAGACTTGATCAGCTGTTATTGTACAGAGCATGGAATGTTGAACAGGGGTCGTTGCACAAAATAACCGTAACACTATGGTTACACTACAGTATGGGTGCGAACTTTGAAACACCGGCCATCCCCTGGAAATGTTGCATGCAAATCTGATGGACCCCCAAGGTGACAAAACCCTATACAATGAGTGAACCCCTCCCCTTTCAAAATGTCGGCATCCACCATAGTTATGGTGTCATTCGTTAACAATGCACTAAGACAGAGTTAACGTCACCTTAGAGCTTTATGCAACGGGATCCAGACCTAGAAACATTGATATACACCATGTTGAGGACGAGGTAGTTTGTCCGCACCGTGGTCAACATTGGCAAAATAATGACGGGTTATTCTTAGTATACAGATTTATTTTAATTGTCTCCTGTGTCACGTTTGTATCTCTCGTCGATCTCGTAGAATAGTTCATGAACCATATATCGAAGGGTATTAGCATATACATGTCATATCGTTACCTGGAGTGCTGATAACATGTGGTATTGCTTTGTGTTGTTTTAGTAGATGACGTCATGCTCCCTGTTATGGTTTTGTGTAGGTCTTTGTGTTGCTGTTAAATACATATGTATACATCACTTGCAATTAGAAGAAAAGGTAAACGTGGTTACATAATCATACTATAAGCTGCAGCTTTGATTTTATATACGTTATGTAACAACTTTTTTAGAACACGACTAATACGAGTTTAAAGTAGCACCTACGATGTTATACATATATAGGTATTTGTTTAGTGGAACTTTATATTCATGATTCTAATCTTTAGTACTCATAAAGACCACCGAAGGTGGTATAAGAGTAAAGTACATAGTTTGTTATGCATACATTCACTTTATAACAAATCATGTGTATGGTAGGATTTAACAATTTTATGACAATTATCGTGAAATAACATACATGTTGCTGTGGAGATTTCAATTCGTTTCCCTTCTTGGAGATAAGAGGAGTCTGTAAGGATAGAGGGAGGCGTCCACGTCTGCGTACAGGGCACTTTGCACAGTCTTATCAAAACAACTTGTACTAGTGGGTTTTGCTCATGACTTGTCATAAACCTGCTACCCCCTCACATAAATAGACTGTTCCAAATAATTAATATAAATTAGCAAACGAGATACAAATGATGCAGAATTTTAACCTAATATCTTTCATCTACACATAGTTTAGTGTTTTATCATGTCTTTGAATCTTAAAATGATGCAAGTAACAAACCTTACAACGGCCATTGCTCACTATATTTGCATCTATATAGATATAAAGCTCACCATGAATGAAGTATGACGGGAGTTAGTTATTTGATTCAAATGAGAGCCTTATGTTAGGTTTTGTTATCATCAAACTATTTCAAATAGATATGGCCCTATTTACTTGAAAGTTGTCATTGATGTTACCGTGTGTGATGTTGCCATTAAACGAGTACCATCCCTGACAGAGAAGGTAACACCACTGATAAATCCTAAGTTATAATGTCAGAGAATACACGTGATGTGAGTGGCCAGGGTGGAGCTTACAAAGCTTACTGTAGACAGAAGTAGACCTAACCTGATTGAGACTGTTTAAAAAAAATATTTTCTATAGAATAAATTATTAAAAGCCCAAGGATATAAACTGAGAAACTAAGAGCAAGTCTACAGGTGTCGAAAGCAAATAAATCAATGTGAGATGTGTTTAAATTGGGTTGACATTAATGCGGTAATTAATTCCAAGTTTTTCTGCTCTTTCTACAAAACATGTTAAAATAGAGCCTACTTAACACATCACCCGCTTCATAACGCGTAGGTCAACTCCGTGCTGGTTATTGTATTGCGACTAATGCACGCATCAGAATGAACATACCTCAACCTTCTGTTTCAATTGTTTTAAAGCTGTTCCATCTTTGCTGTGATGTATATTTCATCAATTCCCTTTGAAGTTCGTACACATTCTGTAAAATCTGGTTTCATGGACAATATGTACCGTTTGATAACTACAGTAATGCAATGGTTCAAAGAAAACTACTGAACCAAGTCAAGTTTATAATTCCTAGCTCTGTGAGTCATACACCTACAAGGAAGACATTGAATAATACCACTCGAATACAGTTTATCCACTGTGAATACGGTCAAATTATTAACATAAGATGTTATTTTTTTCTGAAAATGATGTTGTTTGGACACATAACAATAGGAGATGCTGGTATGAAAAAAAAAATAGTTTTACATATGATGTGAAGTGTAAGGTTGTTGTTCACATGGTAAGAGATGCTGATATAACTGTTATTACATATGATGTCAAGTGTAAGGTTATTGTGCACAAGGTAAGAGATGCTGATATAACTGTTATTACATATGATGTGAAGTGTAAGGTTGTTGTGCACATGGTAAGAGATGCTGATATAACTGTTATTACATATGATGTGAAGTGTAAGGTTGTTGTTCACATGGTAAGAGATGCTGATATAACTGTTATTACATATGATGTGAAGTGTAAGGTTGTTGTTCACATGGTAAGAGATGCTGATATAACTGTTATTACATATGATGTGAAGTGTAAGGTTGTTGTGCACATGGTAAGAGATGATGATATAACTGTTATTACATATGATGTGAAGTGTAAAGTTGTCGTACACACAAGAGATGCTGATATAATTGTTATTACATATGATGTGAAGTGTAAGGTTGTTGTGCACATGGTAAGAGATGCTGATATAACTGTTATTACATATGATGTGAAGTGTAAAGTTGTCGTACACACAAGAGATGCTGATATAACTGTTATTACATATGATGTGAAGTGTCAGTTTGTTGTACACATGATAAGAGATGCCGATACAATATCCAATATTATTTCCTTGTGACTATGTACACTGCCGTCCAAAAGAAACGCCCACATGAATCTTTAAGATGAATTATATTACTTTAACACATAATTAATGATCGTATCAATGTTATAATGAAACAATATTTGATATGACAATCCATTGGCCATGAGACCACCGTGACCCGTGACCACGCCCCCCAAAAACCTGCTACTTCCGGTTTTGATTTGTACAATAAGTTTATTACCATGACCACATATGCAGAGTTATCACTTTGGTATTTTGTGGACAGGTGAACATTGTCAGGAGTACTTTGGTGGTATGGTCTTCGGATTTACAGAGTATGGTGCAGCAAAAACTGTTTTTAAACCATGATCGAAAACTGAACAGTTACCATCTCTAATTTTCCCCCTACAACATGCAAATTTATGAAACTTTGATATTTTGTTCAAAAATGATGCAACTTCATAATGCCACGCTTTGGTTAACATGCTCCTGATACTTTTTCTGAAATCTTATAAAATATCTGGTGGGCGTTTCTTTTGGACGGCAGTATACATATTATTTTAGAGGTTGCTATGTGACAATGATATTAATTATATTCGCTTGTTCCCAGGTTGCCATGGTGGAGGTGCAGATCGAGCAACCAGATGGAGAGTTGCCTATACCGGAATTCGTGCTGGTGATATTCGGAGTGTGCACGACCCTCCTAGTGACGGTACATCTGATGGCGCTCATGATCAGCACGTGCATCCTGCCTAACATAGAAGCGGTGAGCAACGTGCACAACGTGAATGCGGTGGAGGAGTCGCCCCACGAGAAGATGAGGTGGTCTATCGAGTTGGCCTGGGTGTGTTCAACTGGTCTAGGCATCCTCCTCTTCCTCGCGGAAATCGCCATCTTGTGCTGGGTCAAGTTCCTCCGATTCAGCAAGAGTGCCGCCATAGCTTCCACCGTAATCGTCATCCCCGCTAGTGTTCTCTTCATTGCCTTCTCGCTCGTCTTTTACAAAAAACTCGTCGCTCACAAATACGAGAGACATTCCGAAGGTCTCAGGGAAATTGAACATTTGGCGACGGCATTGGATACCTCTGATATGAACAATGTGTAAACTCTGTGTGAGATGTTCAGTCTTTCCGTATGTCTGGCTGTACTCGGTGAGTGTCTTCAAAGCCAACCATTCCCGATACGATCTATCTCTCTTTCCCTTCCATGGACTCTAATGGTGGTCTCGTGGTCGGAGAGAGAGAAGGAGACTGTGACGTGAGACTGTTATGCTATAGGCCACTCATCTGGCTGTTTGTTGCTGGATTCTTAAAGCCATTTGTTTCACGTGTCATGACTCCATTGCTTGAGACTATCACTGCTGATGATTTTAATTATCCTATGTTGTTTCATCATCTGTGTAAAAATGTACCACGAATACTTTCTTCACATTACCCGGAAGTAGAGAAGGGGGTTCCCCTTCTGTGTGCCTGTCCTCGAGTCACGTTCATGACGTTCTGAATGGCATCACATTGCTTTAGGTTTGGATATCAAGAATCCGATCCATGTAAAGTTGATTGGTTCGCAAATCAAATCGATGTTATTGGTCAAGTCAGTAAGCTTTAGTAACTTTTAACTCCAGTTACTGTACGTTATAACAAATACAAGTATACATTCTGGAGAAAAGCATCACAACAATTCAATAACTCAAATACTCTTAAGGAAAAGATATGTAAGGTTGAAACACGGGCCTCTGGTTGGCGAGAACGATGCATGTGTTCTGACGAGTGAGTGTGGCATTTCGTGTTTCAAGGATTAAAGTAAACGAACTGAAGACATAAACAAAACACGACACACACACAGACCAAGCCTTTAAGATAATAGGTCTTCCTGGCGACTAGGACTGGATTCGAAGGCGCACTGTGGTAGTATATACTAGTATACAAGGACTATGTGTGATTACATCCAATGGAAAGTATGTAAGACAAGGGCTCTGATCCATTGAAGGAAGCATAGATAGTAATTATGCACTCGCACTTGTTAAATCAATATGGCCTCAAAGGTCTTGTATGTTTCACGACAGAGGGTAGTGTGTAGTATCCAAATCAGCATATATGAGTAAGGCTAAAGCAAGTCTCGATTTAGAGCAAGTCTATAAAGCTCAATAAAATAACTTAGTAGTAATCTTCTTTTTATTTCATTTTTCATTATTTATTTATTTGTTGAAAATTCGAATTCAGATATTTATCCTTAATATTAAAGGGGTACATGTAAGTATAATTTGGTATAGTATGTAATAAGAACAATAAGGAAATTCACATCAAATGCACAAATAAGTGAAATATAATTTTACAAATTGTAATAGTGCTTACGGACTATTATTTCACTTGAATTCCACATTTGATTTATAGATAGATAGTAGATATAACATACCATGCAAGGTCTATACGAAATGTTTCTTGACCTGTGACAAGCTCCATTTGCCACCTTGCATAATAAGTTCATATGAAAATGAATTGATTAATTAATAATTTTCCCAGGCAAGATTTAAATAACCAATATTTGGGTTAAACTTGCGCCAATTCCGTTTTAATACCATTAGGCTTTGCTGTTTTTTTGGCGCTTAGTTTGATGAGTCAATCAATTATTATTTAATGGCTATGTTACCAGCACATCTCGATATGGGTATACGGTAGTAACGTGGTGTTTTTGTAATGGATCAAAACCGTGTCAGAGGCTTTGTTTGTGGAGTATGCCCGCGGGGGAGGGAAAGGGGAAGGGCCGATAGGCCCGCCCCCCTTTCCCGACCCCAAGGGCATACTCCACAAACAAAGCCGAGGACGAGGTTTTGATCTTACTTATGAACCGACAGAAATTATGATTTAGATATAATTTCAATATTTTGTCTTCACGTGGCTTCATTGGTATATACTGACGCGAATCGCTAAATACGCGGGGAGCACATCCGCACGAAACGCACGTGCTGCATGCGCTATCTGCCTCGTGGAGTTCACATGATTGTCACTGTGTAAAATACATCATTGTTCTGTCGGCCTGTATAGCCGAGTTGTCAAAGGCGCCAGTTTAGTAACCGGGTGGTGCAGGGTTCGAAACCAGGTTTTCAAAGCTTATGTTTGTGATTTGTGATTTGTCAAAAATGTGATATTTTGTGATGGTATTTATTCGAAGAAGGACTTTGAATCAAAGTATTTCAAAACGTGTATAATTCCCAATAAAAATTAATTTCCGATAGATTCTAGAGTAAGCCCCGGGCATTCCTGGAGAACGCCCGGCAAACTGACAATAGAGGTTTACCCGGTAAAATAAGAACCTAATAGAACAATAGAGTGACGTCACTAGAGGTTTATAAGATAGCATAATGTATAACGAGGAACACGGACACTGCATCAATCTTCAGCAAGACAGAACAACAGGGGCTTGTCACTTACTAGCGCTTTTGGCTTTGTTCGAGAAATGGTAGACAATATATTTACTTTGATTATATAAACACTGCTTTGATTTTGTTTTTGGAAATGTTAGTTTCTTTTACAACGATTTTATGGTACGTGTAAGACAGTAATGTGCATAATATATGTTTCGGGTAGTTGCAATGTTCATTACCTACTAAACAGAACGTGCACTGTTTTAACTGAATAGTCATAACACAACTATAACTATTTATTATTTATACTTACCTGCATTGCAAATTTAACTGAATAGTCATAACACAACTATAACTATTTATTGTTTATACTTACCTGCATTGCAAAGCTGAACTCTTAAGTGCTAACTTTAAACTTCATTTCCTTTGTTCAAACGAATGAAAATTTACTTGCATAGCTGTGACGTCACCTGCTATCAAAGTAAAGGTGTTTTTTTTACTGTAATCGTATACGTCCAGTAAAACTTCTCTTGAATGCTGTCTGTCTGTCTGTCTGTCTGGTAGTATCTATGGGGAATGGACACCGACAATTCCAATGCTGATTAATCACCGTGTGGATGAATTAAACCTTTTTATGTTATATATACTTGATGTTTCAAAGAATTAGTTGTTATGTACATGTTAAACCATTATTCATTGTCCAAGATGAAAATGTTGCCAATATCCGTGTATTCTGTGTGTTGGATCTCGAGTGTCACGTGACCTGTCTGTGATCGAAATCCATTCCTGCCCGGTCCGCCTTCGGTGTATAAATGACTTCCGCGATGTTTTCTTTATACAAACCACAAGCTTCCTTCGCTGTGTTCACTGTCTGACAGTACCACCGGAACTCGGTATTGTGATTATACGTCGATATTACATAGGTAAAACTAAAACCAACAGATGTAGAACAGTAGAATATACAAAATAGATTATTTGTAGAAGGTGTCGGTTTTGGTTTTACCTTTGTTTTAGTTGAGATATCGAGTTCCTTTAAACAAAATATGTAGATTAAATTAAGCCTTGCTTATACAAGGGCTGTTCGATTGGTGAACTGGAATTGGAATACAAATCTCTAGATGAAAATCGTTTCTTTAATGACATGACATGTAACCTACTTGGATATAGTCAGTGTAGAGATACGATCTAACTGAATTTTACCTTTTTGTGATTAATTATTCAGTAATGTCCTTAATTTCAGGAGCTAAAGCATAAGGAATCAATACTTGTCGATATTTCGAGACGAAAATGATGTCCTTGATATATTTTCTTCTCTGGAAGACAGTAAACATACTTTTAAATGCATCTTGGAATAATAAGTATGTGGTACTGAATTTATCGATTCGGACATGTTGGGGATGCTAAGATAAGTAGAGGAAAATTTAATAAAACCTGAAGGGACTATGACCCCGGATTATTAGAGTAAATACGGTATCCAATGAAAGTATAAATCGTATGTAAACTGAATTTCGCCTCAACAAAAGGTTCCCCGGTGTGACTGCCCTTCACGATACTGTCTGGTGTGTTCCTGTCGATCTTGCGCTGTTTCATACATACACTACAGTTGGTATAACTCTATGTATCTCTTATCTGTTTTATAATGTCCTGTTATTTGTTTCTTATTCGTTGTTATTTCTGGAACATGTTGTTTGCGAAGAATATTAAATCCTGAAAACCCAACTGAAAGGTGTTTGTTTGTGTTGTTCCTTGATGGTTTGACTATTACTTATTCTTAAGTCCATTTATACAAATATCTTGGAGTGTTTTTCATATAACCATCGACACAATAATAACTCGAGCCAGACTCTGTCTTAACTCAAATAACCTGAGAGGATATAAGGAAACAAACAGTATATTGAGTTTATTTCTGGCATATTCTAAACTGATTGTTTTGCCATTTAGGGGAGAGTGAAAACTCTAAATGGGTTCTAAGAACTAAAATCTCTCAGTCCTAGAATAGTATGCAAACGTACCAATGCGAGTTATAAATAATAAATTAGATGACTCTTCACACTGAGGATGTCCACAAAACCTGTAATTTTGAAGAAGGCAGGGATATTTATGGATGATCAACTTCTTTATATAACAATTGCGACATTTAGGTATAGATCCTTACACCGTTATCAAGCATATGATTTTTAGCTCATCAGGCCTGAAAGGCCCGATGGGCTTATGGCATGGCATGGTGTCCGGCGTCCGTCCACCCGTAAACTTTTCCCTTTTTCGACTTCTTCTCCAGAACCTATGACTCCACAGAGCTGAAATTTTATGTGCAAACTCCTTGGCCAATGGGGATTCTAAATTGTAGATTTCGTGACCCCATGACCCCAAATGGGGTCATAGGGGTCACATCCTTAAAAACCTATTTTCATCTTCTTCTTCAGTTCCAAAAGGTCTAGAGAGCTGAAAAGTTGTGTGCAGACTCCTTGGCCCATGGGGATTCTAAATTGTAGATTTCGTGACCCCATGACCCCAAATGGGGTCACAGGGGTCACATCCTTAAAAACCTATTTTCATCTTCTTCTCCAGTTCCAAAAGGTCTAGAGAGCTGAAAAGTTGTGTGCAGACTCCTTGGCCCATGGGGATTCTAAATTGTAGATCTTGTGACCCCATGACCCCAAATGGGGTCACAGGGGTCACATCCTTAAAAACCTATTTTCATCTTCTTCTCCAGTTCCAAAAGGTCTTGAGAGCTGAAAAGTTGTGTGCAGACTCCTTGGCCAATGGGGATTCTAAATTGTAGATTTTGTGACCCTGTGACCCCAATCTTGGTCACGGGTCATGACCCAAAAACCTATTTTCATCTTCTTTTTCAGTTTATATGTAAAGCTCTAGAAAGGTGAAATGTTGTGTAGAGATTCTTTGGTCAAAGGTGATTCTTAATTGTAGGATTGGTGACCCCGTGACTCCAAATGTGGGTCACAGGGGTCATGATCTAAAACCAATATTATTTTGCTTGTTAACAATGTATTACTTGAGATAACTTAGATATTCAACCTTAGATAAAAAATCATTAAAATTCTGATGAGCTACATAGCCCATGGCTCTATTTTTATACTTATGTCACCAATTTTAAATCATGCTGATGAACTACAGAACCAATGACTATATGTTGTTCTTTGCATTAATACCTTTAACAGTGCTTGCTAATCATAACTGTTGACTCGGTTTTCTCAAACATAAACGTTGATAATATGTGTTATGTAACCTACATCCACCTAATAACAGCTACACATGTTCCGAAAATTGACACTTCTTTAGCACATGTCCTATTTTTTAAAAATGTGTTAACAGATTAGGAATTCTTGTTATTGCCTAAAATCATCACATTAATACGACTACCAGAAGACGGAACTGTTCTTCCATTTGTGTCCATTGTATCTATAAGTCATTGTTGGATTAACGCTCTAGTATACGGACACGTTTATAACTTGTTTATTTACAAATCAGATATGAATGACACAGTAGGGGGTGGCAAATGTTCACAGAGCGAGGGCAAGGACACTGCTAGAAGCATCAGTTTGAATGTTTATTGAAGTTTTTCTTTTTCTTTTTACAGATATACGAGAAAAGTGAGCGTTTGGCTGAAATTATGCTATATTTTTAATATTATTTTCTGAATCTATGTTCAGTTAACAGTTAACACCCCAAGATATTAACAATAAAACCTAGGCCTAAACATTATCAACTGACTTAAAAAGCGTTGAGATCACTGCAACAATCTGTTCTAGTACTGTGTTTTCAAAATTATAAATAAATAGTTTAAAGATAATTACTTGTTAACCTATCATAATAACGTCAGATATTTAAGATACAATTAAAGATGGGCCTTTTAAAATGAGAAAGGTTATAGATACCAACTAACAACATGATTGTAGGTACATCAAATGGTTATGTTACAAGGGAATATATAGGGTAGGCCTACTTGCCCATTTTCATGATTTTGTTAGAATAAAATAAAATTCGAAAATTGTGTATTTTATTATTGCGTATTTTATTCCTTACATGTTAGAATGTTATGATAAAACTAACGTTTTAGATTTGTGCCATTGTGTTGTGAATTGTTGTTAACGATATTTAAGGAAAAGGAGTTAGACTAACATTTAGTCTCAGAAATATGTTTTTTCTTACCAACAGCATTTTACAATAAATTCAAATAGGCGTAAAGATGCATTCATTTGTTTTAGAATTTCCGAGAGCTGAGTAATCTAGACTATAATTTGCTTGACTTGGTTGGTCGTAAATTTAATATTTTGCTCTGAGTCTGGATGACAGACTAAAACCGGGCACACTTCCTGTGATAGATTATATTGAAATGCAGCAAGGTGCGTGGATAAGGTCGTAAGAGTTATGTCCCCTCAATTAGGCGGAAATGCAGCCATGGCAACATGGAAGCAGTGCATGCGCAAAGAGGCGGCGGAAAACGTAAACAAACCATGGATCAGCATTAACAGTTCAAGTCAGTTACTTTTTATTGTAATTATTAGTAAAGATGCCACATGTTAAACAAGCTAAGTTAAAAGAACCACTGTGGAAAGATTGGGACTACAACGCTCAGAAGAAAGGCGTCAGACATACTGTTTATTCCGTGAATGGTGATGAATACACTGGAGAATGGTTGAATAACAAAAAGGATGGTAAGGAAATACTGTTTCTTCAAAGAAGTAAGATAATTATACTAATAAGTAAAGATATGGTAAGATATTATACAGTTCAATACAAAAGAAACTGATTATAAATGGAAATTGAAACTGAAGATTGCTAGAAATAAAGCATTTCCCTTTCTCTTCTCAAAGTTTTCATGATTGTTCCTTTGGCAATGAACAGTAAGCAATGAACGGCGAAACGGTATTAGCGGTGGTTGGACCACATTCAAGGGATGTAACTCTTGTCTTCCCCGTGGAAGCCACGACAATTAGTTTCGTATTCCCATGTCATTAATTAAATACCGTTAATTCCAAACAGTGAAAATGAAATACTAGAATGCTAAATTAGTTATGTATTTAGTTCTTGTTTTTGAAACCTACTACATGGAATGTTACGTTAGTTGAAATGTGGGCCCATCGAAATCGTTACCATATAGTACCGCGATGGAGTGGGCCCACATTTACCTACTGCATGGAATGTTACGTTAGTTGAAATGTGGGTCCATCGAAATCGTTACCATATAGTACAGCGATGGAGTGGGCCCACATTTGTCTATTTGCTTTCCCACGGTACTTTCGAATATTGCCAACTTCTTATGTATGTTTGGGGTGTTCTATTCGGAAATAAAGGTTGAAAGTTACTGTTTTCATGTTATTTTTCCATCAGAAATGAATTTACGGTAGCCCGCGAAATGTAGGCCACACGAAATGCATATTCATGAGAGGTATTCTCTGATTGGTCAGAACCAATGTCAAGGACTAGGTCATGGTCACATTGAGGCGTTCGAGCATTCTGATTGGTCGAGGTCAGTAGGTCAGGTCAGAGACCTAAGAAATTAGCATATTCTTACTATCAGCTGTCAATGAATTAGATCTACAGCTTGACGATTGATGTTTACCTCGATAATTATTGTGAAAACTGAAGGGAAACGTGCTTGATTATTGATCCTTTTCCACCCTAGATAACGTTATTTGAACATTTGAAGGGAAATAGGCTTGATTACTGATCATTTTCCATTCTATAAAATTGTAAATGAACATTTGATGGGAAATAGGATTGATTATTGATCCTTTTTCCATCATATAAACTTTTATTTGAACATTTGATGGAAAGATGTTGGAATATTGATTCTTTTCAATCCTAGTTAATTTATTTTTAATATGTGATGGGAAAGATGATTGAATATTGATCATTTTCCATCCTAGGTTATTGATCTTAAACATTTGATGGGAAAAAATATTAAATGTTGATAAATAAAAATGAGTTCAATGTAAACATTGTCTTTTTATTATAGTGGAAGGAAGAAGAATCCTGTACTCGATCAAAATCCGTTTTTTTTCAAAATGTGGGCCCACTGACCTAATAGGAACCAATAGAGTGGGCCCACATTTGCAAAATTCAAATTGAACATTTGATTGGAAATATGCTTGATTATTGATCCTTTTCCATCTTATAAAATTGTAATGGAACATTTGATGGGAAAGAGGCTTGATTATTGATCCTTTTCCATCCTATAAAATTGTAATTGAACACTTGATGGGAAATAGGATCAAGAATAGTTCCCATCAAGTGTTCAAATACAAATTATCTAGGATGGAAAAGGATCTATAATCAAGAATAGTTCCCATCAAGTGTTCAAATACAAATTATCTAGGATGGAAAAGGATCTATAATCAAGAATAGTTCCCATCAAGTGTTCAAATACAAATTATCTAGGATGGAAAAGGATCCATAATCAAGAATAGTTCCCATCAAGTGTTCAAATACAAATTATCTAGGATGGAAAAGGATCTATAATCATGAATAGTTCCCATCAAGTGTTCAAATACAAATTATCTAGGATGGAAAAGGATCTATAATCAAGAATAGTTCCCATCAAGTGTTCAAATACAAATTATCCGGTTTTTTAAAAATGTGGGCCCACTGACCTAATAGGAACCGAGACAGTGGGCCCACATTTGCAAAATTCAACTTGAAGTAACTTAGGAACGAAATCTGCCATGAACGAAAATCAGAAATTGTTCTAAGTAACTGTACTCACTATTAAATACATATAATTGCCCCTGTCATTTCAAATTAGGTACGTGGATACGAGCAAGGTTACATTTGCTACGAGTGACCACGGCACAGGTATCCATTGCGCGCGTGAATACGTGAATAAAGGGCATAGCTCCGGTGTGGGAGCTCAGCTTAGAGTTACTTCCCTTGAATGTGGTCCAACCACCGCTAATACCGTTTCGCCCAATGAACAGCATTAAAGTTAGTTAGTTAGTTTGTCTAGTTCATCCAGGAAATGCATTCACTGAACACCTGATAGTGTCAAGACATCTAGCAATGTGCTGTACTACTTTTGTGTTAATCAAAACCTTTATCCTGTGACTGAGTTGAATGCTCAATTTTGACAATGATTAACCGCGTCTACGAATTCACCGCATCTACGAACCAGTCTGGTCTATGAAATCACCACATCCCGATTAAACAAACATCAGATTTAAGATTAAGTCTCATTCCAAAATAAAATCTCATATGCAGCATAGGTCGATACAGGGGGCATTCATTTAATATATAAATGGGTTTGGGGTTCGGTTGTAAAATTGACATGCACAATTATTCAAAAGCAGGTAAGAGGCAGGTTTGTATTTACCCCCTACCTTCTGTAAAATGCCTATATTTCAGAAAATACTGCCAAATTTTCCAATATGAAGTCCACACAACATTACCGTCAGTAATATGTTTGACATTTATTATGCAATAAGCATGATTTAGTATCATATATGAGTAAACAAGAATGTCCTCTCGAATTTCGTTTCCAAAATAAATATCCGATGGAACCCTCTCTTTAAGACAAGGTGAAAATCCAAATTAAAAATTAAAATTGAAACAACCCTGCAGTATATTGGCAGATCGTTTATAGAAAATCTCACAAGCCAGATGGGCTTGCTTGGAACTTTTGCAACTGGCCTGATCAGTAAATAATCAGCATTTGGCTGACGGACTGTCAGCTATTTTTGACCACTATTATCTTTTCTTGTTGTCATGTGTATTGTAATATAATTCAATAATGCTTGCATTTAACCACCACACAGGTAAAGGCACTCACAAGTGGAAGGAAACTGGTGCAATATATGATGGAGACTGGCGGAAAGGCAAGAGAAACGGGTTCGGGACTCTGAGCTTCCCGGATGGCAAGGGGGGATTCAGTAAAGATTACTCTGGAGGGTGGAAGGCTGACAAGAGACACGTGAGTGGAACAACATGATACCATGACTCAGAGAAAACTGATAAAGAGTTAAAAGACTGGTACCAAGTCCAGAAATAAACTTAAGCAGCTTGAGGATCCAAACTAAATCAGAAACACTGAACCAGAGGGGGTTGACACTTCACAGACAGGTTCTTAAAAATTTACATGCAATATATTTTTTCAAAGGGTGGGGAACTGTCCCCACCAGGAATTTGTTAGTAAGGGGGAAGCCATGCAGAGCACTGTTCAAAATGATCTCACTGAACAAAATTATGAAGAACACACTAAAGGTTTGAGTTGTTACCATAACTGTCAGTGTAGACTTAAAGTCAACCCCTGTCTTTGAACACCCTCTATTTCTGGTGTACATTATGTGTTATGCTTTACGATATACAGTAATATGCAGACAGTAGGGAGGGCATGATTTTGTATGTTAAAATATCAAGATTTTATTAATGTTTCCAGGGCTATGGCACCCAGTTCTATGCAGAGAATGAGTATTACGAGGGCGAGTGGTACGCTGACAAGAGGAGTGGGTGGGGCCGGATGTACTTCCGTGACGGGACCATCTACGAGGGCGAGTGGTACGACGATCAGAGGTCCGGGGAAGGCATGATGAGGCAAAGTGAGTCTTCTTGACAATTTCCTCTATACTGATTCTTTTCTAGCCTTTAGAATCTAAGTTTTGTTTTCGTTTTATTTGCTAAAGATGGAAACTTATGCAAAAGACAACTTTAACAAAGTGACACTATTCTGTCATGAGGTTGAGATTTGAAAAAGACTTTATAATGACTTTTAGTGATTATTGTACAACAAGCACTTGAAGCCCCATAAGTTTGTCAGTATTTATGACCTCCCTTGAACTGTGTGGAGTCAGTTAGACGTTCTCAAATAATGAAGTGACAGTTTGATTGTCTACTTTCACATCTCACTACAATTAGGAATAGACTACAACGGAGGGCGCAACAATTATTTTGGTGAGTCAAACACAAACCCTGGTAATGTTTTAAAGGGGCTGTAGCACGTTGTTGGCAAAATTTATTTTTTCAAATTTCCTATTTATAATGATAGTTTGTGTCATTTAAATTTACTTTAGAGGATAAAACATCTTATTACACAAACCAATAATCAGTAGTAGTAATAAAGGTGTTGCGTATAAAGCAAAAAATGCATGGCAGCCATTTTATTGTGAACACAATTTATTATTTCGAATGACAAAAACGATTCCCATGGCCTTACTAGGCTATGTACACTCGTTTTTAACTTGATTTTCCGAAGAGATAAGGGTGTTTTACTTTTAGTAAAATTATTTTTCAAATACAATTCATCGACTTATTTGAGCAAAAAAACGTGCTACTGTCCCTTTAATTGTCAATCATTTAATTATATCTTCAAATGTTATGAGTAAAATACGGCTCCTCTTCTACCCTCAGCGAACGAGAATCGCTACGAGGGATCCTGGAAAGATGACAAGAAGAACGGGCCTGGTAAATTCTTCTACCTGGACTCGGGGCAGATGTTTGAGGGAGTCTGGGTTGACAACGTACCTAAGTGTGGCAACATGATCGACTTCGGCCGGGACGGCGCACCGGCTCCAACACAGTACCCTATACCAGAGGTAGGTCTCCTCGCAATATATGAAAATAATGAAATACCAACTTATGTTCAGTCTTCATATGGTAGATTACGTAGAGGGTAATGTCCGAGTAACTCTCCATTCCTTAAAAATAATGGAGCCGAGGCCCCGGAGGGGCCGAGGCCCATTATTTTTAAGGAATGGAGAGTTACTCGGACATTACCCTACTTAAATAACACTCAAAGTATTGCTTTTTTATCAAAATTGCTTTAAAAAGTTAAAGTAATTAAATTTATACTTAAAAAATATGATGTGATGTGTAACTCTCCATTACTGAAAAATAATGGAGTGACAGAACAATAGGATGACGTCACAAGTGTGATTTAATTGGATGAAAAACACTGGTACAAGATAACTTTTAGTCTTCACTGGCGGTGGACTGATGATTGGAAAATAAAACTTTTCAAGATCTAATAATGTCCAATTTTTGAAGCTGGTCCCAACTTAAATTAACAGCAATTTACTGGTCATTCTCTCCCAACAGACTTTACTCTTTAGACTTTCATTTTCTTGTGACGGTAAAAGAATATTCTGATGAGTTGCAAAGAAGTGCTCTATATGCAACACAGGTAGGATGGAAGAACTGAGTGGAGTAACCTCTGTGGGAAGAGATTGAAACTCAGGAAGTTATTATACCCCCGCTACGACGTAGTCGGGGGTATATAGCGCTCTGCGTGTCAGTCCGTCTGTCTGTCTGTCCGAAATCGTTTCCGGAGCATATCTCAAAAACAAATTGACTTGGAAACTTCAAATTTGGTATGGAAGAATATATGGTGCTGTTGGGCCTTTTAGGGGTCTCAACTCCAAGGTTCAAATACATTTTGAAATTTTGACCAAATATGGTCCGAATTTTGGACTTTATTTCGTTTCCGGAGCATGTAAAAAACTATTTGACTTTGAAACTTTAAATTTGGTTTGGAAATAACCTTTATGGCGCTATTGTGTCCTTTAGGGGTCCCAAGGTCCAAATAATTTTTGAAACTAAAACACTATATATAAAACCTGAAAACTTAAATATGGATGTTGTCTACCTGTATGATATTGTTGTGCCTTTCATTGGTTTAAAATCCACAATTCAAATAATTAAAAAAAATATTTTCATTAAAAACAATCATTGTTATTCATTGACATGATTGACTAGATTATGTTATCCAATTTATTTATACTGTATGAAGGCGATCAAACTACAGGCGGGATATGTGAACTGCGCTCACTTTTGCCTTGTTTTGAAAATTGTTTTACTTTGTGTCAACTTTGATGCTTCACCTAACTACGGAATGTTTTACTCTCTCAGTCTGATACAGCGAATTCTGTTGCAGGTGAAGTTGATAAACCCGGACCATGTAATGGCAGAAGCAGAGGAACAGTTTCTACAAGATCAAGATTAGCACAACAACAATTCCTTCCCTCCGTAAACTGCTATAAATCAAAACTGTGATATATTGTAAACCTGCCTTGTCCATGTGTAATGAATGTACTGATCAATATTATGTTAAAATAAGGTATATTCCCCATTAACAGTATTTTGTTTTAAAAACTTTAAAGTTTAAATAAATATTCATCATTTTAATACTTTTCAAATGTTTAAGTTTCAGGTTTATATTTTTGATGCCTGTTGTTTTTAAAGTGCAACTTTTAAGTTTTAACCAATACTTTCTCTTTTGTTTTGTATGCAAATGTTTGCCTAAATTCTTAATCTAATATTATTATTGATTTATTATTGCAATATTATTGCATTATTACTTATCTTATCAGGTTCTGTAGAGCCAGTATTGTTACAAACTGAACCCTGCATGAGTTATTTCAAATTTAATAGTTCAGTTTAAAAAATTCTCTATAAGTGATCATGAAGCCCCAAATCCTTTACGGGTGAATATGGTTGCCTTATTTCTTCCCTCATTATCTGCCCGCAGTGGTTACTGGATTCATTTCTTCCCACATCACCTCTGTTACAAGTGGAGCACTTTCTTGGCTAGAAATAGAGAATCCTGATCAGCTGCAATCAATGTTAGTTGTGCAAGCAGCAACATTTTTCAAACATTTTGTTTGTTCCGGTAACCGTGGAGACGACTGGAGTTCTTTCATGTGATGCGCACATACTTTTTACAAGACAGAAGTCAATCAAAGATAGAAGACAATTTTGGATTGGATAGAAATAATGACATATTTGCTTGCATGTTTTCACCATAAACGCCCACTTGTAATAGAGTTTATCTGGGAATATGTTAGATTAGTAACCTCCGTGGGGAGAGAATGCCTTAATCTCTGCCAGTTTCATATTTCATCCCTGCATCATCGATTGTGTTGCCATGTAAATATCATGTTTAACTGCCTTTATGTATTGTGACTTATTGGTACAGTAGTTAACTATATAGTTAGGAGAATGTGTCTGTCTGAAATAAATTAAATACTTGATTTTTGCAGTTATTTCATGATAAAAGAATCGTTGCAATTGTATTTTTGTTTTGATTGTGGGTTCTGAAATCCATTTGACATGACTATAATGATTAAGTTTTTGAACAAAGATGAACACTGTATTTTCATAACGCTGTTATATCATACCCCAGTCAACGTGGTGGCACGTGCTATCCATGAAGTTCAGCAGCAATGGGCACAGCTCACCACATAGGTGGGTGACCCGCTTCATTGCTAAAGTAACTGAGAGTTTGAAGGATGATTTCCTGGCCCGCACTGAGACTTGAGTTGAAAGACTTCTGGTGTTACCCTGGATAAGCGACTTTATTCAACATGTGGCTGAATTTCAGCATGGTACCACCCATGGTTCGCTAGTTCCACCGCAGTGCATAGCCACATGACGTTGCAGGTTATCTCCCTGCCATAATACTAGCAGCCGCGATATAAGTGAAGTACTCTTGAAAGCGGCGTTAAACCCTAACTTACCTCACCTCATCTCCTCTTATTTCTGAATTCCTGGCCCGCACTGAGACATGAGTGGAAAGTGACTTTATTCAACATGTGGCTCTCGTCACCAAGCAGTGAGTTGGCACCTGGTTTAAGATGTGGTGATCTTTGAGCACTTCAGCAGCTCTAGATAGAGCTGGGTAATAAACAAAATAACAAAAAGTATGAGTTGAGATCGTGTATGAAATAATGCCACTCTGACAGCCCGAAACCTGGCTACCGGTACTTGTCCTCTGGGCTGGTAATTTACAGCCTTTTTTCACTAATTTACTGCCATTTAAATCGACAATATATCACTCTTTGGATGACAACTTTTCAAGCTTATTTAAGACACTGCTAAGAGTAACAGATGAAATTGCAAGCAAATATCTTCTATACAACCAAATGTCTACAGATGTCTTTTAACAGGCTCGCAGGACCAATCGATGTAGCAGTTTGATTGGCTCACACAAATCAATGGCGATTATTTAGGTACGAGGATCTATTGATAATTGAGTCCTCACCTTAAGATAATAATTATTTACAACAAACAATCTTTATTTTGGCATTAGTGAGATTTTATTGACAGTACATGAATAAGATGAAGTTTAAACAAAGCTAAATTGACACATCAAAACACAATAAACGTTTCCTCTTCTTTAAACCAGAGTTCAATGCTGTTGAGAAAGGAATGAAATTTTGGCAAATATCGTAGATTTGGCAAACATAAAAAGGCACATCTGATAGAGAGCAAAGTCAATGAATCACTAAAATTACCATTTCATGAGGTGGAAAAGAAATTGGAGGAGACTCTATGGTTTGTGCATTAATGTTACTATTGATTTTAAAATAACATTCTCATCAATTTACTTCAAAAGGACAACCATAAACTAGAAACATTACATAACAAATATAAACAAGATTTGTGAAACTGTTAAATATGCCTAATTCTCTTCCCACACAGATTTTACTTAAGTAATTTCTTCCCACATATCGCTGTTATAATCAGATTAGAACAGAAGTTCTGTATGAAAAAATGACTTGAGTAAAACTCTGGAGAGAGAATGAGGCATATTTTTCACAAATCTTCATGCCTTTAATAATTAAACTCAAGAAATGCCATTTAATTGCCACATAAGAAGCCAATTCTGATATTTAACCAAAATGAACAGTTAAACATTAACTTAGTAGCTTCACACACAAACCCTGTTAAATCAATATAGAAAGAAGATGAAGACACAGGAAAAATACTAAATCGTGGACACACTGCCTGCACTTCCTTAGCAATCACACACTCGCAGAAACTGCTGTTGATTGACAAGTTTCTTCTGATTTGCTGCATTCTGACTACTTTTCTGGACTTGGATCAGCAATTACGATTTGGATTCTTTGTAAATGTATTTAATAAGCAATACTTATTCTTTGTTACACCTCCTGTAACTACATTTCTTTGGAAATAAGATATGTTCAGTAAATATTGTCTTCACCATGGATTTAAACCGGTGTTCTAAAATTGGATCAATTTGGTAAGAGTGTAATGAGGCTGAATCATTAGTTTGTCAAACTTTAGACAAGGATATGTGATAATAATTTATGACAGCAGCTTGTAATGTTTCTTGACTAGTTTTCACATGGCTGGAACATTTGAGTGTTCTTGAAAAAATAAATTTAAACGAATCAAGCTACACTACACACATGACCCTTAGCAGATGGTAAACTCTTATAATTCACATTTAAAATGAATGTGAAAACTGACAGAAATCCAAATATATTTATCTCATAGCAAAAACCAAATCCTACGTGTCACTTAATTAAAACTGGTTTATTTCTCCAAACTAAACAAAACTAGAACTGTCATGTGTTTAAGATTAACTCCTGTATTTAACCATATCTTTTATCCTTATAAAAGGGAATACAGGCGTATACCTTATTGCTTATATGAAACATATTCAACAAAAACTTTACTGAGTGTCATATGGACCATAAAGAACCATTAAATATTTCAACATTGAACATCAGGGTGGTCTTAAAGGGGCAGTAGCACGTTTTTTGCAAATTTTATTTTTAAAAATTTCACATTTATAATGATAGTCTATGTCATTTATATTTACTTTAGAGAGTTAAAAATCTTATTACACAAACCAATTTTCCGTAGTGGTAATAACAATGTTGCGTAAAAAGCAAAAATTGCATGGCAGCCATTTTATTGTGAACACAATTTATCATTTTGAAGGACAAAAATGATTCCCATGGCTTTACGGAACCATGTACACTCATTTTTCCGAGGAGAGAAGGGTGTTTTACTATTAGTGAGTTTATTTTTCAAATACATATCATCAACTTATTTCAGCGAAAAAACGTGCTACTGCCCCTTTAACATTTTGGTAGAGTGTATATATATTGCAAATCCCTTTAATTATGATAATATCTGATCAATGGTTTGCAGACCTGAAAATGTAAAGTAATGATATCTCATGATTTTCATCAAGGGCAAATGAGTTATTTAGGTAAATGTAAATACAGTCAAGCCGCGATAATCCGCCCACCGATAATCCGAATCTCGCAGTTTCCGAACGGTAGGAAGATGTAACCAAACTAATCTCTTTAGTAGTCCTCAGTACTCAGTAGTCCGAACATTTCACTATCCAAACGTTTTTGATGAAAAACGGAAGCGTTCGGATTATCGAGGCCTGACTGTATATAAGATGAAATAGCTAATCAAATGTAATGTTAAAATTAAATAGAGCTAGCATTAACTGTAACTTTAGTAGATATTAATATGATTAATAACATATAATTAGTTCTGTAAACTTTTTACAGATAACTGAATTAAAACAAAAATCAACTAGATGAGCGTTTGCGGGACACCGCAAAAGCAGAGCAGCCCCGAAACTTTGGGTCTCGCCTTTCCCTGTTCCGCCTTCTCGTCAGCATAAATAAAATTGGAATTTTTTGGGAAAAAATTTGTTCATTATTCAAGTTATTATTCAAGTTGAATCATCACTGGGGTCACTTTTCACAAGTTTGTTCTTAAAACTTATTTCTGATTTCAAAATTGGATCAAAGGATTAACATGGCCAAAACCAATATCTCATGACCTTGACCTTTGACCTTAAAGGTCACACCATCAATGATTGCTTTTCATTGTGTATAACAATTATGCAATGACTCAAAGTGTTCCAGTTAACATAAGGCATATTCACAATAGCATGCTTAAGTTGTGACCTCGCTGTGACCTTGACCTTTGACAGATTTTTCAAAGTTTTCAAATATTGGTCTTTCTCCATAGTTGATATACACCAAATAAGAGCCTGACAGCACAAAAAATGTTTGAAGTTACCGTGTTTACAAGGATTGTTGTAGTGATTCAGAACTCATGTCCTTGACCTTTGACCTTGAATGTGAACATGTCGAAAAAAATCCCCAGGGGTATAAGTAAGAAGTTATGTTTATGAGTTCTCAAAACCTTCTAGGAAAAAAGTTATAGCCAATACAAAACGTGGCGGCGGCGATGGAAACTGCGCAAAAACTGATACCCGGCTGCTAATTAGCAGTTAACCAATAACAAATTATGTTTTGGCACGGCAGGTAGAGAGTTTGATTATGGCAGTCAATTTGAGGAAGCAATTGCACTTGAAAATATAAAATAATTTGGGTTCCAAATTTTTAGGAACTGACTTAGTAGTTTGATTTGAGACATATTTGATTCAAAGACCTGTTGACATGCAAATATTACAACAACAATGATACATCTACAGACAAATAATATCACAATCAAGAAAACATTCTACAAATGAATACCATGTAAGTATATATCAAAATACACCAGCAAAAACAGGAGTTCAAAATGCATATATTACAATAAATAATATTTATGAAAGCAGATGACCAGCAAATTTGAAATGATTCTACTGCATGATTTATGTCAAGTTTCAATTATTAAATTTTGATTTAATAACTGTGAGTATTCAAACAGGTGATAGTACTACTTGAACCCATATTCTCCTCTCGGGTCCGCCATTGTTCAGTATTGGGTCAAATTCCCACAAAATAATATTCTATCTTCAGTTCAACATCATGCAAACACTATGGGGGCTGGTTAGGACAATTTGGCACGGATCTCGCCACTTCCATCAGGGGAGGTAATTTCAGGAGAACCTTAACCTATACACTACCAGTGGCGGATCCAGGAATTTTGAAAGGGGGTCCAAATATTTTTTTCCATACCCGCCCATGCACAAATTTTGACCACTGGTAACTAAGATTGCTTAGCGGATCTTACAGCGGCCAAATCCCTATAATTTAATAATTAATAATATAATTCATCCGTGTAATCACTTTAAATATCATACACATACAATGGTCGACACCTAGCCAATTCTCTGGCTCTCACTAAAATCTATTGTATGTTTCACTACTGGCAATACTCAAATACTTTCAGCATGTACATCAAGTCTGATACAGTGGAAGTTCATAATTTACAATACTGACGTAAGAAACATGTTAGAGTTACATTCGATAACTTGTAGCAGGAAAAAGGAAATATGAATATTCAACCTCTTTCACTGACTGCTTTGTTTTGATAAAGATCCCACACTGAGGCTGAAATGTTTTCATAAATATCCAAAACCGATAAACATTATATTCATTATTCTGAGGGTGTGTGTTCAAATCCCTCAAGGGACTTGGTCCGAAAAAGTACAAGAATTTGTACTATTGAAGGTAGTGTTATCCCAAATGTAACAATGTTATATTGTACTTAAAGCAAATAATGATTGAAACATTGCAGTCAATGAATAAAGAAGTTGAGTATCCATAAAGACTGACAAAACATCTTCGTATACAGTCTCTCATTCTCGATAAACAATAGTTCGTATGACATGGTAGATTCTGGCCTCCTCTATCAAGTCACTCTTAACACACATCAATAAAAATGTTGTTTGCATCAGTCTATGGACAATTTTCAATGGAAAATTTGATATGAGCTGTCAAGAACACTAAAGTCAATTTGCTATCCAATATCCAAGGTCAGGTTTCATGAAGCAATTGCTGCATGATCAACCTAACTATTATTAAAAGCTAGGTAATGATTCATTTTAACCCTACAATAAATTTAAGAAAGGGCATCCAAAGAGACAATGCCAATGCTTGCGCAAATATTACTGCACCAGATTATGGTCGATACTTCATTTAACATTCGATTATATTCTGTTCCTGTATGGAAGCCATCAGATTAAAGTGGAGAGTTCATTCAACATTCAATTCTTGTCATTCTAGGATATGACAGCCATCAGATTATGGGCACTTCTTTTCTCAACATCTGATTCTTGTCATTCTAGGATATGGCAGCCATCAGATTATGGGCACTATTTTTTTCAACATCTGATTCTTGTCATTCTAGGATATGGCAGCCACCAGATTAAAGGGGATACTTCACTCAACATCTGATTCTAGTCTGTCTAGGATATGGTAGTCAAAGTGCACCCTGTTCTCCAGATGAATTGTGTCGGTCCCGGCGGCAGAATCCAGGGGGACACAACAGCACAAGTGTTTCTGCATCAGTTTATGGATGATCAGCCAGACAGACAGGACGAGGAAGAAGTTGATTCCGCAATGCCACGAGAAATACATTGCAAACATCAACATTGCATCACGACCACTGCTTGCATTTGTTGCAGGCTCCACCACAATGAACGCCACCTGCAGGCCAAATGTTGCCTGGACCAAGAAGAGATAACTCCTCATCAACGGACAGAGGACTTGATCGGTATATTTCATCTCCATGATAGCGACTAGAAGTAATGCAAGGCTGACATAGAGGAGAAGGCAATACAGCATTTTGATTGGTTGTTCGGAGAACTGGGATCGTGAGGCTAAGATAACGGATTGTATGGAGAAGAAGAGCAGGAATGCAATGTAGTCGAGCCCCTGGTGAAATGTTTTCCCACTCCATTTGGCTAGAATGTCCGTCACCCCAGACACCATGTAGAAGATGAAGATAGTTGCTAGTTCCTGGTTTGATAGGAAATCACTTTTGACACCCCGGAACGAGAACAGTCCGATAGCGATAATGAGGCTGAACACCACCTTACACACGCCCTCCACAGGGTGTTGATGTAAACGTGGACAGCAGGGGAAGGTAACTGATGACGTGAAGTCGCAGTGTCGATGTTTAGCGAGATGATAATGTTTGGAAACCTGGATTAGCCACCACAGGGCAGTTATACCAAAATAGCTACTGGACACTATTAAACCAAGCTGAGCCATGATTGGCTGATAGCAATCTCAGCTTGACCAATGAAATAGCAGGAGTACATCAAATGGTTTCATCTGGAAAAAAAATAATCAAATTTTACAAACAGGTAGATGATAAGTACATTTGAATATTACAAAATAACATTTGATAATTAATTTATATCATTAAGTATCATCATATATAACTTTGAAAAGTAAAACTGACGTAACATACTGACTAACATGGACTTGGTGACAGTGCACAAGACAATAGGTGTTACATCTTACAAAGAATATATACACAGATGCTAGCACTGTCGTATTGCTATTGATTTCATCACTGCTTAGTTCTCCATTTACACATTAAAGGTACATCCATTGTGTTGTTGGGGGTCACATATTGTAGAGGTGGGTATTGCCAAGATTTTTCATATTGCAATATATTGCGATTTAAAGTCATGTATTGCGATATGAATTGCAATATATTGCAAGACATTTCTTTCAAGAATAAATTACTTATATTAGTTTAGTTGCTTGATTGAGAGATAATGAAAGTAATATCCTTGGTTAAATAATCTTGAATAAAACCAGAATACATGACTAATTATTGAAAATAAACGCGCAATTTTGGATTTGGCATGAATAAAAATGCAGTTAGTTAGTTTCTCTAAAGACATTATAATCAAGACAAAGATTCATTTTAGTCAACTGGACTGGTCAGTCCAATAGTCCAAATAAGGAAATAAGAAATTATATATTATATCATTATGAGTTTACAAGACGCACTTATCAACAGTTCCATCTGATCTACAGTCCCGGGACTGGTAAATTAACACAAATTAGATCCAGTACTTAAATGTTTACACAATAGGACAAAAACGAGATGTTACAGAGTGCATAACCACATATTACCGTGTATATATATTGTTTAAAAAAATAATTTCTGTATGTGACTGATGTGATAATTCAATGCCCGGTTAATTTGTTTGTAAAAGACTTATAATAAACTATTTCTGGCTGTAATGTTAAACTTTGAAAAAAAATATATTTGTGTTTCAGATTCATACTCTTTAAACACTCCCCTATACCAAACAACAAAGTGCATGTTATGCAGTGTATAATAGTTTCAAAATGTTGCCTAGTAGGGTCGAAACATGTTCACACAACCCAAGAGATAAGTGGATTAAGGAGCAATCTTAGCTAATCCTGTACGTTGACTGAGACACTTTAAGGTGGTGGTGAGGTGAGTTAGGGTTTAACGCCGCTTTCAAGAGTATTTCACTTATATCACGGCTGCTAGTATTATAGCAGGGAGAAAGCCCGCAACGCCATGTGGCTATGCATTGCGGTGAAACCTGCGAGCAACGGCTGGAACTAGCGAACCATGGGTGGTACTACACTGAAATTCAGTGTAGCATTGCACCCAAACCTTATTGCGTGTAGAACAGTTCTCTACTGCAGACAAAGTTGCCGTGCCCCTGGCGGGATTCGAACCCTAGACTTCTTGATCCAAAGCCGAACGCGCTAACCACTGCGCTATCCCGCCCCCCGAGACACTTTAAAGAATAAGGATAATAAATCACATTAGAATCGGGGACACGAATACTGTGTGTGTGTAATTTTCACATTGCAAACGGTGACAGTGTAGATACATGTACCTGTAGATCTTGAGTTTATAATGTGAATAATTTATACAGTGAAATAAACAGCGAATAGCAACAATTAAGTTTCCCATTTATCACTGAGATATGTGACTTTAAATAAAACTAGGTGTTATATATCTCCAACATGTGTGTCCTGGGGAATCAATACTTTGACAATAATGGTTAAGTTACGAATGAGTACGTCAGTATGAATTGAAACAAAACTTCATTGATTGTCTATTCATATACTATAGATGTTGATAACATATGTTACAGGGCTGTACAGTTATTGAATGACACCTGAAGCTAAAATTTTATATATAATATCATAACAGTTAAGTTATTGTCAAATTTTAAAAATATTGAATTTGTTCGTGTGAATTAAATAAACATTTTATTGAGTATTTGGTTAATAAACTAAATAGTCTATAGACCTTAGGGACATATCTTAAATTGATAGGACTTTATTAAATGACACTAGAAGGCATTATAATTTATATATAATGATCACATGAGTCAGAAAGTCACAACAACTATTGAGACTCAGAAGTTGTCCTTCGCCGTTTCAACAACAATGTAAGTAAACCGCTAAAAGATCATTTAAACATAACTGTACGTATTATGTATGGTAATTATTTTAAAGTTCTCTAAATCGTTCTGATTATCTGACATTTTTGACGATAGATTTGATCTCAAATAGACAATTACAGGCCCGATGTCATTAACAATTTAAAGTAGAGTAGATAGAAGAAGCAAGCGGTGAAAAAGAGGTTTTGCTGTTAAATGTTCACCAGACGTGTCAATTACAGAGCAACATTTAATTTCAAATGACATTATAACTACTTCGTATCCTGTTTGTGATTTGCAATAGATACACGTGTAAATTATATTAAGGAAAAGGTGTAAACGTATTAAAACCAAATAAAATTTTATAAAACACAATGGATGCACCTTGAACTTGAAGACAATATGCTAGAGATTAAGCATTCATGGACAATCAAACTCTTCAACTTCATACGCCCATGATAGACCCTGCTTAAAGGTGCATCCATTGTGTTTCATAAAAACTTACCGGTAGTTGGCTTTTATACGTTCCAACGCACCACATGTGCTGTCTACAATACAAATAAATTCACTCAGCTTGCATATTTATCCCCAATCGTCAAATATGTCATAATTACTAGTTTCCAATTTAAAATTGAGTAACATCATTATGCATGTGCAGAAACCGAAACTGCACGTCCCATTTACATGCACAGTAGTTATGTGACCTATTAAACACTATCAACTCAAATTTGTCTTTTTGTCTGTTATAAATAAGATTCTAAAATTACGTTTGACTCATTTACGCGCACCACACGCTGTATATTGTCTGGTTTTCGATCAGAAATCATATTGTCAATATGCTAAGCTTACTATCATCAAAATGGTAGTTTTCGGTAACAGTCGGTACTTCTCGATAAAGTAACACCATTTATAACGTTTGCAATATGTGACCCCCAACAACACAATGGATGTACCTTTAATACTCACAGTTAAAATATACTGCAGTATAATATTTATTCAGCAATATTAAACCAGTGAAATATTGCTATACGTATGACCAGTGTATGAAATACATTTCAGGTGAGGTGAGGTGATCTAGGGTTTAACGCCGCTTTCAGGAGTATTTCACTTATATCAGGGCTGATAGTATAATAGTATTATTGCAGAGAGAAAGCCTGCAACACCATGTGGCTATGTATTGCGGTGAAAACTGCAAGCTATCGGCTGGAACTAGCGAACCATGGGTGGTACTACTCTGAAATTCAGTGTAGCATTGCACCCAAACCTTATTGCATGTAGAACAGTTCTCTACTGCAGACAAAGACAGTCTATGTACAGTGATATATTTACCCCCGAGTCTAGTACAGATAATCTAAACGTCGGTTTATGTGTGATGACGTAGTAAGATGTCTAGCATGCTGGACTACCCCGAGTCCTGCATCAAATACACATAAAATTTGGAAAGAAATCCAGTCTGATTAAAATCAACGGTTTTATGAGGTGAGGTGATGTAAGTTGGGGTTTAACAACGCTTTCAGGAGTATTTCACTTATATCACGGCTGCTAGTAGTATGGCAGGGAGAAAGCCCGCAACGCCATGTGGCTATGCATTGCGGTGAAACCTGCGAACATCAGCTGGAACTAGCGAACCATGGGTGATACTATGCTGAAATTCAGTGTAGCATTGCACCCAAACCTTACTGCGTGTAGAACAGTTCTGTACTGCAGACAAAAATGCCGTGCCCCTGGTAGGAATCGAACCCCGGACCTCTTTATCCGAAGCCGAAAGCGCTAACCACTGCGCTATCCTACCCCCAGTTTTACAAGGAATAAAAATTACAAAATCGTGCATATACTGGGATACGAACTCATATCGTTCTGAGGTTTCCTCGCAAATCTGACTGATAACAACCCGTACGCTTGCATGTTCTGACGCAATTCAGGTACCAAATCACAAGACCTCCAACAAAAGCTTTTGGTGTGAGAAGCTAGGGGCAGATAACTCTGTTCTAAATGCTTTAAAAACGGTGACCGTTTAGAAACTATGATGTGAATGGTTAGCTATTTGACTGGGCTTTGTCTGTGCTAAACTTGTTCGGAACACACGCCAATACAGGGTAATTTCCTCAGACCTTGTGGCGAGGAATCTACAGAACCTGTTCGTATCCTGGTCGATCAAGTGGGGTTGCAGGTAGAGCCTCTCGACCTACGAGTCCCTCGGCTCGGAATGTCATATTTGTAAAATTATCACTGTACGATATGTATTTATATCATGATGTTGTTCAAATTGCTGTTATTCCTAAGATAATCAGGGATTGGGAAAGGCAGGGGCCATGGGGTATTTTGCACATTCAATGAAAAATGGCCCATTCAAATTTGAAATTTTACTATTACTTCAAAGGGGAATGGCCCATTTGAAATTATGAAAATGACAAAAAGCCCTGAAAATGGCCCATTGTGAAATGTGTCTTTCCCAATCCCTGGATCATAATCAATACAAATTAAACAAAACTAAAGAAGGTTCTAGTCAATCTGAGTCCTAAAAATGATGCGAACAAAATCTGACAGTGACAGTCCCTAAGTTAGTAAGCAGTGCCAGTGCCAGTGGTTTAGTGCCACCTCGGTTAGCAAAATCGGAGAAGAAAAATACATTAACTTCAGATTACTTATTTGACATAGATGTATTTTACCACATAAAAACAGCATATATTTCATACATACGATGCTTTTTCACATAGAAACGACAAACGGCTTGAAGATTGACAGTTCTTGTGTTACAATCTATTTGTTTTCGTTTGATCTTCACCTTCGCCTGCTGGTAAAAGGGAGGTAACTCTAATCTCATAAAGCTTTTGTCGACATCTGTGTGTTATCGTCTCATAGTGGAGGTGACTGGTTCAAATCGCGTCAATACATTTGATAAATGAATTGTACTTTTAAACTCGAAATTCGTTTTCTACGATATTTGGTTACAAAAATAAGAAATATCAGAAAATAGTTTTCACAAATTCGGAAAACAATAACGCAAATACACATAGCTTGTTTTAGGCGTTTAATTATTAAAACCAGGCTCTCTACAGACAATTTATTAATTTGAAGGCGCAAGTCTATGGTCCCTATAAATAGTGAAAGCTCTTCACACCCCACGCCTTCAATATCCTGACTTATAAAGTAAAAACAAACATAATTCATAAGCATGTTTACAAAACTAAATATATATGATGGGATATCACAAAACACTCTTTTCCTAATTTTGAGAGTGAGTCTGTTACTTATGGCACCTTTGCTTGTTGCAGGGATACCTAATTGACATCAGCTGGGGAGTCTGCATCAACAATGAAGTTTAAAGTATATGCTTCAAAGTTGGCTGTCAAGTAGATTCCATATAACCGACTTCTTGATATTGATTGGTGACATTTCCCGAAGCGAGGACCAGCATGGTAGATGATGGATGCTGTACGTGTGCCCAATTGTGAACACTTTTCAGTTTGAATTTATATTACGCGGATGCGAACTGACGAAGCGATTATTGTAACAAGGACAACAATGATAACATGTTTGTGAATATCTAATATGAAAGGTGAATAAATTGAGTTGATTTCTGATTCTGAAGTTTTCTTTTATATATATTTTCAAGTGACTGCTTGCTTTGTTGCCTGACGGCTGGTTTTGTTGATTGGGTGCTTGGGCTTGTTGGTTGATTGGGGGCATTTGGTTGTGTTTTGGCTATGCGTTTTGCTGTTTCTGGAGCTGTTGCGTTTTGGGGCTGGTGTTTGTTTTTGGCAGTTTCTTAATAAGAATTTGTTGTTGTGCCTGCAGGTGTTAACTAAATCATTGCGTTTGTTGAGGCTGGCCATGTTGGGTTTGCAGATTATAATAAATTTCTCGTATATGCAAAGGCTGCATCTTTTGTTGGTGTTTGAATATGGTTTGGCCTGGCCAATAATTGACCATTCAACATTGAATTTGAGATTGTCTTCTTTAAGTTGCCAAATGTATTTACTTAGTTCTGTGGCAGTTTTTTGCTGGGATTGTTGAATGAGGTCTTGTGATTGTTAAATCTTGTTTTAAACTCTGTCTCTGTGAGACCAACGTATGTTTCCGTTTTATTTTCAGATGTCACTTTTGCTTGGTATATGACAGATTTGGCCAAGTAATTTCCCTTGAGGGGACATGTTTTGGGGCTGCGACAGTTACAGTTCTTTCTGTTAGTTGTTTCTTTGTTTGCCTTGACGTTTTTGTTGTTGGTGTCGATGGTGTTTTTCAAATTAGGCATGCAGCTGTAGCTGAGTTTTACTGTGTTTTTGTTGAATATCTTGCATAATGGGTTGGCTTTGGAGAATGAATTTTTGAGGATGTTTAGGAATTGTTGGCCAACATTCGTTTTTACTGTAAGGTCAAATGGTGGGTTGTACCATATGATTTGGCGGGATCTTTGACGTTTTCTGTTGCTGTTGTCTTCAGGGTGGTAACGTAGTTTGTAGTCGTAGCCACTTTTGTCTAGGGCTTCTTGGTATGGTGGGATGGCATTGTTGAATATTTCCTCATTTGATGATATTTGTGATAGTCGTTTGTTGATGCCTTCTGGGATATTTTTAATTATGCTGGGCGGGTGGTTGGATTTGGTATGGACATATTGTAAGACATTGTTTGGTTTAGTGTATGGTTTGTAGCTATTGTTGGTGAGGTTTAGGGTTACATCTAAGAAGTCTACAACGTTTTTGTTTGCTTCGATTGTAACTTTCAGGTCATGCTGTTTGAAAATTTTGCAAATTTCCTTTTTGATTTGTTCTATCTTCCTCGGTGATTGGTCGAGTGCTGCTAAACAACGTCTCTGTATAGGCCGAAGTTGTTGCCTAACTTAGCTTGCAGTTTGGAGAGTAGGAAGCAGCCGACTAGTTCGCAGGTTTCAGCACCATCGAAGCTACCCATGGTGACATCAAATGATGTTTTGGAGGATTGTTTGCACCATGGTTTGTTTCCGTTGTAAAGTAGAGATTTCTTAGCATGTAAGATTGTGTTTCTCTTTTCTTGGGGTGACTTCTCCAAACTGCAAGCTAAGTTAGGCAACAACATAGAAGAAAAAGAACAACAACAGATAGAAGCAACGAGTAGATCCAGATTGAACCATTTACCAAGAAGTTGGATGTTTGTGAGTAAGAATGGAGACGAAGAATTTTGACAGTTGAAAATTATTTCGATTTGAGTCGAGAGAAAGACGTTGCATACCTTTGCTCACTTCGTTCGCAGTGAAAACTGGTCGTTCATCTCTGTTGCTCACCTGTGATTCAGTGAACATATCGTATAAATTTGCATAATTTGCATAATTAATAACGGCCTATTATTCACACTGAGCACAAGATGATGAGACTTCAAGAGCATATGCTCTCTCTCTCTCTCTCAGGTAGGAAGTAATATATTTAGTATGCATTGTCCGAGTTTATTATCTGCATTATCAGGCAGCACGTGGTGTTGTTGATAGCGATGTTTACAACTGACGGCTCTGTGGTTGCCCACGACCCATTGTTCCCGGTTGCAAAACATCCTGTTGTGATGCACCACCGAGTCGGTGTTGTATAACGTGGCTCGTGCCTGATCTATGCAGATAATTTATTGACAAAGCATCTTGCTTTGTTACATTCGCCCCCATCTTAGAGGAACTATCGCCAGAGATTTCACCAGGCCACAGAGAGGATTGCGAGAGTTAATATATACAAATCATTGGCTCGCCGCTAATGGCTGCAATACTGCCGAAGCGGCGTTAAACAATAACTCACTCACTCACTCAAATCATTGATACATACATCACCCATCATTTATCATTATGTATATCATATTTCAGTTTCATGCATACATAATATCAACACAATTTCATTATAAATAGCATTTCACAGTGGTTCATATAATATCTTCATCCAGTTCACATATTGTTCAATTGTCATGTACTGTTCATATCATGTGTACAGCTATATATGACGATGCATATCACATGTTTTGAATTTAATTCCGAATTCAATTCAAATTCACCGTTTGTCCGTTGGATTGTCATTCACCATTATCACCACCATAGTCTCACACTGAATTACGACAAAACATATGGTCCACACAATCCTTGCAAATCCAGTCATTGTCTATTATCATTACAGGTTCATAGTGTTGTGCAAGGTGTCCATAACACAAATTATATCAGTTGTATATAGTGGAATTCAGTGGAATTCACAACAGTCTTTCCCCAGGTGTAATGGTCAGGAAAAGTCCAAATTATGTGCAATGGTGCAAATATTATGTGTGAAAAGAGTTCATAGATATATTATAATCCTTGATATATGATTGCATAGTTCGTGTGTGTAATAGTATACACACCCTGGATCCAGATTTCACACAAGTCCATATTTATTTGAGAATATTCATCGAATATGGTACAAGTAGCTGCGGCCCTCATGAAATGGATTCTTCCACGCACGTGCAGCGCTAAACTTCCACGCGAAGCGAAGTGATTGACAGCTGTCACTCTGCCTTTCAATGCCTTCCGTGCCTTGAATAGAACGTTGGATTCTTACTGACAAACAATTCTAAGGTTTCTAACAGCGTGTTGTGGCCTAATGTCTAGAAGCGCTGACTACCAAGCGAAGGTTTGCATGTTCGAATCCATGTTCATGCATTACAAAAATTAACTTGTCTAGTTGAGAGATATTTTTAGATCCTATTCATGTTCACTAAGACAAAATACATCAGTCTCGAAAAATTACTGAAAATGTCTAAACCTAACACCCCTCCTGACTGGGACAGTCGATGAACAGTTGATTCCTAAATAATAATCAACTGATAACACAATAGAGTGACGTCATAACCATGGATTAATTATCAGTAACTATAATCCAGAAGCCGTCTGACAGTGTTAGGCTGGACATCTTTAGACAGACTTGCATAATATGGTCAACGTTCTTTGTAAATAGAGCACTTATTCAAAATCTTGGAAAATTAATTGGACAAATCGGACTTTTGATGGTACAGTGATTTCTTAATTTACTATCACAATGATCTAACTCATTCGATGACAGGAGCATAATTTTAGTAGTTCAACGTTTATAGCTATTGCCTGCGCCTCAAGTCTATATAAGTCTATAAACCTGTCCTATCCCCTTATCTAGAAATGGTAGAAGCAAATTGTGTACCTGATATACTTCAAATGTGCTTGTTACATCCAGCAGCGGTAACGGAATGATAACAACTAATTTGTCGTGGCCGACAGCAGTAGAACTTTGGAGAGTTCTGTAGTAACGCCACAACGAGTCTGTTTACTTGGATTTAGTGTTTCACATTCTCAGGTAAGTGATCACCTACGTCCTCTAGGAGTGCTCTAAGACTGGTAGGTGTAATTGTACTTGGAGATAATTGTCCTAATGATAGAATGTTGAGCTGTAGTTGAAGATGTTGCAAGTAGAACATTACTCTATTTGTAATTTCCTTGATTTCCCCACAAAAGAGATCTATCTTTAAGTAAGCCCTTGTAGAATGCTCCCAGCGTAACATTCTTTCTTCTGAAGCAACAGTTAAATTAGCAAATTTTTCATCAAGGGTACCAAGAGATGCTACTAATTCGTTAATAGCATGTCTGTTTTCTGAAATTTCTACCCTAGATGTGTTTATCATGGATAAGCTTCCTTCTTCTACATGAGCTATTGCTCTTTGATTCTTAGCTAATTCGTCAACTTTTTTGTTAATTCGGTCCAAATCGTCTGACGATGCAGTGCCAAATAAATACGATAAAGCATTTCCTACAAACGGGAGGAGAGATCGTTTTCTTCTTGCATCTCCTAAATCATTGAACTCACTTAGCCTGTCAACTAAGTTAAGCCTTAGCCCTTCTAATCCTACAATTTCATCATCTAAACTCCGAAATAACTCAAACAAATTTTCCTTGAGAGGTGACATTTTATTACTCAAAATACTTCTGGTTGCACCGTGTACTTCCCTTATATCCTTGTCCAGCTTTTTGATTAAGTTATCATAGGGTTTTAGGTCAATGATTAAGGTAGGTAACCATTTTGATCGAGTGAGTGATACATCATTCAATTTCCGAAAAACTACGTTTTCCTTCACTACTGTATTACATTGGACAGACAACCCAAGAGTGAGGAGATATATGATCGTCCACATGGTTTCCTAGAAAGATATATAATATAATATCAGATAAATATAGGAATATATTCAACTGTCTGAAAATATTCAAATATTTCACATTCCTTATATACCCCAGGCATTAATCCATTACATCAAAGGGATCAATGCCTTGAGTAAAGTTTTAACCTTTGCGTTGTGTTTTCTACCTGATGATTCAAGCATGTTCACTTCCATGTCGGAAGTGCTTGACTCATCTGAGAGTGAGCTTTGTGCCGAATCAGACTTATGGTCCCTATTCCTAGCTTTCAAGCATTGAGCTAATTCCATTAATGGAATGTCTTCCTCTTCAGAGGAGCTGTCTCGTTCCCGCTGGTATTTCTTTGTCAACCGTGTCATAGGTGGATCAAGGTTTTCTTCACTTGAATCACTGCTTTACTCCGGGGTTACAACATATTGTGCCCCTCTTCTTGGACTTCCGTCCCTGGGATTTGGTATTTCCCAGTTGTCCAGATTGGCCAATCGCAGATGTTCAGCATTAACCGGTATCGTGCGCCCTGTTAGTTGGCTTCTTATGATGAAGGTCAGTGGACTTTTCTGTTCTGTTATCCTGTAGTAAGGTGCCCACTTATTTTCTAATTTGCTCTGCCGTTGGTGTTTACGGTAATAAACAGGGTCTCCAATCTTTAGGGTCATGGGCTTGGCATTTTTATCTGCATAGATTTTCTGTCGCTTTTTAGCATTCTTGAGATTTTGATGAATGGGTGAATGCCTTATGTTGCTGTTCCAATGCAAGTTGATGGTGGTCTTCTCCCATGTACCTCCTTCTTGGTTGTAGGATGTTGTCGATTGGCAGTACCACATCCCTGCTATAAAGGAGGAAGTAAGGTGAGAACCGAGAAGATTCACTGATATTGACACGAACAGCTGCAAGCGCCTTGTTGATGTTAAATTATTTTCTAAACTCTTGGCTATGACATCATTCAACGTTCTGTGGAGGCGCTCAACCTTAGCATTACCTTGTGGATGATAGAAGGATGTTGTAATATGATCAATGTTTAAAGCCTGTAAAGTCTCCCGCATGATACGATTCTCGTTTTCTGTACCATTGTCAGTTAGCAACTGTAATGGGCAGCCAAATCTGGGAAATATTTCCTCAAGCAATAAGTGTGCTATGTTTTCTGCACTTTTGTCAGGCACAGGGAATGCCTCTGGCCAACCGCTGTAGTGGTCAATGAAGCTAATTATGTACCCATTACCTGATAATGTTCTGGGGTAAGGCCCTGATAAATCCAGTGCTATCTTGGGTAGGGTGGTATATCAGTTTCCTGTACTGGAGCTCGCTGTTTCTGCATTACTCGCTCCTGACATGGTACACATCTGTTGATGTAATGGTACAGTCCTTGGCACATCCTTGGCCAGTAGTACTGTTGTCGTAATGCTTCAAAGGTCTTGTCTATGCCCAGGTGCCCATTCTTGTAGTGGTATTGTTTCAAGACTTCTGGTTGTATGTTTCTTGGAATCCACATCCACAACCTAGCAGTTGGGTTATCATCTGGATCTGATACAAAGTAGACCACACCATCAATGATACTCAGCCTGTTTCTTTCACATTTGCTTGCCTTACCTGACTGTAGCCGTTTCTTGGTAGAGAGGATCTCCTCGTCCCCCGCCTGCTCGACTAAGATATCAAAGTCACCTGGCTCCAACTTCGACAAGTCCTGCGGATCATTTCCCTCCGCCTCACAGCTAGCAAAATCTCTTGGCTGAAAATGGTTGGAATTAAGAGAATTTATTGTTGTTCAATTCTGCAGCCCCTTCAGTGGTCTCCACTCTCTTTTTATCATTCCTGTCATCTGGTCCATCCGACATGCGAGATAACAGGTCTGCACAGGTGTTATCTGTGCCTGCTATATATTCAATCTTGCAGTTGTAACCACTTATGCCCAGGGCCCACATCTGAATCTTCTTATTTTGCATTGGAGATTCGAGAGGTACTTGAGAGGTTTATGATCAGTCCTGACAATAAACTCAGCATTATGCAAGTAGTGGTCCAGCTTCTGTAATGCAAAGTGAATCGCAAAGGCTTCCTTTTCTATAGTGGACCACCTGACTTGGGAGTCACTCAGCTTGTGAGAAAGAAAATACAGAGGTTTCTCATCCTTGACTCCTGGCATTGAGTCTCCGTCCTCCTGACAGCTCTGTGTCAAACATGCCCCAATGCATGCATCACTTGCATCTGTGTACAGGACATATGGTTTATTGACATCTGGGTAAGCCAGTAGTGGGACTACCGTTAGACTATCTTTCATGTATTCAAATGATTCTTGGCATTTTTCTGTCCAGTTGAACTTAGCATATTTTTTAGTTAAGGCTATGATTGGCTCTGCTATTTTTGAGAAATTTGGCATAAATCTTCTATAATATCCACACATGCCCATGAATCCCCTAACTTCCTTAACTGTTCTTGGCACGGGCATTGTTCTAATGGTATCCAATTTCTTTATGTCAGGTTTTATGCCATTTTCGCTTATGACAAATCCCAGATAATTTGTTTCCTCCTGTAGGAAACTGCACTTACTCAGCTTTAGCTTTAAGCCATGTTTGTTTGTCAAACACAGTTTGAATATGGGTCAAATGTTGATTCTTATCTGAAGAGAAGATCAATATGTCCTCCAAGTATGCTATAGGGAATGCTTCACATTCTTGCAAGACCATATTCATCAACTCCATGAAAATTGCGGGGGCATTATTTAAACCAAATGGCATAACTTGGAATTCGAATAATCCCCTATGGCAAGAAAAAGTTGTTTTTTCCTTATCTTCCTCATTCATTAGTACTTGCCAATATCCCGATTTCAGATCAAGTGAAGTAAAGTATTTTGCATCAACTAACGAAGTCAAGATATCATCAATGATTGGCAGAGGGTACGAAAAAGGTTTGGTAATTTTATTAAGCTGTTTAAAATCAACACAGAATCTTTTAGAGCCATCTTTTTTGTCGACAACTACAATAGGAAGCTCCAAGATGACCTCGACCTCTTGATGATCCCTGCCTGTAGCATTTCATCAACTGCCCTATCAACCACCCTCCTCTTAGTTAATGGTGTGCGATAAGGTTTCAACTTGATAGGGTCATGACCCTGTGTGTCAATCTTCATCCTTACTGTATCTGTACGCCCCAAGTTCATGTCACTTTGAGCAAACAAATCCTTATTGTTCATGAGTAGCTCTTCCACTTCAACCCTATGTTGAATTGGAACTGCTATACTATCTAAATCTAGAGCATCCTTGTCCTTGTCTACAATTACTTCATCTCCCAAGGCCACTACATTTATTGCATCTAGTACATCTATCCTTCCTACAACACTTCCCCCGCTTGATTCTGAAAGTCTTGTTAGCCCTATTGATAACTAAAAACAGGTAATTCCCTTTTTCTGTTCAGTTTCCCAATGGAATTGCCTAATTCTGAGCCTATCACACTGGTGTCTACATCTTTGATTTCTATAAAATCATTCTTCTTGAAGTAATGGATGTCCTTGTCTCTAACCTTGAGGATGTTTGCTGTCTGAGGCTTTATCTTAACTTGCTTCACGGCTCTAACAATGGAAGCTATATAAATGTCCTCCTCTAGTGGTACATACTCCCCTCCTACCTTCAAACGACACAGGTCAAAGTACAATCTGACTCCATTTTGTAAAAGCCAATCCTTTCCTAGAATAACATTTCTGTTTATACCCTTTCCAACATGGAATGTATGTTTCAATACAGTTTTTCAACTGCTCCCCTTACTTCTAAACTAAACTTTACTGATCTCCTGAGCTGTTCATATACTCTGGGGTGTATTAGGGACACTTCAGCGCCAGAATCCACTAAAGCTCTGTATCTTAATTTCTGGACGTTTATTAAGATTGAATTTGGATTCCCAGCCAAACTGATTGTTTAAACATTGGATTTAGTTTCCCTGCAAGTTTCCTTCTGTGTCCCTTCAGAGGGAGACCCCTTTAGTTTAAATTATTTCTCTTTGGACAGTTCCTTTTCATGTGTCCTTCTAGCCCACAAAACCAGCAAAGAAATTTCTTTTTTTCTTCTACAGCATTTATCCTAGCAGTAGGACAATCCCTCTGTCTGTGCCCTATCCCACCACACTTACAGCAGGCCCCCTTATAGTCCAGTCAATCTATGATTTAACCTCCAAAAAACTGCAAAAGAAATGTTTTTGCGAAAATCATCAAGACATAACATGTATAAATGCTATATCAAAAGTCTAGGAAAATCTAAATGGGGGAACATGATTAATTTTGCAATAAAAAAGCGATTATTTCGGATGAAAACGTACGTCCCCGGCGCTCCCCCGTAGCATGCAAGGGAGACTACTCAGTTGATATGAATTGTTGACGGCACACGATTGTTTGGAAGGAGCGTTTCAAATATATTTTTGGTAAGTATGATTTTTAATTTACCGAACATTGTTTGTTTGGGATTTTTTTGTGATATATAATGAAATTTATCTCCATTTCGTCCTACTTTAAGAGTTAAGTCAAGATTGAACTTGTTTGTTTACCGTTTACGTCACATCCAAATGGGTCAATATTCGAACTTACTCTGCTTTTGATGACCAATTAAACAAGCTGGATCTTGTAAAATGATATTTCAAGTACAGATTTCACAATGTTTCATAGTTATAACAATAAATTTTGCTAAAATATATGTTTTGTGTAACCCCCGTTGCCGCCGGCAAAAAAAACTATGAAAGCGAAAACGGGCCAAAATACAATCCATATGATTTTGTTAATAACGTAAATTATTGCGTGTAGGTGAGTTGTTTATCTGCAAAACTGATTTTAGTAACTAGATATATGTATTTATTTCACAATAAAGTGTGTTTTTATAACAATATACAATTTATTTTATTTATTTATTTCAGTATGCATAAAACACAGTGGATGAACATGTCTTGAATTCTGATTTATGGATAGATAAACGATGATCTGTTGAGCTCAACTACAGGTATTTTGTAATGATGATAATAATAATAATTAAAATAATAATAATTTTATTCATAATTATAATAATAATACGGCCTGGGCTCTTGGTTATATGTTATTCATGTATAATAATGATGTATAATAATGATGTTTAATTTCTAAAATATATTAACAGGCCCATGTTAATTTAACAAATAGATAAGATGTGTTGTATTATTTGTTTCAGCGGTGCATGGATTTACCTTGAACCTTTCCTATGGCTAGATAAACTGATCCAGAATCACAGCTACAGGTACACTAATAACAATGATAATAATAATGATAGTAATAATAATAATTGTTAATGGCATTATGTGGAAGTCACGTTAGTATTCTTTTTTACTACTTGCCTAACTAAATCAACCGAGATTATTATTTTAGAAAAACGATTAAACTACCTTTATCAAATTAACAATGGTAGAATGTGCTTTTATTATTTATTTTTCAGTGACCTACCACAATGGATTGTGTCATATGCTCTGAACCTCTGCAGTCATCTTCAGTTGTGCTTGGCGAGAAGGGATGTCAAGGAATGAACAGAGAAAGTGTGGCTCGTGGTGACACTATTCAGGTATCTCCAGGTCAACGAGTTCATAAAGACTGTAGAAAGAGGTATTGTAACCCCCATGTCATAGCTCAGAGTCTGCGAAAAGGAAACCAGGAAAATGTCAGCCATCACATAAATGTTTCAACACGTTCCAAGGAAGAGATGTTTACCTTCTCTGATCACTGTTTATTTTGTGGACAGTAGGCTTTCACCCAAGGGAAGAAAAGAGCAGTGGACGTGTTTCCAGTAAGAACTTTGGATTTCCAAAACACCATAATAAACATAATCAAAGAACATGATGATGATTGGGCAAAAAATGTTCAGAGAAGACTTGGAGCAGCAAATGATCTTCCTGCTGTTGATGCAGTTTATCACCAAACATGCAATGTAAATTTTAGAACCTTTAAACAAGAGCGTAAGCCATACACACCCAACAAAGAAAAGAAAACAAAGCATGTCGGAGGAAGACCAGGATACTCTGATGCCTTCATGAGAGTGGTGTTGTATCTGGAAGATAATGGTGATGAGCAAGTAACAATCACAGACCTCGTGGACATTATGAAACAGATAAATGATAGAGAGGCATATGATCCATCATATATGAAGCAGAAACTGCAAGAACACTTTGGATCATCCATCATCATCACTGAAATCAATGGAAAACCTAATGTTGTCACTTTCAGGAGAACTGCACAGTCTATCTTGCATGAACATTTCACACAACCTAGAGATGTAGATCTACAGAAAGAAAAACTACAGGTTATCAAAACTGCAGCGCAGCTGATCCAGACAGACATCAAGAACATGAAAACTTCAAAGGCTGCATACCCATCATCAGAAGAATTATCATCTTCTTCAGAAAATCTTGACTTCATTCCAGAAACTCTCATCGTCTTGTTAAGAAGTATTTTCAGTGAAAAGAAGGTAGATACAAAGTTAGCCTCCATTGGACAAGCAATCATTCAAGCTGCAAGACCTCGTATCATCATTGCCCCACTTCAAATTGGTCTTGGATAACAACTTCACCACCACTTTGCCTCCAAGTTTCTCATTGATATGCTGTACAAAATGGGATTCTGTTCATCTTACAGTGAAGTGAAGAGGTTTGAGGCTAGCGCTGCTGCTTCTCAAGGTTTGGACATACCTGGATACCAGTCAGGACAATTTGTGCAATACATTGCTGATAATGTTGATCACAATGTCAGAACTCTGGACGGGTACAATACTTTTCATGGAATGGGAATCATTGCATTCGTGACACTAACTATCAAGTCTGCTTCCAAGGTACCAAGACTCCACTCAACTCCTGAAGACATCTGTATCCTCAGTCGCATTGACATCCATTATTACAAGCTGCACAATGACTTTATGTCAGCTCCAGCCCTGTTGGTCAGGAATGATGCAACAAATACAAAGAGGTTCTCATCCAGATACTTCCTCCATTTCGTTTCTCCCAATGATAGACATGAATCCTAGTGATCTATCATTTATCTACTCAACATTGGTCTTTGTCTGCGCTCAAGCACACAGGTATGGGATAGTTCCAATACTAACATTTGATCAACCCCTGTATTGGAAGGCATTCACAATTGTAGAGAATGAACAAGCCAACAGTACCCTTAAGAACATTGTTCTCAGACTTGGAGCTTTCCATACTCAAATGAGTTTCCTTTGGTGCATTGGTCACATCATGAGTGGATCTGGATTGCAGGAAACCCTTGAGACTGTGTATGCCCCTAATGCTGTGCTTCATATGTTAACAGGCAAGGCAGTGTCGAGAGCAGTAAGAGGCCATAACCTGGTTGATAGAGCACTGAACCATATCTTGATTGAAAGAGACGGTTGTGATGATGACATTGATGAAGCATGTGCAGTTTTTGATCAGCTTCTACGAGGAGACATTGATGTCGCTGAACCACTCTCTGGACTTCTTGAACAGAAAATTATGGCAAAAATTGAAGACAGCAAACACAACCTAAGAAATCACCGCACAGCAGGCCTTTGGCTCTTATACCTGGACATGGTTGACATCTTGAGAAGTTTCATAAAAGCGGAGCGCACTGGAAACTGGCTTCTTCACTTGAAGAACATTCAACACATGCTGCCAATCTTTGTTGCGTCAGGCCACAACATGTATGCCAAATCTGCCTACATCTACCTTCAATCAATGCTGAAGCTGAAAGAAGACCATCCAGAGGTTCACAGTTCATTCATGTCTGGTCATTATGTCATCAGAAGAAGTGAGAGATATTGGTCGGGCCTTTCAACAGACCTTGTCATCGAACAGGTTTTTATGAAGAGCATCAAATCAACTGGAGGAATGACAAGAGGGAGTGGCATTGCGGAATCTCAAAGAGCTCAATGGTTGTTGTCCATGCCAGCATGTGTTGAAATCAACAATGCAATGCAGACCATCGAAGCAGTCGATTACAATAGCAACGATCAACACAAAGAGAGCACTGAAACTAGGAAGGCAAGAGATGACCAGGATGCCTCAACAATCCTATCATTTCTTGAGGAGAGGAACCCCTTTCTCGGAGATGTGACTCTGCGTAACATCGCTACAGGTGTTACTGCAGATACGGCTGTAAATGTTGATAGGTCAAGAGAAATTGGCAAGCAGATCATTAAGTCAATGTGTCATCAGAAAGTATCCAACTTCACCTTCAGGAAAGTCAACCAAGTCATCACAATGAATACCAAGACCACTGTAAAATCAAGTTTACAGGTAGCTCCTATTGACCAAAATCTTCTTTTTCAACGTCTCGTTACTGTTTCCGACAGATTGGATGAAGAAATGGCAGACATCTCCAAGTTTGAACTTTGTAGCTACCCATCGTCACTTTTTGATTCTTCAGGATTGATGCGTGAAGCGAATAAACCAGCTTTGGCAGATGCACTTTGGAAGAAACATGAAACTGCTCTTCATCAGGATTCATTTGATAGTAGGATGCATTTTGTCATCGATGGAGGATCTTTACTTCAGAGAATTCCCTGGGTGAGAGGCTCAACATATACATCAATACTCCAAGTCTATGTTGATTACATTCAGAAAAGATTTGAAGATGCAACAGTTGTCTTTGATGGCTACATATCAGGACCGTCCACATCTGAGACGACCCAAATGAGTTTGTGGTCCAAAAGTCAATTTCACAGATGACATGATTTTGACTGTGAAGAAGGAACTGTTTCTCTCCAATGATGAGAACAAGCAGCTGTTTATTGATCACCTCAGCTCAAGACTGACAGACAACGGAATCAAGATTGTCAGAGCCGATGAAGATGCTGATCTATCAATTGTACAGACAGCTGTGACACATGCTAGAGAAGGACCAACCACAGTCATCGGTGAAGATACTGATCTTCTTGTACTTCTGTGTTTTCATGCTGACAGTGAATCAAATGACCTCTACTTCAGATCATAGTCAAAGAAGCTTGGTAGAAACTGGCACATCAATACTGTGAAGAGCAAGCTCGGAGGTGGTGCATGTCAACATCTTCTACTTATCCATGCCATTACAGGTTGTGACACAACATCAAGACTCTTTGGAATCAGCAAAGGACATGCATTTCAAAAGATCACAGCATCTCAACATCTTGATGATAGCATTGGTGCCTTCTACACATTGTCTGCTCCTGATGCAATTGCTACAGCTGGCCAGAACATCGTGGTGCATCTTTATGGTGGGAACCCTGGTGATAATCTTGATGAACTGAGATATAGGAAGTTTGCAGAAAAGGTGGCAGCAAGTACAACTTCCGTCCAGGTGTGCTCACTACCACCAACATCAGCAGCCACCCATCAACACTGTTTGCGTGTCTACCACCAGGTTCGACATTGGATGGGATATGACGACTTGGAGCCTTGTGATTGGGGATGGAATCTCGTGCAGAACAAGTACCTACCTGTGATGACAAAACTGCCTCCAGCACCTGATCGTTTGATCAATGTCATCCGCTGTAAATGCAAAGTTGCTTGTGACTCAAGGAGGTGTACTTGTAGAAAACATGGACTGTCATGTTCCAGTTGTTGTGCCGGGTGTCATGGATTGAGCTGTGAGAACAGTGTCCGTACTGATATTGACAATCTGGATGATAATGAACAGTGATTAACAATGTTGCCAATCTCTTATGGACATTTGCACTGTACCATTAGAAAATGAATGTTTTGGATTGATGAGTATATAATGATGAAGTACTATCAGTTCTGTTTGAGTATTTCAATAATTACTGACATGTGTACAGTGTGTTTTTGATTAACCTAATCAAAGGTTTCACTGCTATAATGATTTTGTATATAAAGAAAGACCGAGACTCCCAATGTTATTTTAAGTGATCTTTTTTTAATTTCCTGGTGCAGAAAACATAGTTAGACATTGAAATCAATGTAATCAGACAAAAATAAATGATTTTGTGAACACTGAAAGTCCTGTTCACCCTGGTATGGCAGTTATGGCGGCCATCTTGAAAAATGGCAGCCATCTTGAAAAATGACGGCCATCTTGAAATTTTGCAAAACTCGCATAGTTATTTTGTTAACTACACTAAAAGGCATCATACATTTGTCAATGTCCATGTTTTTATCACAAAAGTGACCATGTATATAGCCTATCCACCCTTGCATGTGCAATACGAAAAGATTCTCCTGATCAAAAAAATCGGATTAGGGTACCCTTAAATAATAGAATTTTTAAAAAGGTTCCCCATCTTAGATTCTCCTAGACTTTTGATATGCTATCAAGTATACTTTTGGCTTTATAGAAAAGTATATATAAATTCTTTTGCAGTTTTTTGGAGGTTGACCCTATTTTTCAGCTAGATTGACTGGACTATTAGGTCGTAAGTGATCAACCTCCATGGGTTCATGGATATTTTCAGAAAATGTGACTTTCTTTGTCTCCCTTCCTAGCCTTAAATCAAAACGTTGTTGAATATTCTGCTCCCCCATGGCTAGAGTAACTGCGTCCTGATATCTGTCAGGATTATCCCGCATTACCTTCATTTTCCAGTGCCTACTGGTCAACCCATCAATAAAGAACCCTATCAGTTGTTGCTCTATTGGTGCAATCCACGCTACCCTCTAGTCAAATCATAGGCATCCTCGGCCAACCCTAACAATCTCTCTGCATACATCTGAACTGTTTCCCTATCTTTCTGTTTGATCTTTTGTAAAAGTGCAAAAGCATACTGTCTGTGTGCGACCTCTGCAAATCTAGATGTGAGTTCACTTTTAACATAGGCCCAACTTTTGTCCGTATCCATTAACCGTTCAATTACATCACTAACTGCACCGGTACTTGTTTGATAGGCAACAAGAGATTTGTCATCTTCAGTTAATTTAGTCAAACTTGCATATTTATCTATTGATTTGATCCATTCTTTGAATTATGAAGATTTCCCGTCAAACGGCTTGATGGCTTGAATAAGTCCCTGACTCCCCAAAGTTTGATTAAGTTTCAACATGTTATCATGTACGGAACTGGCAAACACACCCATTCCCCTAGCAATATGCTCTGGAAGTTGTCCTTATTGTTCATTTATTTGGTGAAACACAGATTCTATTGGTTGTTCAGCCATATCTATTAACTTCCTTACTACTATTTCTAGAGAAACAAATAATTCAAGCGCAATTACTTTTGGCTGGCCCAGAGAAGAGAGTAGGTACCAAAACAGTCCGTACTCACCAATCATCAGAGTGAGAATCCTCCTTGTTTTCCTTTTGATTGCATCCGGGTCACGGCACCAAAAGAGATCCCCTGTGTAGCACTACAGCTTGCAATCAAAATCAGGAAGACAGTCACGGTTTCCAGGATTTATTTCAACTAGTGCATTAGTCAATATCTTCTCCCCTCTCTGTGCCTAGTAATTGCTTGTGTCTGGATTCGTCCTTCACTGTCTATCTGCCTGTCTTTCTCTCTCCCTCTGTCTTCCCACCTGGCCACCCCGTCTTTTAAGACATCCTCACCTCCGACCGGGTCACAGGTACAGACCAGGTAGGAAGTAATGGTTGCATTGTCCGAGTTCATTATATGCATTATCAGGCAGCACGTGGTGTTGTTGATAGCGATGTTTACAACTGACCGCTCTGTGGTTGACCAGGACCCATTGTTCCCGGTTGCAAAACATCCTGTTGTGATGCACCACAGAGTCGGTGCTATATAACGTGGCTCAAGTCTGATTTATGCAAATAATTGTAATACAAAGCACCTCGCTTTGTCACAACGAGTCTTAAAGAATTTGATAAAACCTACTCGATTCCGACTTTATCAAGAAGTACCGACTGTTACCGAAAACTACCATTTTGATGAGTAGACTTAGCATATTGACGATTTGAAGCTAAAAGTAGTGATTTCTGATCGAAAACCGGACAATGCACAGCGTGTGGCGCGCGTCAATGAGTCAAACGTAATTTGGAATCTTATTTATAACCGACAAAAAGACAAATTTGAGTTAATAATGTTGAATAGGTCATATAACTACGGTGCATGTAAATGGGACGTGCAGTTTCGGTTTCTGCACATGCATAATGATGTTACTCAATTTTAATTGGAAACTAGTAATTATGATATATTTGGTGATTGGAGATGAATATGAATATGAATATTTGCTCTGTTAACAGCAAATGTGGTGAGTTGGAACGTATTAAAGCCAAATAAAATTTTATGAAACACAATGGATGCACCTTTAAGCCCTGGACACGTGAGAGTTGTAACTGTCATATGTGGTGTTGCTTGCAATGGATTTCCAACATTCCAACATTCAGCAACATTCATTTGAAGAGAGTTACGTGCGTTCAGTATGTGCAGGGAATTCTAAACAGGCAAAAGACTTCTGAACTATAGTACTCCTCACTGGACGAATTATAGGAACTTGGCAATTGGCTCTCCGCATTAAAGACGAAACGTTACAAACGATTGCAGAGGTAAATAGTTCTTCACAAGACATTTATCATTTATGATTTAACTTAATAATTCGGTCAACCATGATATATACCTTTCTATTATCAGAGATAATTGCACCGAAAAAGAGGGCACAAGTAGACAGCGCTATTCTTGGAGAGTATAGCTGATATCAGTCGCCTAATTGGATTCAATACAGTTTATTCATTTTGATGAATTTAAAAAACAACTTAAACTTTAATTATAGGCGTTGTTCGTTGAGTCTCCCTAAAGTTTTTAAGTAGGTAGGGGAAGTTAGCCATAATGGACTTACATGCGAACCGATGAACAAAGATGGTCAATACATTTTAATATGATCACTGACAATTATTTTATTTTATTGTGTTAATTAAAATGACTCTTTTGACTCCACAGTCTGATTAAAACCGACGGTATTCAGCGGAAAAAATGTGCAAAATAGTGCATCTACCGAGATACGAACTCATATCGTTCGGAGATTTCCACGGCAAACCGTCTGGAAACAGTCCGTAGACTAGCGTGTTCGAGCGCAATTGAGGTAGCCAATCAAAAGATGCCCAACAAATGCTTTCGGTGCGAGAAGATAGGGGCAGGTAACTCCAAACAGCTATCCTTTGGTCTGTTCCGAATGCTTTCAAAACAGTGACCGTTTAAAAACTACATTGTGATTGGTCAGCTATTTGACTGGGCTTTGGCTGTGCTAAACTGGTTCGGAAAATGCGCCTATACGGGGTGTTCTCAGACCTTGTGGCGAGGAATCTACAGAACCTGTTCGTATCCCGGTAGATATATTATTTTGCAAATTTTATTCCTCGGAACAAGGTCGATTTTAATCAGACTGTTGACTCCATAAGGGCATACCTTCTCCTAAAATTGTTCTTAACGAAATAAAAATGGACCTCATGAGTACATATTAACCTTTTAGAGCTGTTGGCGATGACCAGCATATACCTCACAGTCTTGCGATAACGGGCACCTGTCTCTGTGCTGAAGGAGACACGAGTTCTATGTCTCTGTACACTTATTGAAGTAATATTTACAACGGAAGAGACTTAACATTGTCTGAAGTATGTCTGTGTTCTGGTCTCAATCGTGGGAGAATAACTTCATTGCTCCAATTGTGAAACCATAAGGATTGAATTTGTCTAAACTAGGCCTCTTTACATGTAAATCTCATTCCAGGCTCGATCAATAATTGATAGTTATTTAACCTGCTATTTTTTCCCGTATTTCCACATGGATTATCTTTTCGCTTGTATGCTTGTATCGTTTATGCATATATGTATATTTGCATTTTTCACCTTTTCTATGTCTGACTTACAGGACTGTGAAAATAATGTGGATAAAATATGTATAAATGCATTGTATATATAATGGTAAGCTCTTATAAATGTCCATAAAGTTCAGTCAAGGTCGGGAAACTTTGGAAAGTATAACGCTTAATAAGCCACTGGTTTGTTGTACTAATCCATATTCATGTAAACTATTTCATGAATAAAATATAGAAGTATTTTATCCAGAATATAAAATGCCCGTCAAAGACTTGATGTTTTTTTATGTCTTCAAATCACAAACTTACTTCTTTCAGTGTGTCTAAATATATACCTGATGCTGTAACATTGTATAGATCACTTCATTCTTATTGCGTTATTGTTGTGGTGAATAAACTTATATATAATACGCGATAATTCAGAAGGTACTTTCAATAGGGGTCTGCAACCGAAACTGAATGCCAAAAGAAATGTTACACCTCTTTGAATATGAATAACATAAAAAGTTACGTGTTCAGAGGATTTTGCATCAGTTTAGTGTTTTGTGCTAAAATAGCAGACCTGTAACGTTAATGTTAAATAAGTTTTCGCCAGTTCTTCATGGGTGGGGTCAATTGTCTTATTTCCGATCATGCAATAATTGAAGGGGAAAATTTTAAAAATGGTTGGAAAATTAACCAAACTGACTTTGTCTTCTTTGATAATGAATACACATTCATATAAAAGGAAATAAGTTATGTTTTTGGTAATATTTATTCGTTATTTTGTCTGAAAATGAGATTTGTTATTTTTCTATTCTAAACACAACCATAAGATTCTAAGAAAACGTTTTTGTTAAAAATGTGCTTCCACTGTTTTAGGAAGCTTTGACACATGTTTACGGACTAGATTTGTTTATAAGTCTTTCTAAATAGTGAAATAGTGGGAAAGAGCGATTGGAATGCTGCAGACTGGGTCTACTGATGGAGAAGTCGTTGCCATATTTATAGAATTAAACTTTTTTCTAACTTATTTTTTTCAAAAGATCAAAGAATATGATTGAAAAATCAGCATTAAAAAATAGGGGGTAGTGTGGGTTATTTCGAGATATGACACCTGTAAGAAAGTGGAGTGAAGTACAATTTTAACATGGGAGTCTTTGGGAAAATGAGATAAAAACTGCTAAAAACTTAAAAATACTACATTTCTAGTATTAAACTTTATTTCCTTTTTTGATATGTTACAAAGTTCATGTTCCCCTACCGAAATCGATGAAAAAATATATATGGTAGTGTGGGTTTTTTTTAGCTTTGACACAACATGTACCTGAAAACCTCCCTTTTTAGTCAAATGAAGGCCATATATGCTGTTTAAGCACTTTTTAGAGGTTCTAAAGTCACATTTTCTTTATTTCATATGTTTTTAAAAAGTATGTAGAAGATGTAGAATATCATGAAGTAAATAAAGATGAGAAAAAATCTTTACTTAATCATATTTCATTTTTGAAGTTCAACCGGAAGGAGCGGACATCCTTAATAAGCCACTGGTTTGTTGTGCTAATCCATATTCATGTAAACTATTTCATGAATAAAATATAGAAGTATTTATCCAGAAAATCTTTTTTCTAATAAATTCAACTTCTAAATGCCCGTCAAAGACTTGATGTCTTCAAATCACAAACTTACTTCTTTCAGTGTGTCTAAATATATACCTGATGCTGTAACATTGTATAGATCACTTCATTCTTATTGCGTTATTGTTGTGGTGAATAAACTTATATATAGACAGACAGACAGACAGACAGACAGTTTTTATTTGTAAAGGTGGCCATGAGGCCAATAGTACATGTGTAAAATGATGGTATAACACGTTTGCGCAACCTGTACAATAATATTGACATCGATAAATACTCGGTTAAAATTAACAAGATGTTCGTAACTTAAATATGTGGTACAGCAAAACAGCTATCTTAAATAACAAATCAGTATTTTCCGTGCGCAATAGCATACAGAATTTCATTCTTGATGGTTGATTATAGAAAAAATATGGTAGGTATTGCATTCGTAATTTTGAAAATCTAGGACAAATTAGTAATACATGGTATTCGTCTTCTTCAGATAACTTACAAAATGGACATTGAGTATTTATCATGTTTGTAGTTTTAGCAAATCGTGCTTCTTTAACTCCAAAGTTGTGGGCATTACATCTAAATTTGGTGAGTGCACGCCTTAATTGTGATGACTTGATTACGGAAAAATAGAGTTCTGTAGTAATGCAATATTTAAATTCTGAATAATAATGTACACAGGTTGATGACGTTATTTCATTTAACCACTCTTGTTGATAGATGTCTTTGCACCTCTGCTTGAATACATGGATGAAATGTCTTGTATTATTTACATTTTGAGCAAGCCATACATGTCCAAAACCATGGCTAAAAAGGATAGTTCTAACAAAGGAGACCCAATTGGTATCCTCTATATCATCAAGCGCTTTAAGCATTTCGTAACTGCTTCTTGAATATCTTGTTAATGGTTGTCTCATCAATCTTAGCCAGTATGAAATGACTCGACAACGGGCATTAATAAATAATGGAAAACGTCCACATTCCGATAAAATAACCTTATTGGCGGTTCTATAACTAACACGTAACATGAACTTACAGAACTTTGAATGTACTTGTTCAATATTTTTGTTGATGTTGATGCCCCATATCTCCGAACTGTATAATAAAATCGGTTGAATTTTCCCGTCAAACATCTTGAATGCTGCATTAATTGGTAGTTCTTTATATTTATTTATGAATTGCTTAATGACATGTAAGGCACGCTCAGCCTGCATAGATAATGTTTCACATGCTCTAGAAAATATATTTCTACAAGAGAAAATAATCCCTAAATATTTGTAATATGATACAACTTCCAATTTCTGGCCATTAAGATGCCATTTTTCACAAACTTATATATAATACGCAATAATTCTGACAAACGAAACTGAATGCCAAAAGAAATGTTACACCTCTTTGAATATGAATAATATAAAACGGTTACGAATTACGAGGAATTTGCTTTGTTGTGTTGTTACACTCTATCAGTTTAGTGTTTATGCTAAAATAGCAGACCTGTAACTTTAATGTTAAAGAAGTTATAGCCAGCTCAAGTTGTCACTTAACATGATGCAAACACTTACATTACAAGAGCAACAAATGTTATAAAATAAACTAATTTAATGAAAATTAGTATTTACTTTTTGAAATACAATTTTAAAACGTAAATAGTAAATGAATGATAAGTGTACTTCTCGTTGTACTGTTCATGATGAAGCGATTGTGTCAACTGATTTGTTCTTAAAAAAACACCCAGTCTTTTAGGTAATGGAATATATGAGTGTGTTCTGCATAAAAATGTGCTTAAGCACGATGCTTATGCTGTTTCACAACTTGCACGTTGTATTTGAGTGTACACCTCATTCCGCTCGGACGAATCAGCGCTGATGACGTCAATGTCTATAACATTTGCATATGGAAATGAGCAATGTCAATGTTTTAGCTAATCAGGCCCGAAAGGCCCGATGGGATTATTCCATGGCGTCCATCCGTGAGTAAACGTTTTGCTTTTCGACTTCTCCAGAACCAGTGACTCACGAAAACTGAAATTTTGAGTACATACTCCCTGGCCAATGGGGATTCAAAAGTGTAGATTTTGTGGGCCTGTGAACCCAAATATTGGTCACGGAGTCACAAACTAGAAAACTTATTATCAACGTCTTATCCAGGACAAAAAGGCACAGAAAGTTTAAATATTGTGTACAGACTCCTTAGACAATGCCGATCTTAAATTGTAGACTTGGCCTAAAACGCTATTTTCTTCAATATCTTTGCAGGAATTATCATACTTGGAGAACCAATTTCATCAAAATTTAGTCATGTTATTGTTATGCACTGTTTCCGCCAAATTTGTTAAATTCATTTAAATTATCAGGAGCTAAATGTAAACTGTTGCGATGGTTGCGGTGCAAAACCTTTGGTGCAAATTCCTTTTCTCATGCTGCTGACAGTCTGTGGAATTCACTACCAACAGAGCTTAAGGCTTGTTCATCACTGAGAGTTTTGAAATCCAAGCTTAAGAAACATCTGTTTAAGAATTACCTGTAAATTAATCTCCTGTATATAGAAACTGTATATACGTTAGCGCTTAGAGCATGTCCCTGAGTGGATGATGGACTATACAAGTACTCTTATTAGCTCTTCAAGACGTATGTCTGGAAGACCTATTGTTCTTATCCTGTTTTTTTAAGGATTCAGCCATAATGCTGAATCCTTATTGTCATTGGCGTGTTTTTGTATGTGTTTTTTTTATTATTCCACCGATTTTGTGACACGTGTTCTGAACTAACGGCCTGACCGTTTTCTCTGAAACTTTCAGGGATTGTAGCCTGTGACCTAACTTCGATCATAACTGAGCCCTATTTTGGATTTTCGACTTCTTTCGTGATAGTTGAAACTTCAAACCTTAATAGCTCGAAAACTTATCAAGATATTTGCACAAAGCTTTCACCAAAATGTGCGCAACAACATTTCTCATCGATAAGTTTTCGACCGTTACAAAAGATTTTTTGCTATTTCAAAAATAATTTGTGTACTTTTTCGGTTTTGAGGGTACGCGTCTTCAAAAATCTTCTTCTAAACCCCGGCAACACATACAGCTATGTGTTACAGCTCATTCGAAAGCTGGATAAACGTGAAACAAAGTTATCGAGACAGAATTTTAATTTTGGCTTAGAATTCGAGTAATGTGCCCTTGTATTTGGTCCATTTCAAAAATTGCGGTTTTTGGCTGCATGTTTAAAGTTGCATAACTCTGTAACAAATTGATTTATGTCAAAGTTACTTATTTCAATCTCTTTATAATAACTTGTATAACAATTCCATAACATATCATGATCATGAAAAAGTTGATACATTAGGAAAAATTATAATCCAAAAGTAAAATTTTGTGATTTTGAGACCTTTCGAGAATTTTCCATCGAAAACCTCTGATGATACAATAATGTTTTATTGCTCATTTTGAAGTAGAGATGTCTTTGATGAAGAACAATAAATTTCAATCACGTACCTGTCATACTTTATGTGTGACAAGTCACAGAACATTGTCATTTTTCGAAAATCGCCATTTTCAGCAAAGTTCAAAGGATCATGACTACTAAACCAATTACGCTATTGAAATGTTAGTCACACTTGCGAATAGACAATTTCAAACATAACAACTTTTATGTTGAACCCTTTCATCATAATGTTAATAGTTTAGCTTCAAACATCGCAAACGTTGCCTAGGGGTCCGAAAATAAGCATTTTGGAGTATGTTCCTGAGTATTCAGCAGAACATAACACATTAGATATGTATGCAATCTAAATGATCATTACATCTACTTAAATGGAAATTAAAGCACCACATTTTCCATGTAATACTTTAGTAGGAAAATATTAACCGTTTTATCTTTATCATGAGAAACATATTGTAGGGGTTCATTACTTTTTACATGAAAAAATTGGGTCTAAATAATCCTATAGACATGCTGGAGAGTTGCAACTTGTTTTGAAAGATGCACAATAACATGGGAAAGATGTACCAATTGCTTATATTCCAATTAATTGAATGATTTACGCGCTGAATCCGTTTAAAGTCGCTTGCGACTATATTTAGGTCTTCAAGACGAAAGTCTGAAGACCTATTGTTCTTATCCGAATTTTTCTTCTTCTTATTAATATTTGCAGGATTTTGTGCTCCCGATTCTGAAATAACGGCTCGGCCGATTTGCAAGAAGTGTACAGGGATGATAGCCTGTAAGAAAAACTAGCCCTGTACGTCGGCCGATTTTTGATTTTCGACTTCTTTTGCGAGTTATCTCCCCTTGAAGTTAAAATTTCGAACCTCAATAGCTCGAAAAATAATCAAGATAATTTCACAAAAACTTCACAAAAATGTGGGCAACAACATTCTCTATCGATTAAACCTACCATTTTTCGGCCGTGATAATAATATTTTTGCTATTTCGACAAAGCTAAAGAAAATTGTTGTTCTTTTGCGGTTTAGAGGGTTCGCGTCTTTGAAAATCGTCTCCTAAATAATTGCAATACATACAGCTATGTATCATAGCTCAATGTGATGCTGAATAACTGCTGGTTAACATGAAATCGTCGGATTTTAAAATTTTGACTTGTTATTTGAATTATTCTCCTTTTCATAGTCATTTTTAAAAAGGCCGAATTTTGACCTCATGTTCAAAGAGGGATTACTCTGTAGGAAATGAGGATATGTCAAAATTACTTATTGCATTCTGATCATGATACGTTACTTAACATTTCTGTTTCAGATCTATATCATGGAAAAGTTTGGAAATTCTGTTGATTTTGAGACTTTTCAAGGGGTATATTCTTGGGAGAGTTTTCGATCGTAAACCACTGAAGATAGTAACACGTTTAATACATCATTTTGAAGCGGGAACATCATTTATTAAGGACAATAACGTTCAAGCATGTATCTGTCCTCGTTAACGTGTGACAAGTCATAGAGAATTGTCATTTTTCAAAAATCACCATTTTCAGCAAAGTTCAAAGGATCATAACTGCTTAACTAATTACTATATTGAAATTGTATTTACACTTCCGGGTGAACAATTTCAAGAACAACAACTTTTATTTTGAACCCTTTCATCAAAAAGGTCCGAAAATGAGCATTTTGGAGTATTTTCTTGAAAATTCAGAAGAACATAACGCATTACTTATGTATGCAATCTTAATGATGATTCCATCTAAGTGGAAATTAAAGCACAACTTTTTCTATGTTACACCTCAGTATGAAAATAGTAGCCATTTTGTCTTAATCGTGAGAAAGATCATGTAGGGTTCCATTAATAAGCTATTATTCCATTATTCAATGTCTTTGGAGAATTTAAAAAAAATTACTATTGAAGATAGAGACATGTTTGATAGCTCATTTTAAATCAGAGAAACTGGTGAATAACCGAGAGTCAAACATGGAGTTCAAGATCAAGCAGAATTCTTGAAGACCTAAGTATTGACGCGTCAATCCTAGTTATTATCATTATTATTATTATTATAAGATAAACTGATGTCTCTTGGTGGCTGACTGGCCATTTCTTGACCTCTCTTAAAGAGCCATTGAGTATGTTATGTTTCTCATACAGAAATATTTGTTTCAGCACATATACATATTAACAAGGGTTTGGGGGGAAGTTAGCTTTCGGTAGAGATGGCGACTCACCAACACTTCTCTTCTTGACACATGAGAAGGAGGAGACCTATTTGGATGGAATACAAGAAACTTTAATTTCAAAACATATATACATAATCACACACCAAATCATAATATAAAATACTGAATACAATAAACAAACATGAATACAGCTTACTACACCTCAATATTATAATACATGAGTAAAATACAATTCGTATCAATGTATCTTATCAACACATCATTTACACTTTACTACGCAATAGGAGTTGCAAATAAGCGTTCTGGTCAGCTTTAGGGCAGTTTACGCCAATTATTATGTACTCGGTTATTGAAACTGATTTCGGTTACGTGGAATTGTTTCCCTTATGACAGGTAATACAATTAAGCGGTGTGACGAATCCGCATATAAAAACGTGTGTAATAAATAAAATACCACACTCGGTCTCATTAGATACGAATTATACGAAACTCGTGACCTTCCTATGGTATCTGACCTCGCTTTCGCTCAGTCAGATACCGTCGGAAGGACACTCGTTTTGTATAATTCGTATCTGATGAGACCTCGTGTAATATTCTCTATTTATCTAATTATGGTAATTAAGTTTGTTGTTGAGTAACACATCTCAGTCCCGGACGGTATATGGACGATATGCCGTACATTAATCTGCTATTATTCAATTTCTGACCTATCACCCTCATTTAGACTGGCAGGCCGACAGCGCATCATTGTTACACTGTAATTTATGCTACATCATTTGAATAACTACGCAGTTTGATCTGAATATTTCATGCATAGAATTGTGTTTACTTTGTGAAAATATACCATGTTAATGTAATTTATTCTACATCATTTGACAAGCTACGCACAGTTTGATCTGAATATTTTATGCATATAATTGTGATTACTTTTTGAAAATATACCATGTTAATATACATGATAAACATAGACAGTGAAATCTTCCCTTACAGGCAGAATACACATGATGCAGAAGCTCCAGCTACTCCTACTACTGTCTTCACTCCATGCTGTTCAAGGAGAAACCATCCTCTTGTTCTTCTTCCCTTCCATGTACAGCCACATTCGGGGGACTCTAAACGTAGCCCAGGAGCTAGTGTCACGTGGGCACATTGTGTGGAACGCCCTTCCTTCATTTTTGATTAATGACGACCGTTTTCAAGTTTCTGGTGTAAAACCATTGACTTATACGTCAGTGGATGGATATAATTTTGAACAAGTAAAAGACATACTTGTCAATACATATTTTGACTCTGATCGGATATATGTGCCTTTTGACGAGGCAAAAGAAATCATTCATTTGATTCTTTGTGATGAAACCTTGTATGAAAGGGCCAAGAAAGTTCAGTTTGATTTGGTAATTTTGAGCTCAGCACCGAGAGCGAGCATGTTGACGATTTTTGCTTATAGACTGAACATTCCCTTCATTTATGTTGGAGCCACTTTCAATCCAGTAGCCTCCAGATCTCCTTTTGTGTTATCTACGTACCCATATCGATTTTCGGAATGGAATCCGGAAATGGATTTTCCAAGCCGAGTCATCAGTTCAATTCTTGTATTTGAAAATATTCTACATGACCCATACTCCTATTCTAAAGCAGTAGCAATATACGCTCCAGAAAAGCCCTACATATCCTTGGAGGCTCTCACTGCTAAGGGTTTACTGTGGCTCGTAGATCTAGAACCCTTGCTGCATTACCCACAGGCTCTTCTTCCTAACGTCAAATTTGTTGGTTCTTTGTCTGCCTCGTCGCCTCAGAAACTGCCAGAAAAGTATCAAACGTTCATGGATGAAGCACAAAATGGAGTGGTCCTTGTTTCCTTTGGAAGCAATGTCAACAAGTTGCCATTGGAAATACACAATCGACTCATGAAAGCATTCAAACAAACAAACTACAAATATATATTCAAGAGTTACAATGTACAAAACGTGACTTCAGAAATAATGTTAACAGAGTGGATGCCACAATCAGATTTGCTCGCCCATCCAAATGTAAAGCTCTTTATAACCCACTGTGGAGCCAACGGGCAGAACGAGGCTTTTCTGAATGGAGTACCGATGCTCGGATTGCCGATGTTTGCTGAACAACACTTCAATGCAGAGAAAATAGCTTACAAACGTTTAGGCTTGAGGATGGATTTACGTTCATTTACAGTCAAAGAACTTGTTGGAAGTATAACAGAACTTATTGCCAACTCCACCTATTCAGATAACATAAAGAAAGCCACTACAATAACCAAACTACGAGAAAGGAGTCCAAAAGATGAAGCTGTATACTGGATAGAACACGTGATCCAATATGGCGGGGATCACCTGAGGTCGTATTGTCAGGACATGCCATTGTATCAGTTCCTCAATCTTGACGTCATCGGATTGTTGCTCTTCATCCTTCATCTCTCTGTCTTCCTAATATGGAAGTTGTGCTGCTGTTGCTATAGGAGGTGTTGTAAGCAATCATCTGGAGAAAAATCAAAACGAGATTAAATCAATAAGCGTATGTTCACGACATTCATTAGCATGTTTAATTGATTCAGGGTTTTGATAAGTGTATGCTGAATGAATTTTTAGTGGATAGCCTTGGTGTTTTTTTATATAGACTTTGACACGACTACAGTGGTGTGCCATTATCATGCCATAAAATGTTTGGGGTCAAATTTACGGAGGGTCACATAAAAGTAAAAACTTACTTACCCCAAATTAAATTGATGTTTTGTGATATGACCTTTATTTATCCTCACATCTCCTTTTCTTCTTGGAATAGACGCATATAGTGCCTGAATGTGATGGACAGGTATTGACTGCCATATCCTAGAAATCTGCTGAAAAAGTTCATCCTTGGTTTTGATAGTGTGTGAAACTCTCTGAAGCCTGATTTTAAGCATCAACCACATATTTTTAATGACATTCAAGTCTGGTGATTGTGATGGCCATGTTAAACATGTGATTTAATTCCTAGTTTTCCAATCTTTTATAGAACGACACTCGTGACATGGCGCATTATTATCTTGGAAAATATATTCATCGTTTAAGAAGTGTTTTGCGATGACATGAAACAGGTTTTCTTCCAAAATAGATAATACTTCTCTCTGTTGATATTACCATCAACTTGAATCAGTGTACCAGCTCCATGGTGGGAAATACACCCGCAAATCATCACAGATAGCCCTCCCTTTGCTTGGCTCCTGCTGCCAACTCAATATGGTTTGACTCCTCGCCAGGGGTTCTCCAAACAGACGTTTTCCCCAAGAACAATTTGACTTTCATCACTAAATATCAATTTACACCAATTATTTTTAGTTTTCCAGTGAAAATGTGTTCTATACCATGCCATGTTCTTGGTTCTGTCCATGGCACTATAGCAGTCACTATAAATCTCTTCCTCACTAATCTTTTTCAGAAATTAAGCTTGCGCAGATGACTTTGAACAGTCCTCTTAGTTGCTAGTACCTCATTTACAATACTTATATAAACCTAAGGTGTCATATTTGTGTCATTTTAGAGGTAATTCTTTTCTCAGGTAAACCTCCTTTCATGGCTATACAGAACTCCCTGGGGAAGTCTATAGAATTTCCCTGGCCCTGAAAATAGACTTCAATGTGATTTAAATACAGGCCATTGTTTGTTTATATAATTAATGTTTGTATTGCAAATCCTCATCATTCTCATACTTCATCTCCATCATGTTTGCATTTCAAATCCCAATTGTATACCATTCTCATGCATGTTAATCCCCCCTGATTGAGTTTCCTCACCATTGTTTTGTTTGCTATATAAATGTACCATATTTTGTTATTCCCTCACATTCCACCTGATGAAGGAGTGAGTATGTACTCCGAAACGTCGTGTATTTTCACATTAAAGAAGTTGTTATCCAGAAAATCTTCATGTTCTTAATAAATATTTTGTTGAAGAAAACAAGGATTTTATTGATGATCAACTTCTTTATTAACACAGCTATTGTTTTCCTCTCTAGAATGCCTCTCAAATAGTTGATACGTCATCTACATGGAGACGGGGCAATCCGAAGCTATTGTTAATAAAGAAGTTGATCATCAATAAAATGTTTGTTTTCTTCATAACACCAACTTCTAGAATGCCTCTCAAACAGTTTAATATTTTGTTGTAGAATAACAAAATGTAAATGCCATTTGGTTTTAACATTTCTTCAAGCTCAATCAACCTATGTCCTGTTTTCGCCTTTACAACCCATTATCTTCCCACAGAGGTTACTCCTTTCAGTGCTTCTTCGATCTCAGCTTCCATTGCATTTCCTTTGGAGAGCATGTCCAAAGTGAACAATTTGTATTAACAGATACCTAGGAACGATATGACTCATGTAAGGGATTAGCAGTAAATGATGACCGGGTGCCAATCGAGTAAGTATTTACCTTACATTTACGCAGGAATATATTTCTAAAATAATTGTATATGCCTTTCAAAGGGATATTTTGCTTGTTTATGTCACATGACCGAACGAGATCACTGAGATATTAACAAGGTACTCCTGATTGACTCACTTTGTTCACCATTTCGCACTTCAAATAACCGTAACCTGAACTTTCGTATATATATGACCCTTTGCCTCTATTTGTGACTTTCGACATTCTTTAAATACTTTTTTGTCATGGGTAAACTATGATCTTAATGTACATAGCACTTGTATATATTATTGAGCTTGAACTTTAGTCATCAATTCTTAATGGGGATGACCACCATATTGCCATTCCATTTGGATTAACTATATTTACACGTTTTTTTATTATTACTTCATGTTTGTTATCTTACTTTATGGTGACAACCTCTTATGACTGCCAATAAAGTTCAGTTCAGTTGGTCAAACATTTAGAAAATATCACAACGCAAAAGTAAGGACCTGACAGGATGACATAGGAGGGTGCAACAGAGTTGGATAAAACGTTAAACTGTAACATAGTAGTAGAACGTGATCGCTTGTGTGTGAAGTCGGTTGATAGAAGTCGAGCTATTCACAAATGATTTTTGTATAGTATTCTAGGATATCTTGACAAAACGTCAAATACGTCGAATGAAATGACTGAAAAAGTATTTGGAATTGGTAATTCTAGATATACTATTTCTAAGCATACAAGCCCTTGTGGTTAATTGGTAATTCTAGATATACTATTTCTAAGCATACAAGCGCTTGTGGTTAATTGGTAATTCTAGATATACGATGCCGTGCCTGATGGCCAATAAAGGCAATACCTATATGTGCTTAGACAGTTTAATAAACACATAAAACTTAACCGAGTACATATGCTGCATTATAAACGGGCATTTCAAACCATAGGTTAACATATTTAACATATCCAACAACGGAGCGTGTTGCTATGATCATACACGGTAAAACATCTGTCCTTACCATTCTATTAGGATTTACAAATTGTAGCAAGTTTCCAAATAAACGTTCTAATCGATGGGAAATGTTGAAATTGGGTCCAATCAGTCATGAGATACCACGTTAACAAGAGTTCGAAATTAAGGTCAAGTTCACCAAAATCGGGTTGGGGGTTCAATCAATCAAAACCCATTAAATAGATTTCAGAAATTCAGATAGCAATAACAGAAATACACGATACTTGCTTTTAGGCGTTTAAAACCAGGGACTCTACAGACAATTAATGAGAGTGAAACATCTTTACAACCATATTCTACAATATTCTGATTTATGAATCAATCAAATCAAATACAATGCATAATCATACCCAACTGATGTCAGCTGGGAGTCGGCATCAACAACAAAGTTTAAAGCAGGAGCAACAATGTTGACTGTCAAGTGGATTGTGTCCATATAACTAATATATGACTTCTTGATATTGATTGGTGACATTTCCCGAAGCGAGGACCAGCATGGTAGATGATGGATGATGTCCGTGTGCCCAATTGTGAACACTTTTAGCTATTATTTGGAAAAACAATGATGACATGAATATATCATTTGTGAATATAAAATGTGAAAGTGACGGTGAATCAATTTCGTGGATTCTGACTGATATTTTTTTTCATTTGCAAGTACATGTACTCTTTTCCCATGTAGCACAACTACATCGGCCCGACATCGGACTGACGCTGTTAACATTATCAGCCCGACGTCGGCTAACTCCATCTCCATCGGTTCTTCAGCCTTTGAATAATTATAGTTGAAAAATTATCACTTCTACAAGAAATGATGAATTTAATTAAGAAAATAACTTTCGTGTGGGAATATATATATACTTAAATGTTAAATTCAAAATATTGACTTTTGTCTATACAGGTGATACACTATAACATTAAAAATTCCTAGGTGTGTAAATTCAAAATAAAACCTTAAATAAAAAAAAATTCTTGGACAACAATATTCCAGTCCATTTCATGCTAATTATAATTACAAAATAACAAATGGTTTTGTTTTTAACATTTTGATCAGTAAATGACAAAGTAAATGCATCAGGAGTGACATTTGGATCTTAAAAGTACATTATTTCCTCCACTTTTTGAGCTTTTTGTCTCTCAAAGCGTACACGCCTTGCCCAATTCCGGTCCGCTGCACCACGGAGCCATTCCTTAATGCCATTTCTATGTCTCTTACAGAAGGGTGCCTTGTATCCATGTTTTTCCGTACATCCTCTGAAATAAAAAAAAGATTCATCAATCTATATGTAAGGAGATAAATTTACAATAATATGATGTTCTGACCAAGACTACATGGCGATCTAATGGTAGGGACCGCATGATGAGCAAAAGAGTGCCCTCAGCCCTCCCGTTACAGCTAGGATTCTGAATGATACACTAAAATTTTGGTGAATTCTTCATTAAAAATTCATAAACTCTTCAAGAAGTGTCGTCATGAAGATTTCATGATTTGTTTATGAGCATAAGTGAGAATATATTTAATTTTATTTCATGAACTAATTGAACAGTTCATGAATTAAATTCCGTGAATTGTTCATGAAGTAAAATTCTCACTTATGTTCATGAACTAGTTCATGGATATACTTCATGAACATTCAATGTTCATGGATTGATATTCATTAATTAGTTTGTGACGTAAAATTCTCACTAATGTTCATGAACTAGGTCATGAATTTTACATCATAAACATTGAATGTTCATGAATACATTGGCATTGAATGATGAATTGAACAGAACAATTTACATCTTGAAATGAATTGCTGAAAAGATTAAACATGTTTAACTATACTTAAATGTAACATTACCAAACAAAACATTCAAATATTCACCATGATGACAACAAACTCTCAGATGTATTACAATTTAAATAATATTCTTGTCACATTTAACCTATCAGTTTTAGGCTATATTAATTGTAAAAGTTGAGAACAAGCACAAGTTGAGTCTATTATAATAATTCATATTAATAAAAAAAATCTCCATAATAATAAATATTACTGGTTATGGAATATTATAGCATAGTTATATGTAAAACCATGATGATCAAACCGATTAAATAGCAGAAGCTGTCACAGTGTCTAGCTGAATCCAATTTAATAATAACCTTTGACCTCTGACCACTTCAAATGAAAGTAATTTAATATGGCCATTAACTTTCAGAATACACAAATAGCAATTTTACTTACTGAATGTTAAGTATAAAGAACCATGTAATTGTAAATTACAGGATCTAGTCACCAAAATCGGCCACACAGGCTTAATTTTATTTAAACATTACAATCTTCAGTGACGAGAAATTGTCTCATGACCCCTGACCTACAAATACTGTGTGCTTCATTTACAGGCTAAATTCACAGCAGTAGAAAACTTCCAATCAAAGTCTACACATTCTAGATTAATTTACAGAACTAGTTTGGCTTATTTCAAAACACTATCTCTTGACATTCATGATGTTGTATATACTGTCTATGGTCGAATAACATAGATATAGATACATTTTTATATTACCTTTATGAAAGTGATATATGAATAATATGAGCCCGGATATGTCTGCTCCGTAATGAAATATATTTCTTACACATCACATCCAAATCCTATTATGCTGAAATTATTAAATTATTTGTAATCTTAACTTGTTATTTTAAAATATCGATTTAAAACGAATGAATGACACTTATATCATTTATATATATACATTAATTTTACTTACTGGAGAGTAACTTCAGCTTTAGCGCAGAAAATGCCCTCTTCTCCCTCTTCCCCATCCAATTAAGCTGAAGCGCCAGTTTTGTCCCACAATGTGGCCCAATGTTCTCCTTGTCGCTTCCTGGGTGGTTGCCCCGCCTATTACAGCAAGTTTCTGCACCTTTGAACAAAATGTATCAGAAATATACTTGTGATTTATTTTGATTATAACATTAAAATTGATTTATATAAAAAGGCAAACATATACCAACTGCATTGGTCATGTAATGGTATGTTCAGTAAAAAATTAACAAATAAAATCGTTGACATGAAATCGATTTAATTTTAGTGAAACAAAATAATGAAAATATTGTGGTATTAACTATTAAGACAGATCAATAATAATAATATAATTTGATGAAAATAATACAGACTGTTTGTACAAACTGTTTAATTAGTTGAATTTGCGCGAAGCAACCAATATGACACTTGGAACAATCAAAACAAGAAAAGCCTTTAAAAAGGCAAGCTTGGGGCACCTGGGTAGATGTAGTGTTTGGCACGTGAGGCGATGATTTGTTAGTGGGAGGTGATTCCAGGTGAATATGGGTGCTGGATATGGACTGGATGGATGTCCGACAATGTATGATGAAAGGGTTGAGGAAGAACATACAATTAAGGAAGAAAGTATTGCGTGAGGAAAAGCTGAAGGAGTAATTCTATATTCTATTCTATATTTCGGTTTAGCTAGTTTTGTATTGAAACCTTCAACAACTGTATGAAACTGTATCTTAATAATTTCACTTCAAGTAACATGCAAATTTAATTTCATATTGTCATTAATAAGAGTTCCTCGCATAACTATATCGTTACATTTTGAGTTATTTTTGACATTACAAAGGTTGGCGTAAGACCTACTCGTCTAACATCTAACAGGTGACGTAAGCTTGCATACACATGTATTACCTGAGATAACTTTTACTCACTCATTCTCAATGAAAGTGCACAAGTAAATATATCCATTTTACAAAATTCGAAAGTCTGCATAAGAAGTCCTGATTGTTGTTGTCCGATGGTCCTCTCCAAACATCATAACATGTCAATATATCTTATTTTGAAGAATTTTCTGTAACAAATTAGAGCCTAATTAACTATTAACATAGGATTTGAATGCTATATATATTTGTCCTAATGTCTAGATCAAGTGTTATTTGTTAGAAATTTATAGACTGGCATTTTAATTGTTTTAAAACTTGTTATTATTTTTTTATGATTTATTTTCTCTCCTTAGAATTACCCTTTGTATCCTACGCTTTGTATAATTAATGCAATATCACAGGTTTACAGTCAATTATCACAAAGACCTCAATCGGATGTATTATTCCAAAAATAAGTATCACCGAAAGGATTCGGACTTGTTCTAACCCTAAGGACAAAATGTAACGGGAGTTCCAAGACAGCAACCAACGCACAACACAGTTCAAAACCGTATGTTATCATATCAATGTAAAGCTCTCAAACAAATATATCAATTTACCGTGTGGCGATTATTCTTTTAATTTTTAGATTTTAATCTATGGAGACCAACTCTATTACATTGCCTTCGCTAACTCGACATCAGCAAAATTTTGGAAAAGTAGGTCAGTGGCTATGTTGGTTCGTTTTATCGGCATATACACCGACCAAGTGACCGGAGTACTTGCACCGTTCTGAAGCCAGACTTAAAGTTAACAAGTGTATCGGCGTACAAACAGAAAGACATCATCATCCCTCAAACTAGCTTAAATTAACATGTCATTTAAATGAGAAAACTTAAATTTTTTTTTACTTCCATTGTTTTAAAGAACCAGTATTATTCTTAAATAAATCACTTCGTCAAAGTATCTAGTTGTCAAATGCAAAGTCAAAGAAAATATAGTTATTAAATGTCGCATGGATAACATTTGTAAGCCATTATACGCCACCTTCGCCTGTCATTTCAAACCGAAGCATTCGGATTACGCCTTAGGCGTACGCCGGTTTCACCATTTTCGTCGGCGTATGCCGGGTGTTGCGCCGGGTTCCGAATCAATCATAACCAGTAAAACTGTTAACCAAACGGAACGTAGTTTCCGATTCTGGAATGCCAAATAATGTTCTTAACTAATAGAAAAGCACTTTGTTACTTGTGATATTGATTTGAATTGCAGATTACAAGTTTATCATTGATTCTAATGAAAAATTGAAGAACAATTCTATCTATATAACACATATTAATAATCAAAATCCACATTTGTTTGTGCCAATTATTTCGGATTACCCACAATGTCACGTGGTTCATAATTTGCTACAGCTTTGGTCATTGGTCAATTGAATTTCAAAGATACTAAGACAACGCATATCATTGGCTGAAGGTTCTATTTGAAAATTCCAACAGTATAAAGGGAGAAATTCACCTTATTACTGCTTGGGGCGTATGCGCCCCAAGCAACAAACAATGAAAGTCAACAACTTTTACTCGGTGAACTGTTAACAGCTGATCAACTAGTTTTCGAACTCCGCGCAACACATGAAGGGAGACAACGTCATCTAGCACCAACAATCGCGGAAAGGAGTTTGACAATGGTTTTGTCGTATATTGTGACAAGATTTCGCCAAAACTAAAGTAAATCATACTACTTTGTCTACTACAACTACATATCCATGATCCTTTTACGATGGATGGAACTAAGTATGGAATTTCACCAACAGGCGACAGTCACAGAAGATAAATAGTTAAAATAAAGCAGACAAAATAATACTAGCCTAGGCCTAGTAGTGCCGCTTTCATTTGCGTCATGCATGTAGAATATGACTCAATGAGTAAGCAATGCTACTTTAGTTTAGATATGATACTGAGAAATTAAAAAACTTTTTACTAATTTCGTGATTTACCTCAAGCAGTCAATCATTATGTACGTAGCCTTGCGAATCGACCTTCAGCGACATCAAACATGGCGATGATAATGACGTCATCGTTGGATATGATGTACACTTATAAAATGCTTCTACTTGGATCGAAGATTTTCGTTTGAGGAAGTGAAGGAGAAAGTGTCTACCTAATTGAGTGTGGAAGAGGGTTATTTTAGAGGTGTAGGTCTAATACAACAAGTTTGAAAAATCTAAAAACTATCATAAGTTTGTGAAAATATTTCCCCCACTGAATGTCATTTCACTCATAAGCCCGACGTCGGCCCGAGGCAGTTAGCCGATTAAATAGTGCCGATGATGCCAACGTCGGCCCGATGCAGTTAGCCGATGTAGAACAAGTGCCAACGGCGCCGATCCTTTGCCGACATCGGCACGATGTAGTTGTGCTAGCTGGGATATTTGATCTTTGATAATATTTAAATCAGCGTATTTGTCATCTTCTGTTTAAAGCAAATGAAAGTTAAATCTGACTGAAAGCAAAACTGATTGAAAGAATGTCGAAAGTCCAAGATAGAAGATTTCATTTATATCCCCAAGCCGAGGGTAATATTCAAGGTGCGATGGTGAACATGGAAAGGCAAGCCGAAACATGTTCCCCAAATGGCCATTTATCAAGAGGCTGGAGGATTGTGTACATTATGCTGTGTCATGTCTGTATTATTATTTTTCACATAAGCAAATTAGGTAGATCGCACATTCATTCCTTTGCAATGCGCAATAACAGGGACCGTAAACATGTATATGTTGCTAGATATAAGCAACCAGTGACTACAGAATAACATTTAATTTATGGTCTCTAGACTAATGTAATCAAAGGTACTTTCGTAATATTCCTTAAAAAAATTTCATTTTTGGAAAGCGTGTTTTACAGCTTCACATTCAAAGTGACATATCTCTAACAAATGGTCCTATGGCAAAACGACATATTGTACTCTACTTTTCAGTACTAGCTTTTAAATTTTATTTCAGATCAATATCATATAAAAGTTGATAGTTAGGCACACAATGGTCACGTTTCGACATGGCACGGCAACTCATTTCATGGCCGAGAGCTCATGCATTATGGTTCCTACACGTGTGACATAGCGTGCATGTATACACACTGACAATAAGTATAAGTACACAAGTACATATTTTGCTGAGTGGAATGGAGTGAAGTGGAGTTTAAACTCGTGAATGTTATTGATATTCAACTCGCTTTTGCTCGTTAAATACAAAACCATTCACTTTTTTCATAAGTGTTCTTAATCTGGACATGATTTAGTGTTCATTTTGTGAAACTGTATATATGAATTTTTAAAAAATTCAAAGTCCTTTATCATATGTATGCAGTGAGACATGCTGATGCATTTGAAAAAATGAATGATATTTTCACAAAATACATGGTTATGATGATAGCTGAATGTGTTTACAAAAGTTCCTTATACATGTTACATTTTATAAGCACATGCTCATGTAAAATATGCACAAAATTTCCAATAAACACATGCAGGCTATATCTCATTTTTTCAACTGATATTTTCATTTTATTATCATCATAACCATAATTAAACAGGACTTTTCATAAGCTTGGAAAGCAAAGGGTTTAAGCAACTGTGAATTATTATGTATATATTTTCGACACCATATAAATAAAATCAATTTGAAGATTTGCACGGTATGTTATCGAGAAGGAATGGTTCCTCCTTTCATTCTCGCCTTATATCTCTGTTGGCTACATAAAGATATGTCTTAGAAGAGTTCCGTCAAAACTGTCTGTTACGAATATTTTTTAATATTTGATTTCAGTCACAAATAACACAAGACAAAAGTGAGCAGAGCTCACATAAATCTCTGTTGGTGGTGTTGAAGACGTGCACAATTTGAACATAATCATAATCAGATTTTTGGGAAGAGAGTTCAACATGTGAGGAACAATATGTTCAATACATATCTGACCAAAGCGCTTGAGGTTAAACTTGTCTCTGTCAGTAGATTCTGATGTTGTGATCTAAGTTCTGATATGTAGGCAGGCGATTGATCATGTATAGATTGATGCATTAGACAGAGAATTTTGAGTTGAATCCTTGCTATTATTGGAAGCCAGTGAATATGTTTAAGGACAAGAGTAATGTGTGATCCTTTAGATTCGCGCTGCTGTATATTGTACCTTTTATACCGACGTAAAGACTGTTCAATCAAGTTTATTTCGTAAAAGGCCTTAGGCCCACGTACAATACAAAATAAACAAACATGTGAAACAAACAAACTTTTGCGATGGTTGCGGTGCAAAACCTTTGGTGCAAATTACTTTTCTCATGCTGCTGACAGTCTGTGGAATTCACTACCATCAGAGCTTAAAGCTTGTTCAATACTGAGAGTTTTGAAATCCAAGCTTAAGAAACATCTGTTTAAGAATTACCTGTAAATTAATCTCCTGTATATAGGACGGTATATATGTTAGCGCTTAGAGCATGTCCCTGAGTGGATGATGGACTATACAAGTACTCTTATTAGCTCTTCAAGACGTATGTCTGGAAGACCTATTGTTCTTATCCTGTTTTTTTAAGGATTCAGCCATAATTCTGAATCCTTATTGTTATTGGCGTGTTTTTGTATGTGTTTTTTTTATTATTCCACCGATTTTGTGACACGTGTTCTGAACTAACGGCCTGACCGATTTCTCTGAAACTTTCAGGGATTGTAGCCTGTGACCTAACTTCGATCATAACTGAGCCCTATTTTGGATTTTCGACTTCTTTCGTGGAAGTTGAAACTTCAAACCTTGATAGCTCGAAAACTTATCAAGATATTTGCACAAAGCTTTCACCAAAATGTGCGCAACAACATTTCTCATCGATAAGTTTTCGACCGTTACAAAAGATTTGTTGCTATTTCAAAAATAATTTGTGTACTTTTTCGGTTTTGAGGGTACGCGTCTTCAAAAATCTTCTTCTAAACCCCGGCAACACATACAGCTATGTGTTATAGCTCATTCGAAAGCTGGATAAACGTGAAAAAAAGTTATCGAGACAGAATTTTGAATTTTGGCTTAGAATTCGAGTAATGTGCCCTTGTATTTGGTCCTTTGCGTTTTTTGGCTGCATGTTTAAAGTTGCATAACTCTGTAACAAATTGATTTATGTCAAAGTTACTTATTTCAATCTCTTTATAATAACTTGGAAAACAATTCCATAACATATCATGATCATGAAAAAGTTGATACATTAGGAAAAATTATAATCCAAAAGTACAATTTTGTGATTTTGAGACCTTTCGAGAATTTTCCATCGAAAACCTCTGATGATACAATAATGTTTTATTGCTCATTTTGAAGTAGAGATGTCTTTGATGAAGAACAATAAATTTCAATCACGTACCTGTCATACTTTATGTGTGACAAGTCACAGAACAATCGCCATTTTCAGCAAAGTTCAAAGGATCATGACTACTAAACCAATTACGCTATTGAAATGTTAGTCACACCTGCGAATAGACAATTTCAAACATAACAACTTTTATGTTGAACCCTTTCATCATAATGTTAATAGTTTAGCTTCAAACATCGCAAACGTTGCCTAGGGGTCCGAAAATAAGCATTTTGGAGTATGTTCCTGAGTATTCAGCAGAACATAACACATTAAATATGTATGCAATCTAAATAATTATTACATCTACTTAAGTGGAAATTAAAGCACCACATTTTCCATGTAATACTTTAGTATGAAAATATTAACCGTTTTATCTTTATCATGAGAAACATATTGTAGGGGTTCATTACTTTTTACATGAACAAATTGGGTCTAAATAATCCTATAGACATGCTGGAGAGTTGCAACTTGTTTTGAAAGATGCACAATAACATGGGAAAGATGTATCAATTGCTTATATTCCAATTAATTGAATGATTTACGCGCTGAATCCGTTTAAAGTCGCTTGCGACTATATTTAGGTCTTCAAGACGAAAGTCTGAAGACCTATTGTTCTTATCCGAATTTGTCTTCTTCATATTAATATTTGCAGGATTTTGTGCTCCCGATTATGAAATAACGGCTCGGCCGATTTGCAAGAAGTGTTCAGGGATGATAGCCTGTAAGAAAAACTAGTCCTGTAAGTCGGCCGATTTTTGATTTTCGACTTCTTTTGCGAGTTATCTCCCCTTGAAGTTAAAATTACGAACCTAAATAGCTCGAAAACTAATCAAGATAATTTCACAAAAACTTCACAAAAATGTGGGCAACAACATTCTCTGTCGATTCCCTTCATTTATGTAGGAGCCACTTTCAATCCAGTAGCCTCCAGATCTCCTTTTGTGTTATCTACGTACCCATATCGATTTTCGGAATGGACTCCGGAAATGGACTTTCGAAGCCGAATCATTAGTTCAATTCTTGTGTTTGAAAATGTTCTACATGACCCATACTCCTATTCAAAAGCAGTCGCAATATATGCTCCAGAAAAACCCTACATATCCATGGAGGCTCTGACTGCAAAGAGTTTACTGTGGCTCGTAGATCTAGAACCCTTGCTGCATTACCCACAGGCTCTTCTTCCTAATGTCAAGTTTGTTGGTTCCATTGTTTTAAAGAACCAGTATTATTCTTAAATAAATCACTTCGTCAAAGTATCTAGTTGTCAAATGCAAAGTCAAAGAAAATATAGTTATTAAATGTCGCATGGATAACATTTGTAAGCCATTATACGCCACCTTCGCCTGTCATTTCAAACCGAAGCATTCGGATTACGCCTTAGGCGTACGCCGGTTTCACCATTTTCGGCGGCGTATGCCGGGTGTTGCGCCGGGTTCCGAATCAATCATAACCAGTAAAACTGTTAACCAAACGGAACGTAGTTTCCGATTCTGGAATGCCAAATAATGTTCTTAACTAATAGAAAAGCACTTTGTTACTTGTGATATTGATTTGAATTGCAGATTACAAGTTTATCATTGATTCTAATGAAAAATTGAAGAACAATTCTATCTATATAACACATATTAATAATCAAAATCCACATTTGTTTGTGCCAATTATTTCGGATTACCCACAATGTCACGTGGTTCATAATTTGCTACAGCTTTGGTCATTGGTCAATAGAATTTCAAAGATACTAAGACAACGCATATCATTGGCTGAAGGTTCTATTTGAAAATTCCAACAGTATAAAGGGAGAAATTCACCTTATTACTGCTTGGGGCGTATGCGCCCCAAGCAACAAACAATGAAAGTCAACAACTTTTACTCGGTGAACTGTAAACAGCAGATCAACTAGTTTTCGAACTCCGCGCAACACATGAAGGGAGACAACGTCATCTAGCACCAACAATCGCGGAAAGGAGTTTGACAATGGTTTTGTCGTATATTGTGACAAGATTTCGCCAAAACTAAAGTAAATCATACTACTTTGTCTACTACAACTACATATCCATGATCCTTTTACGATGGATGGAACTAAGTATGGAATTTCACCAACAGGCGACAGTCACAGAAGATAAATAGTTAAAATATAGCAGACAAAATAATACTAGCCTAGGCCTAGTAGTGCCGCTTTCATTTGCGTCATGCATGTAGAATATGACTCAATGAGTAAGCAATGCTACTTTAGTTTAGATATGATACTGAGAAATTAAAAAACGTTTTTACTAATTTCGTGAATTACCTCAAGCAGTCAATCATTATGTACGTAGCCTTGCGAATCGACCTTCAGCGACATCAAACATGGCGATGATAATGACGTCATCGTTGGATATGATGTACACTTATAAAATGCTTCTACTTGGATCGAAGATTTTCGTTTTAGGAAGTGAAGGAGAAAGTGTCTACCTAATTGAGTGTGGAAGAGGGTTATTTTAGAGGTGTAGGTCTAATACAACAAGTTTGAAAAATCTAAAAACTATCATAAGTTTGTGAAAATATTTCCCCCACTGAATGTCATTTCACTCATAAGCCCGACGTCGGCCCGAGGCAGTTAGCTGATTAAAGAGTGCCGATGATGCCAACGTCGGCCCGATGCAGTTAGCCGATGTAGAACAAGTGCCAACGGCGCCGATCCTTTGCCGACATCGGCACGATGTAGTTCTGCTAGCTGGGATATTTGATCTTTGATATTATTTAAATCAGCGTATTTGTCATCTTCTGTTTAAAGCAAATGAAAGTTAAATCTGACTGAAAGCAAAACTGATTGAAAGAATGTCGAAAGTCCAAGATAGAAGATTTCATTTATATCCGCTGAGGGTAACTTTTTTCAAGGTGCGATGGTGAACATGGAAAGGCAAGCCGAAACATGTTCCCCAAGAGGCCATTTATCAAGAGGCTGGAGGATTGTGTACATTATGCTGTGTCATGTCTGTATTATTATTTTTCACATAAGCAAATTAGGTAGATCGCACATTCATTCCTTTGCAATGCGCAATAACAGGGACCGTAAACATGTATATGTTGCTAGATATAAGCAACCAGTGACTACAGAATAACATTTAATTTATGGTCTCTAGACTAATGTAATCAAAGGTACTTTCGTAATATTCCTTAAAAAATTGTCATTTTTGGAAAGCGTGTTTTACAGCTTCACATTCAAAGTGACATATCTCTAACAAATGGTCCTATGGCAAAACGACATATTGTACTCTACTTTTCAGTACTAGCTTTTAAATTTTATTTCAGATCAATATCATATAAAAGTTGATAGTTAGGCACACAATGGTCACGTTTCGACATGGCACGGCAACTCATTTCATGGCCGAGAGCTCATGCATTATGGTTCCTACACGTGTGACATAGCGTGCATGTATACACACTGACAATAAGTATAAGTACACAAGTACATATTTTGCTGAGTGGAATGGAGTGAAGTGGAGTTTAAACTCGTGAATGTTATTGATATTCAACTCGCTTTTGCTCGTTAAATACAAAACCATTCACTTTTTTCATAAGTGTTCTTAATCTGGACATGATTTAGTGTTCATTTTGTGAAACTGTATATATGAATTTTTAAAAAATTCAAAGTTCTTTATCATATGTATGCAGTGAGACATGCTGATGCATTTGAAAAAATGAATGATATTTTCACAAAATACATGGTTATGATGATAGCTGAATGTGTTTAAAAAGTTCCTTATACATGTTACATTTTATAAGCACATGCTCATGTAAAATATGCACAAAATTTCCAATAAACACATGCAGGCTATATCTCATTTTTTTCAACTGATATTTTCATTTTATTATCATCATAACCATCATTATACAGGACTTTCATAAGCTTGGAAAGCAAAGGGTTTAAGCAACTGTGAATAATTATGTATATCTTTTCGACACCATATAAATAAAATCAATTTGAAGATTTGCACGGTATGTTATCGAGAAGGAATGGTTTCTCCTTTCATTATCGCCTTATATCTCTGTTGGCTACATAAAGATATGTCTTAGAAGAGTTCCGTCAAAACTGTCTGTTACGAATATTTTTTAATATTTGATATCAGTCACAAATAACACAAGACAAAAGTGAGCAGAGCTCACATAAATCTCTGTTGGTGGTGTTGAAGACGTGCACAATTTGAACATAATCATAATCAGATTTTTGGGAAGAGAGTTCAACATGTTAGGAACAATATGTTCAATACATATCTGACCAAAGCGCTTGAGGTTAAACTTGTCTCTGTCAGTAGCTTCTGATGTTGTGATCTAAGTTCTGATATGTAGGCAGGCGATTGATCATGTATAGATTAAGCATTAGACAGAGAATTTTGAGTTGAATCCTTGCTATTATTGGAAGCCAGTGAATATGTTTAAGGAGTAATGTGTGATCCTTTAGATTCGCGCTGCTGTATATTGTACCTTTTGCACCGATGTAAAGACTGTTCAATTCAATCAAGTTTATTTCGTAAAAGGCCTTAGGCCCACGTACAATACAAAACAAACAAACATGTGATTACATGGTAGTGGCAATTGACAGTCAGGTGTACTAAGTTCGCAGTAACAATGATACCTTTATGTAATTAGAGCAGTTTGTTGTTATTGAAGAATTAGTACATTGTAAAATATTTAAAAGGTATTGCTGATCAATATGATAAGGTAATGTTTTGAAATATTTACAGCGCAAAACATGATAAACTTTACATTCTAATAGAAAATGAAATTCATTTTGTACAAAGTTATCATTACAAATATTACAAAGTCGTTGGTGCCTTGGAAGTCCATCAAATCTAACGGTATTTTTGTATATTGGAAGTGCACCGATTCTTAACATTGTTATTCTGCGCCTGGCATCTTTAGATTTCACAAAAATAAATCAGGTTCTATACAAAATACAGTTTTGATATTTGAATAAAGATCTAGTGATGTAAATTTGTGCATTTCCGAAAATATTAATTGCATGTGACAGTCACTGATTCTTACATAAAATTCTTTAAAAAGTTGCTCCTCATTACCAACACCTTGAGCTTCCCACACAAAACCAAAACCATACTTGAATAGAATATTCCGAACAAAATATACCCAAGTTTTCCTATCAACATTGTCAAAGGTGTGTAATAAAATATAACACTGCTTCGGATATCTATCCCTAGGAAAATGTAAAAGTTAAAAACCAATACTTTACAACACGTAATAAGGTATCACCAAAAATATAGTTTCTACCACATTCAGCCAATACAGCAGCGTTAGAGCATTTATAACTTACACCCAACACATACTTGCAAAATCTAATATGAAACTGTTCAACAACATGCCATTGCTGAAAACCCCGTATCTCTGAAGCATACAAAATGATAGGCTTTATCTGAGTATCAAAGATCTTAAACAAAATAGCTGGGGAAATTTTTTTTAATCTCCTACCAAAAACCTTAACTGAGGACAAAGCATTATTTGCTTTATTTACCAGATTTTGGACGGCTTTAGACCATGAGAGTCTATTTGAAAACAATAGACCCAAATAATTATAGTATGAAGAAATGGCTAACTTATGATCACCAAAGTACCATGATTCATACCGTCTCAATTTATCACCATTCCTAAAGACTAAAACCTTTGTTTTCTGAAAATTTACAGACACACCTCATTTCTTACAAAACTTATATAATACATTGATCTTCCTCTGAAGACTAATGACATAATCTCCAAACAAACATAAATCATCTGCATACAGTCGCAAATACAATTCCATGAACTTTGAATCAATAAATAAGCCTCTGTCTCCAATATTAGATATTTCAGTATATAACTGATTAACAAACAAAGCAAATAATAAAGGACTTAAAATGCAGCCTTGCCGAACTCCACTCATAGAATCAAAGTATTCCGACACCTTTAAATTATTTAACTTAACACTAGCCTTTGTCTTTGAGTACATATCTCTAATAATATTAAACATAGAGCCATGAATACTATTAGATAACAGAACAAACCATAGAATCAAGTGCTTTCCGAAAATCAACAAACATACAATACAATCTACCTCCTTTTTTGACAGATATTTCTGTATGACACTTTGGAGTGTAAAAATATTATCCACGGTACAGTATCCTTTACGGAAGCCGCCTTGACACTCTGGGTACAAATCTAACACGTCGACAACCTATTTTAAACGCTTGTTCAAAATGGAAGTAAAAACCTTGCCACAAATATCCATGAGAGAGATACCACGATAATTATTTACTTTGTGAATACTGCCCTTTTTATGCAACGGAAATATAATACTAAGTGACCACTGATCTGGAAATTTCCCTGATCTAAAAATGCCATTAAATAATATGCATAAATATGACTGCAAAACCAGCTTATTACCCTTAAACATCTCAAGGGGAATCCCATCTGGTCCTGGACTTTTATTTGGCCGTAAACTAGCCAGAGCGAAAGCAACCTCATCAATACTTATTTCCCTATTCACAATATTAACGCAGTGCTAAATTGTATCATTTTTCTACATAAATTATTCTGTTATTTTATTCTTTATATTGGAAAAAGACAATGATCCATGTATAAGAATTTACACCACTTTCAAGCTAAACTAAATACATTTTCTGTATAAATTAGTTGCTTTACGTTGAATAAATTATATGATTTTAACATATAAATGGTCCCGTTATTTAAGCTTTATTTTAAAGAGGAACGAGAATTCCTTTGTTTAGAATATAGATTAATAGCCTTTGTTCTGGGTGACCATCTGTGGCATGAGTCACTGACCAGTGTCTAGTGGCTATTATCGATCATAAAACTAATTATAAAATATCCAATTATGGACTCACACTCTCCTTGATTGAATTAATTACTTATGCCTTATACATAGGGAGCACACTTATACATCGCTAGTCTATAGCTGATGTCGAGTCGTTGCTTCCATTTTCTAGGTGAGTTGAACTTTTGCTTTAGTCCAGTGTTTTGTTAAATTTTGACTTTGAATTACTTTGAACATATTGCTAAACTTTAACGACTAGAATCTTTGCTAGGTTCCTATGTTCAATTAATATTGCTCGTATTTCATTGGTTAACACGTAGAGCTTAAAGTGCGATTTCATGTTTATATTTGGGCAACATTGCTTGCTTGTCCTGTATTATATAAATTTCATGTGATATGCTGTGTATGTCGGGACGTAAAGAATATATAGAATGGGTACAATGATACGTAATATACATTACCTAAGAAAGTACACGTATTACAAAAATCAAGTAGTCCAGTTCCAAATATCTACTTACTACGTCTCTATATTGTATATGTATTTATAAAGAGAGTCCTCTAGAAACAGCTATTGTTGCAATGAGAAAATTAAAGTATTGAGCCATTCAAGGTGCATCTAAAAACTTAATAACTCATAGCTCCGTAGCATGTGGTTGCGCATGCGAATTGCCAATCAATGGATGATGCAGATGACGTTAATTAGAGTTGACCAATACCTCTTATTAGATTAGTGCCGGCTTAGTAGCAGTTGAGTATTTTAGAATACAAATAACAGCTCGATCACTTATCATACTCCAAATTCCGTATGATAACTATTCACGTTCAAGTTTTGTGATAAGTTATTCAGTAAAAGAAATGTCGTATATGATTACTAGTGTGAGGCAAACTAGCAGCTCTGCACATGGAATTATATTGTATATTTGCTTGTTTTAATAACTAACATATTGAAGCTGTACATGCCCAGCAAATGGTCAAAACATATAATGATAATTATTAGATATACCAACACTTTGAAATGTATATTTCTATGTTAAATGATGAAATGCATTTTGTAGGATAAACGCCAATGGTTATATATATATATTATATTATTTTGATTAACTATCGCATTGATTGAATCAGAAGCACCATCTCGTGTGTCTTCTATTAAGATAATTGTGACTTGATGTTTATAATGTTTAATGATTTATATGTATGAATAAAGAGTCTATAGCTGATGTCAGTCGTTGCTTCCATTTTCTAGATTTTTCACCCGAGTCATCAGACCCCGGAATCGCTAACAAGCTGGAACATATATTTACGTACAATGTATATGTAACAGTGTGTTAATATTATTGATATCATCATCATTACAGGTTTCACAAACAACTCATTGCGCATTATGATTCACATTGTAATATCTAGTAAAAGATAGAAAATCTTCATCAATATGAACATCTTGAATATTTAAAACATCTTTAAAATACTCAACCCATTCTGAACAGTCCATCAATGGTACAGATTTACATGAAGCGCTACTAAAATGTCTGAGACCAAAATGATTTAACTATATTACCACTGGAAAAGTCTGATAATATTGTATTGGTTATAGAAAATGCATATTCCTCCTTCTTGTGTCAACAAAGTTCACGGAATTTATTTCTCGTTTTATGAAAGTCCTGAAGATATGACAAATCTCCAGACAGGCGAAATCTGTCCAATAGTTCATATTTATTATGTTTCAATTGTTCACCATTGGTTATTATCATTACCCAGTTTCTTCACAGAGTTTGAGTTCATTCCACAGGAAGATGCGGTTTCTTATCAGTATATCTTATCACTATCAGTTAACAATTTCGCACCTAGACAAGGATTATCTGCAGTTATGTCATGAAACTCACGAAGAGGCAATGAGTGTAAGTTTGCTTGTAAACTAGAGTTAAACTCGTCTGCATGGAAGGGTCTCAACTTGTACTTCTGTGGTGCTATTGTTTGATAATCATCTAATTTGACAGTCCTCTTGAATAAACAATTTAACTCACAAACAGTAGGGAAATGGTCAGATTCAACTCTTGTGCACACACAATTAAGTAACAAATTGAATTGAATAAATGAGTAGAACACAATACATAGTCGACCAGACTACATCCTTTGTTTGCTGTACATGTATATGCTCCATGTGCATCACTTTTTGATCTGCCATTCACAATGTGAATTCCATAACTACAGCAAAGATTTATAAGTTCCTTTCCATAATTGTTTATTTCTGAATCTCTCGAGAAGCGTGGAGTATCGAATGGATCAATAATATCATTAACACCATCAAGTTCTGGAATAAAATCAGCTTTATCAGGAAATATGTAATCCACTAACAAACCTGTCCTGGCAATAAAGTCGCCACAAATTATAATTCTCCAAATACTTCCATGCACGAATGTGTTTTAAATGAGCTGTTTTTTGTGATCATAATGGCACTTTATATATAATTGGAATAATAAATCTAAAACCAATCAAAATGAGACCCGAAACGATGAAAGAAAATTCTGCCATTCAACAACTTCGCATTTCAGCAGCGTTCTTGAATGAGCTTGATTTGGATGACATAAGGGTTAAAACCGGGCAGTATGTCATCTGGAAACTGTTGAAATGCAGAATAAATTTACCTGAACTTTATTTACAAAAATGACACAATAATACCGATGTCAATTTCGAACATATTGCAAAAATGATTCTGAATGTTGACACGGCTTGCTAAACGGTATCGTTATTAGAATAGAGTGAGCTCCCTTTAATGCATTCGGAAACTTTCGCTGTTTTCCGAAGCCTTATAACAAGCTATGTCATTCGAGATAACCAAAAACTTCACATCTTTATACATGTTGGGCCGTGGAATACACGACGTTGAATGACGAGTCAACACGTCTGAATATAGTTCAAAATTAAATCGTTGATATAAACAAACTGTGTTTGAAAATCAGCAGCATAAAACGGAATTAGTTTAGCTGTAGGAACGTTGTCGCAAGCTTTCACCCGTTTGATATCAAATGTCTAACTCTTTCAATAAAATGGTATTACATTGAAGTTCGTTTAGTATACTCTTCTTTGAGTATCTCTATAAAGGTGAATGTGTAAAGCAAAGGTGTCTAAAATGGTCACTCCTACCCTCTCTACACTACTGTCTGTCCACAATTTGCCGCATGAAAAAAGTCAACTCTAACATATTTTCCTTGCAGACATAAACCACATGATGCAGAAGCTCCAACTACTCCTACTCCTGTCTTCACTCCTGGCTGTTCAAGGAGAAACCATCCTCTTGTTCTTCTTCCCTTCCATGTACAGCCACATTCGGGGGACTCTAAACGTGGCACAGGAGCTGGTGTCACGTGGGCATGTGGTGTGGAACGCCCTGCCTTCATTTTTGAGTAATGACGAACGTTTTCAAGTTCCTGGCGTAAAGTCACTGACATACACGTCAGTGGATAGCTATAATTTTGAACAATTAAAAGAGAAAAGTGTCAACAAATATTTTGACTCTGATCGGATATATTTGCCTTTTGACGAGGCGAAAGAAATCATTCATTTGATTCTTTGTGATGAAACCTTGTATAAAAGGGCCAATAAAGTTCAGTTTGATTTAATGATTTTGAGCTCTGCAGAACGGGCAAGCATGTTGACGATTTTTGCTTATAGACTGAACATACCTTTCATCTATACCGGCGCGATTTTTAATCCAGTAGCCTCTAGATCTCCTTTAATTTTATCTACGTTTCCATGTGATATTTCGGAATGGAATCCTGAAATGGACTTTCAAACTCGTATCATCAATTCAATTGTGTTGTTTGGAAATTTTCTGCAAGACCCATATTCCTATTATAGAGCAGTTGCCATATATGCCCCAGAAAAACCCTACATATCTATAGAGTCTCTTACTGCTAAGGGTTTACTGTGGCTCGTAGAGCTAGAACCCTTGCTGCATTACCCACAGGCTCTTCTTCCTAACGTCAAGTTTGTTGGTTCCTTGTCGGCCTCGTCGCCCTCGTCGCCTCAGAAACTGCCAGAAAAGTACCAAACATTCATAGAGGAGGCGAAATATGGAGTGGTCATTGTTTCCTTTGGAAGCAATGTTAAGAAGTTGCCATTGAAAATACACAGTCGACTTATCGAAGCATTCAAACAAACAGACTACAGATACATCATCAAAACTAACGATGCACAGAATGTCACTTCTGAAATAATGTTCACACGCTGGATGCCACAGGCAGACCTACTCGCCCATCCAAATGTAAAACTCTTCATAACCCACTGCGGAGCCAATGGTCAGAACGAAGCTTTCCTTAATGGAGTACCAATGCTCGGGTTCCCAATGTTTTCTGAACAACACTTCAATGCTGAAAAGATATCTTACAAAGGTTTTGGGTTGAAGATGGATTTACGTGCATTTACGGTTAAAGAACTTGTTGGAAGTATAACGGACCTCATGACAAACTCATCTTATTCAGATAACATCAAGCATGCTGCTGCAATAACCAAACTACGAGAAAGGAGTCCAGTAGATGAAGCTGTATACTGGATAGAACACGTGATCCAATATGGCGGCGAGCACCTGAGGTCGTATTGTCAGGACATGCCTCTGTATCAGTTCCTCAATCTTGACGTCATCGGATTGTTGCTCTTCATCCTTCATGTTTCTGTCTTTCTCATTTGGAAGTTGTGCTGCTGTTGCTGCAGAAGGTGTTGTAAGCAATCATCTGGAGAAAAACCGAAAGGAGATTAAAACAAACTCTCAGCCTATGTTCACGACATCCATTCATCTATTTAATTGGTTCATTGTTCCCAGAGTGAGATAATGAAACCGGACAGCGCCTCGTCCTCGGCATGTGGTATCTTTATGTTAACATGTTTTATCTTCTTTTTATTAGCTCATCAGGCCTGAAAGACCCGATGGGCTTATGGCATGGGATGGCGTCTGTCCATCCGTCCGTAAACTTTTCACTTTTTCAACTTCTTCTCCAGAACCAATGACTCTAGAGAGCTGAAATTTTATGTACAGACTCCTTGACTGACGGGGATTCTAAATTGTAGATTTGGTAACCCTGTGACCCTAAATAAGGGCCACAGGGGTCAGAACCTAAAAAGCATTTTTCATCTTTTTCTCCAGTCCCAAAAGCTCTAGAAAGCTGAAATGTTATGTACATACTCTTTGGCCAATGGGGATTCTAAATTATAGATTTGGTGATCTTGTGACCCCAAATATGGATCACAGGGGTAACCACTTAAAATGAGCTGTGAAGATAATGAGATTGTTTGTGCACTTCATATGTCAGCTTAAGAGTAATACTACATTATGGACATGTTTGACATCAATGTGAAATTAGAACTATTGAATAGCCTGTGAACTGAATATTTTGACAGGATGCATAGGAAATTTTTTAAAAAGGGTTAAGAAATGTTATATTTTACATTAGATATGTGCACTAACTATGACTGGTGATGAAGTAAGATAAGACTATTAAAACTAGCTACATGAGTTTGTCATACCACATCTTCTTTTCCAATAAAGAAAAATAAATAAAGATGGGGAAAACAAAATTTAAAATATATAATTTACTGGCTGTGAGTCCAGGGTCTGCTTTGTGTAATTGCAGATGTTGACCTGGGGAGTGACCACTCCCTGGCAGAGATGCAAACAGCAGCTAATACACGGAGGTTTCAGGTTACTTCTTTGCTGTGTTACTGATTTAGTCTTACACTCAGATGCTCAAAAGAATTTATTAATTAAATATTGAAAAGGAGCCTATGAAACTATGAGCCTATGAGAAACAGGATTTTTAGAAACAAATAGGGGCTCTTTTTCATTATGTAATAAATGTTGATAATTCCAGAATAAAAATAAGAAGTAAAATAATAAACTATAAAAGTCTACATTATTTATAATGAATATGGATTAATGTGTAACCAATTTTAATCTTAATCTTTTCCTTAGAGATAATTCATAACATGGTGAGCTTCAGAGCCACTGGCTCTATTTTTGGTATGTTTTATGAAGTAAACAGGTCACCGGCTCCAGTCACATGTACATGTCATTTGACATGCAATAATATGCATAGTCACAGTACTAGTATTACAGTTTAAAAAACATACATCGTTTTGAGATGCTAATTTTAACAAACTTCATCAAGCACCTCAGTACAAAATATTTATTGCTTTAAAAAATGTTCTGTTTAGTTGTACAAGTATAATAATAATGTGGAAGAAACTGTCGTACCGTTTGAATGGATACTGTAACGAGAAACGATGTCAACAATTGCAATTACATGTAAAGAGTATATTGTCTATGAAGATTATTATATAAAAACATTATATCGCCGAATGTGATAAAAGGGTGTTTACTATTCATATGTCAAGCATGTGCCAACACTATTATTTATGTCTTCATATGAGATTGATATAAATATCTGTGCATAGTTTATGTAAACGTTCTATGGTAAAACTGAATACAAATGATGTGATATATCATTTATGTTTTTTATGTCTTCAATGCATGCTCTTACCGAACACAAAACATTGCTTGAGAAGAAATATTGTGTTGTACAAACATGTATAATTGTATAAAAAGTATATATAATGTGGTTCATCTATTTTGTATTTGATCCCAGCCAGACCATGTCATTTATTCGCGTTTACAACCAATTTCCTTCCCCACAGATGTTTCTCTACTAGTTCTTCCAACTGCCCTCTGCTGCATTCCCATATATCATAATCAATATGCTCAAAGTATATAAGTGTAGCATTACCCTGAATGAATGAATTTTTGATGGTACCCATTCAAACAGCAGATTATACTCAGTGCAGTGGGACATGCGTTGACCAGGGACACAACCAAGCTTGAGGCCCATGTTTGGTGTCTCCACCAGCATTAGAACTGATGTCTTTGGTGTGAGAGAACCGCACGCTTGCCACTTCTTCAAACTTGACAACCCCCTCTAGATCCGCCAGTGTCCAGCATGCTAACCACTAAACCACTTGGCACTACAATGACCTCTTATTGAGTTATTCATATAGTCATTTAGAGGAGCCATTCTCGTTTAGAAAAGTGTCAGCATCGTCTTCTTGATAATAATTGTAGATCAGCCACTTGGAGTGTAACCGTTTGGCATACATTCGTCTTGGCGTCTTGGCATTACATTTTAGCATATGTCCGGATCTAGTGCCAGTGTAAATATTAATTTGATGACTGTCATCATCCTTTGCTTTTCTGTATTTTTCCTGGGCTACAGTCAATGGTCAAAGCAAATAGGAATATGACTGAAATTTACCTTGTCAGGTGGCAGCACATGAAAATTGAGATCCACAGATTTATCTCCCCTTGCAACCGAGATGTTTTTGTCGCTGAGATCCAGAAAATGAAATATGCTGCCAGCACTGTCTTGCCTTCCAAATGCATACATCGAATGGGATTTATGTTCAAAAGGATGAAAACCTAAAGAAAACCTAGATAATTGCAAATTGGTACACATGTACCACAAACCTTTTAATCTATATATTATATAATTATAGTAAATATAGCATATATCACTAAATAAATAAATAACAGAAATGAATAAAAAAAACGTATCACTATCAGACTATCATACATTGTATATCTATGTATCTATATTTGAGTTTGGTTTTGACTTTGAGAAGCAGTCTGAACAGGATCTGAAAGAGACAGCAGAGGGGATATCTTGGTACCTATAGTGGACTGTGTGTGGATCATTGGAGCATTTTCTTACATCCCCTTTGATTGAAAAAGAGCTTGGACCGGGATGTTAAATTATTTATGTAGCAGACATCATCACATGTTACTGAAGTAGTGGACACTATCGGAAATGTATTTCTAATCACCATATTGAGAAACTGGAAGCTGCTCGGTTTCAATTATGGAGTCTACTATCTTATTATCTGCTTTCTTTTTCTTATGAAGTCATAACAAGCTGACGTCCTCTATTAGCTATTTCCATGGTGTATTACCAGGGGGAAATTATATATGTGCTTTATGTAAGAGGAAATAATGTTGTAAATGTATGTGATGAAATATGTGCCTGGCATACAGAAATATATGCCTTGTCAACATGACACATTCACTTTAGCTCCCACAGTTTTACAAACCATGGGTTTTTCACCGGGCTTAGTTCTGTCAACAATGATTACAATTCCGGTGCGTAATCTTGCTTTAACAAGAACAGCACTTAACCACGCCGAATGCATCCTGATGGCACTATTCACATAGATGTTTCAAAATGAAGGAGTGTTAGGACTCGAACATATCCAACGAGATATACAGTTACAGATATCTGTAAGATAAGAGGTTCAGAAAACATATTTTCATCAGAATGTATTTGTATTAAATGTATATCACAAGTAGTAATACATGACTAAGTTAGTTATTTGTGGGTCATAAAAGTTAGGTATGCGTCACTATGATTTGAACTCAAACTTCAGTGAAATGATTTGAAACTATCTATAGGATTCAGAGAGGATTAAGAATTATCTTGGTTCAGAGTCAACACTTCTCTAACAGAAGGTTCAAGTTATCATTACGTTGTTCATTAATATCTTATGGAATGTAATGGAACATTACAGACGCTTCTTACACTTCCTCGAGACAGTCTGGGTATAAAAAGGGCTGTTAATGGAAAGGATGGGCATTCTAGACGTTAGACACTATTTCAATTGAATTATACCTTTGTGTCATATCAACTGTCAGCAAACTCATGTGAAATATACTCATTCATCAACGTCCAAGACTTCTGCGGATGATCACATTCGTAGCTTTTGAATGATATTTGTGATTGTATTGTATCGCTATTGTATCTTATTAGACATTAGAAAATCTATATTGTAAATCTAATTAATTGATTGCTTTATCCATTACAATTTGTTACGATAAGCAAATTTGATAATAAAGTCCCCAGAGAACCAGCAAATGAAAACCTATATATTATTCGAATTATAATGACTTAACACAAACTTAATTAGATTAACAATACGGATTTTCAGATGAAATACAATAGAAATATGACATGGCCACAAATATACCAATAGAGCTCTTTAAATGTCCCTGTCAGAAGTCTGATCTGTGAAATGTCTAAATGATGTTGATATGTGAGTCTGTTGTTGGTGTTGACAAACCGAGATATCCAAATGCAATTGTGTAGTTTCCAAAGTATAGAATCCAAGTACTGAATGAGAGTCATATCCAAAAACTGCTCCTAGAAAGTAATAAATACTGACAGAGCCTTCTAGATTGTTCCATAACATTGTTTACAAGCAGTTTTACCGAGACCGGAAGTTGGCAGTAACTTGCAGAAGGTCTGAGAAGGGAAGGGAGCTAACTCCATGCGGCAACACCTTTACAAGAAGACTAGTACTAACTAACACGTGTAAGAGGTCACCTTATACTTTTGTGACCTAAAATCATCTTTGATGGGCATTCTAGAAGTTGAGGTGATGAAGAATGAAGAACAATTTTATGGAAACACAATTTCTTTATTCTGTATAGGCGACGTTTCGACATAGATACTAATGTCGTTGTCAAGCAGGTGATACAGTTGAACAAATTCCCAGGGTTTATATACAATTAGTGTTTATATAATAGAGGAGCTTGAGAAGATTTTGAGTTGTTATTACAGTAGATAGGCTTGATGTACACATGTTGAGTAGAAGCCAGAGAGAATGATTTACAGTGTTTGTACAGCAGATGAGGTTGATGTACACAGCTTGTTAAGGATATTGATTGATTTTAGAACATGATTATTGATTATTGTGGGTAATTAGGAGATGTACACAGCAATATGGTGATTGAAGATAAAGTAAATATGAATATGAGTTGATTACTGAGCAAGTGATGGTAGGTGTTTGGGATGTAGTATCCTTCGTATCTCTTCAGGGCTCGTGCTATTTTCTTAACGTGGATGGCTTCGAGGTATTTCCTTACTTTGTAGCTAGCCTGGTTCTTTTCTAGGACCTTGATGTTGCTCCAGTTGATGTTGTGGTCTGGGTTGGTTTTGGTGTGGTCAGAGGTGGCTGACTTGGAGTCGTTTTTTCTGACGAATGCTTGGTGTTCATTAATAACATCCAGACCATTGACCCTCAGAATTAAGGAACATATGAAGTCATAATTGTGGAAACAGACCAGCCCCCTCATTGTATTTATTCCTAATGCAGGATATTGACCATCCCAAAACACACGAGCATGATAACTTCTTTATCATACAATGTCATTCTTCATTCATTTTGCGCAAAACAGCATGACAACATTAATTTCAAAGTTGAACTTTACTGTAACTACGTGTATTGATATATGCAAATGAACTGCGTGCTATTCTTACAGTAAAATGACACAAAATAACGCCTCCGAAATTATGCTTTCAATGAAAATAATTGTTATTTTTAGCATGATCTTAATTGTCAGTGTTTTTATACGTTTTAAAATACGTTTTTCAAATGAAAAATATTTCAGATAAGGACAGCAAATTCGAACTCGCGTCTTTCGTGTAATCATGAGTGTAGGGGAGTCTATCTTGCAGGGGCGAGAGTTGCTTCCCTTCCCCCCGGTTGCAAATGGCAACTTACACATCACACGGAGAGATAAACTGAATGTTAGGTAGCGAAATTCTAAAACCCTAAAATCCTCGTATTTGGATCGATCTACTTATTCCCATGTTTCATTCTTAGGTTCCTTGAAGTATCCAACCGATCAGTGGGCTATTATCTCACGTTGTCAGTCAAGTATGACATTCTACACATTTCTTTATAGTATTTCCCAAATCTGAGACATTTTTAAATGAATCTGAGCCCTCGGCACGTACGAGTTGTGACTGTCATACGCGAATGGGTTTCCTATGTATCAATGCCTAAGTCGATGTTGTCTAATATTGGTCATCTTTATTCCACAACAACGTTCATGTGAAGAGTTTACCTGCGTTCAATACGTGCACGGAATTCTAGACACGTAAAACAATTCTGAACTATTGTAAACCTCACTGGACGAATTATAGGAACTTGGCAATTGGCTCTCCGCGTTAAAGACGAAACGTTACAAACGATTGTCAAATATTGCAGAGGTAAATACTTCTTCATAAGCCATTTATAATTATGATTTAACTTAATAATTCAGTTAATCATAATACATACCGTACTAGGCCAATGGACCAACCAAACTAATCTAAGGAACTGAACTTAAAGGGTGTCATCTACAATATTGATTGTGATAGCGGACATTCGTACATAGGAGAAACATCTCGCCCTGTCAAAAATTCGAGTCAAGGAGCATGAGACATCAACTAGAAAATCAGACAACAAGTCGGCCATCTGTGACCATATACAAGAAAACCCGAATCAAATGGGAAAATGTCATGATCCTAGCCAAAAACCAATCAGACTTCACTCAGCGCAAATTAATTGAAAGTTTAATGAACAAACGATACCGACCTCAGATTACTCGTGATCAAGGCTATTTCATCCCCTCTGCATACGATGAACTGATCAATCAACCCCAATTACCTGAATAAACATTCCTTCCCAAGGCTTCAGTATCATCCTGTGTTACCTCCCCACTGGCTTCTGTATGTTATCTTTTCCCCTATTGTTATCCTTCCTCAATCAACCAGTTGTTGTTATTGTTAATTAACTCAGTGCTTGTATCCTGTATATATATCACACATATCTCTGTCTCTTATTCACACCAACAAATTCTCCCTAAACCACTAGGCAAATACAAAACTTACTCTAAAAACAAAAATATTGATAGGGCAATATTTAAGCTCCAAACGGGGCATACTAAACTAAATTCCCATCTCCATAAAATCAAACTAAAAGCTTCACCCACATGACCACACTGCCTGCAATCAGAAACAATCCACCACATTCTCACAGAATGCCCACAGTATGCAGCCTTCCGCCAAATACTTAACCTAAATCTAAGGGCCAACAACATCCCACCACAAAACATTAATCTAATATTAAATCCAAACAATAACCAAAATACTTTCCAAGCATTAGGCACTCATCTCAAAGATTCGGACCTCCTGGCCCGAATCTAAAAACATACACAAACTCAATTCCAAACCTAACAACTCATACCTACCATCCAAATTATCCAATGTTCGGAAACCTTTTGAAACTTTATTAAAGGCCCTAAAGTGGCCCGAGTGGGAAATCAGCTCCGCTGGAAACCGCTCGTAAAATCTCCAAGAGAAGAAGAAGAAGATGTCTCTTATTCGTGCTTGAAAACTAAACGAGAATCCGAACCGAAACGTCGCAACCTTCCGAATAATGAAATTGTCATCAATACACTTGTCCTTATTAAGGATTCAGCATTTATGCTGAATCCTTATTGTTATTGGCGTGTTTTTTAAGGATTCAGCATTTATGCTGAATCCTTATTGTTATTGGCGTGTTTTTTATTATTATTATTATTTGCACCGATTTTGTATCAGCCACTTTGGCAAGAAGGATTGCAGCTATCACGACCAAACTTTATAGGCTGATAGCCCTTACTATGTAGTTTTACCGCGAAGCTTTTGGGCCCAATCGGTACAACCATTAAAGGTCCAGTTCGAATCCAAATGTCGATTTTTAACATGGGAAAATTTTTCAAAATGCACTTAGAGATTTGGAACTTTTTTTAAAAGATGCGCATTGACAATCCGAGCAAAAAACTAAATCGCGGAGAAATCGTAAGTCAAGTGCTTTAGCCGCCATCTTGGATTTTCTAACTTTTTCAAATTTTCGGACCCCATGTACCTTTGCGGAAACACCACTCCGAAGATATTAGTACCTAAGAGCTGAAACTTTATTTACATATAGCTGAAGCATTGGGGAATAACAAGTTTGTTCTTTTTTATCCGAAATCCTAATACTTTTTTCACAGTGACCTTTCAAAGTCAGGCAACTTTTGAAAACCGCGAACTTTCAGGGGCGATAATTCAAAAACCTGACAAGCGAATTGAACGATTTTTTCAGGTGAGTGAGACAGTACTATGGTCTTTATGAATCAATAATAAAATCGCTCGCGTACAGTCATTTCCGGTCATAATAAAGAAAAACTTTTTACATAGGATTTTTTTTTAAAATGTACTTAGAGACTTAAACTTTTTGCAAAAGATGCGCAAGAACAATACAAGCAAAAAAGTACATCATGACCAATTCGTAGGTCACGTGGTTTAGCCGCCATCTTGATTTTCTTTAAATTCGTCTGATTTTGCCATGTTAAATTTGGGTCTAAATAGTCCCAGTGACACACTAGAGACTCGCAACTTGTTTTAAAAGATACTTAATAACTAGACAAGCAAAATGTGTTACCATTCCGGAGTCGTAGGTCAAGTGGTATTTAAATTTTAATGTTTTCAAATGTTTTGACCCTGTGAATTTTTGCGGAAACACCACGCCGAAGATATTTGCATCTGAGAGCTGAAACTTAGATGTATAAGCAGCTGAAGCATTGGGGAACAACACGTTTCATATCTTATTAGCGAAATCCTATTAACTTTTTCACAATTATCCTTCAAAGTATGATAAGTTTGAATGTTTACCTAGGTTCTTAAACAAATCGAATTTTCTTAATTCTCCAAAGATATACAATTTACAGAGCAATAAGTGATACCAGTTCGAGTTAAAATCCATTCTACACGTAATGTGAGGTAAAACCTGTTCGAAATACATATGATATTTATACAATAGTCGATTTAGAAGATTTTGCAAGTGTAAAGAATCATGCTAAGACACGAATAACCGGACAACAGTCTCAACAATGTCTGGTTCATCGTGGCATTACTGGAATTCTTTAAAATTCTTATTTCTCCAAAGATACACATGCTATTAAGCTTTAAGTCATGCCAGTTCGAGTGGAAATGTATTCAACGCGAACTGAGATATACATACTGGAAGGAATTCATATGATATTTACACACTAGTTGAATTAGATGATTTTCAAGTGAAAAGACTCTTATTTAAACTCGAATAACCGGACAACAGTATTGACAATGTCCGGTTCATCGTGGCCTCCCGGAAACCTTTAAAATTCCAATTTCTCCACAGATATACATGCTACTATGTACTAAATCATACCAGTTCGAGTCAAAAGCTATTCTGCGCGAACTGAGAGATACATCCTGGAAAAAAACTCATACGATATTTACACTGTAGTCGATTTAGATGCACCAAGTCACAAGTCAAGCTCAGAAACCGGCTCCAGATCCGACCTTTTCAGTTAAGCTAAACTGTGACGTCAGTAATACGGCTCGAAACATCAAAGTTTTCCTTAAGTGAAATTGGTGGTTTTGGATCCGCTTTTTAAGTGTTTTTTCATGTTGGTCTATGTCTTCCAAATCAGACTTCGTAAGCCAACTGGATTTGTCTGTACTGATTGAGTGAATGGTACATTCCATACGGGTAGTTGTTGTTCACTCTAAATGGGAGAATCATAATTATTACGCTAATAGGCCTATACTTAAACAAATCGTTACACCACTTTGAAGATATTTGCATCTAAGCGCTACAACTTAGATTTAACTGCAGCTGAAGCATTGGGGAATAACAAGTAACATTAAATAACTCATAATGTTGAAGTTGAACATTTGAACAAGTTGGATATGATAACGATTTTATTGAAGCGTCATGTGGATGAGTTGCTTCCCCTTGACCATCCTACGATGCTGTGACAACACTATCTCATCAGAGAGACGCAATATCAACTGGAAAAAAGGGCCATTAGCACGATAATTTATATGACTAATGAGTTTTAAACATAAGTTCATCAAATTTGACTTTCATTTTGATGTGTGAACAGGATATTCACACTTTCGTTTTGGCGTACATTGTGTTGTTGGGGGTCAGGCCTGTTATATATGGTGCTTTTGTATCGAGAAGTACTGAATGTTGCCGAACATTACCAATTTGAAGACAGTCGACTCAGTATAGTTACGATATATATGTAAAAGTAGTTCTGGTCGAAAACCGGACACTGCATCACGATTAACGCACATGTATCAGCCAAAGAAACAGACAAATCTAGGTTGATTATTCTTGAAAGATCTGTGCATGTAAATCGGACTATAGTTTCGGGTCTTCATATATTTTATATGATTCACATTGAGTGTAATGCACACATACATTGGTATGCAATTTGTTATCTTTACATAATATAGAATTATTAAGGAACGTAGCACGAGTCAACGAATTAACACTTCATTCATTCATAAACAAGATTTTACTATTGTCATAGTACACTAATTCCATATAAGGCAAGGTGTTTTTTTCATCCGCCAAAAGAGTTCCTTGTCCATCATTCATACAATACGCATGTGGCAATTGATTAACAAACTTATCAATGAAACTGTGCTCGTTTTAAGCAAGTCTTTCACACAGTAAACCTATTGTAACCATTCAATGCGTATTCTAAAACCAGCCAAGGGTAACGGATTTGAGACATCATTGTCTCGTATCCACAGACATTTATTCTGCCGTTTCTCACACTTTAAAGCCCTGTTCTACATCTTCATTGTCCGTCGATTCTAAACTATTTCAAATATATTCGTTCTCTTTTCCTTTTATTCAAACATTATTATTAAATGGTATTCTACCTAACCAGTACGCCAATTTCTCCCTTTTGAAAATAGGTCTGAAACAACCACTTCCGGTCTATTTATTTACGTAAGTACAGCTAACACCATTGTATATAGTCACACAATTTTTAGATTTTAACACGAAACTTTGGATCTCAATATTCCTAGAGTTATGCTAGACACTTAATTAAAACAATTAAAACGGCTGAATCCGTTTGTCGTCGCTTGCGACTATATTTAAGGATTCAGCAATTTGCTGAATCCTTATTGTTATTGGCGTGTTTTTTTTTTTTATTATTATTATTTGCACCGATTTTGTATCAGCCACTTTGGCAAGAAGGAATGAAACTATCACAACCAAACTTTACAGGCTGATAGTCCTTACTATGTAGTTTTGCCGCGAAGCTTTTGGGCCCAAACAGTTCACCCATTAAAGGTCCAGTTCGAATCCAAATTCCGATTTTTAACATGGGAAATTTTTTCAAAATGTACCTAGAGACTTAAAACTTTTTCCAAAAGATCCGCAATGACCTTGCGAGCAATAAAGTAAATCATGACGAAGTCGTCAGTCACGTGCTTTAGCCGCCATCTTGGATTTTCTAACTTTTTCAAATTTTCGGACCCCATGTACCTTTGCGGAAACACCACTCCGAAGATATTAGCACCTAAGAGCTGAAACTTTATTTACATATAGCTGAAACATAGGGGAATAACAAGTTTGTTCTTTTTTGTCCGAAATCATATTACTTTTTTCACAGTGACCTTTCAAAATCAGGCAACTTTTGAAAACCGCGAACTTTCAGGGGCGATAATTCAAAAACCTGACAAGCGAATTGAACGATTTTTTCAGGAGAGTGAGACAGTACTATGTTCTTTATGAATCAATAATAAAATCGCTCGCGTACAGTCATTTCCGGTCATAATAAAGAAAAACTTTTTACATAGGATTTTTAAAAAAAATGTACTTAGAGACTTTAAACTTTTTGCAAAAGATCCGCAAGAACAATACAAGCAAAAAAGTAAATCATGACCAATTCGTAGGTCACGTGGTTTAGCCGCCATCTTGATTTTCTTTAAATTCGTCTGATTTTGACATGTTAAATTTGGGTCTAAATAGTCCCAGTGACACACTAGAGACTCGCAACTTGTTTTAAAAGATGCTTAATAACTAGACAAGCAAAATGTGTTACCATTGCGGAGTCGTAGGTCAAGTGGTTTCGACGCCATATTTAAATTTTAATGTTTTCAAATGTTTTGACCCTGTGCATTTTTGCGGAAACACCACGCCGAAGATATTTGCATCTGAGAGCTGAAACTTAGATGTATAAGCAGCTGAAGCATTGGGGAACAACAAGTTGCATATCTTATTAGCGAAATCCTATTAACTTTTTCACAATTATCTTTCAAAGTATGATAACTTTGAATGTTTACCTAGGTTCTTAAACAAATCGAATTTTCTTAATTCTCCAAAGATATACAATTTACAGAGCAATACGTGATACCAGTTCGAGTTAAAATCTATTCTACACGTAATGTGAGGTAAAACCTGTTCGAAATTCATATGATATTTATACAATAGTCGATTTAGAAGATTTTGCAAGTGTAAAGAATCATGCTAAGACACGAATAACCGGACAACAGTCTCAACACTGTCTGGTTCATCGTGGCATTACTGGAATTCTTTAAAATTCTTATTTCTCCAAAGATACACATGCTATTAAGCTTTAAGTCATGCCAGTTCGAGTGGAAATGTATTCTACGCGAACTGAGATATACATACTGGAAGGAATTCATATGATATTTACACACTAGTTGAATTAGATGATTTTCAAGTGAAAAGACTCGTATTTAAACTCGAATAACCGGACAACAGTGTTGACAATGTCCGGTTCATCGTGGCCTCCCGGAAACCTTTAAAATTCTAATTTCTCCACAGATATACATGCTACTATGTACTAAATCATACCAGTTCGAGTCAAAAGCTATTCTGCGCGAACTGAGAGATACAACCTGGAAAAAAACTCATACGATATTTACACTGTAGTCGATTTAGATGCACCAAGTCACAAGTCAAGCTCAGAAACCGGCTCCAGATCCGACCTTTTCAGTTAAGCTAAACTGTGACGTCAGTAATACGGCTCGAAACATCAAAGTTTTCCTTAAGTGAAATTGGTGGTTTTGGATCCGCTTTTTAAGTGTTTCTCCATGTTGGTCTATGTCTTCCAAGTCAGACTTCGTAAGCCAACTGGATTTGTCTGTACTGGTTGAGTGAATGGTACATTCCATACGGGTAGTTGTTGTTCACTCTAAATGGGAGAATCATAATTATTACGCTAATAGGCCTATACTTAAACAAATCGTTACACCACTTTGAAGGTATTTGCATCTAAGCGCTACAACTTAGATTTATCTGCAGCTGAAGCATTGGGGAATAACAAGTAACATTAAATAACTCCTAATGTTGAAGTTGAACATTTGAACAAGTTGGATATGATAACGATTTTATTGAAGCGTCATGTGGATGAGTTGCTTCCCCTTGACCATCCTACGATGCTGTGACAACACTATCTCATCAGAGAGACGCAATATCAACTGGAAAAAAGGGCCATTAGCACGATAATTTATATGACTAATGAGTTTTAAACATAAGTTCATCAAATTTGACTTTCATTTTGATGTGTGAACAGGATATTCACACTTTCGTTTTGGCGTACATTGTGTTGTTGGGGGTCAGGCCTGTTATATATGGTGCTATTGTATCGAGAAGTACTGAATGTTGCCGAACATTACCAATTTGAAGACAGTCGACTCAGTATAGTGACGATATATATGTAAAAGTAGTTCTGCTCGAAAACCGGACACTGCATCACGATTAACGCACATGTATCAGCCAAAGAAACAGACAAATCTAGGTTGATTATTCTTGAAAGATCTGTGCATGTAAATCGGACTATAGTTTCGGGTCTTCAAATATTTTATATGATTCACATTGAGTGTAATGCACACATACATTGGTATGCAATTTGTTATCTTTACATAATATAGAATTATTAAGGAACGTAGCACGAGTCAACGAATTAACACTTCATTCATTCATAAACAAGATTTTACTATTGTCATAGTACGCTAATTCCATATAAGGCAATGTGTTTTTTTCATCCGCCAAAAGAGTTCCTTGTCCATCATTCATACAATACGCATGCGGCAATTGAATAACAAACTTATCAATGAAACTGTGCTCGTTTTAAGCAAGTCTTTCACACAGTATACCTATTGTAACCATTCAATGCGTATTCTAAAACCAGCCAAGGGTAACGGATTTGAGACATCATTGTCTCGTATCCACAGACATTTATTCTGCCGTTTCTCACACTTTAAAGCCCTGTTCTACATCTTCATTGTCCGTCGACTCTAAACTATTTCAAATCTATTCGTTCTCTATTCATTTTATTCAAACATTATTATTAAATGGTATTCTACCTAACCAGTACGCCAATTTCTCCCTTTTGAAAATAGGTCTGAAACAACCACTTCCGGTCTATTTATTTACGTAAGTACAGCTCACACCATTGTATATAGTCACACAATTGTTAGATTTTAACACGAAACTTTGGATCTCAATATTCCTAGAGATATGCTAGACACTTAATTAAAACAATTAAAACGGCTGAATCCGTTTGTCGTCGCTTGCGACTATATTTTTTATTATTATTTGCACCGATTTTGTCTCCACCACTTTGGCAAGAAGGAATGCAGCTATTGCAACCAAACTTTACAGGCTGATAACCCTTACTATGTAGTTGTGCCGCGAAGCTTTTGGGCCCAATCAGTTCACCCATTAAAGGTCCAGTTCGAATCCAAATTTCGATTTTTAACATGGGAAATTGTTTCAAAATGCACTTAGAGACCTTGAACTTTTTTTAAAAGATGCGCATTGACAATCCGAGCAAAAAAGTAAATCGCGGTGAAATCGTTAGTCACGTGCTTTAGCCGCCATCTTGGATTTTTTCACCTTTTCAAACTTTCGGACCCGATGTACCTTTGCGGAAACACCACTCGGAAGATATTAGCACCTAAGAGCTGAAACTTTATTTACATATAGCTGAAGCATTGGGGAATAACAAGTTTGTTCTCTTTTGAGCGAAATCTTAATACTTTTTTCACAGTGACCTTTCAAAGTCAGGCAACTTTTGAAAACCGCGAACTTTCAGGGGCGATAATTCAAAAACCTACTCATCGAATTGAACGATTTTTTCAGGAAAGTGAGACAGGACTATGGTCTTTATGATCAAATAATAAAATCGCTCGCGTACAGTCATTTCCGGTCATAATAAAGAAAAACGTTTTACATTGGAATTTTTTTTCAAATGCACTTAGAGACTTTAAAGTTTTTGCAAAAGATGCGCAAGAACAATACAAGCAAAAAAGTAAATCATGACAAATTCGTAGGTCACGTGGTTTAGCCGCCATTTTGATTTTTTTAAATTCGTCTAATTTTGACATGTTAAATTTCGCTCTAAATAATCCCAGTGACACATTAGAGACTCGCAACTTGTTTTAAAAGATGCTTAATAACTAGACATGCAAAATATGTTACCATTGCGGAGTCGTAGGTCAAGTGGTTTCGACGCCATATTTAAATTTTAACGTTTTCAAATGTATTGACCCTGTGCATTTTTGCGGAAACACCACGCCGAAGATATTTGCATCTGAGAGCTGAAACTTAGATGTATAAGCAGCTGAAGCATTGGGGAACATCAAGTTTCATATCTTATTAGCGAAATCCTGTTAATTTTTTCACAATTACCTTTTTAAAGTATGATAACTTTGAATATTTACCTAGGTTCTGAAACAATCTAATTTTCTTATTTCTCCAAAGATATACAGTTTACTGAACAATAAGTCATACCAGTTCGAGTTAAAATCTATTCTACGCGTAATGTGAGGTAAAACCTGTTCGAAATTCATATGATATTTATACAATAGTCGATTTAGAATATTTTGCAAGTGTAAAGAATCATGCTAAGACACGAATAACCGGACACCAGTCTCAACACTGTCTGGTTCATCGTGGCCTTACTGGAATTCTTTTAAATTCTTATTTCTCCAAAGATACACATGCTATTAAGCTTTAAGTCATGCCAGTTCGGGTGGAAATGTATTCTACGCGAACTGAGATATACATACTGGAAGGAATTCATATGATATTTACACACTAGTTGAATTAGATGATTTTCAAGTGAAAAGACTCATACTTAAACTCGAATAACCGGACAACAGTATCGACAATGTCCGGTTCATCGTGGCCTCCTGGAAACCTTTAAAATTCTAATTTCTCCACAGATATACATGCTACTGTGTACTAAATCATACCAGTTCGAGTGAAAAGCTATTCCGCGCGAACTGAGAGATACATCCTGGAAAAAGCTCATACGATATTTACACTGTAGTCGATTTAGATGCACCAAGTCACAAGTCAAGCTCAGAAACCGGCTCCAGATCCGACCTTTTCAGTTAAGCTAAACTGTGAAGTTTTCCTTAAGTGAAATTGGTGGTTTTGGATCCGCTTTTTGAGTTTTTTCCCATGTTTCAGTTGAAGCCGTGGGGCCTTCTGTTTGGGGTATACCCCCACCCCCAGTCCCCACCCCGACCCCCAAGCCATGTAGCTTCACTTCTTATCTTTACTATCATTTAATTTTCAAAAATTCTTGCTGTCTTTTGGACTTAAACATTTAATTTACTCACCACCTTTTTTATATTTTATTATGGAGGTGTACTTACACTTTGAATTTATCTGTTTTTATGTTTTTTTGAAGTACAACTTCCCAATGCAAGGCATAACTCTTGCCAGTCTCCATTACTTGCTGTATTTTCTTAAGAAATCTGTGTTTAGAAATTCAGGCACGCTATGCATTTCTGGTGCAGCTATTCACTGTCTTGACACAACAAAGCGAGGGAAATACCGCAAGGGTTAAATTAGCCAGTAATGCAGACTGGCAAGAGGTATGCCTTGCGTTTGGAAGTTGAAGTAAGTATAACTTCCCGTCGGGGAAATCACCAATGGTGGAAGCAGACGTTAAACTCCTATCCAACAGCTTTTTTGCGTTGTACCCTACACATTGTCAATGGGGGTGGTTCCCGATGGCAGGTGGGGTGAGGATGTAGTGTATTCATGTACACGTTGGTCTATGTCTTCCAAGTCAGACTTCGTAAGCCAAATGGATTTGTCTGTACTGGTTGAGTGAATGGTACATTCCATACGGGTAGTTGTTGTTCACTCTAAATGGTAGAATCATAATTATTACGCTAATAGGCCTATACTTAAACAAATCGTTACACCACTTTGAAGATATTTGCATCTAAGCGATACAACTTAGATTTATCTGCAGCTGAAGCATTGGGGAATAACAAGCAACCTTAAATAACTCCTAATGTTGACGTGAACAAGTTGGATATGATAACGATTTTATTGAAGCGTCATGTGGAAGAGTTGCTTCCCCTTGACCATCCTACGATGCTGTGACAACACTATCTCATCAGAGACGCAATATCAACTGGAAAAAGGGTCATTAGCACGATAATTTATATGACTAATGAGTTTTAAATAAAAGTTCATCAAATTTGACTTTCATTTTGATGTGTGAACAGGAAATTCACACTTTCGTTTTGGCTTACGTATACATTATGTTGTTTGGGGTCAGGCCTGTTATATATGGTGCTATTGTATCGAGAAGTACTGAATGTTGCCGACAATTACCAATTTGAAGACAGTCGACTCAGTATAGTGACGATATATATGTAAAAGTAGTTCTGTTCGAAAACCGGACACTGCATAACGATTAACGCACATCTATCAGCCAAAGAAAAAGACAAATCTAGGTTGATTATGCTTGAAAGATCTGTGCATGTAAATCGGACTGTAGTTTCGGGTCTTCAAATATTTTATATGATTGACATTGGGTGTAATTCACACATACATTGGTATGCAATTTGTTATCTTTACATAATAGAGAATTATTCAGGAACGTAGCACGAGTCAACGAATTAACACTATATTCATTCATAAACAAGATTTTACTATTGTCATAGTACGCTAATTCCATATAAGGCAAGGTGGTTTTTTCATCCGCCAAAAGAGTTCCGTGTCAATCATTCATACATTAAGCATGTGGCAATTGATTAACAAACTCATCAATGAAACTACGCTCGTTTCAAGCAAGTCTTTCACACAGTATACCTATTGTAACAATTGAATGCGTATTCTAAAACATTGTCTCTTATCCACAGACATTTATTCTGCCGTTTCTAACACTTTAAAGCCCTGTTCTAGATCTTCATTGTCCTTGCACTTCTAAACTATTTCAATTCTATTCCTTCTCTTTTCCTTTTATTTAAACATTTATTATCAACTCATATTCTACCTAACCAGTACGTCAATTGCTCCCTTTTGAAAATAGGTCTGAAACAACCACTTCCGGTCTATTCATTTACGTAAGTACACGCTCACACCATTGTATATAGTCACACAATTGTTCGATTTTAACATGTAAACTTTGGGTCTCAATACTCCTAGAGATATGCTAGAGACTTGAAACTTGTTTTAAAAAAATACGCAGCAACATAGGACAGATGTCTTAATTAAAACAATTGAAACGCTGAATCCGCATTTTCGTCGCTTGCGACTATATTTTGACTTCCAACTTCTAAAATGCCACTCAAACAAGTTATAGAAGGTTAGTGTCACCCAACATATAACAAAATATGCAACAAATGCTAGGTTTGGGTTTGACCTATATGACACTCAATTACTAATAACGTGATTAAAATGTGAACACATTTACATTATTTTAATCCATTTCCATCCGCACATCATTACAGTCAAGCAAGAATGACTGAATAAATTTGAATCTATAATTATTAAGTCATGCATAGAATTACGAGTTTTCATCGATAACAAGTAGACAACGATAAATTATGTGATGACTACTTTGTAAAACAGTAACATATAAAAAAAAAGAAATTTCATAAAGTAAAGATTAAGTGCCGTAATAATGCATATATAGTTTTCAAATATGTCACCAAAATGACACATACACGCCAAAAACACTCATAAAACCCTGTTAACCAACACTTAACATACAATTATATTTTTTTGTTTGTAATAAATATTAATGTTGCTACAGTAAATAACAACAGTTTAAGTGTTTCAATTACTTACCATTCTCTTGTTTTGGACATAATGTTTTATTACCCGTAATTGCTCTCTTTAGACAACAGCGTGCATTCGCGACTTGCTATGCATGTATATTCGATTGTGTATTTGTGAACTCTGATGACAGTAGTCATCTTCTTTGACCAATACACATCCACATGTATATAGGAGAGGCATTCATTCTTCAACAAATCAAATTGTATTATCGAGATAGCTAACATATGTTTTCTGTTTTATTGTTGTCTCATATGTAGATACTGTCTGTTTTGCAAGTTACTGTGTCGGGATATGATTTGCAAGTATTGTATGGTTGACAGTATATAACAATAGCAAAAATCTTCAATAAAATTATAAAATGTGTCATGTTCTGTCCATCGTACTTTGTTCGAATCACAACTTGAAACAGGTGGAATATATATCAATCAAATATAGTACGTGTGTATAACGCAAGAGAGTGTCTACTGGTTTAGATATTAGGAACTATTATCAAAAATCGGAAAATATCGAATCATAGGTATCGTTTGTGGACAATAAAGTAAAACTGACTGAAAAGCTGAGGGAAATTTAGAATTTGTGTTTATCATTTATCTATAGTTTAGACATATTACATGCGTCTTTTGTAGTTCTGTATATCAAAAGTGTTGTACAATACATCAAACACACAGAATTTAATCTTTATTCTTAGCAGTAAAGATAAAGGTATTATCATGAATGTTGTTCACTTTCTTAAATGTAAGTGTAAAACTAGAGCTGCAATTTTAAATTCATAAACCTGTTATCTTTTATGTGCGCTTGTTTCAAATTTGTAACGTAATAGTATTTTGGGCACTGGGCCTTTATACTGAATAAAATGTCTGTCTGTCTGTCTATATTAAAAGTTTCTTCTTTGAGCTTATTTGCGTATAATTAAAGAATGTCTTTGATTTCTGCTGTGTAATTTGAATATATCACTGGCAGCCCTATTCTCTCAAATGTTCCTTCTATAAAGCCTCTTTAGTAAGATCTGGCAAACATAACTAGAAGTTTCCAGATAGATAGTCCCTTTTTGGGTGGACGTTTGCAGCCAATTTTTAACAACCCCAAAAGCATTTTTCTAGCATTTCCGACAGTCCTTTATAAGGTTAAAATGGAGTAGATAATGAGATACATTTTAACAGACTTAAACTGCCAAATTTCTAGATTCCTTTTTTTTAAAGTGAATAAGTAACTATCATTTGATTCGTGTAATACATTATATAGCATCCTTATATTTCAAGTGAGTGACAAGTTTATTTGCATTTGGGGCCACGTGACCCTAATTGCCTACGCAAAATGACTGCAAACAGTGCTCACACTATATCATTTATTCAAACAGTCAAATTTCGTTTCAAGTACAACGACAATGATCTAATAACTTTTAAATTTGTGTATGGTAACAACTGATACATTTATTACTTATATGGATTTACATAGATATATTCAGGTATAAATATATATCAAAGATAACGGACAGGGAGAATGAATGAATGAATTGACACGCATGAATCAACACCTTATACACACACATAAGTCAATATACAGTAAATATTGATTATGCAGTGCTTCAACAGGCGAGCGAATATGCTGTTGAAAAAAATATATACGAAAACATTAAAGTATTCAGTAAAATATTCCAAATAGTTAATAATACAACTAGTTTGAGATTGTTATTGTTGTTGTTCATTGGGCCACACTAACCAGTAAATTAAGTAGAAATAAATATAAATATGATTTGAAACACAAGTATTGCAAGTAAGATACATATTACCAAAATTGTGGGAGATACAGTTGACACCTTTTAATTAACTTGCAAGTATTTAGTGTATTACGCAAAGTGACTCCCTGTTTTATGACCCGAAATTTCCGCCTTTAGGTTGACTCGCTGGGATGAACAAGGGTGTGTATTCGTGATTGTTGTATGTATATTCAGCTGTTTATTCGTCGGCTCTGATGAAAGTAGTCTCCTCTTAGATCAATACCCGTATACAGAATTCGCATTCATTTTAAGAACACCAGTTTGTATTATCTATATATGTAGCCGTCTTCCACTTAAAATCAATACTAAACTAGTTGATAAGAACATTTTAAGATGTAAGGATAGCGAACAACATGCGTGCTAAACGTTAAACCATCAATTTAAACATGACTTTACAAACACGCTGTATAAGCCCTTGGCTGCCCTATTATTTAAGATTTATAAAAGGGGATTACACTTACATTAACATATCTAGTCCATCCTTTTACCAAATGTCCTTTATACCTAGTTTTTATATCTATAAAGGAACCAACGTATTATGATGCCACATACGTAGACAAGGCCGAGTGCTTTATTTTTTTAAATGCATAAATAATGCGTTAGTCGTTTTGCAATGAAAGCTGGGGACTGGTCACATTGGGTAAGAATAGATACAATTTAATTTGTAACACACATGCTTATAACATGTTGGGAATATACCAAATAATGACAGAGATAGTGTTTGGGCGACAATATGTGTTGTTTACTGTGATGATGTGCATTTAAACATGATTATATGTACATCTCTCATAAAAACTACTACTTGGAAAATAATTTCTTAATGTCTCCGTCATGTTCTTGTTGTACATGCAGTCATATGTATTCACACTCCGAGTAAATGTCGAACTGACAGACGTCCAAGGAATACATGAAGAATATATATAAAAATAATATAACTTTACGTGCTATTTTAAGCGGTGACGAATCTTTGTCACATAGTGAAAACGAATTGTTGATCAAATGTATAAATGTATAATTTCATAAATGATACCAACCGTTTTTCATAAAGTTCGGTACCATATGGTTTTTATGTTTAACTACTACGAGTTTACTAAACATGTGTATGAACTTTAATGTATTTCCACAAATGTATTTACAAACTGATTTGTTTTAAGTTTGTTTTAGGAGAAGCATTTATATGGGCCAGTGTAGCCTGTTTGCTAATCCTTTTTTTCCAATTTAACTTCTCATAATTTATTGTACGTTATATTTTATTTGGAAATAAAATACTGTTTAAATCAAGAATATATATCCGAATGCAATATAAGCCCTATCACAACTCGGACATCGCTTTCTCAATGAACGTAATTTCTCCCAAGGGAGTATATTCGACTGTGAGAACAAAAACACTCAAGCGTGATTTGAGTTTTGAAAATTAGAGGGATTAGATTGTAATCAATGTAACAGACATCTGTGTCTATGAAAATAATGAAAGGATATGGAAGACTAATGCAAAATAAATGTAAACATATACTGGTAAAATAGGTAATGATATGTGTAAAATTTCAAATTAAAAATAAAGATATATTTATTCATTGAAATACTGACAAAATATAAATAGCAAACATTCAACTATCCCTAATTTATTTTGCCTAGTTGATATAAACAGCAACACTTATGTGACTACTTTGTTAAGATCAACTAAACTGTGCAATTTAAGGTGAATCAAACTTAGATAACTGTACAAGTACTTTTGTCTGCATTTACCGTCTCTTCGATTACAGCTTACTAGAGACGTGAATTTGAGGATATTTTTTATATCAATATGAAAATGGACTTTTAAAATCAACTTTCAAAGGTTTCAAAAATGTGTTAAGTAAAAGTATTGTTAATCAGCCAAAAAAGTGACACGATATAATTATATTGTTTAATTTTAAATATTGTAGTGTATAATACTAACAGCTGACTGTCAACAAAAAACCATTCGGATATCCTAAGTGAACAATTAACTTTACTTCATCTTCCCCAGATCTAACTAGTCTTAACACATATCTATTAGCAAGGTTTATTTGGACAGGTGTAGTTAGGCAATTTAGTCATCATCACAAATTCATTACGTCCAATTTCCACAGTTACACATGCTATCAGAAGTCAATTTTAGCAATGTGTTATTTCATGTTCCCATGTGTTGTAATGTGGCGCCACATGTACATTGATTGCAAAGATTAGTGTGTGTTGTTGCTATTTAATAATGCTACATTCTCGTGTTGTATTTATTGAGCCTAAATCTGATTATCCTTACAGGAACTGAAGTGCTCGTCATTTGTTACCATATAGTAGGTCATTTAATTTGTAGTTCATAACAAGGGCGTGTTCCCATTTGTCCTTTTTTAATACATTGAATTCGTTGTAAGGCGTCAATCATACTAACAAGTTATGTTATTGTTGCTTGGTATTTCAACTTACTGGTAGTGAGATAGACCTGTATAAGCATCAAGGTCGCTTTTTTCTTTCTCTAACTATGATATGCTCTGTGAGAACTATATGAACTTTATATTGATTTGTTTTTTTTGAGAAATATATTGATTTAGAAGTTCATGACAGTCTTTTCCAATATGTTTAGTTAAGCTTAAAGAGAATTTAAATAAAATATAGCAGTATTTCCGAATATGAATAAAGCTAATTAGGTATATCACATTAAGCATTATGAATTTATATTATTGTATTAGTGTTTGGGTTTGTAAATCTATCATGTACTGTTAATTAACTACAGTTTCTATGTATGTCTCTGTATTCAGGAACAGTATTTAGATGATATTACCTTAGCCTGTTTATCAATGCAATTATTTTATGGAAATACATATAAATAAATCCTCCTTCTAGTTTTGTCTAGTCCTCGTAGTTTATAGTAAGCCTTCATTTTGAAATGTTTATCCTAATTATTGTAGACATGCCTAAGTGATATGTGCAATGTGGGTACTCAGGCAATTAGGTCATGTGATTTGTTTTATTACTCTGAATAATCTGCGGAACGGGTGTAACAACGAATACACATGTTACATAATGCCGATAGAGATGTCTCGTTAAGCACTGGTTGTTCTGATAAACAACACACAGGTACATGTATATCACTGAAACCCCGCGCATACACGATCTCCAGACTCACCATCCTCCTCAACGAACGCATGAATGGCTTATTGAAATATAATACAAATATAAATATTATATGAAGAGATATAACAAAAATATACAGATTCTTAATGTAAAGCATATGTAGATATGTTTTCATTTAGTTACATAATTTCACAATTCTTACACAATAATTACACAATTCCCCTTCCCCTCAAAGCCAGCCACCCACTCAAATTTACCCCCTCTGACATACATATAGGCTCTCTTCTCTCACCCTTCAGTTCAACAACTGGCGCCTGACACCCACAATCCCATTTACCCTCCAAACCAGCTACCCTCACAACTTCATCCCTCTGATATACGCACACGCTCTCTTCTCTCACCCTTCAGCTCAACACATTCAACGTTTTTCATCAAAGTCCTATTTGTAATCAATGTCTTATTTTGCTCAAAAAATCTTTTTGTCATCAAAGTTTATTTCATTTCTCAATTGTTTTTTCATTTAAGACATTTTTGTCATCAAAGACATTGTTATCACCAAATACATTTTTGTCCTCAAAGACAATGTTGTCATCAATGTAATATTTTTCATCATCAAAGTCTTTTTTCCATTATAGTCCTATTTTTCATCAAAGTCCTATTTTTCATCAAATATGTTTTCCCCCACCAAAGTCATTTTTTTTTTTATTAATTTAATTCTTTTTTCATCAAAAATATGTTTTTATATTTAAAGTAATGTTTTCATCAATTGTCACCAAAGTAGTTTTTTCATAAAAGTAATTTTTTCATCAAAGTCAGTTTTTTGCCATCAAAGTCGTTTTTTTTAATCAGAATAATTTTGTTAATCAAAATAATTTTTTCATCAAATTTATTTTTTCATCAAATTTATTTTTTCATCAAATTTATTTTTTCATCAAAAGTCTTCTTTTTTTTTTTATTCAAAGTCATGTTTTCATCAAAGTCAGTTTTTTTCATCAAAGATATTTTTTCTTCATCAAAGTCAGTTTTTTCCATCAAAGTTGGTTTTTTAATCAAAATGATATTTTCATTAAAGTCATTTTTCTCATCAAAATCATTTTTTAAATCAACTTAATTTTTTCATTAGATTTATTTTTTTATCAAAAGCCTTTAAAAAATTAAAAGTCATGCTTTCACCAAGGCAATTTTTCATCAAAGATATGTTTTCTTCATCAAAGTCAGAGTTTTCAATCAAAATCATTTTTTAAAATCAAAATATGTTTGTCATTTAAGTCATTTTTATCAATTTTTTAATTTTTTTTATCAGATGTTGTTTTTTATTTATACAAAGTCAAGTTTTCATCAAAGTCCATTTTGTTCATCAAAGATATTTTTTCTTCATCAAAGTCAGTTTTTTCATCAAGCTCATATTTTTCATCAAATTATTATTTTTTATTATCAAATTCACTTTTTTTAATCAAAGTTAGTTGTTTTCATCTTTGATAAATATTTATAATACCATTATTATTTTTGTAAAGAAGTATCTTCATATTTGTAAATAGCTTGTAAATACCATCTTTATTAGATATTTAATACTTTGTAAATATCATTATTTCATGTAGTGTAAAACGTTTATCTTCCACAGTAATGTCGGCGATAATAAAATTTCCATCATCATCTTCAATGGTTCTATGAATGGTAAGATCAATATTGTTATTAAATAGCTACTCCCCTGGCATTTGATTTGAATGGAGCCAAAATACAGTGTAGGCCCCATTCATTTCTCATACTGTTTACATCCTCTTTTGCCAAGTGGATATCTTGTAAGCAAATAATTGAATAATCTTTTCTTCTATAAATTTTCATTACTTCTCTTCTTTTGTTTTTATCTCTTAGGCCTCGACAGTTAGCCGAGATCAGTTTAATTTTTTAAATATTATCCATATTTTGATAAGTTTTGATACTTTTTCAATAGAAGATAAGATAATAATAAGAAAGGTGAATTAAATTGATAGGTCAAATTGGATTGGTGTTGTTTGGCTTGATGGTAAAAAATGAAACAGTAATAATTTTGTAATTGGTACGAAGCTATGAGAGCAGGTATGATTTGAACCAGGAGGGAACGGTTTTTTGGAAAAAAAGAAAAAGATAAAAAAAAACCAATAAAAAAAACTCCAAAAAACATTTGGAGATAAAGATAAAAGCAAAGAGACCAGGGGCATGCTCCCAATTTGAAAATAGTTTTATAAAGATTATCCTGAGATACGTTAAATAGCCAAAAACAACCTTAAAACAAAAGAGTAGAAAAAAAGAGTTATATGTGACCGGAGTTGTATCCGCAACTTTTGTAATGTATAAAAAAAAGTCTTTATGACAAGACGTTTTGTGTCTTAATCAATAATGTTTACTCCAAGAGTATATAAATAAGAGTTGGTATAAAAATATCTTAAAGTAATGTTTTGAAAAGAAATAACAGTGGAATTTCTTGGAGTGCTGTCACAAAACCAAAAACATGTCAACATAATCACATTTAGTATTCATCAAAAAAGACTATGAATGAAATTCTACTGAGCCAATTGCGCAGCCAAAAGAGGATGTCTTTTTCATGTTTGTATTGGATTTTGTAAATGAAAATAGTGACCAGATCATTAGTAATTATAATCATAGAGCTTAGGACGTTCTTACGTCATGATCGAAGCGTTCATAAAATATACACTTGTTGATAAGATTTTTACAATGTTTGTAACTAGTTCAGAATCATAAACAAAGCTCTGGACGTTCATACGTCACGATCGAAGCGTTCATAAAATATACACGTGTTCATCAGATATTTGCAAAGTTTGTAACTAGTTCAAAATTTTGTTATATAATTATTAAGAAAGCTTCCATATTATGTTTTACCGACGTTTAACAATAAAATCAGGCAAATGAAAAAGTCTTTGTGAGATTTTCACTCGAACAGATGTCACTTTTTGTCAAATTCAGTTAGAAGAGATCATGTTTAAATTAGTAAATGTCCAGACCGGAAGTAGTCATGATCATAAAGTTCAGCACGTCCATTCGCAGTGATCGAATCGTTCATAAAATACACACTGGTGATATATTATTTGAAATGTTTGTTTATATAATTTTTAACCAAGAATCACTATTGTATTTTTACCGGCGAAAGGCGAAATAATTCACAATAAGAGTCTTGTCCGTTGTCCTCATCTCCTTAGCAAGGTTAGCGAACCATCCTCGCTGCTTCTTTATGATAACAGGTAAATCAGTCCTGACACTTATCCTGTCTTTGCTCAGGCGTTTGGAGTGACGAAGAGAGGCGTTGAAAATTCGCTGTTTGTCCATGGTGGAGAGAAAGCATACCGCAATCGGCTTTGGCATGTCTGCACGGAAGTTTGCCGGGTTGTTGTGCCCTGAATTGTAATAAAAGTCGCAAATTGTAATACCTGCCGTGAATTGTAATAAAATTTGCCCTGAATTGTAATAAAGTTTTCAGAAATCACTTTTATACCAACAATTCCAACAGAAAGTGATTTATATTACAAAATCATCCTTAAAAAACTATTTAACCATCGAACATTTTCATTTACAAAGGGTTATTTCAGTCTGAGACGAGTTTATTACAATTTGAGGCAAGCGTTAGATTTTTGGCACCCTTGCCCTGAATTGTAATAAAGTTTTCAGAAATCACTTTTATACCAACAATTCCAACACAAAGTGATTTCTATTCCAAACTCATCTTTATAAAACTATTTAACCATCGAACATTTTCATTTACAAAGGGTTATTTCAGTCTGAGACGAGTTAATTACAATTTGAGGCAAGCGTTAGATTTTTGGCACCCTTGCCCTGAATTGTAATAAAGTTTTCAGAAATCACTTTTATACCAACAATTCCAACAGAAAGTGATTTCTATTCCAAACTTATCTTTATAAAACTATTTAACCATCGAACATTTTCATTTACAAAGGGTTATTTCAGTCTGAGACGAGTTTATTACAATTTGAGGCAAGCGATAGATTTTTGGCACCCTTGCCCTGAATTGTAATAAAGTTTTCAGAAATAAATTTTATACCAACAATTCCAACAGAAAGTGATTTCTATTACAAACTCATCTTTATAAAACTATTTAACCATCGAACATTTTCATTTACAAAGGGTTATTTCAGTCTGAGACGAGTTTATTACAATTTGAGGCAAGCGTTAGATTTTTGGCACCCTTGCCCTGAATTGTAATAAAGTTTTCAGAAATAACTTTTATACCAACAATTCCAACACAAAGTGATTTCTATTAGAAACTCATCTTTATAAAACTATTTAACCATCGAACATTTTCATTTACAAAGGGTTATTTCAGTCTGAGAGGAGTTTATTACAATTTGAGGCAAGCGATAGATTTTTGGCACCCTTGCCCTGAATTGTAATAAAGTTTTCAGAAATCATTTTTATACCAACAATTCCAACAGAAAGTGATTTCTATTACAAAATCATCTTTAAAAAACTATTTAACCATCGAACATTTTCATTTACAAAGGGTTATTTCAGTCTGAGAGGAGTTTATTACAATTTGAGGCAAGCGTTAGATTTTTGGCACCCTTGCCCTGAATTGTAATAAAGTTTTCAGAAATAACTTTTATACCAACAATTCCAACACAAAGTGATTTCTATTAGAAACTCATCTTTATAAAACTATTTAACCATCGAACATTTTCATTTACAAAGGGTTATTTCAGTCTGAGACGAGTTTATTACAATTTGAGGCAAGCGATAGATTTTTGGCACCCTTGCCCTGAATTGTAATAAAGTTTTCAGAAATAACTTTTATACCAACAGTTCCAACACAAAGTGATTTCTATTACAAAATCATCTTTAAAAAACTATTTAACCATCGAACATTTTCATTTACAAAGGGTTATTTCAGTCTGAGACGAGTTTATTACAATTTGAGGCAAGCGTTAGATTTTTGGCACCCTTGCCCTGAATTGTAATAAAGTTTTCAGAAATCACTTTTATACCAACAATTCCAACACAAAGTGATTTCTATTCCAAACTCATCTTTATAAAACTATTTAACCATCGAACATTTTCATTTACAAAGGGTTATTTCAGTCTGAGACGAGTTAATTACAATTTGAGGCAAGCGTTAGATTTTTGGCACCCTTGCCCTGAATTGTAATAAAGTTTTCAGAAATCACTTTTATACCAACAATTCCAACAGAAAGTGATTTCTATTCCAAACTTATCTTTATAAAACTATTTAACCATCGAACATTTTCATTTACAAAGGGTTATTTCAGTCTGAGACGAGTTTATTACAATTTGAGGCAAGCGATAGATTTTTGGCACCCTTGCCCTGAATTGTAATAAAGTTTTCAGAAATAAATTTTATACCAACAATTCCAACAGAAAGTGATTTCTATTACAAACTCATCTTTATAAAACTATTTAACCATCGAACATTTTCATTTACAAAGGGTTATTTCAGTCTGAGACGAGTTTATTACAATTTGAGGCAAGCGATAGATTTTTGGCACCCTTGCCCTGAATTGTAATAAAGTTTTCAGAAATCATTTTTATACCAACAATTCCAACAGAAAGTGATTTCTATTACAAAATCATCTTTAAAAAACTATTTAACCATCGAACATTTTCATTTACAAAGGGTTATTTCAGTCTGAGAGGAGTTTATTACAATTTGAGGCAAGCGTTAGATTTTTGGCACCCTTGCCCTGAATTGTAATAAAGTTTTCAGAAATAACTTTTATACCAACAATTCCAACACAAAGTGATTTCTATTAGAAACTCATCTTTATAAAACTATTTAACCATCGAACATTTTCATTTACAAAGGGTTATTTCAGTCTGAGACGAGTTTATTACAATTTGAGGCAAGCGATAGATTTTTGGCACCCTTGCCCTGAATTGTAATAAAGTTTTCAGAAATAACTTTTATACCAACAGTTCCAACACAAAGTGATTTCTATTACAAAATCATCTTTAAAAAACTATTTAACCATCGAACATTTTCATTTACAAAGGGTTATTTCAGTCTGAGACGAGTTTATTACAATTTGAGGCAAGCGTTAGAGTTTTGGCACCCTTGCCCTGAATTGTAATAAAGTTTTCAGAAATCACTTTTATACCAACAATTCCAACACAAAGTGATTTCTATTACAAACTCATCTTTATAAAACTATTTAACCATCGAACATTTTCATTTACAAAGGGTTATTTCAGTCTGAGACGAGTTTATTACAATTTGAGGCAAGCGATAGATTTTTGGCACCCTTGCCCTGAATTGTAATAAAGTTTTCAGAAATAACTTTTATACCAACAGTTCCAACACAAAGTGATTTCTATTACAAAATCATCTTTAAAAAACTATTTAACCATCGAACATTTTCATTTACAAAGGGTTATTTCAGTCTGAGACGAGTTTATTACAATTTGAGGCAAGCGTTAGATTTTTGGCACCCTTGCCCTGAATTGTAATAAAGTTTTCAGAAATCACTTTTATACCAACAATTCCAACACAAAGTGATTTCTATTACAAACTCATCTTTATAAAACTATTTAACCATCGAACATTTTCATTTACAAAGGGTTATTTCAGTCTGAGACGAGTTTATTACAATTTGAGGCAAGCGATAGATTTTTGGCACCCTTGCCCTGAATTGTAATAAAGTTTTCAGAAATCACTTTTATACCAACAATTCCAACAGAAAGTGATTTCTATTAAAAAAATTATCTTTAAAAAACTGTTTAACTATCGAACATTTTCATTTACAAAGGGTTATTTCAGTCTGAGATGAGTTTATTACAATTTGAGGCAAGCGATAGATTTTTGGCACCCTTGCCCTGAATTGTAATAAAGCTTTCAGAAATCACTTTTATACCAACAATTCCAACAGAAAATGATTTCTATTACAAAATCATCTTTAAAAAACTATTTTACCATCGAACATTTTCATTTACAAAGGTTTATTTCAGTCTTAGAGGAGTTTATTACAATTTGAGGCAAGCGATAGATTTTTGGCACCCTTGCCCTGAATTGTAATAAAGTTTTCAGAAATCACTTTTATTCCAACAATTCCAACACAAAGTGATTTCTATTACAAACTCACCTTTATAAAACTATTTAACCATCGAACATTTTCATTTACAAAGGGTTATTTTAGTCTGAGACGAGTTTATTACAATTTGAGGTAAGCGATAGCTTTTTGGCACCCTTGCCCTGAATTGTAATAAAGTTTTCAGAAATAACTTTTATACCAACAATTCCAACAGAATGTGATTTCTATTACAAAATCATCTTTAAAAAACTATTTAACCATCGAACATTTTCATTTACAAAGGGTTATTTCAGTCTGAGAGGAGTTTATTACAATTTGAGGCAAGCGTTAGATTTTTGGCACCCTTGCCCTGAATTGTAATAAAGTTTTCAGAAATCACTTTTATAACAACAGTTCCAACAGAAAGTGATTTCTATTACAAAATCATCTTTTAAAAACTATTTAACCATCGAACATGTTCATTTACAAAGGGTTATTTCAGTCTGAGGCGAGTTTATTACAATTTGAGGCAAGCGATTGATTTTTGGCACACTTGCCCTGAATTGCAATAAAGTTTTCAGAAATCCCTTTTATACCAACAATTCCAATAGAAAGTGATTTCTATTACAATATCATCTTTACAAAACTATTTAACCATCGAACATTTTCATTTACAAAGGGTTATTTCAGTCTGAGAGGAGTTTATTACAATTTGAGGCAAGCGTTAGATTTTTGGCACCCTTGCCCTGAATTGTAAGAAAGTTTTCAGAAATCACTTTTATACCAACAATTCCAACACAAAGTGATTTCTATTACAAAATCATCTTTAAACAACTATTTAACCATCGAACATTTTCATTTACAAAGGGTTATTTCAGTCTGAGAGGAGTTTATTACAATTTGAGGCAAGCGTTAGATTGTTGGCACCCTTGCCCTGAATTGTAATAAAGTTTTCAGAAATCACTTTTATACCAACAATTCCAACACAAAGTGATTTCTATTACAAACTCATCTTTATAAAACTATTTAACCATCGAACATTTTCATTTACAAAGGGTTATTTCAGTCTGAGACGAGTTTATTACAAGTTGAGGCAAGCGATAGATTTTTTGCACCCTTGCCCTGAATTGTAATAAAGTTTTCAGAAATCACTTTTATACCAACAATTCCAACACAAAGTGATTTCTATTACAAAATCATCTTTAAAAAACTATTTAACCATCGAACATTTTCATTTACAAAGGGTTATTTCAGTCTGAGAGGAGTTTATTACAATTTGAGGCAAGCTTTAGATTTTTGGCACCCTTGCCCTGAATTGTAATAAAGTTTTCAGAAATCACTTTTATACCAACAATTCCAACACAAAGTGATTTCTATTACAAAATCATCTTTAAAAAACTATTTAACCATCGAACATTTTCATTTACAAAGGGTTATTTCAGTCTGAGACGAGTTTATTACAAGTTGAGGCAAGCGATAGATTTTTGGCACCCTTGCCCTGAATTGTAATAAAGTTTTCAGAAATCACTTTTATACCAACAATTCCAACAGAAAGTGATTTCTATTACAAAATCATCTTTAAAAAACTATTTAACCATCGAACATTTTCATTTACAAAGGGTTATTTCAGTCTGAGAGGAGTTTATTACAATTTGAGGCAAGCGATAGATTTTTGGCACCCTTGCCCTGAATTGTAATAAAGTTTTCAGAAATCACTTTTATACCAACAATTCCAACAGAAAGTGATTTCTATTACAAAATCATCTTTAAAAAACTATTTTACCATCGAACATTTTCATTTACAAAGGGTTATTTTAGTCTGAGACGAGTTTATTACAATTTGAGGTAAGCGATAGCTTTTTGGCACCCTTGCCCTGAATTGTAATAAAGTTTTCAGAAATAACTTTTATAACAACAGTTCCAACAGAATGTGATTTCTATTACAAAATCATCTTTAAAAAACTATTTAACCATCGAACATTTTCATTTACAAAGGGTTATTTCAGTCTGAGAGGAGTTTATTACAATTTGAGGCAAGCGTTAGATTTTTGGCACCCTTGCCCTGAATTGTAATAAAGTTTTCAGAAATCACTTTTATAACAACAGTTCCAACAGAAAGTGATTTCTATTACAAAATCATCTTTTAAAAACTATTTAACCATCGAACATGTTCATTTACAAAGGGTTATTTCAGTCTGAGGCGAGTTTATTACAATTTGAGGCAAGCGATTGATTTTTGGCACACTTGCCCTGAATTGCAATAAAGTTTTCAGAAATCCCTTTTATACCAACAATTCCAATAGAAAGTGATTTCTATTACAATATCATCTTTACAAAACTATTTAACCATCGAACATTTTCATTTACAAAGGGTTATTTCAGTCTGAGAGGAGTTTATTACAATTTGAGGCAAGCGTTAGATTTTTGGCACCCTTGCCCTGAATTGTAAGAAAGTTTTCAGAAATCACTTTTATACCAACAATTCCAACACAAAGTGATTTCTATTACAAAATCATCTTTAAACAACTATTTAACCATCGAACATTTTCATTTACAAAGGGTTATTTCAGTCTGAGAGGAGTTTATTACAATTTGAGGCAAGCGTTAGATTGTTGGCACCCTTGCCCTGAATTGTAATAAAGTTTTCAGAAATCACTTTTATACCAACAATTCCAACAGAAAGTGATTTCTATTACAAACTCATCTTTATAAAACTATTTAACCATCGAACATTTTCATTTACAAAGGGTTATTTCAGTCTGAGACGAGTTTATTACAAGTTGAGGCAAGCGATAGATTTTTTGCACCCTTGCCCTGAATTGTAATAAAGTTTTCAGAAATCACTTTTATACCAACAATTCCAACACAAAGTGATTTCTATTACAAAATCATCTTTAAAAAACTATTTAACCATCGAACATTTTCATTTACAAAGGGTTATTTCAGTCTGAGAGGAGTTTATTACAATTTGAGGCAAGCTTTAGATTTTTGGCACCCTTGCCCTGAATTGTAATAAAGTTTTCAGAAATCACTTTTATACCAACAATTCCAACACAAAGTGATTTCTATTACAAAATCATCTTTATAAAACTATTTAACCATCGAACATTTTCATTTACAAAGGGTTATTTCAGTCTGAGACGAGTTTATTACAAGTTGAGGCAAGCGATAGATTTTTGGCACCCTTGCCCTGAATTGTAATAAAGTTTTCAGAAATCACTTTTATACCAACAATTCCAACAGAAAGTGATTTCTATTACAAAATCATCTTTAAAAAACTATTTAACCATCGAACATTTTCATTTACAAAGGGTTATTTCAGTCTGAGAGGAGTTTATTACAATTTGAGGCAAGCGATAGATTTTTGGCACCCTTGCCCTGAATTGTAATAAAGTTTTCAGAAATCACTTTTATACCAACAATTCCAACAGAAAGTGATTTCTATTACACAATCAAAAAATATTTTCTACTTTTTAACCTTTTCACACCATTTACTGATATACATATGTTTACAAGCTATTTAAGGATTCAATCCTTTTATAGATCATAAACAGAAATATGAACTGTCTTATTGGAATTCGCACCTTTTAAAGTTGAAATTCAGTCTTCATAAGATGCAACATTAAAACTCAGTTATTCAGCTTCAACTAGAACTATCAAACATAGCTGTATGTATTGCTGTTATTAAAAAAGGATGCGACCCTCAAAACAGCGAAAGTACACACAAGTTTCTTTTCCTTTGTTTGAATTCACAAACAAAAATAATAATAATGACCGAAAACCACTTTGAGTGTAATCGGCAGACTTTGTTTTGGTAAAGGTTTTATGACATTATCGAAATTAGTTTGCGATATATGAGGTTTGAAGTTTTTCCGTGTAGGGTAGATAACTCACGAAAATAAAAAAAATCGGACTCGACACAAAATCAGTTTGAGTCACGAGATAAGCTCCCTGAAAACTTCATTTTAAATCGGGCCAGTCGTTGAGCGGGAATGCTCTGCACAGAAAAGTTCAAATATTGAATAAAGCTAGACAAAACAAAAAACAACATGATAAAAATAATAGGTATTCATGACTTTCGCCTAAGAACAACACGATAATAACAATATATTATCCAGACTTCCTAATTTGGTTAATATATATATTTTAATGATCGAACACGGCCGGGCAGTTTTACCAAATGTGTTTTATTTGTATCCTGGTTCTTTATTGTAAACTGCGTGACACTCGAATAAACTAAAACTATATATTTCCCTCTCATCTTATAATAATAAACATGCCAATAACAACTGACTTCAGCAAAAGTCCCGAATACTTAATTTAGGTTTCCTAATAATATCAACACAGTATGGTACTGATCCATTTATATCAAAGATTGAATAACTGATTGAACTCAAAATAATCTAAATTTATTTTTTAAATCGTATGATATAGCATTTGGAATTTCATTATTGAAAAAAAAGGATGAAATTTTAACACTCGGTTAGTAACTTATTATTGATGATAAATATTCGTGAAACTAAAAACGATGACAATATTGTTTTCTTTAAATTTGGAATATTATGTTATGGCTTCGTCTCTGCACATGTGCGATATTAATTTTGTAACCTTCAACATGTCAGTAAGAATTGTTTTTAAATGTATAAAATATTAACTCATAAAACTCGATTTAACTTAACATTTTCACGGAATCACCTTTACGTTTCAATTGTAGGGATGCTTAATTTTGTCTCTATTCATTTATCACTGCCTAAAGCAATGCTGTATAAATTGGTTGAAATGAAATGTCCAGTGATAAAATAAAAATAAAAAAACCATGTAAGATATGGCTAAAATGGGAAATCTGTAAAATTTCATTAAAGAGTTTGACGTCGTTCATGTATTTCAGTTTGTGTAACTCATCATTTATGATTTTAACAGATAAATGGTTAATAGTTAATAGCATTAGATATGCTTCATGAACCTTCGAATGCTATTAACAAAGTATATAAAAAGAGTACAAATGTCCTTACTTTCTAGAAAAATTTTTTAAACGATCCGTGCATAAATTCCTTTAACAACACACTTAGAATAGTTTTGAATATGTGCTTCTCATGTGAAGTAAGGTTATACATACGGAAAGGTTAAACATCAGATGGATTTGACTGGAATAATCGATGTCTAATCAATGGGCTCGAGCTCTTATCGACCAGCGTATCGGTATTTTGAAGTATGTATTTCTACAACATACCTGATCACACTGATACACTGGTCGTCATGAGATCATCGTATTAAATTACGTTATAGCATTTAATAGCATTCAGGCTAGTTTCGTATTTCTTCATGAAATATTTTTTTTTTAAATATTCCTTTGATTTTGTCTAACTTGTGTTGTCTTTCCTTTCTGTTTGTCTGATATACTGTTTAATTCAGCTTTTGCACGTTATTACATACATGTATAAAATGTTTAGAGTTGTACATTCAAAATTATGCTTTATACGAAAATCTCATTTCCCCTTAAATTTCGCTGAATGTCCCTTTAAATAGATACGAACATGTTCCGAAATTGTTTTCTTTGAAATTCATTGATATCTTATGTACTTTGTTACAGGAATAGAACTATTTTGTTCATTTGAAACAAATTTAGCTGTTGTTTGAATGTTTTTTTACGTTTTTACTTCGCATTTTACTGTTCACAATTCTTCTCGACTACACAATTGATTTAATTTTCACATATTGGTCAAGGACACAAAAGTTAGATTTAAGGTGAGGTGAGTTGGGTTTTAACGCCGCTTTCAAGAGTATTTCACTTATATCGCGGCCCGAGAAAGCCCGCAATGCCATGTGGCTATGCATTGCGGTGAAACCTGCGAGCATCGGCTGGAACTAGCGAACCATGGGTGGTACTGCACTGAAATTCAGTGTAGCATTGCACCCAAACCATACTGCATGTAGAACAGTTCTCTACTGCAGACAAAGTTGCCGTGCACCTGGCGGGATTCGAACTCCGAACCTCTTGATCCGAAGCCGAACGCGCTAACCACTGCGCTATCCCTCCCCCAGTTAGATTTGATATTTTGATATTCCGGTTATTAAAATTTTCATAATGATCATGGGAAATTATTTTATCTGAATATAACATGCGTTTTGATTGGTTATTAACTTGAGTTCTATAATCCATATAATAGTTAAATGAATGCAAAACATGTTGTCCCATAATAATTTTTGAAATAGTTACTTAAGCACTCAAATGTTTAATACAACTTAACAAACAGAAGCTTATCAAAGACATTCAAAACCGACTTTGTCCTGGGGCAGTATTTTGTTGTTGACTCTGTTGAAAACCTGCCAACGTTTCTTTCACATTCATTAAAAATTATGGATATTCCTGTGAGCGTAAACATATCTTTACTTCAGAAACTATTTTATTAAGCGTGCATTAATTGAATTCAATCGTACAAATCCTCATTTCTAAAGTGTATGGCAGACTTCTGTTTGTGTGGCACGGTCTAAAGTTTTGTGTCCATGGGCTTGTAATAGATAACCGTTTCCCACTTTGTGCCTGATATGATTACCAGTTACCACTTAATCAGTTTCATATAAATCAAGCTCATTTCTTGAATAAACATTCACTTCACCTTCCAATCACTTTCAATCTCGTATTCGTTTATGTTAATAACGTGGCCTATTAAAAAGGGTTCTATCTATCTACTTTTTGTGGAAACGAAATACGAGAGGATATAACCATTTACAAATATTTGCTATTAATACATGATTAAAACACAGTCAAGTTGAAATATATTAATGATATTAAAGCGCACATTTCTTGAAAAATAAGAAAACAATGAAATTGAAGACATTCATCGGCGCTACGAATGGGGAAAACTTTGCTACGGTCGAACAGCATATTGTTTTATGATACGTTATGTGTTACTATGTCAATACTATATAAGTGTATGTTTTTTATTATTACAAAAATAGAGCCATTACACCTCATCAGAAATTGTGTTATTCATTATCTCTAGGGACAATATTAAGATATCACATAATAAGGCATTGCCCATCAAATGTTAAATTTAATATCAAAATTGGTTACACATTAATCCACATTCTTATTATTTTAGTTTCTTATTTATATTTTGGAAATATCAACATTTATTACATTATTAAAAGGTCCTGATATCTGTTTCTGAAAATCCTGTTTCTCATATGCTCCTTTTCAATATTTAATAAAATGTTGATGTTTTATGAATAAATTCTGTTGAGCATCTGAGTGTAAGACTTAACCAGTCTCACACACAGACTGTAACAAAGCAGAGAGGTTTGAAGTAACCTGAAAGTGTGTATTAACAGTGACTGCCCAAGTCAACACAATGCATTTACACAATTTGCAGACACTGAACTCACAGCCAGTGAATTATATATTTTAATTGTTGTTTTCCCCACACTTAAATATTTGTTTCTGTCTTGGAGAAGAAGATGTGGTGTCACGATCTACTTTTAAAAGTAATATCTTATCACATTATTATATTATTATACATTATATGTCATATTCAGTTGAAAAAGCAAAAAGTGGACGGACACCATGCCAAGTCAGTAACCAATCATGATAAAACAATAAAAATATTTCATTATTATGGTCTTTACTTAAAGGGTTTCAGTTACACGTTACAATGCATGTCCAATGTTTTTGTAAATCAACTCATGCATATTTTATTCCGTACTAAAGTCTAGGTAACGCGTATGAAAGAGTTCTGCAAAGCTTTCACATTTGGAGTTGTATTTGAAGTTGTGTATATTTTCTCCGAACATCGTGAAATTAGTATGGTTTTCGAACATGTTGTTTATGTATGATACAGGCTTTTGGTACAGTTAGCTTGCCTCATATTTTAATAAACTCATCTCAAGTTGAAATAAGTGTTTTAAAAGTATAAGGTGTGATGTTTAAATAGTTTGTTTGAAAGAATGGTTTATAATGGAAAACGGTTCAAATAAAAAAAAAATCTTTTTTCCATACTGATTACTTAAAATGTTCTCACAATTTAAGGCAAGTGCGCCAAAATGTACAACTTTACTCAAATCGTAATAAATATCATCTCAAGTTGAGGTAACTATTTACAAAATATAATGTTTAAATAGTTTTTTAAAGATATTTTTGTAATAGAAATCACTTTCTGTTGGAATTGTTGGTATAAAAGTGATTTCTTAACAACTTTACTACAATTCAGGGCAAGGGTGCCAAAAATCTATCTCTTGCCTCAAATTGTAATAAACTCGTCTCAGACTGAAATAACCCTTTGTAAATGAAAATGTTCGATGGTTAAATAGTTTTTTAAAGATGATTTTGTAATAGAAATCACTTTCTATTGGAATTGTTGGTATAAAAGGGATTTCTGAAAACTTTATTTCAATTCAGGACAAGTGTGCCAAAAATCAATCGCTTGCCTCAAATTGTAATAAACTCGTCTCAGACTGAAATAACCCTTTGTAAATGAACATGTTCGATGGTTAAATAGTTTTTAAAAGATGATTTTGTAATAGAAATCACTTTCTGTTGGAATTGTTGGTATAAAAGTGATTTCTGAAAACTTTATTACAATTCAGGGCAAGGGTGCCAAAAATCTATCACTTGCCTCAAATTGTAAAAAACTCGTCTCAGACTGAAATAACCCTTTGTAAATGAAAATGTTTGATGGTTAACTAGTTTTTTAAAGATGATTTTGTAATAGAAATCACTTTCTGTTGGAATTGTTGGTATAAAAGTGATTTCTGAAAACTTTATTACAATTCAGGGCAAGGGTGCCAAAAATCTATCACTTGCCTCAAATTGTAAAAAACTCGTCTCAGACTGAAATAACCCTTTGTAAATGAAAATGTTTGATGGTTAACTAGTTTTTTAAAGATGATTTTGTAATAGAAATCACTTTCTGTTGGAATTGTTGGTATAAAAGTGATTTCTGAAAACTTTATTACAATTCAGGGCAAAGGTGCCAAAAATCTATCGCTTGCCTCAAATTGTAATAAACTCGTCTCAGACTGAAACAACCCTTTGTAAATGATTATGTTTGATGTTTAAATAGTTTTTTTTACAAATGTTTTTGAAAAAGAAAACAGTTTCTGTTGGAAATGTTTGTATAAAAGTGATTTCTGAAAACGTTATTACAATTCAGGGCAAGGGTGCCACAAATCTATCGCTTGCCTCAAATTGTAATAAACTCGTCTCAGACTGAAATTACCCCTTGTAAATGAACATGTTTGATGGTTAAATAGTTTTTTAAAGATGATTTTGTAATAGAAATCACTTTCTGTTGGAATTGTTGGTATAAAAGTGATTTCTGAAAACTTTATTACAATTCAGGGCAAGGGTGCCAACAATCTTCCGTTTGCCTCAAATTGTAATAAACTCGTCTCAGACTGAAAAAACCCTTTGTAAATGGAAATGTTTGATGGTTAAATAGTTTTTTAAATATGATTTTGTAATAGAAATCACTTTCTGTTGGAATTGTTGGTATAAAAGCGATTTCTGAAAACTTTATTACAATTCAGGGCAAGGGTGCCAAAAATCTATCGCTTGCCTCAAATTGTAATAAACTCGTCTCAGACTGAAATAAACCTTTGTAAATGAAAATGTTTGATGGTTAAATAGTTTTTTAAAGATGATTTTGTAATAGAAATCACTTTCTGTTGGAATTGTTGGTATAAAAGCGATTTCTGAAAACTTTATTACAATTCAGGGCAAGGGTGCCAAAAATCTATCGCTTGCCTCAAATTGTAATAAACTCGTCTCAGACTGAAATTACCCTTTGTAAATGAAAATGTTTGATGGTTAAATAGTTTTTTAAAGATGATTTTGTAATAGAAATCACTTTCTGTTGGAATTGTTGGTATAAAAGCGATTTCTGAAAACTTTATTACAATTCAGGGCAAGGGTGCCAAAAATCTATCGCTTGCCTCAAATTGTAATAAACTCGTCTCAGACTTAAATAACCCTTTGTAAATGAAAATGTTTGATGGTTAAATAGTTTTTTAAATATGATTTTGTAATAGAAATCACTTTCTGTTGGAATTGTTGGTATAAAAGTGATTTCTGAAAACTTTATTACAATTCAGGGCAAGGGTGCCAACAATCTTCCGCTTGCCTCAAATTGTAATAAACTCGTCTCAGACTGAAAAAACCCTTTGTAAATGAAAATGTTTGATGGTTAAATAGTTTTTAAAATATGATTTTGTAATAGAAATCACTTTCTGTTAGAATTGTTGGTATAAAAGTGATTTCTGAAAACTTTCTTACAATTCAGGGCAAGGACGCCGAAAATCTATCGCTTGCCTCAAATTGTAATAAACTCGTCTCAGACTGAAATAACCCTTTGAAAATGAAAATGTTTGATGGTTAAATATTTTTTTTAAGGATGATTTTGTAATAGAAATCACTTTCTGTTGGAATTGTTGGTATAAAAGTGATTTCTGAAAACTTTCTTACAATTCAGGGCAAGGACGCCGAAAATCTATCGCTTGCCTCAAATTGTAATAAACTCGTCTCAGACTGAAATAACCCTTTGTAAATGAAAATATTTAATGGTTAAATATATTTTTAAATATGATTTTGTAATAGAAATCACTTTCTGTTAGATTTGTTGGTATAAAAGTGATTTCTGAAAACTTTATTACAATTCAGGGCAAGGACGCCGAAAATCTATCGCTTGCCTCAAATTGTAATAAACTCGTCTCAGACTGAAATAACCCTTTGTAAATGAAAATATTTAATGGTTAAATATATTTTTAAATATGATTTTGTAATAGAAATCACTTTCTGTTATATTTGTTGGTATAAAAGTGATTTCTGAAAACTTTATTACAATTCAGGGCAAGGACGCCGAAAATCTATCGCTTGCCTCAAATTGTTATAAACTCGTCTCAGACTGAAATAACCCTTTGTATATGAAAATGTTTAATGGTTAAATATATTTTTTAATATGATTTTGTAATAGAAATCACTTTCTTTTATATATGTTGGTATAAAAGCGATTCCTGAAAACTTTATTACAATTCAGGGCAAGGGTGCCAAAAATCTATCGCTTGCCTCAAATTGTAATAAACTCGTCCCAGACTGAAATAACCCTTTGTAAATGAAAATGTTTAATGGTTAAATATATTTTTTAATATGATTTTGTAATAGAAATCACTTTCTTTTATATATGTTGGTATAAAAGCGATTCCTGAAAACTTTATTACAATTCAGGGCAAGGGTGCCAAAAATCTATCGCTTGCCTCAAATTGTAATAAACTCGTCCCAGACTGAAATAACCCTTTGTAAATGAAAATGTTTAATGGTTAAATATATTTTTTAATATGATTTTGTAATAGAAATCACTTTCTTTTATATATGTTGGTATAAAAGTGATTTCTGAAAACTTTATTACAATTCAGGGCAAGGGTGCCAAAAATCTATCGCTTGCCTCAAATTGTAATAAACTCGTCTCAGACTTAAATAACCCTTTGTAAATGAAAATGTTTGATGGTTAAATAGTTTTTTAAAGATGATTTTGTAATAGAAATCACTTTCTGTTGGAATTGTTGGTATAAAAGTGATTTCTGAAAACTTTATTACAATTCAGGGCAAGGGTGCCAACAATCTTCCGCTTGCCTCAAATTGTAATAAACTCGTCCCAGACTGAAATAACCCTTTGTAAATGAAAATGTTTAATGGTTAAATATATTTTTTAATATGATTTTGTAATAGAAATCACTTTCTTTTATATATGTTGGTATAAAAGCGATTCCTGAAAACTTTATTACAATTCAGGGCAAGGGTGCCAAAAATCTATCGCTTGCCTCAAATTGTAATAAACTCGTCCCAGACTGAAATAACCCTTTGTAAATGAAAATGTTTAATGGTTAAATATATTTTTTAATATGATTTTGTAATAGAAATCACTTTCTTTTATATATGTTGGTATAAAAGTGATTTCTGAAAACTTTATTACAATTCAGGGCAAGGGTGCCAAAAATCTATCGCTTGCCTCAAATTGTAATAAACTCGTCTCAGACTTAAATAACCCTTTGTAAATGAAAATGTTTGATGGTTAAATAGTTTTTTAAAGATGATTTTGTAATAGAAATCACTTTCTGTTGGAATTGTTGGTATAAAAGTGATTTCTGAAAACTTTATTACAATTCAGGGCAAGGGTGCCAACAATCTTCCGCTTGCCTCAAATTGTAATAAACTCGTCTCAGACTGAAAAAACCCTTTGTAAATGAAAATGTTTGATGGTTAAATAGTTTTTTAAATATGATTTTGTAATAGAAATCACTTTCTGTTGGAATTGTTGGTATAAAAGCGATTTCTGAAAACTTTCTTACAATTCAGGGCAAGGGTGCCAACAATCTTCCGCTTGCATCAAATTGTAATAAACTCGTCTCAGACTGAAATAACCCTTTGTAAATGAAAATGTTGATGGTTAAATAGTTTTTTAAATATGATTTTGTAATAGAAATCACTTTCTGTTGGAATTGTTGGTATAAAAGTGATTTCTGAAAACTTTCTTACAATTCAGGGCAAGGACGCCGAAAATCTATCGCTTGCCTCAAACTGTAATAAACTCGTCTCAGACTGAAATAACCCTTTGTAAATGAAAATGTTTAATGGTTAAATATATTTTTAAATATGATTTTGTAATAGAAATCACTTTCTGTTATATTTGTTGGTATAAAAGTGATTTCTGAAACCTTTATTACAATTCAGGGCAAGGACGCCGAAAATCTATCGCTTGCCTCAAATTGTAATAAACTCGTCCCAGACTGAAATAACCCTTTGTAAATGAAAATGTTTAATGGTTAAATATATTTTTTAATATGATTTTGTAATAGAAATCACTTTCTTTTATATATGTTGGTATAAAAGTGATTTCTGAAAACTTTATTACAATTCAGGGCAAGGGTGCCAAAAATCTATCGCTTGCCTCAAATTGTAATAAACTCGTCTCAGACTTAAATAACCCTTTGTAAATGAAAATGTTTGATGGTTAAATAGTTTTTTTAAGGATGATTTTGTAATAGAAATCACTTTCTGTTGGAATTGTTGGTATAAAAGTGATTTCTGAAAACTTTATTACAATTCAGGGCAAGGACGCCGAAAATCTATCGCTTGCCTCAAATTGTAATAAACTCGTCTCAGACTGAAATAACCCTTTGTAAATGAAAATGTTTGATGGTTAAATAGTTTTTTAAATATGATTTTGTAATAGAAATCACTTTCTGTTGGAATTGTTGGTATAAAAGTGATTTCTGAAAACTTTCTTACAATTCAGGGCAAGGACGCCGAAAATCTATCGCTTGCCTCAAATTGTAATAAACTCGTCTCAGACTGAAATAACCCTTTGTAAATGAAAATGTTTAATGGTTAAATATATTTTTAAATATGATTTTGTAATAGAAATCACTTTCTGTTATATTTGTTGGTATAAAAGTGATTTCTGAAAACTTTATTACAATTCAGGGCAAGGGTGCCAACAATCTTCCGCTTGCCTCAAATTGTAATAAACTCTTCTCAGACTGAAATAACACTTTGTAAATGAAAATGTTTGATGGTTAAATAGTTTTTAAAATATGATTTTGTAATAGAAATCACTTTCTGTTAGAATTGTTGGTATAAAAGTGATTTCTGAAAACTTTATTACAATTCAGGGCAAGGACGCCGAAAATCTATCGCTTGCCTCAAATTGTAATAAACTCGTCTCAGACTGAAATAACCCTTTGAAAATGAAAATGTTTGATGGTTAAATATTTTTTTTAAGGATGATTTTGTAATAGAAATCACTTTCTGTTGGAATTGTTGGTATAAAAGTGATTTCTGAAAACTTTCTTACAATTCAGGGCAAGGACGCCGAAAATCTATCGCTTTCCTCAAATTGTAATAAACTCGTCTCAGACTGAAATAACCCTTTGTAAATGAAAATGTTTAATGGTTAAATATATTTTTAAATATGATTTTGTAATAGAAATCACTTTCTGTTATATTTGTTGGTATAAAAGTGATTTCTGAAAACTTTATTACAATTCAGGGCAAGGACGCCGAAAATCTATCGCTTGCCTCAAATTGTAATAAACTCGTCTCAGACTGAAATAACCCTTTGTAAATGAAAATGTTTAATGGTTAAATATATTTTTTAAATATGATTTTGTAATAGAAATCACTTTCTGTTATATTTGTTGGTATAAAAGTGATTTCTGAAAACTTTATTACAATTCAGGGCAAGGGTGCCAACAATCTTCCGCTTGCCTCAAATTGTAATAAACTCGTCTCAGACTGAAATAACCCTTTGTAAATGAAAATGTTTGATGGTTAAATAGTTTTTAAAATATGATTTTGTAATAGAAATCACTTTCTGTTGGAATTGTTGGTATAAAAGTGATTTCTGAAAACTTTATTACAATTCAGGGCAAGGGTGCCAAAAATCTATCGCTTGCCTCAAATTGTAATAAACTCGTCTCAGACTGAAATTACCCTTTGTAAATGAAAATGTTTGATGGTTAAATAGTTTTTTAAATATGATTTTGTAATAGAAATAACTTTCTGTTGGAATTGTTGGTATAAAAGTGATTTCTGAAAACTTTATTACAATTCAGGGCAAGGGTGCCAACAATCTTCCGCTTGCCTCAAATTGTAATAAACTCGTCTCAGACTGAAAAAACCCTTTGTAAATGAAAATGTTTGATGGTTAAATAGTTTTTTAAATATGATTTTGTAATAGAAATCACTTTCTGTTGGAATTGTTGGTATAAAAGCGATTTCTGAAAACTTTATTACAATTCAGGGCAAATTTTATTACAATTCACGGCAGGTATTACAATTTGCGATTTTTATTACAATTCAGGGCACAACAAACGGGTCCGTGCTTGTCCTGTTTAGCCTGTGAATATTGTCATATATAGGGTGTCTTTTGCTCCGTCCACCTGTAACGTGGTGGTAAAAAGTTCACGAATAGAACGTATTGGGTCGCGGTCGTTTTGTATTCCATAGATCAGCAAACTGTTTCTCCTCAAGTAAGACTCTTGTACCACCTGACGCGTTTCAAGGTCTCAATCACTGCCTTATTTTCTCAATTTCGCTTCTGTTGTTCGTTATTCCATTTTCGTTAAATTGAACACTTTTGATGATGTCGTCAAGTTTATTGTCGAAGATTTTTATTTCTTGTTTTGTGTCGTTCAGTTCGTTTTTAACGTCATTTATTTGCTTTGTGATGTCTTTTGTTTGTTGCTCGAACATTTCTTTCATACACTTATTCAATTCATCAAAAGTTTTCACTTGATCGCCCGGGGTCGCCATATTTGTTGTGTCACCGTTCGCCGCACCGGGTTGAGTTTCAGAATGTTCTTTAACTCTTGACCTCGTATTTATGAAATTATCTAATTTGTGTGTAGATGGAAACTGAGATTGCTCTTTATTTTCTTTTGGCTTAAAATGTTCCTAGTTTTGGACATAATCAAGGATGGTTTCGGTTGTAAACGAGAACAGCTCACACACACGAGCATGACCGGAAGTCTCAATTATCATTATTTATGTAAGGTAATAATACCGAGCGATTTTCTAATTACGAAATATTCAAAGTGACCCGCAGTTAAGCTAGGCTTGTAGGGATGATGAATGGCGTGTATTCGCGATAGTCTGTGGGTGTGTATTCGGATGTATATTCGTCAACTCTGATAAGAGGGTTATCTTTAAATACCAATACACACACACAAAGAATTGACATTCACATAACTAGAGGAATTTGTAATATCTAGATATCTAGCGTAGGTATTCGAGTCTACAATAATGAACATGTATATATAAATCGCCATCCATGAATTTATTTAAGAAGGACTAATATGAAAAATCATCCACCCAAACTATGCTGAACAGAACCATGGGTCTGTGGTGAAATGATGTGTGCTTATTTTACGTTTTCATTTTATGATTTTATGATTTGTAGTAATTCATGTTCATACCTTGAAGTATAAATGTTTACACAACTCTGACCTTTTATCTAGGTCTATATTGTCTATATGTTTTATTTATAATTTTAATTGTAGTTTAGAAAATAAGTCATACCTTTCACATCTATAACATGTGAATGTCATTGCAATTCTACAATTTGACATTCAAATATTGTTTCAACGGATAATGAACATTCATGGGCTATTGTACATCATTAAATTACCATATCAAGTCAAATTGCAAAGCTATTTGATGTTCAAACACTGGATGTTGAAGCAATGGCACAAACTGGTACCTCTTTGTCATCATAATAGTTAGATTAGATACCCATATAAAAGTGTCTGTAGTGACTGTGGATAGATAAATATGGCTGCAGTACAAGATAACCGAGGTACAGTCCAACAGGAAGACTTGTTTAAGAGCGAATACACATGTAACATAACACCGACTGGAACGCAGCGTGAGGTTAGGCATTTACCCATGACGCTTGTTCCTGTATATAGCCAGGGACTCCGTCTGATTACAGAGTCCCTGGTTGACCACCGCCATTGAAGTTCAGCAAAAATGAGATTGAGAAAAAGAGTCATTGCAAAATAAAATACAGATGTATATAATATAACAAATTGACAACATTGTTATCATGATAATAACTCGTATTTTGCTTAAACTTCCGACATAACAATCATCAATTTCATTTGCATTATGCCAGAAACTCCTCCGCATGAAAAAAAATAAGATTAACGAACAGGTGGACCAACAAGTATAAGTTATCAAATTTAATACACTTAAACAACATGTGTTGACTTTTTATCATTAATCATTCATATTCAAACGTGTACATTTTTAAGAGTTAGTTGTGTGATAGTTGCAATGAGTCTATCGGCCAATGATAAACTCATAAACTCATAATTATAAAGAACAATCGTAAAACCATTTCTTCTATTCATTAAAGGTGCATCCATTGTGTTTCATAAAACTTTATTTGGCTTTAATACGTTCCAACATATCATATGTGCTGTTTACAATACAAACAAATTCACTCAGCTTTCACATTCATCCCCAATCGCTAAACATATCATAATTACTAGTTTCCAATTAAAATTGAGTAACATCATTATGCATGTGCAGAAACCGAGGCAGCCGCCTTTGATGAAACCATTACGTAATTCATTCAAGAGGGACACTATTATTAAGATCGCTAATTGGTTGTATAACTCTTGTACTGTTTATATCAAAGACGACGATCGTTTTCAAGTGTCACAGGTATAAAACTATCAAGGTAAAATCGATATAAGATAATTGAAAGGCAGTACCATGATAAACACTTAGACATGTTTCTAAAATCTACCAGTGATTGAACATAATTGGCATCCAATCTGCATGTTAAGAAGCAGTGGTGGAGCAATAAACAGACTGTAAGATAGGTGATTCATCAAGATGACATAACATACTTTGTCAATAAAAGGTTTTTTTATGCTTATCCTAGATCTTACTATAGCTCATCATTTATAACACACATGTGTTACGTTATGTAGTTTTGTGATTCAGGCCGAAAGAATACAAGATTATCATTTTGGATAGGTCTGTCAAATTTATCATAATTTAGATCACTACTGCTTGGGTGAAGCATGCACTGAATAATTTGATCGGCCATTAATCAAATAAAATCCAACAATTGATAAAATGGATAATTTGTTTGAGCAAGCTGGTACATCAGATGAAATGATCAAACTCTCATGAAACAACACCTCAAATTTAGCTCAATATCTTGTGTATATCCATTTAATGTTATAAATATTGGTGAGTTTTCTGGATATAAATTAGACGATATGAATGAACATGACAATCTCTCATTCATTTTCTATTTCGTTCCATCGTTCAGTCAATTACTATTTATCATCCAAAACTGGCTCCCACAGTAGATATCGCTTGTGTGAGATCAAGCGATATCTACAGGCGATATCTACATTGTAGATATCGCTACAATCAAATCGTCATAATCCTATTACATCATCAGTTAATGACATCACAAGGCTTTGACATCACTAAGAACACTGCTGCAAATTTATATGGTCCAAATACTGATGATCCCAATTTCTATATCACACTCTTTGAAAAAATATCCTCCCTTGACAATGATTCATTAGTAATTGTAGGAGATTGGAACCTTGTTTTGGACCCCTCAATTGATTTAGAAAATTATAAACATGTAAACAACCCTAAATCAAGAGATATTGTAATAGAATATTTGCAAAATAAGAACCTAAGTGATGTATGGAGGGAATTGAACAAAAATACAAAAAATACACATGGTGGAGAACAAATCCAAGAAAACAAGCTAGATTAGATTTTTTCCTAATTTCGCAAGATATTTTTGACATAACATTGCATTCTGATATCTTACCAGGCTACAAAACAGACCATTCAGCTATATCTTTATCTCTTTCAAACACTATCAATCAAACAAGAGGTAAGGGCTATTTTAAATTAAATACTTCTTTACTCCTGCACTCAGAATACACTAATTTGATTAAGACATTACTAAAGGAAACCATAGAAGAATATGCTGAAAATGACACATCTGAAACCAATATTATTGATTACAACAAAGATAATATTAAACTAACAATAAGTGATACTCTATTCCTGGAGACTTTTCTTATGAAAGCTAGAGGCAAAACAATCTCTTTTGCATCTTTTTTAAAAAAAGATAAGAAAAATAAGACTATAGAATTGGAAACAAAAATTAAAGATTGTGAAGATGATATTAGAATTTTTTTTAAATATAAATGAAGCTATGCTCACAGAACTCTCAAAGTATAAGATGGAATTAGAACAGATAAAAGAGGAGGAACAAAGAGCAATTCAGATTAGAAATGGATAACATGGTACGAAGAGGGAGAGAAACCGACAAAATATTTTTCTAATTTAGAAAATAGAACTTTTGTCAGCAAATCTATAAATAAGATTGTAACAGAAAAAATGAAATGATTACAGATAGCGCGGCTATCTTAGAACAGCTAAGAATTTTTTATAAATCACTTTATCCATCAAATGACAACTTAGAAGAAAATATTGATTTACATGATATCGAAAAACCGAGAAACAATGATGAATTAAGAGATGAACTTGAAAAAGAAATTGACATGGAAGAAATCACCTCATCCTCGATAATCCAGCGCTATTGTTCCGATAAATCTACACACAAGCGCTGGAAAACAGTAAGGGTATTTATCCTTAATAACCTAGTTACCTCCCTTCGCAATGACTCAGCGAAACGCTTGCTTTCTAACAACCAATGAGATCACTTGAAATCAAGGGTGAAATAACAAGCACTCTTGTGTCAGGATCTTGGCTTTCGCAGTACAGGGATTTTAATCATTTACCTCCACCCTTTTTGATGGACATGAATACACCCTTCTTCTCGTACAGACTTCTTAAAACTTTCTTTTGAGTTTCTGTCAGGTTTTATACGCTGAATGTGTTACAAACTTTATCGTAATCGAGTGAATCGGCCGCTGCTATGTTTGTTTCTATAAACAACGGTAGTGATGCGTTTTGACTGGTCGAGTTGTTTACGCAGATAGTGTCTGCGTTTCGTTTCTGATTGGATAACATGGAGGTAACTAGGTTAGGGATAAATACCCTTACTGTTTTCCAGCGCTTGTGTGTAGATTTATCGGAACAATAGCGCTGGATTATCGAGGATGAAATCACCTTTGCAACTAGAAATATGAAAAACAATAAAAGCCCGGGTATTGATGGATTCCCAATAGATTTCTTTAATTTTTCTGGAAAGACCTCAAAATATGGATTTACAGATTTGTTAATGATGTTACAACTAATAATGATCTATCTTTTACAATGAAGAGAGGTGTTATTACATGCATACCTAAAGCTAATAAAGACAGAACTATTTTGAAAATTTGGAGACCAATTACTCTTTTAAATGCTCTCTACAAAGTTATACGTGCATGTATAACAAACCGTCTTAAAAAGACTTTGGACCATCTCATACATGATAATCAAACCGGTTTTATTCCAGGTAGAACTATCAGTGAAAACACAAGGTTATTGTATGATGTAATGTTTGAAACCAAAAAAAGAAATACACATGGATTACTTATTCTTATTGACTTTGAAAAAGCATTCGATACAGTATCAAAAGATTTTATCAATATCGTGCTAAAAAAATTTGGTTTCGGTCCTCAAATTATTAACTGGATAAATGTACTAACCTATCGCACAACTTCCTGTGTGATACAAAATGGTAACTTATCTGAATTCTTTGATAATGAAAGGGGTTGTAGACAGGGTGATCCCATATCACCATATCTCTTCTTATTTGTAGCAGAAATCTTGGGGTGTATGATAAGAAATAATTAAAAAAATCAAAGGTATAGTTATTGATGATAAAGAATATAAGTTAGGTCAATATGCTGATGATACTGAACTTTTTCTTGATGGGACAGAGGATAGCTTATATACTGCAATGGAAACTATCAACACTTTTTATCAAATGTCAGGTTTAAAAATAAATATAGAAAAGACTAAAGCAATTTGGATTGGTTCAATGGCAGGCAAAACAGAAACCCTATGTGATGATTTGAAAATAGAATGGCATAATGGAGAGTTTGAAGTGCTCGGAATCAAATTCACTCCAAACCTTGAGGATTTATGGGTGATCAATACAAGAAAAAGACTGGAAGAAATAAGTAGAATACTGGCAGTTAGAGGAAAAGACACTTAACATTGATAGGAAAGATTACTGTTATAAAAACATTGGCCCTCACAAAACTAGTACATATTTTTAGCTCATTGCCTAATCTCCCAGATGACTTTATAAAATCTCTGGAAAAGATATTCTACAAATTCATATGGAATGATAAAAATGATAAAATAAAAAGAAAATCAATGAAAAGATGAAAGACTGAAGGGGGTTTGGGCATGGTTGATGTAAAAGCATTTATTGAAGCTCTTAAACTATCTACTTTAAGATTCTACTGTAAAAAATCATCAGCCAATAACCCATGTAACATTCCCTTTAATAAGATCCTAAAGTATGGATCAAATATAGATAAACTTTTCAACATTGAAAATCCCTACTGGAAGGATGTTTTTACAGCTTGGAACAATTATTGTAGAAAGCTTAATGCTAAAACTGAATTGCTTAATATTGATTATATTTTAGCTGAACCCTTATGGCTAAATCATAACTATAAAAACCCGTGCTTTTTTGTTAGACAATGGGCGGATTAAGGATTATTGACAGTAGGAGACTTGTGTAATGAACATGGATTTATACCTTTTGAAGTATTACAGCCTAAATACAAATTAAGAGGGACAATATTAAACTATAACTATTTGTTTCATATCTTACCAGAATCTTGGAAACAAATTATCAATGACTCAAAAATCATGCCTTATAATTCAAGCATAAGTATTTACCAAAGAAATATATTAAAGACTTCGAAAGGCTCTAGACTATTTTATGATAAGCTTATTTCCACAAATGATAAACTTGACATCTGTGTTAAATGGGATAACAAATTTCCTGATTGTGATTTTAACTGGCACAATGTTTTTAGCTTTTATAGGTATAGATTGAATGATGTCAAATTACGGGACTTCCAATACAAATTTTTGCACAGAACTATTTATACCAAAAAAGAATTGTTAAAAATGCATTCGATTGATAATGAGTTGTGCAGTTTTTGTAATGATGCTTCTGAAAGCACTTGTCACATTTATTGGGAATGTTGTGAAACCCAAAAATTCTGGGATGATTTAGAGCTCTGGATAAATAACTTTTTATCTCAAAAAATAAAAATTACTAAATACTTGATCTGGTTTGGTACACTCCATAGAGATGTGTTACTAAACCAAATCATTATTTCTGCCAAAAAACACATCCATTTGTGTAATATTAAAAATTTAAATCCAAAATTAAAAAACTATATTATGACTCTAAAGCAAATATTTTTTGTCGAAAATTTCATATCAAAGAAAAACAATGAAATGGAAACTTTCAACAAAAAATGGATTTCACTCATTCCATCTTTAAGTAGCTAAGACTATTCTTTGATATATATTCACTCACTCTCCAACAACATATATGCCTTTTAATGTATGACTGTTAAACATGTATAACTCTGTAACAATCATGGGAGCAAATACAAAAAAGGAAAAAAAAGAACACTGCTGACAATGTTATGACGTCACAAAGTTGATGACGTAACAATGCTATGAGGCCACAATGCTGATGACGTCACAATGCTATGACCTCACTGAGCTCACTGCTGAAGTAGTCAAATGGCAGTTTTGTGTTGCAAATATATTCATTATTTTGCTCATAATTGTTGAAGAATGATTTTGAATGATAAATAAAATCTCATTGATTAAAGTAAAAATATCCTCGGCAAGCCTCGGATATTTGTAACTGTAATCAACTCGTGTTAATATATTTGTTATAAGAAGACACTTGGGTGAGATTCTCTATATATATTGATGTTTTAAAACGAAGGCTATAATGTTCTTATTAATCTTATGAAATAGATTATGGAATAACAGTAAACTTTGAGCTTTCAACTTCATATTCATGTAGCTGTAGACCTTCTGGAGAAGATTTTCTAGATTGTATACATACATTATGGGTGCACCAATATACCCAAGCAATGTGTATCCAAGGTTCATTGTCTTTGTAATTCTAAACAAATAACAGTGAGGAGTGTTTTAAGTCTCATTGTTAACTCTCAATTTCAAATACAGATTAATTTGATACGAATAACTGCAGGTCAAATATCTGTTGATATATATTTTTTTCTTTTAACACTTTAATTTGTAGAAGTATAATTGTTTTTTATACATGAGAATCACATACATTGGTAAAACTAAATATATCGAAATACATATAATTATTGCTGTGCCTAATACATACAAAACGTATATCTTATTGACAGTAAAAACCCTGAACACTTTAATCGTTGAAAAACATGTGTTATTGATCTAGTCTTTTTACGTCAACGTGGCAGAAAGGTTTTCAGAAACTCTTTTGAAACTTTAGAGAGTCGTTCCAATAACGTTTTCAAAAACGTTTGTGTGAGCTTGGGAGGTTTCTCAATTCTCATAATACCTTTTCAAATATGAATAAATAATACTCAATACAGAACTTTTATTATGAACGAACTTCACGTTTAAGAAATCAATGATCCATTTCGCGTTGTGGCGACTTGCCATTATCTTGCACACAGCGTTGTGTCATTTTTGTGTCATGTGATATCTTAACACACACAATTGTTGATAAAGCAAGTACAACCAACAGTCAGTTTAGGATTCATTTGACCTAGCAATATTATATAGCGAAGATATTGTCACGTTCTCGTCGAGTCTAATGTCAATGCCTGATTGAATATGTACTAGAATCTTTTGGTAAGTATTTCTTAACTATGAAACTCATTTTGTAACATTATTGATTAACATATACATGTATTTTATCCTTGCTCATGTATAATAAGGTTACATTTGGGATAACACTACCTTCAATAGTACAAATTCTTGTACTTTGTCGGACCGAGTCTCATGCGGGATTCGACCCATACCCTCCGATTAAGGCAACACTCGCTAGCACTGACCGTACCAGCAGATTACCACACAAAACACATTCGCATTGGTATTGTCACTTCTAAATGCTCTTTGTAGACCCTAGTACACATGTTCAAGAATGATCAGTATCTGGTAGGACCGCCACGTACCCGGATGACACACTGCACCCTACGTCTCATGCCTCCAGTTAGACGTCGGATCTGTTCTTGTGTCAATAACATTCACTCAGCATGCAGAGCTGCCTCCAACGCATGTGAATTCTGTACTGGAGGGTTCCGAGCCTAGAGTCGCCGCCCTAGAATATCCAACAAAAGCTCCAGAGGCTTCAGATCTGAGCTTACTGCTGGCCAGGGTAAAGTTGTCACTGCGTTGGCTCGCATGTAATTGACAACGGCATGTGATCGGTGAGGCCGGACGTTGTCGTCCATGTATTGTGGTCGTGTATCAAGTGCATGGCTATCGAAATGAGGAACAACGACTGGCTGTAGCACGTCCCAGTTATATTGAGCTCCCGTTAAGTTGCCCCTGATGGTGACTAAATCCAGCTTGCAGTCATGAGACAGGCATCCCCATACCATAACAGAGCCACCTCCATACGCAACAGCTGGCTGGATGTTCCTGGGAGTAAAGGCTGTATTTATTCTGTCTCCAAACACGTGCACGCCCATCAGTAACATGAATCGACTCTCGTCAGACCAATGGATTTTCCGCCAGGTCCTCAGATTCCAGTGTTGTCTGTCCAAACACCATGCCATACGTGCACGTTTATGATTGTCTCTCAAATAGGGACGTTTAATTACCCTTCTTGCCTTTAGTCCTGCCAATTTGAGGCTATTTCTGACTGTTCTGGTGCTGATGTTTCGATTTGGTTACCACAGACGTGTCAGCTGAGGACTTGTCAGGAAGGGTTCTCGGCGTACATGTCGAAGAAGGTGCCGGTCCTCTCGAGGTCCAGTGACAGTAGGTCTTCCAGACCTTGGACGATCCATTGCACTTCCTGTCTACAACAGTGTAATGGTAGCCAAGATTTCGTCCTATCGCCTTAAAGGACATTCTTCCAGAGTGCATACCAATACTTTGATTTCTGAGATCCATTGACTATCGTCTTCGTTCCATGGTCAATAGATATGCTTGAATGGCTATGGAAAGCAACGTTACATACCACCAAATGCAGTTGGGCCATACTGCTCTTTGTGATCCTCGAGCGTAGCATGTTGCACGTGCATGCGTGCGTGTAGGCGCAACTGTCACGCATCACTGGTTGGAACTATCGCACAAACACTAATCTTCTCATAAATGAACCTTGTTTCAGTATTTATGATATTCTCGAAAACAAAATCATCACAAATATCAGGGGGTGCTTAACTTTTTTATTTGTGTATATATATGTAGGACCTGCTTTTTAACTTATTAACTACTGATAAGCTAATGAAATTAAGAAGTGGAAAAACCATCTTTTCACTCTCCTCTGTTCTATCAGTGATTCGTTTCATTAAAAAGATAAGCACATTATGCCGGGTAGTATTTTTCTCGCCCTGTTGGATTATGTATTGTTTAGACATGGTCATAGTACTCGGGCGCTAATTTACACGACCCACGATTAATTACCACCACAGCTTGCCGATCCGGAAATCTCAATTAGCGCTCTGTCTACTCAGCGTAGTTTTGTCTGTGCAATCTTAAGCGCTCCTACTCTTCTCGCGTCTGATCCCTCTCTCTCTCTTTTTACTCAACCAGCGAAACGGAGTGTCTATAGTTCGAGCTCGTAATAATGGCGTCATTTACCTTTTTTGCGTTGTGTTCATAATGATAATAATTAGCCAATAATGAACCATTTGGAAACAAACAGATTGCATTTATTGCAGATATTATTGCGTCAGCTGCAAGTGAAAAGTCTCCGAAGTTCGGGCGACTTCTATAGCTGGTGACTTCGGTCAGTTTGCCAAATGTGTAACTCAAAAATCAAATATTTTAAAATGTGGTAGAAATGAAAATATCACCAAAAGACTTCATTACAGGGACATATCAATGCTAATTGGATGCTAATTGAAAGGTATCTGGCTCAGGCTGCAGTGTAATTCATGATGTGATCATAATCTGCGACGTTACATAAGTGTGGTATTTGGTAGTGTCAGTGGAGACGACAACCGCAGGTGTCTGCCAATATACAGGAAATGCTGCTGACATATCAGACAATGTGTGTTGAACACTGTTATTTGTACATAGACTCAAGTAGATCTCTAGGGATGAAACTTCAAAGCATTATATGTAAGCTTTCTATTGCCAAATCGTATTGCAATTGTCTCCAGCCTGGCTCGACAATTTTATGGATTGCAAAGTTTTTCTGCACGTTGTATACACTACTGACTAGATAAATGACACACGACTTGCATGTCAATATATTGTACATTTAATTTGTTATAAGAAGGTTTATGTGAACAGTATTAACAATTCAATGACTGTTTAGCAATACATTTATAAAACCTTATGTATTCAACATTGACGGGATAATTTCTTCTTACTCGATTCTCATATTCACTCCGGAGAGCTTAATATATCAATGCTTAAAGATGCTCTGGTCCAAACGATCTCGAGACTGCGGTAGAGACCGTTACGCAATGTGTACAGGCGAGTAACGACGTCACGTGACGCAAACTAGGTGCAGACGAGCGATTGTTGGCATTTTCGTATCCAAAGTGAACTCATCTCAATCGGGATTCGCAATCAAAACGGAACTCGTACTAACATTCCTGGATATAGGTTATATTTTGCTTTGTATGTATTAATAAATAGTCTTGTAGGTATTATTTCATATACACTGAACGATTGGTTGTTCAAACAAACGGGACATTTCAGATTTAGATTCATTTATTATCCTTACCTTTGCAGACAATTGGTACAATAAGAAAACGGTTTGGGTACAGGTTGTATTAGCATCATAAAATATGAAATGGATAAAATCAAGTGTCTGACCAATCAGTAAAGATGTGACGATTAAAAAATGCCGGAGAAGAGAAAAAGATAAAGTAATTTACACCCAAAACATCTCACCACACACCAATATGTACACCTTGTCACGCTTTAGATGACGTATTTGAAGAGTAAGTTTTTATACAATTATTAACATTATTATTACGGATAACATAATATCATCATGAGACAAAATTAATATAACTATTTTCAACTCGCAATTAATTGACAGGTTGTTGATACAATCTTACGGGGTCTTCTTCCACAATACAACTTCACATACGGGATTAAATGTAAATGTAAGTACTTGTATATTATTTAAACGACATTTATTTCAAGATGTTACATGGAAAGAGGGGTTGACAAACAGGATTACAAGTACATATACACGTGTATATGTAATTTATTATTACCATACTTCATGTGATGTTTGTCCATTATTGTGTTTCAACAAATTTGTTACGATATTTCACAGAGAAAGCCGTAGTTTACCAAGGTGCTTACTAATAATACATGCATTTGTAACGCGCAGCAATTCACACTGAAGTATGCTCTGTGCGCAATAATAAAATTAAAATGCTACTGGATGGAATGCATAAGAGAGGTAATAGTGTGACATCGATTTCATAGAAAGATGTGTCCGTGTTTGTTGAAAATATCAAGGTTTAATCTATCATTTCATTTAATGTTTCTTATTTGTTGCTATAACGTTTGATATAGTTTAAACGTATTTAAACACTGTAAAAGTGACGGAATAGGCAAACAAGCAAAAAAAATGCTTGTATAAATGCCTCTCCCTACAAACTGCATACACAACAAACAAATAAGTTGCATACATTGCAAAATCATAAATATTAAACCAACAGGCATGTATATATATACACGAGATTACAAGACACAATTGAAAGCGTTAAACTTTAAAGATGTTGAACCTAACATAACAGCAAGGCAATGGATGATAAGAAATAATTAAGAAACCAATATTGATTTATGAAAAATCCGAAAATCATTTAGGTTTAACGATAAAATTGTTGAAGGATTTTAGCAGTACACGATGTTCGTGGTTCATTGCTTAAGCATTTCCCTGCAATATGGATCTTATATTGAAACCTTTTGTAAAGAAATATTCGTTTACTCTTATATTATTGTATAAACGTTTGATATCAGTGACAAAGTATATCAATAAGTGTAATTAAGTAACATTGTGTATCAAATATAAAAGGTTACTATAATTTCAAGTATGTCCATCAACATATTTTATATATGATGTAATATAATGCAAACCATTAAAAAAATATTCCATGTATAAGTACTTGAACTTGATTGGTCAACAAGCTCAGTGAAATTTACATGAGGATTGCACCATTGTACACGCACACATATACATATACACATTTATAGAACACGATCGAATGAATGAATTATGTTACCAGATGCATCCTAATACACACTCTCGTAAATGAAAACGAAATGGATGGATAAATACGGTGATAGCTCCAATACAAATTCTCAGTTTAACATACCATATAGATGTTTCTTCAAAGGAGAGAAGTGTTGTGACAGCAAATTAGTTTACGGAATTAAGCTGAACAAAGTCAAATACGCTGAGTAGGTGAGAAGGAGACTTCAGTGTAATTAAGTTTTTACAGATAACAAGTTTATTGGACCGGTTCAATTATATAACAAATGGCATGTCGGTGACCGGCATTTCAATTGTCATGTCAATTGTCAAAAGTCCGGTCTTGGTGACACACAAACTATCATGAAATAACATTAATGCGACTGTCAGTCTAGATATTTGTAAGCGAATGAAACGTTCACTGAAAGGTAGGAATATATATATTCCACCAATGGAATTTAGGAATAGGATGAGCTTTGTATTCTGTGTTCTTTGGCGAAAAACCTCCAACAAGCAGATTTGTCATTTGAAGAAAAACGTATCGCCGACATAGGACGATTTTATAGTACATGGATTATTAAGCTCCTGATGAAAACAGGTTCGTTATTCTTATCCTTTAGCTGGTTTGCCGATTCCCTTCTTTTTTTTATCATGACAACAAACAATTACCATGTAAAACAAAACAGACAGAAGTATTTGTTTCGATTAAAATGCATTCATATTCGCGCTTGTACGGCAATCAGTGACGAGTAAGACATTGCGCAACGGAAACCTCGCTGTGTAGAGGTAACACTAGTTGCCATTTCCTACTCGCTGTTCCTTTAATACATAGACCTATTAAATGCTAAAGAAGCACATCTGTTTTCCTATCTTCTTTATGAAAGGTTCCTCAATTACGTTTGGCTTAATGGCTGCAGCATGCCAAGGTTCATTATCCGGTTATCGATCATAACCACAATTTTGAATGGTTGTATTTTCGTTATAATGAACTGACTGATTTTAAACTGGCTATTTTCTGTTAATTTGATAATTCTCAAATAAATAACCCAAATTATAACATTGGACATACATGTAACATGATTATGTCCCATGAAATGTAATCAAATTTGAGACCAAGTTTTAGTAAAGGAGCGTTAGTGACTTTGAAATACATAATATATATTTGCGCGAACTGCATGACAACTAAGTAAGCAAACTGGATTACTTACAGGAAGAAATAAATAGTTTCAATGGTAAGTTTTCTTTGTATTATGAAGTCCATCCATGTTTAACTCCACCGTTGTAATTAATCCTATGTTAACAGGTCACAAGGTGCATGATGTGAGATGACTAGTCGGACAGCATAATTTAGAAATGCTTATTAAGAAGAATTTCCAGAACAAAATACCATTTTATATACACGTATGTCTTGTCAATGTTGAACGAGATATAAAATAGCACAATATAAATAAATCAGTCAATGTCAAATCAACCTTTTACGTTCAGTTGTTTCACCTAAAGTAGGATTTGTAAAAAGTTCTAGCAAACCTGATTCTGGTGTTTGTTTGTAGACTGATCACATTCCATTTAAAGTCGTACTTACTAATTAAATCAAAGTAGAAAATTAATGGTTTTTTTTTTAAATCATTCAACCAAAATTTATTTGAAAAAATAATATTAATTTTATCTAATTATTGTAAAAACCTTGTAAATCTTTACCTTTTGGCGAAACCACTTGGAATTACCTGACGATTGAAAAGAACTCAAACAATAATCATCTGCCAACACTGCTGCATCATGTAAAACATCAACCTTACTCTCGTCCAAATAGGTCTTGAGATAAGAATGAAGACTCTGCTCTCCACCAAAACTAGCTGCCTCAAACTATTTGACCAGCTCAGAGCTACACCACCTTGCATACACATTGTTCTTCTCTCTAGCAAAATCTACAAAAGTCTTACTCTCTCTTTTACGGGCATTTCTGAATTTCTGATAACTCATAATATTTCAGAAGGTTCCTTTTAACCAAATAAAGAACAGTCCGCATATGCATCCTGAGCTTCACCCACCACACAGTTTGGAAAACCTAGTCCATGACTGCTTAGGCCACTTGAGGTTTTCAGCAACCTTTTTGAATGTAGAAAAAATAAGTCTACTTCTATTTCATAAAACGTGGGTATCGATCCCGCGCATAATGTTGAAATTGATGATGATGCTGAGGGAGATGAAGACTTGAGCTCAGATTCCTTTTCAATTAAAAATGTTCTCGATTCATTTCCTGCTTTTTATACTCATTTCTTCTGTATACTTTTCAAATTTTCCTAAACCAATTTCCATTCCTTTTTATCTTTTCAATTCTTTTTTAACTGGATTTCAAATTTTCTCATTTCCAAAATATTAGAATGCTCTTCTGAAATTATTAACAAAACGTCATGTTAAAAAATTCCCTTATCAATAAAACGGTTCAAAACAATTAATAAATCTGAAATTTCCTTAAAGCATGTTTAGCCTCAAGTTTAAAATGTGCTGTAATTTGCAACAGATCAGATTTGCGCTAGTCAGCGACTGTTTCAAGGGTAAAGGGCTAAAGAACATCCTCATTTTATTATAACTAACCGAAATACACTTTAATTTATGATAAAACTATTTTTCTTCAATAGATGACTATTTTTACAAAATGTTTTACAACAACCCCTAGAAATACTTATCAGAATTAATTCTGCTTAATATGGCTAGCACTATAAGGATGCCATTCATTATCTTTTTATATTTCCAAAGCTACCACAAGTTGAGGAACGATCTATTTAGGTTGCAGACACTGAACTTGACTTTAGTGACCATGTTAAAGATCTAGGAGTCTTTTTGGATTCACACCTCTCCATGGAGAAACAGATTGCTCACATCAGTCGCACCTGCTACTATAATGTCAGATCCATCAGCTACATCCGTCACCTGATAACCGTAGAAGCTGCAAAGGTCCCACTGAACACTTTAAATTTTATATTATATGTTGTAGCGCCTTAAGCTTGGGCAGGCATCTCTGTCTTGATTGCGCACATTAGAATGCACTATTATATTACTATCAAGATGTTAATTCTACAAGCATGGTTTTGATTTACGATCGATTTTATATGGAAATAAGTCATTTTCTGATGAGATTAACTGAAGGTTTCTCTTAATTAATTTCCTTGCTAATTGTTTTTATATAATTACTATCATACTGTTACGAACATGTTGTATGTATGCTATAGTATACTTTTATAGTGAAACTTTCAGTGCAGCCTCGAGAAAGCTTGCGCGATATCGACAGCAAGGTTGTTGACTAGGAAGAGGGACATGTGATGGCGATATTTATTCTGAAATATTTAACATAAATAACCCAGGACATAAGCTGCATTATCACAAGGCATTCCAGACCGTTAGATTTCATATTTGACTCAGATGGACGGTACGTTATTCAATGGTCATGGAAAGTTAGAACCTACAACCTATACATAGTATTCCACCATCATGTTGCGAAATAGTCGTATCTGATTGGCTACTGTAAAAAAAATTCGAGACAGTAAAATATGGTTATACAGTGCTCTATTACTTTGTCTTTTGTGCAAGAATACGCTTGTTGCCAAGCAACGATTGCGAAAGCATTAATTCTCCAAATACTTCCATGCACGAGTGTGTTTTAAATGAGCTGTTTTTTTGTGATCATAATGGCACTAAATATATAATTGGAACAATAAATCTGAAACCAATCAAAATGAAACCCGAAACGATGAAAGAAATTCTGCCATTCAACAACTTCGTATTTCAGCAGCGTTCTTGAATGAGCTTGATTTGGATGAACTAAGGGTTAAAACTGGGCAGTATGTCATCAGGAAACAGTTGAAATGCAGAATAACTTTACCTGAACTTTATTTACAAAAATGACACAATAATACCGATGTCAATTTCTAACATATTGCAAAAATGATCCTGAATGTTGACGCTGCTTGCTAAACGCTATCGTTTTTAGAATAGAGTGAGCTCCCTTTAATGAATTCGCTGTTTTCCCGAAGCCTTATAACAAGCTACCTCATTCCAGATTACCAAAAACTTCACATCTTTATAAATGTTGGACCGTGGAATTTCTGCACGACGTTGAATGACAGGTCTCTACCAAGTCAATGCGTCTGAATACAGTTCCAAATTAAATCGTTGATATAAACAAACTGTGTTTGAAAGTCAGCAGCATAAAACGGAATTAGTTTAGCTGTAGGAACGTTGTAGCAAGCTTTCACCCGTTTGATATCAAATATCTAACTCTTTAAATAAAATGGTATTACATTGAAGTTCGTTTAGTATGCGCTATGTCTTCTTTGAGTATCTCCATAAAGGTGAATGTGTAAAGCAAAGGTGTATAAAAGGGTCACTCCTACCCTCTCTACACTACTGTCTGTCCACAGAGAAACCAACCTCCTGTCAATTTGCCGCATGAAAAAAGTCAACTCTAACATATTTTCCTTGCAGACATAAACCACATGATGCAGAAGCTCCAGCTACTCCTACTCCTGTCTTCACTCCTGGCTGTTCAAGGAGAAACCATTCTCTTGTTCTTCTTCCCATCCATGTACAGCCACATTCGGGGGACTCTAAACGTGGCACAGGAGCTGGTGTCACGTGGGCATGTGGTGTGGAACGCCCTGCCTTCTTTTTTGAGTAATGACGAACGTTTTCAAGTTCCTGGCGTAAAGTCACTGACGTACACGTCAGTGGATAGCTATAATTTTGAACAATTAAAAGAGAAAAGTGTCAACAAATATTTTGACTCTGATCAGATATATTTGCCTTTTGACGAGGCAAAAGAAATCATTCATTTGATTCTTTGTGATGAAACCTTGTATGAAAGGGCCAATAAAGTTCAGTTTGATTTAATGATTTTGAGCTCAGCACCGAGAGCGAGCATGTTGACGATTTTTGCTTATAGACTGAACATACCTTTCATCTATACCGGCGCGAGTTTTAATCCAGTAGCCTCTAGATCTCCTTTTATTTTATCTATGTTTCCATGGGATAATTCGAAATGGAATCCTGAAATGGACTTTCAAGCTCGTATCATCAATTCAATTGTGTTGTTTAAAAAATTTCTGCAAGACCCATATTCCTATTATAGAGCAGTTGCCATATATGCCCCAGAAAAGCCCTACATATCTATAGAATCTCTCACTGCTAAGGGTTTACTGTGGCTCGTAAATCTAGAACCCTTGCTGCATTACCCACAGGCTCTTCTTCCTAACGTCAAGTTTGTTGGTTCCTTGTCGGCCTCGTCGTCTCAGAAACTGCCAGAAAAGTACCAAACGTTCATAGAGGAGGCGAAATATGGAGTGGTCATTGTTTCCTTTGGAAGCAATGTTAAGAAGTTGCCATTGAAAATACAAAGTCGACTATTCGAAGCATTCAAACAAACAGACTACAGATACATCATCAAAACTAATGATGAACAGAATGTCTCTTCTGAAATAATGTTCACAGACTGGATGCCACAGGCAGACCTACTCGCCCATCCAAATGTAAAACTCTTCATAACCCACTGCGGAGCCAACGGTCAGAACGAGGCTTTCCTTAATGGAGTACCGATGCTCGGGTTCCCAATGTTTTCTGAACAACACTTCAATGCTGAAAAGATATCTTACAAAGGTTTTGGGTTGAAGATGAATTTGCGTGCATTTACGGTTAAAGAACTTGTTGGGAGTATAACGGAGCTCATGACAAACTCATCTTATTCAGATAAAATCAAGAAAGCCGCTGCAATAACCAAACTACGAGAAAGGAGTCCAAAAGATGAAGCTGTATACTGGATAGAGCACGTGATCAAATATGGCGGGGAACATCTGAGGTCGTATTGTCAGGACATGCCTCTGTATCAGTTCCTCAATCTTGACGTCATCGGATTGTTGCTCTTCATCCTTCATCTCTCTGTCTTCCTTATATGGAAGTTGTGCTGCTGTTGCTGCAGAAGGTGCTGTAAGCAATCATCTGGAGTAAAACCAAAACGAGACTAAACCTAACATTCAGGATATGATCATGACATCCATTATCGTGTTTATTTGGTACAGTAGCAAATCTTATGTGCACATATTACGAAACAGTGTTAAAGTGACGTCGGACTAATGTTTACCTTTAGAAAAACACTTACATTAAGGAAACTGAGACATTTGACATTAGAAAGTTTGTGTCATGTTCGGAATGGTCACACCTTTTTACAGTAATCAACATCTGAGGTCAAACTGATCATTCGACGGCTTCTTTCACAGCAATGAAAGTAGAAAATGGACGAACGGATATATGTCATATAAATTTAGTGAAAGGAAACAAACATTTGTATATTAATATAATTTCAAATTTGTGTATGCTTATATAAAATCATTATAAAGGACCTTTACTATTTTAGAGCAGAGTCAAATGCTTTCGTCCAGTCATATGAATGTATAGTGTCCAGTTTGAGTACAATTAAAGATTGATTCAGACAAAAAACACTCTTTATATACAATAAAGTGAATGAGTGCATATATTATTGCATTAAAACATGCTTATAATGCATGTGCGTGATTCAAGCACGACGTTTATGCTTTTGCACTACTCCTATGTTTTATAAAATGTACATGAACACGAGCACTCAGAATGCCGATGATGATGTCAGCTTCCATTATATGGACAATGTCAACGTTTTACTTGCTGTGTTAAATGGTTTTTTGTTGTTGTGTTGAATGTTACTTACTTTTTTTTATCATGAACTCTAAGATAGCAGTGCATAATCGGGAGATAAATGTATTGGGCTTGGTTAACGCCTCACCCGATAATCTCAAAAAGAGTAATTTCACCCTCACTTGGTATATATTTAAATAAACTCTGCACTGCTATTTGCACTCTATATATCATTGCAAGAGTACATCAGCACTATTATATATGTCTATGTATGATAACGATATATAGTTATGTAAACGCCCTGAATACAAATGATGTGATACATAGTGGATGCTTTCAATATCGTGAATAATTGTTCTGAACTGGGATTTTTAAAATCAAGTTACTCGCATACAACACTGATCGTCTATGTACATGGATTGTATTACAGTGAACATTACATATCATAGTTTTTCATCTATCTTGTTGTGCTATGTATACAGTCGGAATTTTTGTGGAATTTTTCCGCCATTTTGTTTTTTCAAGTAGCCTTTGACATGACCTTTAAGTGACCTTTAATAAGGGGTACAGGTGACCTTTAGGTCACCTTTGTAGAAAACTAGGTCATGTTATCCATTATAAAATGACCTATCTTTTTTAAGTCATTACAACAGTTGTAAACTAACACTGCAAGGATGAATACTTCAGACAAGAATTCCCTGGATGAAACCTTGACTACTCTTCAAGACCATTATTGTCATCTTGATCTTGGTGACAATGTCTTTGCGACAGCAAAGACATGGAACGATATTGTATACATTGACATCAGGAAGTATACTATGTATGGTAGTGGCAAGTCTTACCCTACAAAACGTGGTATTATGCTAACTCTTAAACACTGGCTTGAGTTTCCTGGAGTTTTCTATTACTTGGAGGAATGCAGTGAGACAGGTGGTTATACACATGTTGGAGCAAATGAGTATGCAACATCAGAAGACCATGGTGTGGATCTTAGGCAATGGGAACAAGATGATGCTGGTAAATTAGTTCCAACCTCAAAGGGTATTCTACTATCTCAAGACCAGTGGAAACGATTGAGAGATTGTTGTGATGTGATGCCAGACTTTGTGCCTGAACTGAGGGACATGATGACATGCCCAACTGACTCTCTTAAGAGTACAGATTCAAATAAACTTATAGAGAAGAAGAACGAGACCCATGAGTCTAAGAACTCGAATGAATCCTTAAAGAGAAAACTACCGGATGATGATGGGTCTCAGTCTGACAAAGAAGTTCCAAACACTGAAGGAGAGGATCATGTAGATCAACAAATACGTCAGATCCGTGAGGAGATGGATAAAGACTACAGAAGATTTGATCAGCAGATGGACTTACTGATTCCAGGGTATAGCAGTTTGGTTAAGGGGAAGAAACCTGATCATTATCCTATTGGTTATATTAAAACCACAGCATCTGATGGAAGACCACAATATGAGGTTGCAACACCTTTCAATACATCAGATGAATCGCCGCCAATGTACCTCGATTTAAGGTCACCACCATTTTCTGATGATGGTAATGATGATGATAGTGTTGACGATGATCATCTTGGTGTAGATGATGAACATTTTCATCAGGGTCAAATGGAGCATTTGCAATGTTCGAAGTGCAATCCTAGTGACTATATCAACTGGTAGAACTCATTCTGCGCTGAGACTTGACTCATTCAAGGACTGGCCTATACATATGACCCCTGGGTGGAACATAAGAGGTGGTCACAAGACTGACTATTTGTATATGGTAGGAGAACCAAACCAAAAGAGAGACAATCCTGGCAAAACATGTTACCTTGGTTCAACAGTGTGATTGGTATACCATGATTTTGTAATAAACATATTGTATGCATTTTTCTTGTGTTGGTCTTCTTTTTGTAGATATATAAATACAGTGAAAATCAATAGGATAGGCCCATTTACCCATCATGGCACCTTACATTACATGATATTTATTATGATCCTTAACATCAGTTATGCCGGACCAAAGAAGTTATTCGAAGCTGTGAAAGCTGAAGGTTAAGATTCGATTTAATTTCACGTTATCTTTTGGGTCTGTCCACTGCAGTCTACCAAAGGTCAAGAAGTGGTAAAAGCTTTGACAGACTTTTGAAAAACACAAGATCGTATACTTGGTATTTTATCAGACTGATATGGGAACTGAATTCAATATAGGTTGACAGAACTTATATAATAGGTCGAGATAATGACTAACCTCATTTGCTTCAGAATATTCAAACTGAACGCATCACCATGAGTCAATACAAACTATTTGTCCCAGACACTGAGAAATGGACTCGTTATTATATGTTACAAGTCCAGGGTAAACTGAAACCATATAATTTTGTCATGAGAGGTGGGGAACAGCAGGGTATAATGTCTGTGGACAGAACATTGGAGCTGTACGATCCCGAGTGGGCTAAAATTTTGGAAGAAAGGAAACGAAAAGAACAGGCAAGGAACATGCCTTATTCTGAGCAACCCAAACTCAACTTTATCTCCCCTACACAACACGTCGTGGAGCAAGCCCAAGCTCAGGAAAAAAGAGTACAGGCAAATTTAAAACAGTCAAAGGAAATCAAAGTTAGAGGAGGTCCAAGAAAACGAATGAAAACAATCTTTAAACTACCAACAACACCAAATTATAAAGTTAGTTTGAAATAAATCATTGAACTGTCAACATGGTGATGTGTCCAGTGTGTGGGGAAGTTTTTTCCAGAACTGACAATATGTTGAGACACAGGAGATCTAAACACAAACCTGCTTTTGAAAATTCACAGTCACAGACAAATACACAGCCAACGACAGACAACCACAGTCAGCAACCATTACCGACGCCGTCCCCTCATGGCCCTCCTCATGGCCCTCCTCCTCCTCCTCATGGCCCTCCTCCTACTCCTCATGGCCCTCCTCTTACTCCTCATGGCCCTCCTCATGGCCCTCCTCCTCCTCATGATGCTACTCATCATTCGACTGAAGAATTCAGGCTATTACATCCCTTTACAATGGTAGTTTCTGGGCCCACTTCGAGTGGTAAAAGTTTATTAGTGAAGCAGTTTCTAGAGAGGATGAAGATTAAACCATATCCAGAACGAATTATCTGGTTATACAAGAGATGGCAGCCTTTGTACAACACAATTCTTACAGACGTTTATCCAAATGTTGAGTTCTTCCAAGGTATTCCTTCTGGCCTTGAAAAGGATGATTTTCTTGATCCTACTATGGTGAATGTCCTCGTTCTTGATGATCTAATGAGTTCAGCGAGTAAGGACCCACGCATAACAGATCTATTTACAGAGGGAAGTCATCATCGCAACCTTTCTGTCATCGCCATCAATCAAAACCTTTTCTATAATAAGAACCCAACACAACGGAGAAATTGTCTCTATTTGATCCTTTTTAACAATCCAGTTGATCAACAACCTATCATGACTTTAGCAAGGCAAATGTATCCCGGAAATTACAAATATTTCATGAATCAATTTCAGTTGGCTACTCAAAAACCGTATGGGTATTTACTTGTCGACCTTAAACCATTTACTTCCAACTCTGATCGGCTCTGTCCTAATGTATTTAGTATTAAAAGAGAACACACACCACAGAATATTCATTTGGAGCGAAATCTCCATAGAGTGCTGACTTGTGAAAATTACCTCTCAAACATGCCTTCCTGTGATGATTGTGGAATAGTATTTCAGGACCATTCTGATCTGCAAAAACATAGAAAAAATTGGTGTCCAGAGAGTGGAGACTCTAGACAGAGTCCTCCTGGATTACCTAATGGGAGAATGAAAAGAAAATTGGAAGAGGATTTCATTACTGTGAAAAAACCACGTCAAATGGAAGATTGTGTTTATTGTGGGCAAATGTTCAGTAATAGTCATAACTTGCAGAGACATCTCCATGATAAACAATGTCCTGAAATGGAAAATGCTACTGATGACGACGATGATGATGATAGTGTTACAAACCATGCTGATAAACCACAGAAAGCAGGTGATCTTGAGGAGCAAGGAATAAGACAAATGTATAAAAGTGTACGTGAGGAAAATAAAGACTTTTTGGAAGAGAAAAGACAACTTTATTTGAAAAGAGGTCTCACTGAAGAAATGATAGATGATAAACTGAAGAAGTTAACATGGAGAGCTTTTAAAGAAATGTATGCACACTTTATTATGTATCTGCACTATTTGCAATGGGGACCAAAGACACAAGGACTTTTGAATCAAGTAGAAGACACCAATGATATATATCACACTGTGTTTTCTAAATTGTACAAATATAAATCTTGGATAGAAGATTTAATTGATGATGACGACGAAACGCTATCTGATGACGAGAGTGAGGTATCGGAGGATGAAGATGAAAGCCAATAGACGTTGTAAAGCAGATTTATAGGAGTGCTCCTTATCCTAAAATCTGCTCATTGAAACGGGGCTAATAAAAAATGTTTGATGTTGTATTCTAGTTTATTATTTGTTATTTTCTTATGATACTCATGACATAAACGTTTTGAAATGGTCTTGGTTTAAACAACTGTTCTACACACTGCAAAGTTTGCATGGAATACTACACTGAATTTCAGTACAGTGCCAGATTTCAGTTTTACAAACACTTGGATGATGGGATTTTTCTTCCTGTAGTAAAAGTAGCCAACCCTGTTATAAGTGATACATTCACACACTCACTGAACAGATGGTTACTTAGTTATTGTACAATTGAGACAATTTTTAAAATACATGAATGTGTTAACTCTTACATACACTCTGTTTGTATGCGATTTATCAATATTTCATAAAATAATACTACAATAACATGCACACATTGTCTTGAAACAATACTTTCAATTTATTCCAATTTATTCCAATTTACCCTGTTAAACATTCACCAACTGTCCCAGCATGTAACTATGTTAACTTGCCAAACAAATCGAAACAATCCTTACTAACAAACTTTAACTACTTGAAAACTCTTTCAGAGATAATACATCATCTCTCTCTCTCATATCCCTTAAAGGGTCCACTAGATGTAATAGAACCCCCATCAACAGTGAAATATCTTGACTGCCCCCAGTGAGAATCACTCAAGTGTGAAGTACTTGAGTAGTTGTTACTCAAGCAGTTCACCCATACACAGGCTTATGGCCCGGTTACTAATTGGCTCTCATTAACTACTTGACCACTATACTGTTGGTTTGAATAGGATGAACACCTCTTTGAGTGACCACTCGGCTGCCTCATTATCTCCTCAACAAATAAGTCATTGATGATTGCCGGTCATTCTCACACATTTTAATTGTAAGATGAAGATTCATTAAGAAGCTGGCAGCTTCAACTTGTGATGTACACATTAAAAAAATATTATATTTGATACTAAATATTTTACACCACTGTATTATAAAATATATGGAAACAAATTATTTAACATAATTTATAAAATATGTAGAGTCTGGTAATTAATACAACATTATTAAAAAATCCACGATTTACAAATGAACATTGTGGGAAAGAATGGGCTTTTATAGGTGTTTTTGATAGGGTCTAAAGGTCAACTGACTATATTTTTCTGTGATACAGGATGTGCCCACTTTAGGATATCTGTTGTGACAGGTCAAAAGTCCAGCTGCCCATCTGTCATATTTTTACCAAAAAAACAGGATGTTCCTACTTAAGGATATTAGTTAATAATGTTGGTGATGACCTGAAAGGCCACCTTTATAAACAATTTACCACAAACAGGATGTGCCCACTTTTAGGTAATTCTATTTTTGCCATTTTTGTGACAGGTCAAAAGTCCAGCTGCCTGTCTGTCATATTTTTACCAAAAAACAGGATGTTCCTACTTAAGTACATTAGTTGAAAATGTTTGTGATGGGCCAAAAGGTCACCTGTCTGAACAATTTACCACAGACAGGATGTGCCTACTTTAGGTTTATATGTTGATCTCATCTTGTTTCTCATCTTAATGAAAACATGATAGATGTCTAATGTAAAATGATTGTATTATCAGAAATATTAAGACCTTACTCTCATAACAAATCCATAACAATATTGCGTACCCACCCCATAAAGTGACATTTTTCTAGAAATGTTAGAGCAAATCTAGAGCAAGATATATGATAACAAACTAAAATGTATGAAAAAACCATATCGCTAATCACTTGTAAATGACATTTTCAGAAAATGGTATTCAGATGTTTAAGCAAACTTGTGCAAAGTCTAGGGTATTATAAATATGCTCATTTATATGAATCTTGTGCCACATTCTTATCTGGGCGCATAAGAACGCATTATGTAATTAAGGAAATGGCTACTGAGGTTTCAGTGTGTCAGTGTTGCCATCCCCATGGGTTTGTAAGCAGCTAAATGGCAAATGATAGACTTGATTATTGTCCTTCACTTTGATATTATCGTTTTAAGCTTTGTGTCCTTTTCTCCCCAAAAACTCCTTTTGAATGAATATGAATAAAGTTACAAATTAATCTACAAATAGAGCTACAAATGGCACATTGATTTGTCATATGGTATATTTTATCCTTCATTCTTGTCACTAACATAGGAGTAAAACATTACATTATTCCAGACTTTAAAAACATGTTCTAAGTCACTCTCAGTTTGTAAGACAAATGTTGCTTTTATTGTTTTATTGTCATAGTGTGGTCAGTATGGCTTCCCCAATATGTAGCCAGTCTACAATCTCTATTCTAGAATAGCGCAGACTGAGTGTAAGTCTTTTATTTCAGATTGAATATTGAATCAATGTTGATATGTATGCCCGTAAAGAAAACTCATGCTAATTTGGTTTATTCAATAAGAATAAGACAATTGACAGATTAACAGAAGTTTAACAAGTTTTATAGTTACTCCATTGAAATTACCCTAACCAGACATTGTTTGTTTCATTCAGTAACTTAAACACACAACGATTATGGATATCACTGTATGTCCAGTTGAAAACTTCCTGTATAGTATAGGGACTGGTCAAACTGAAGGAGTACTTGAGATGTTATATCCTGTTCACTTCCGTCGGCATTTCTACACTTACTGACCACTGGTCAATGACATCTCGGTTAATTTATCTTCAGGCAATTTTAAACACTTCTGTAAAATGTTGTTGTATGAATTATGAATTAGTATGGATAGAAAATTAAAAACCTTAATCCAACTCATTTTCATTTTTCAAAACATTAAGTAAGCTCTTAATCAAAATAGTTAAAACTTGTAAGATATTTTCATTCAAGTTATTGATCACACCTGTCAAATCAAAGTTACCTCAAGTCACATGAGAGGGTACAGGTGACCTAAAGGTCACCTTCATATCATGTGTGAAGGTACAGGTGACCTAAAGGTCACTTGAACCCCATTAATCAAAGGTCACCTACATATCATGTGCGAGGGTACAGGTGACCTAAAGGTCACCTTCTACCTTAATTAAAGGTCACTTAAAGGTCATGTCAAGGCTATTTGAAAAACAAAATGGCGGAAAAATTCCACAACCCCCCCCCCCCCCCCCCCCCCCCCCTCTTGTTACAAATCAAAGTAGGAACCTCTTCAATGATTATACAGTAAATCATGACAGAAGATTCTTCCAACAGAGGTCTGCAATCGAGCTAAATAAAGCACCACCCTTCGTCAAGATAGAAAATAGAGCTTGAGAGGTCATTCCTTTTAAATTCACTTTCCTTATGGCATTATCCGCTGTCTTGTCTCTTTGCAATACGTGAAATGAAAAACATGCTGTATTTGAATTAATTCTAATAACGTTTTAACAGAAAAACAAAACATAAATAGAATATCCATAAAGTAACACATCATTTGTCATTAAATTAATCAAAAAGGTCCTTATGAATATATGAATATGGAAATTCAACCTCACCTATTTCTTGCAGATAGAATACACATAATGAAGAAGATTCAGCTTACCCCTACTCCCGTTGTCATTCCTGGCTGTTCAATTGTGATATTTGGGGAACCATTTATATCAAAATTTACTGTCAAGTCATACTTTAGTTATGCACTGACAATTTCAAAGACTGAGATTCTCCATGGCCGGGAATTCAATGCATTATATTAAAGGTACATCCATTGTATTTCATAAAATTGTATTTGGCTTTAATACGTTCCAACTCACGACACTCAGCTTGCATATTTATCCCAAATTGCCAAATATATCGTAATTGTTAGTTTCCAATTAAAATTGAGTAACATAATTATACATGTGCAGAAACCGAAACTGCACGCCCCATTTGCATGCACAGTGGTTTAGGACCTATTAAACATTATCAACTCAAATTTGTCTTTTTGTCTGTTATAAATAAGATTCCAAAATTATGTTTGACTCATTGACGCGCGCCACACGCTTGTCCGGTTTTCGATCAGAAATCATTACTTTTACTGTCATATCGTCAATATGCTAAGTCTACTATCATCAAAATGGTAGTTTTCGGTAACAGTCGGTACTTCTTGATAAAGTAATACCATTTATAGCGTTTGCAATATGTGACCCCCAACAACACAATTGATGTACCTTTTAGAACAATTTATTTCGGTTTTCTACATCAAGCATACAAATATTAATGATCATCAGAGTCCATGGCTCTAATTTTGAGTTTGAGAGAATGATTGCGCCAAATGTGTTGGCAATTTATTTAAAACATGATTATTTTAAGACATTGATACATGACTCAAGTATTTTACTGTGCTCCTAGATAGACAGATAACTCCTTGCAGTAAGTTATCAGGAGATAAATGTACGATTTCGAGATGGTTGTGGATCTGAAAACCATTCATTTAACTCCCGATAATGTACCGCTACTGCTCCTCTATTACTTATAATTCAATAAGAGAAGCTGATGCTTCTTGGTGGCTGGTTGGTCATTGAGTATACAATGTTTCTTCATTTCACCGAATGCGGAAATTCAACCTCACCTATTTTCCTTACAGACATGTACACATGATGCAGATGATCCAGCTACTCCTTCTCCTTTCTTCACCCCTGGCTGTTCAAGTAGAAACCATCCTCTTGTTCTTCTTCCCTTCCATGTACAGCCACATTCGGGGGACTCTCAAAGTGGCACAGGAGCTGGTGTCACGTGGGCACGTGGTGTGGAATGCCCTGCCTTCAAGTGTTTCAAGATTCTGTGTAAAACCATTGTCTTATACGTCAGTGAATGGATATAAGGCATACTTGTCAACACATATTTTGACTCTGATCGGGTATATGTGCCTTTTAAAGACGCAAAAGTAATAATTTATTTGATTCTTTGTGACAAAACCTTGTATCAAAGGGCCAATAAAGTTCAGTTTGAATTGGTATTTTTGAACTCCGCACCGGAGCGAGTATGTTGAAAAATGTTTGCTTATAGACTGAACGTTCCCTTCATTTATGTCAGTGCGCCTTGTAATCCAGTAGCCTCCAGATCTCCTGTTGAAATGGACTTTCAAACTCGAATCATCAGTTTCTACATGACCCATATTCCTATTCTAAAACAGTCGACATTTACGCTCTAGAAACACCCTACATATCACATGTCACTGCCTAGCGTGTCACAACTTGCAAACTGTACGACGTACAGTGGGGGTCCTATGTCACCTTCTGCGATGACAAGGGTTGGGACCTCCAGGAAGTAACTATCCACCAGGTGGTGGAGTACTAAGTGAATCTCCGCGAGGAGAGGCGGCCTAAGGCACATTTCGGTCCTCTGGGAGGTAATCAGCACTTACCGTCAGGTAGACGAGACCCCCTGAGTGGGATGGAATAAGGAGGATAGCAGACTCCTATATCCGGTTCCAGCTCTCCGCATTTACTCTGAACGCCCACGTTGGCTCCGCCATGGCAGAAAGAGGCTTTTTATACTTCACTCCCAGCAGAGTACTAAGATTGATAGACGAGCCTTGGATGTCTTTGTGCGGTCAGCAATCCTCGAGGCATCAAAGCCAGGGATTAAGCGGCGCCAGCTCGAACCCTCCCTCACATGATCCGGGCGGTCTCGACCACTATGGATTGTCACAGTAACATCGCTGTGGCGGACATCAAGTCGGGCTGTCTTCTTGAAGTAAGGGATGGTCTTCGGAAACCACTACCTCCTAGACTTATCCACGGAAGACCTTGCGGGCGTTGCCAGGCTAGGGCCTCAGGTATTTACACAGCATCCCACATCGGATCCTGCTCCCCTACTTGTGCTTACCGTCAACGACTCACCAATCTTTATTTCCCACCAGGGCCTCCCCTCCTGCGAGTAGGTTCACTCAGGCGTCCGTTCTGTGTTGGAGGATGTCCGAAAACATGCTCCACTGCAAACTAATGGCAAACTTGAGGACATTCTCCTACTTAAAACAAAGTTTAAGTAAACATGTTCCTGCTACTTGAATGCACGCTACAACACACCTTATCACGTGCAAAACTAATGGCGACTTATATACTTATATTATATGTATTTCATGATCTTCTCCGAATTGTCAGTTAAACAAGTTGACACGTTAAAACATGCTGAAAAAATCAGGCGTTTCCCTAGTGAATGTCAAGTTTGTAAACATTATATTTTGAAAGGGTGAATAGATAACAGTTTTCGAATTAGAAAATCAAAACCACCATGCCTAGTATTCATAAATGAATGATAAAATGATGGGCAATTCATATTTTTACTTTTTTATTTATACCACCATGTTTTATTTTTTCATATTGTTAAGTTAATGACACTTTATCGAATGTATGTCGATTTTTTAAATTTAAGATTACACTCTATTAGGGCTACATTACGCTATTATTCAGTATCTTTTATCTTGAAATTTTAAGGTCTAACCTTGAATTCAAGGTAATAAGTTGAAATTTAACTTAATATTTGGAAAATTCAAGTAGGTATCTTGAAAATTCGTCTTTGTATCTTAAATTTTACTTAGTATCTTTAAACATTAATTAAGTATCTTAAAAAATAACTTAGTATCTTGAAAATTTAATTTAGCATCTTGAAAATTTAATTTAATATCTTTAAAATTTGATTTAGTATCCTGAAAATTCATATAACTATTTGAAAGTTAAACTTAATTTTGTTGAATATTCAACTCTAAAATTGCAATATAATTAGTGTTTCCCTTTAACTACAAGTTGAATATACAGCAATAACTAATTGTAATTATACGTTTAAATGTTCTTATTTCAACTTTTAAAATTCAATATGAACAACATTCAAATCTTGTAAATACATTGTTTTATTATTATCATTGTACCTTGTAAACTTTCGAGTAAATAAGTTGAGTTTTCAAGATATTTAGATGATTTTTTCAAATCATTAAGTTGAATTTTCAAGTTACTAAGTTGAATTTTGAAGATAAAATGTCCTGAATAATATCGTAGCTTGGTCCGTGATTAAGTTGAATTTTCAGAATAATAACATGAATTGTCTTGATTCTATGATGAATTTTCAAGAATAAATGTTAGAAGGTCAAACATCTCATACGACCCGATAAACCGTATCCATAGAATACGGTTATCCATATTTTAAAAAAATGATGCGACGAATAACGCGACAGTGGTGTGGAACTCTTCAGTGTGAGAGGTAGATTTTTTTGTCTCATGCGAATTTGAGAGTTCAGACAGCAAGATGGTTGACCATTCTACCATATTTAAAACTCTACTTAGAATGTTTAGGTAGCTACATCAGTCAGATCAGTTGAACTACCTTCGAGCGGTCATTTCAACGTGAACACCTTAAAATGCCCGCTCGAAGGGAAATGGACTCGCATGGCTTAACCGAACAATGAACATTCGGTTTAGAACTGTTTTTATTGATTCAGGAGTATAATTTAGCCATTGGGAACACTTATTTACCTTTTCGTGCAATCTTTTTAGTTCACTTAGAAAGACGCGCTGCGGCGCCTTTAAAGTTTTCCGGACAGACGGACAGACATGTTTGTCTTATTCAGGACTGATATCTCCTAACATATCTCTTTATAAACTGTTTGAGAGGCATTCTAGAAGTTGGTGTGATGAAGAAGACTATATTTATGGATGATCAACTTCTTTATTAACAATATACCGAAACGTCGCTATTGTTAATAAAGAAGTTGATCATCCATAAATATTTTTCTTCTTCATATCTCTTTATCATTTCATGGAAAATTCATACTTTTGAGTGACTATTATATACATGTATATTCCCTCACAAAGACATCATCATCAGTTTTTAACGATGTCATAGGTCTATCTTGATTCGTGCATATTGCTCCAAATTAGGAGATACGTTGTCATAAAAAGTAGAAAGTGTAAATATGAATATGAGAATAAGAGTGAGTTTATTTCTGTATGAGGGCCAGAGGCCCATTATTCAAGTACAGTAGGTGTGATACAAAGTGATACAAACGCCATAACAGCATACACATGAAACAGCAACAGCAACATTACCAAAGTATTGCTGTCGCCTTTCCACTCCAAGAAATATATACATATTAAGACACAAGATGTTATTACATGAGTAGATCTAGTCTATATAACTAAATACAAGGGACATTGTAACTTCTAACTTGTCTAGACCCGTATATTTACTCTCAATGTGAGTATGTTTCAAGTAACTACAATGTTTTCAACTGGCTAAATTTGTCAAAGTTTGCCGCTTTTTTCTTGAGCACACCTCTCACAAAAATGTTGGACTAGCGAAATCATTTCCACTTAGACATGGGTACAGTAATACAGAAGTACAGTAGTACAGTAATAGTCGGTTTTAAACTAGACTTGTGGTTGTTGAATAACAATGAACCTAGGAGATTTTACAAACGCAACTATTTATCGTATAATTTGTGTTTTGGGCATGCATTGAAATGCAACAGAGGTTAAAATTGAAGATATGAGAGGAGGAAGTTCTGTGGAAAGATAATGGACTATAAAGTTGACTGGGCTTTAGGCAAAATAAATTAAAAACATCGCATACTTACATTTTCTATATAATCACACATTATTGTACAACAAAATGTTTCTTCTCAACCAATGGTTCGTATTTAGTCAAAGCATGCATTGAAGATATAACAAGTATATATAACATCACTTGCTTACAGGTTTATCATAGTTCATTTACATAAAAAGTGAACAAAGGTTAGTCTTCTTAGTGTACCTATCTTTTTACTGGTAAATAATGTCTTCATTTTAAGAAAAATTGGTCTAGTATAAAAATAAGGTTTTAGATATCAAATTCCTGTATTTGTAAAATGGGAACAGATAAATAAATAATGAAACTCATTACCAATGTCATTAAAATTACAGACTTTGCAAATTCTATCATGCTTTGGGATATTTTCTGCCTGTTTCAATGGGTAAGTTATGGTAAGCTGATATCTGCTAAATCTTAAATCTACATGAGAAAGGGAGCTATACATAATACTTTTAATGATTGATAGACCGTAGAAAACCACACTTGCTTAAATGAATATTCAAGCTTGATTTTTACAAAACATTTCAGTATACTGAGATCTTCGAAGTTTTGGAAATTCAATAACTTAGTCCAATTTCGTCAAAAATGTTTTTGATATTCATTAACCGTTTATGCTAAATTTTCCCAAGAAGATTATCGTTAAAAAGCAATTTTAAAATTATTAAATAAAATCGACCCTAAAATAAAATGATTCTTAATTGCAAGTGGGTATCTTCCGAATTCCCCGTATAACATAAAGTTTTGGGTACTTTTCCTTCAGGGTACTAAAAGCTTGAGAAGATGTATGTACACTTTTTCAAGAGATTTAACATTTTAAAATCCTCAAACCTCACAGCCACACAAAAGAATAGGTAATACAATGGAATCAAATTAACGCAGTTGTAATTAATATGTTAGATGGAGTTTTCGGCCCTTGCTTAGAACAAAAAACATTGCTTTTGTGGCTTTTTCAAAAGCTTTTTCTTTCGTTAATGTGATGTAACACTAAAATGTAACACCTTCAACACAGGCTGGAGGTTTCGGTTTTTCTCTAGATGATTGCTTACAACAACAGCAGCACAACTTCCATATAAGGAAGACAGAGAGATGAAGGATGAAGAGCAACAATCCGATGACGTCAAGATTGAGGGACTGATACAGAGGCATGTCCTGACAAAACGACCTCAGGTGCTCGCCGCCATATTGGATCACGTGTTCTATCCAGTATACAGCTTCATCTACTGGACTCCTTTCTCGTAGTTTGGTTATTGTAACGTATTTCTTGATGTTGTCGGAATAAGAAGAGTTGACCATAAGTTCAGTTATACTTATAACAAGTTCTCGGACTGTAAATGAACGTAAATCCATCTTCAAGCCAAAACCTTTGTAGACTACCTTTTCAGCATTGAAGTGTTGTTCAGCAAACATCGGGAACCCGAGCATCGGTACTCCATTAAGGAAAGCCTCGTTCTGCCCGTTGGCTCCACAGTGGGTTATAAAGAGCCTTACATTTGGATGGGCGAGCAAATCTGATTGTGGCATCCAATTTGTTAACGTTATTTCAGAAGAGACCTCTTCTACTATATTAGTTTTGAAGATGTATCTGTAGTCTGTTTGCTTGAATGCATCTATAAGTCGGTTGTGTATTTCCAAAGTCAACTTCTTGACGTTACTCCCAAAGGAAACAATGACTGCCCCATTTTCCGCTTCATCCATGAACTTTTGATACTTTTCTGGTAGTTTCTGTGGCGAAGAGGCCGACAAGGAACCAACAAACTTGACGTTAGGAAGAAGAGCTTGTGGATAATGCAACAAGGGTTCTAGATCTACGAGCCACAGTAAACCCTTAGCAGTGAGAGCCTCTAGGGATATGTAGGGCTTTTCTGGGGCATAAATGGCAATTGCTTTAGAATAGGAAAATGGGTCATACAGCGAATATCCTAGAACACCAATGGAACTGATGAAACGAGCCGGAAAGTCCATTTCAGGATTCATGCCCCAAATTGGAACAGGGTATGTCGATAAAACGAAAGGCGATCTTGTAGAAAATGGTTCGAAATACGGTCCAATGTACAGGAAGGGTATACCCAGTTTATAAGCAAGAATAGGCAACATGCGACCAGTTGGTAGAGTACTGAAAATAGCTAAATCAAAGTTGATTTTAATGGCCTCTCGAATTAAAGCTTCATCACGAAGAATCAAATCACACATTTCTCTAATTTCCTCGAAGGACAGATATAATTGTCTGGATTCCAAGTAAAGGTGAATACTTTTGTCGACCGTTGCCTCAAATTTATGTTTATCCGTCGACGTATACACCAACTGTTTGACACCAGGAATTTGAAAACGTTCATCATTGACCATATATGTTGGCAAAGCAATCCACAACACGTGACCACGTGACGCCAGCTCCTGAGCTACATCAAAACTGCCCCGCATCTGACTATAGGAAGGGAATAACATCAGTAAGATGGTTTCCCCTTGAACAGTCGTCAGTGAAGACAAGAGAAGAAGTAGCTGTACCTGCTGCATCGTGTGTACTCTGTAATAGAACAGAAACTGCAATGGATTCTTGAAACGTAGAGATAATGTTTAATTGAAATATGTATCACATATGTAACACATTTGGTAACCTTTTTCGTAGCCTTCATCCTCAGTGTAAAACTTATCTAAGTTCGGTCATATTTTAATTAAATTTAGTTAGAGGTAAAAGCAGAATGATTTTAGAAATTTATAAAGAATACTAAACTCCGTCCCGTTTAATAACATATTTATGAAACGAGTGGATGGTTTTGGTACCATTACCATTACCATCCACGAGTTTCATAAATAATTTATTAAACGGGACGGAGTTTAGTATTTTATTTATTACACGCTCTAAATTAATGAAATATGTATTTAAAGTTCACTCTTCTTCTCTTTAGATGTGCGTAGGGATACATCTCTTACCATGGACGCATAACGCCATCTCACTAAGCACCAAAAACAGACCAAGCAAATATTCGTTAATAACAGTTTCAATTTTGAACAATACAATTTCAAAACACTCATTTCATTGTCTTTACGTTGAAACTATAAGAAGCGCAAATTGGCGAGTAAACAAAAACATCGTATAAATCTCACTAGATCTTATGAATGATGTCAGGTGATTGTGACGTCATCGGAATGCGACTGTTTTCAAGCGCGATTCAGTTAGGCTAGTTACAGCTGTACGTAGCTGCAGTTGCTTTGCCAAAATAGGCTCTGTAACACCCGGATGACAATGATACGGAGGAGTAAAGTTACATACAGTTCTGCGGCTAGTTTTATCTTGCGAAATTGTAGGGAACATTGTTCTTGTTGCTGATGAAGTTAACATTGACGGCACACATTGCAACAGAAGCGCCGAAAATGGAGTTCCGACATTTTAGCAAACGTTAAAATGTTATATCAACATTGACAGTTACATTGAAGAATTTTTTATTCATTTATCTTGGTATTGTATATTCTGTAATAACAGACAGACATGAACAATGCCTCCACAACGTGGAACACTTACGTGTCGACATGAAGTTATTTGTTTACATTCTAAACAATCAAACCCATCCCGCAAAAAAAGGAGAAGAAAATATCACAATGTACCTATAAAGATTACAATGTAGTCGCATTAATACTCAACTGACGATTGTCACAGGTTTCGTGGGTTCAACAAGAAGTTTATTCCTTGTGAATTTAGAATCTAGACTACATTTATAAACTAATGCTACGTCAAGTTGCATGACAAAGCAATGCAAATGGCGGTCAAATCGCGAGAGCGCTTACGAGATTACCTGTCAAGGGAACTAACTCTGAATCAACCAAGTGATACTGATTGACAGTAAATTGTGATAGAAGCGTCCGTACAATACAATCATAAAATTTTATGTGATAAAACGTGTAGGTAGAAATCCAGTGTTATCCCAAAAGATACGTGACTACTGGAAAGTAGTTCCGACTACGATCGCTTTCGCGTGCAATGTTTCAAAACAGTGTTGAATAACATTTCAATGTTTCACAATAGTAGTATCTTCAAAGAGAGTGTAATAAAAAGTATAAGGACATTAAGCATTTGTGTATATCCTATATGTTATGCATTCATGTATTTTATATCCTTAAGCTTTGTCTTAACACGTATAATTATATCATACATCCATTGTCTTTACAACGTATGTATTATTTATCTTATAATGAAGGATATGATCGATAGAGAGTTAGCAATCTGACAAACCTGATATTCAAATGTGGAAAATGTGCACATTAACTTAATTACACGAACCACCTTCGATAATCTCCTCGTTTGAAACCTATTTATAAATGTTATAAGTGATGAAGTCACTACGAACACAGGGGAACAGGTTCTTTTCAGCGCTAGTGAATTCGTAAATATAATCTGATACAGTACAATGCGTTGAATCACATTTTCAACAATGTCAGGATAATTCAGGCATCATTAGATTTGTTTAGAGATCATAATGTAAGTTGAGCATATAACTTTACTATATATCTTCAATAGAAAACTTCAGTATATAACCTCAGTATACAGCTTCAGTATCCAACTTCACTATATACATCCGTGATGACATGAACTACTTGTGATAAGGTGAAGCTCTTGAAAACAATTTGTCCTCTTACAGTTTTCATGTCATTTAAATTACGCATAGTGGAGTTCTTGATGATAATGACCATGATAGCAACTTTGAAATGATATATCAAACATCTTTAAAGCATGTGTTCAATTATGTACACATATTCCTCCATCATAGATGATTAACAATATGTAATAATCCCCCTCTCCGTCCCCTCCCCGACACACAACACACCTACACAATCTAATCACACTATGACGTTAATATGCATAGCTTTATCTACATCGTACACTGAAATATCTATACATCAATCATCAATAAACATACTGTGTAACCACTGATCCAATATACAGTATTACTTCATATAATCCTATATACAATTTAAGTGTTATACCTTACTATTATTCCATACACACCTCAATTTCCTGCGAAAAGTCCCGTGCCGCGTCTAACTATAAACCTGGACCACTACTGGTGACTGTATTATCGTATCAAGGCCTGTGTACAGGGTAAGATACGACTGGATGAACACGACTCATTCTCAACAAAGCAAACAACTCACTTGCGAGTTGTGACCAACTGACCATTGAGATTAATACGCTAATCCCAACACCGAGTTGATTATTCTAAAATTTTGGCGAAAAGAAAACATGTGTATACATTTCGTTTTAATACATTCGATGTTTCAGCAGTTACGTTTTAATTCGTATTGCATTCGTATGCTGACTCAACGAGAACGGTTACATGCCAATTGGACGTCTCCCTAGTTGACTGTTTCTAGAAGGACAACTCTAATCCTGGTTTATAATAATGATAATGATGAGAGTACTTATACCGCGCTCACGAACGGTATGCTCAAAGCGCAAACACATTATTACCGCGTTGTAAGGACCAACTTCGTTAATTTGTTTATTCTCAACTCAATCGGAGTATACAACAGGTTGCCAATTAGGGAGACTTAAAGGTGACCACTCACATTGCCTTCACTTCCATACCAGGTACCCAACTGTACTGCTGAGTGACAAGAAGTCCACTTTGAGTACAGTCACTTGCCCAAGGTAACACCACAAGTCTTCACAACTCATGTCTCTGTGTGGGGCAGGGAATCAACCCTTCAAACTCTCAGTTTAACAAGCAATGAAGCGTGCCACCCTGCCATTCGGAGAGCCGCGCCGGTTCTTGCTGAACGTCACATAGCGGTCAACTGAGCTATGCACAGGACAACATCCTTATATTGTCAGTGTACCAATTTGTATCCGTAAATATGATGGTGATAATAATGATATGTTTGTATAAAGGTCCAAACATGATTTTTTGTTTTTGATTTGGAATATGAATCTGATTGCTATTTGAGGATGAAATAAATAAATAATGTTCTCGTCGCATCTCTTCATATTTACTTTTGGTAAGATGTTACGAAGTGATGAATAAATGACGTTAAATTATATGTCGTTCACATGTTGGGGAGGGACTAAAGTTCACGTGAAATGCATTTTTCACAAGAATGACAGATTATTACCTCTACGTACATTATATAGCAAAATCAATAGAGCATAACATCCAGACAATATACATTTGCATTTGATTATTGAGAAGATTTTAATTTACCAATTTTAACAATTCCACAATCAGCGCGGCTAACGCATTGAAAGTAATCCTTGAGGCGCAACTGCGATTAACCGCAGGGTCGTCTGTGACCCGCCAGACAGCTGGCGTCCGTGGAGGATCATTAATTAATTAATGATGATTATCACTACCCCTAGATGAATTTATGAGGTGTGTTAAATCGCCCAAAACACATGTCTATACAATAATTATGTAATTGTCATCTGCGGAGTTACCTAGTTGGATATCTAAACATTCGATATATGGACAATTTAAGTTGTTTTATTGAAGATTTGTTTGTGAAATTAACTATCAAAATGTTGCGAAATTACGTTGAATTGAGACTATCGCCGATAATTAGATTACTCCAGTGACGTCACAGTGACGTCGCTTCAGGGACCGCACCCCCGCAGATTTTCATTCTGGCCGCCGGGGCTAAATGAGGCGGTTTTTTTTAAAAAGCCGTATATAAGTAATTTATGGGATGATACAGAAATTTAAAATCACATTATCACAGTGATAGACACGGAATATTCTTGTTCTTGCGTGTCTGTTAACTATCATATTTCAAATTCGCGTCGGTATATAACGTTTATTGTTTGTTGCAGTATTCGTGTCTGACAGGACAACGAAACGTTCTCAATTTAACATCTCTGACCACAAAACTGCCATTATACATACTCCGGTGTAGTAATGCCACATAATTATGACATAATTATGTTAATTACTTCATGGTTTAATAATATTATCAGTTTTAGACGTCATTGCATTGTGAGTCGACCATGGCCGGATATCGTACACAATCAACTGTCAAAGCGATATCGATATCGAGCTCACACATGTTTTTGATTGGATAAATAGAGGGTATTTGACATTTCTCGTCGAATACCATGTATATCTCATCGAACGAAGTAGAAAAGCATATTTTCACGAGTGGCGTAGCCACGAGTGTAAATATACTTTTTCTACTTCAAGAGATGAGATATACTTGTATTCGACGAGAAATGTCAAATGTTCTATTTGTTATATTTATCCATTTATATCGAAATTCACGTTATTACAATGAAAGGAGCATCCATGCTTCCCTTGCTTTATCGCGGTCTTCTTATGACGTCATCCTATTGTTACGATGACGTCATATGATCGAAAGTGTTCTTTCACGCAGTAGAATAACATGTTATTTCACTCAGTGAAAATACGGCTTTTATTTTAACCGATACATGCCGTATTTCACCACTGAAAATATAATAATAAATTAGATTCTCTTACAATGCCAGGCATACAGTTAAAGCATTCAGGTAATATTTTATTGAATAAACAGTTACAATCTGAATTCGATAACAAATGAACCAAACCAATGTTTATATTGTTGCTAAGGTAAATTATAAGATCCTTATATGTTTAAGTCAACGTCATTTGTCATTGCAATGCTTGCTTACGCTTACCTTCATTGGTTCTAATACACCAAGCGTTATACAGAGAGACTTTCATAACTTACAAAACTATTTTGACTTAAGAGGACAGCTATGAAATAAATACCAATCCGAAATGAATATACCATTAAGTTAATTCGGGTTCTCCATTTAAACAAATTACCCGAGGAATACTCCTGGGAACCCTGACTTGTAGACAACGAGTCGCTTAATGGCTGGTGCTAACTGGAGCATGTTATTAATTCCTATAACAGTCGGGATTTAAGAATGAGAAATGGCTTATACTACTGCGAGTAGACAAGGGTCATTCCGTCCGTCTGGTAATTTTCCAAACCAGTTTTTTTAAACAACTCTTAACCGTATTCTCTCCAAGTGTTCAGGCCCATTTGCAGCTCTGTGTGATTTCAGTGTTAGTTGTCCCATTGATACGTCACTTTTTGGTTAGAGCTCGTAAAAAGCTCTAACGTTGTAAGAGCTCTAACCCTATGTACGTGGAGCGTAAACTGTCTGCACATGCGTAAAAAGAATGCTGGGACGTAGTTGTCATGGCAATTTTATACTTTCTAAACTTGGACATCCAGCATACGTTCAATGCAAGCTCCAGGGGAGGGTATCGTATTTATATTATTTCTGAATGTGCACACTATCATTGGTGTAAGTTTGACTTACATTAACAAGAAAATGGAAATTAAAATTTGATATAGTGTTGATTTCACCGCGAAAGATTTACTATCGTTTTCTTCCAATGATGAACTCGTAAAATAAACATTGTATTACACTGGGGTTCGTTTACTATTCTATTTTTGTACATGGTAGTTTATAGTGTATATTACTATACAATTCATGTCGTGACCTAAAATGTTTGTCAATGTCTGCAGGTAAATATTACCCACATAATTATAATTTCAATTTATGCACCATAACTGTTATATACTGTTCTGGTAAATAACGTTTCATGGTGTGTGACTGCTGTCTTTGTTGGGTGATATTTCATAACAAATATACAAAGTCTATATAAAATAACCCCCTTACTGTTAATCCTGTTTTGGAATAAATGAACTGACCCGTGTGTGGTTGTGTACGAAACTTTTTAACGAGTCAGTTCATATATTCTTGACAGGATGTGGTTGTGAACTATGCAGATAAGTATGTGCCATAGTCAAATGCATCTGATTTCTATTAAAAATCGAGACCAATTGAGGTGAGTACTTCTTTTGCCTGGCAGTATATATTCTACATGGTTTATTCTTTCTTCCGCTTTGCTGTGTTTGCTGCGTAGACATTTACCATTTAATGTTTGGTAAAAATGATAATAATGTTGGCGATCGAGTTAAACCTCTATAATGGTACCGTAAAATATCGGTATACAGTTTTCAAAAACATTTTTGAAATGTCAATAACACGTAGCAAAACTACAGTTAAACATCACTTATGAGGCCATATTAAATTTACCCCTATAGTAAACAAGTCGTCGGATTCCGGGAACCAGAATCTTTTTCAGAACCTTTACAAGCTACATTTACTCTACGGACAGAAAAGACATATGTGCTTTTCATTCTTATCTCAACTTAATACATAAATATATGTACATTCAGTAATATACATATGTCTCATCAAACAGTTGTTTACGTATAAACTAATTAAATGTAAATGCTAGGGGAGAGTCCATTTCAAAGTGAGACAGAGAGACAGACACGTACACATGCAGATTAACACATTTTGTTCAATAAAATAATTATTTTGAATAAAAGAGAAGTATTTTCTTCAAATGCTGGTGTCTTCCAGTGCTGATGCATTTGAAGCGTAATAAAATCCTTTAAAAGTGATATGGAAGTGATGAGTTGAGATAATATTCAACAGGTATAAGAGATTTATATATATTCCTTTTATATGAATAAGAATCTGAAAGGTGATTTACATTTTCCTAAATCCAATTTTGTTGTAGGTTTTGTCTTGTTTTAACAGTGATAAGAACATAGTTTTTTATCTCAAACATCCTGGTTTAACCATGCAAATCCAAATATGAATAAACTATGTTCACTGCGGGTAGCCACAGAGGAGCGTCCAATACCACCTAGGGCAGTAAGTAATCTGTAGCACTGAGGGTTTGCATCAAAATACACCAGAACTTGACAGATCTTGTCATATCTGTTTGCTGCAGTGGAGATCTACCACGTTTGCCAAGCACCGCTACATTACAGGTCATATTCTTACCACAGTATAAGAGTAACCATACTGTAAAATACTTCTAATAAATAGTTACAATCAATATCACCAAGTGTGCTCTATTACATATGAATTGCTATTATATCTTTAGAACTCTGTGAAGTCAAACATCTATAGGAGGGTAGAACAATGTTATCACCATTGCAAGTCCACTTTCTATAACTTCTTTAGGGTCCACATTTTCTGAATACCATCACTTTTGTTGTTCTTCATGTTCACTTTGTCCAGTTTCGGAGCAAAATAGTTTAAGAGCAACAATATTCTTTTCAAGTGGAACAGCTGAATTATATACAAAACAAACCAACATAATATCAAAATCTCCTGAGATGAAAACACCTTCTCCTCCCACATTTTACAGTTGTTTCAAGAGCTTATTTATGCATTTCACAAATAGCCGAGGGCTTAATATACAGTCCTGAAGGCAGAAAATAATTAATCAGTTAGTCGGTTTGAGCCTTTTGTACACGAACATATGCTTGAATACATAGATGAAATCACTTTTAAAAATGTCCCTCAATCCCAATTTGTTTGTGTACAGCGTGCGAGATAGCGAACATTTTTTGCGCTTGAAAAAATAGACTCATCCGTTATTAAAACTGGAAATCAGAGTTACTAATAATTAACCTATCATTTTCGGTCGTACAAATCTATGAGAAAATGAAAATTTAAGATACAGATTTTTGGCAATCCACCGATATGTTTATCAGAATACTCACAATTTCTTTAAAAAGGCTGTGGAAAACTGTGTATACGAGTTTATCATTGGTAACCAACTACACCTAATCGTTTGTTGAATTATGTCAATCTCATTGAAATCAGATCGAACATAACACTCGTACTTCGCTGCGTTATGTTACGTTCGATCTGATTTCAATGAAATTTGCATTATATATCTATGTTTATTATGCATTATATAACTATGTTCATTATGCATTATATATCTATGTTCATTATGCATTATATAACTATGTTCATTATGCATTATATATCTATGTTCATTATGCATTATATATCTATGTCCATTTTGCATTATATATCTATGTTCATTATGCATTATATATCTATGTTCATTATGCATTATATATCTATGTTCATTATGCATTATATATCTATGTTCATTATGCATTATATATCTATGTTCATTATGCATTATATAACTATGTTCACTATGCATTATACATCTATGTTCATTATGCATTATATATCTATGTTCATTATGCATTATATAACTATGTTCATTATGCATTATATATCTATGTTCATTATGCATTATGTATCTATGTTCATTATGCATTATATATCTATGTTCATTATGCATTATATATCTATGTTCATTATGCATTATATAACTATGTTCATTATGCATTATATATCTATGTTCATTATGCATTATATATCTATGTTCATTATGCATTATATATCTATGTTCATTATGCATTATATATCTATGTTCATTATGCATTATATAACTATGTTCACTATGCATTATACATCTATGTTCATTATGCATTATATATCTATGTTCATTATGCATTATATAACTATGTTCATTATGCATTATATATCTATGTTCATTATGCATTATGTATCTATGTTCATTATGCATTATATATCTATGTTCATTATGCATTATATATCTATGTTCATTATGCATTATATAACTATGTTCATTATGCATTATATATCTATGTTCATTATGCATTATATATCTATGTTCATTATGCATTATATATCTATGTTCATTATGCATTATATATCTATGTTCATTATGCATTATATATCTATGTTCATTATGCATTATATAACTATGTTCATTATGCATTATATATCTATGTTCATTATGCATTATATATCTATGTTCATTATGCATTATATATCTATGTTCATTATGCATTATATATCTATGTTCATTATGCATTATATATCTATGTTCATTATGCATTATATATCTATGTTCATTATGCATTATATATCTATGTTCATTATGCATTATATATCTATGTTCATTGTGCACTATATATCTATGTTCATTATGCATTATAAATCTATGTTCAATATACATTATATAACTATGTTCATTATGCATTATATATCTATGTTCATTATGCATTATATATCTATGTTCATTATGCATTATATATCTATGTTCATTATGCATTATAAATCTATGTTCATTATGCATTATATAACTATGTTCATTATGCATTATATATCTATGTTCATTATGCATTATGTATATATGTTCATTATGCATTATATATCTATGTTCATTATGCATTATATATCTATGTTCATTATGCATTATATATCTATGTTCATTATGCATTATATATCTATGTTCATTATGCATTATATATCTATGTCCATTATGCACTATATATCTATGTTCATTATGCATTATATATTTATGTTCATTATGCATTATATATCTATGTTCATTATGCATTATATATCTATGTTCATTATGCATTATATATCTATGTTCATTATGCATTATATATCTATGTTCATTATGCATTATATATTTATGTTCATTATGCATTATATATCTATGTTCATTATGCATTATATATTTATGTTCATTATGCACTCTCGGGAGGCACTCCAGCATGACGAGTAAATGTTAATGCTCTGTTTCTGTCAACTCTATCGAGCTCCAAGCTGTTCAGTCACTAGCCACCTTGTACCTGGCCCACACAGATCATCATGAAATATGCAGGACTCTGGTTACTAGCCAGTACTTTCAGAGCCTGATATTTTTTTACACATACATGTTGCTTACAAGTTTAATTGACCTCGTTCGAAAGCTGATGTGATTAGGACCAATACCAACATCTAATGATACGCCCTGTTAACACCAATGTCCCGAGTGAAATTCATATTCTTTGTCACGAGCCTTGGTAAAGAGCAAATAAAACCTTTTTCACTCGGGACAAAAACTATGAATGGCTGGAGTAAAATATCCTATTTATTACCAACTGATATGATTATTCTGTTTTAAGATAGGTTTTGTTGTCCCTACAAAGGAATGGAACAGTAGAACAATATCAACCTTGTCAAAGCCTGAGTTAATGATATTGTGAAAATAAATGGTAATATCTTGAAAACATATTTGAAACCTTCTATTAACCATAATAAAGGGATATAAAACGACACACAAGGATAAACATGCACCGATGTAGAAACATTAACTTAAAGAAGAGAAAAAGGATATGTAGTCGACAGAGGATTAACCAATATAAACACGTCCTTTTTGTTTTACTCTTTACATAATTTATTGTCAAAGTTTACAAAATGATAATTGTTTAATGAATACAATGCCCTATAAATGTGATACATCTATACATTGTGATTATTCTAGTTTTGGTTTTTCTACAGAAGATTTCTTACAACATCTTCTCAAGCAACAGCAACACAACTTCCATATAAGGAAGACAGAGAGATGAAGGATGAAGAGCAACAATCCGATGACGTCAAGATTGAGGAACTGATACAGAGGCATGTCCTGACAATACGACCTCAGGTGCTCGCCGCCATATTGGATCACGTGTTCTATCCAGTATACAGCTTCCTCTTTTGGACTCCTTTCTCGTAGTTTGGTTATTGCAGCGGCTTTCTTTATCGTTTGAGAGTAGGATGTGTTGACAATAAGCTCGTTTATATTTCTGACCAGTTCTTCTACCGTAAACGAAAGCAGGTCCATTCTGAAGCCAAAACCTTTGTAGACAAGTTTTTCAGCATTGAAATATTGTTCAGCAAACATTGGGAAACCGATCATGGGCACTCCGTTTAGAAATCCTTCGTTTTGTCCATTGGCGCCGCAGTGAGTTATGAAGAGTTTTGTGTTTGGATGGGCGAGTAAGTCTGCCTGTGGCATCCAGTCTGGTAACATTATTTCAGAAGAAGCGCCAGACTTCTTATCTGTCTTGAAGATGTATCTGTAACGTGTTTGTGTAAAGGCGCTAATAAAGCGATCACTGAGTATCTTGGGAAATATCTTGACGTTACTTCCGAAGGAAACAATGACCACTCCATTTTTCGCTTCATCCATGAACATTTGGTAATTTTCTGGCAGTTTCCTTGGGGAAGAGGCCGACAAGGAACCAACAAACTTGACGTTAGGAAGAAGAGCCTGTGGGTAATGCAGCAAGGGTTCAATATCTACGAGCCACAGTAAACCCTTAGCAGTGAGAGACTCAAGGGATATGTAGGGTTTTTCTGGAGCATAAAGTGCGACTGGGTGTGATTTTGAAAATGGATCCACGGTTACGAAGGCAGGTAATCCAACGGAGCTGATGACACGAGCTTTAAAATCCATTTCGGGGGTCCATGGAAAAATAGCAAAAGGGAAGGTAGATAAGACGAACGGGCTTCTGCTCGCAGTTGGGTCAAATGATGGACCCATGAACACAAACGGAAGACCAAGTTTGTAGGGGAACACAGTCAACATGCGTGCTAGAACTAACGTACTGAGAATAACCAAGTCAAATTTCTTGCTCGAAGCTATTGAGAAGAACTCTTTATCCCGGAGAATGTCATCACAAATGTTCCTCACCACATCAAACGGTACATAATACTTCCCGGAGTCAAAGTACTCGTCTAGAATTTTATCAACGAACATGTGCTCAATATCAAAATCATCCAATGAAGTGTAGACCAATGGCTTCACGCCAGGAGCCTGAAGACGTTTGTCATTGGCTAACGCTGTTGGCACTGCATTCCAAACCACGTGACCACGTGATGCGAGTACACTGGCCACGTTAAGACTTCCCCGGATGTGAGAGTAGAGAGGGAAGAAGAGGACCAGGATGTTAGCTCCGTCAAGGGGCACCACAAGGGAAGACGACAGAATCAGCAGCGTCAGAAGGGTGATACTCTGCATTGTGGAGATCTGAAAATGAAGTAGATACAAGGCTAAATTCAAGTGTAGGGAGAAAAACAACCATATAGTGAGACTAAGTCCCTATATTCATTGCAGTTCTACTGTAATGCATTTTTGTAAAGAGTGACATATTATTTATTTTTATGTAAATTATATATCGGGATCAAATGATTATAAATACACACTTGCAATTAATTATTAAGACAAGTTTAATGACCTAGTTTGAGAACAGCTGCAAATTTAGCCCGGCAAGCGCGCTGAACCGTGACTGCCTGACCCGTTCGCCTGTTATGCATGTGACAGGAAAATTGTGAGCTGTGACACGTTAACTTTTACTTTGTAATGAATTGTCACTGTTATTACATCAAATCGTTGCAAAATCACATGTTTATACAATAACCATGCAATTGTCATTTGCGAAACTACCCAATAAGATATCTAATGATTCCATATATCGAAGATTTGAGTTGTTTTGATAAATATGAGTATGTTAAATTTACAGTTAAAAAGGCTCTAAAACACGTTGAAATATCATGTACACGGATATCCAAGCACCGGAAGTAACGTCACTCCCGGCAGATACACTTGTGAATCGTTTGTCGGCACTTAATAGACGGCGTAATGAAAAAAATATATAAATAAGTACTTCATGGGCGATTTAAGAAATTTAAAGTCGGGTATATGTCATATTGAAATCTCCTTTTAATGAATCCAAAAAGTGACCAGGGGGCATTTCAGGTGATCTGTAAGACAATCTGAGACAGACATGTGCGCGTACAGGGTAGACGAGTGGCTGTCTGTGTATGTTAACGTCCCTGTATTGGTTTAGTTACCGAGATCTATGGTCAAGGTAGTACATACCGTGTTAATAGAATACAACAATACAGCTGCATACCGAAAGTTGATTCACCTACATATATATCTTAGCGCAAACATCTTGTAAATTGACGTTCCCTGTAACGTCAATAAAATTACATCACAGACGATGAAACATGATATATCCATGAGTAAAATAATCATTATCAAATGTATGCTGTGATCGTCACATCAGTGGTGCGTGTTTATGTAATTTGGCATAATGAAATAGACAGAAAGGGTAACATTTTGAAAATTCAAATTTCATTAATTTTCGAATAAAAATAGTCATATCGACTGTATAAAAATAATTCCATAACAAATCGATGAATGAGTAATAAGATGAAATAAATGATATATGCTTGACCCAGTTGCTCACGTATTGAATATTGCACAATGATAATAAAAACTGTCAAACTACATGTTATTTGCACTGAAATACACAGGAATTAAGGTGAACAAACATTTTATATTTTGAGATCACATTGTTTGCAGTTGTAAACTTGTCTTGTACATTGTTGCACGACCAGGATGCAGGATTCATAAACACACTCCAGAGTCCTGTCTAATCCATATACTGTGGTTCATAATATGTTGACCAAATATTCACTCTGTTGAGTTGAGTCTGAATTACCATACATTCCTTAGGTACCTTTCCAATATAAAATACAAATACATAAATAATAATTCAGTAATAATTATATGTTATAACGTTTATAGACTAAGTATCAGCTTGCCTCAGAGTCAGGTACCAGTCACAATCACTCAATGTTGCATGGACCAACTGTGGAGGTCGATTTGCGAAAGTATTGGGACAGCAGTGATTGCGATATGTGTCTGACTCTGAGGATATGGACTCGTCCCACGAATTTCTCTGCCTAATTTCTGATCGCCTTTTCTCGACTTAAACTCATTTATACAATACTGCATGCCAATAGATGTGATCCACTTGTATTTTCTAACAGGTATTATTCTTACCTGATAAAGATATATTCATCTCCTATTGCGTCCCCCAAAAGGATATCTCATGACCACATTAGGTAGTATAATCGCTATAATTATTATCTCTAACAAGGTCCTAAGGCGCTTCCTTAGCCTTTGCGATTAATGAATGCCGTTATTTTCTGTTTCTATGGAATTAAGGATGTAGTTACATTGTTCAAAGCAGTAGCCTATTCTTTTGCGGAACGTATCTCTGCAACACATTATATTTATTGATTCGCGAGTAAGGCCTTTCAGAGAATTTTAGAGCCTTTTTCAGAATTGCTTAGCTTTAAGACTCTATAGGGTCAGGACCCTATTACTCGTTTTGATTTAAGCATATTTATCATCCAAAACTGGTTCCCACAGTAGATATCGCTTTTGTGAGATCAAGCGATATCTACAAGCGATATCTACATTGTAGATATCGCTATAATCAAATCGTCATAATCCTATTACATCATCAGTTAATGACATCACAGGGCTTTGACATCACTGAGAACACTGCTAACAATGCTATGACGTCACAAAGTTGATGACGTAACAATGCTATGACGCCATAATGCTGATGACGTCACAATGCTATGACCTCACTGAGATCACTGCTCAAGAAGTTCAATGGCAGAAGACACTTGGGTGAGATTCTCTATTTATCCAATTGAAAGGATTGGTTATCCAACTTAGTGAAACCCTCTTCTATGTACAGTGCTGACAGATGTACAATGATGTATAAAGAAAACAAAGAGAACAACTTATGTTTATTAACAAGAAAATTAAGTTAAAAGATGTGAATATGATTACACACCATACAAATTAAAAATAATGATGACATATATTTCTTGTCATAAAATGCTCATAATTATGTTTCCAGAGCATTATTAGCGTTATTATCAACCTACCAGCCATATAACGTGATACTTGAAACGACCTTTCTAAACCGTATCACCCGGTACGATTTGTTCCCACTTTGCCACCAGGGATTAGCAGGGATCAAGATTAACAATGTTTATACAAGCGCAGGGGTCGTATCAAAAGAGTTGAGCTCATCTTCTCAATTGATGTCCACCAAAATAATAAAATACTGAAATGTGTTCACCACGTCGGCATTTTAAACATGATCACTCAAGATATTTGGGAGTGATTGTTAATGTTTTATATCAACTCCTGATTAATATTCATTTTTGACACTGGTATATAAGAAGGCTAATTTTAAAATCATGCATTACAAAATGGCAAATGCACAGTCAGACATTGAATTTATCCCAACAACCGTGTTTGGAGAAGCCTTGTGTATCAAGGTTATAAGTATCGTGTGAAGAGAACCAGATGTACCAGCATCCACTGGAATTGTTGCTTACATGCCGAGATACCATCAACACATCTAACGACTACATCCCGACACTCAACAACATCAAAAACCATGGCCCAAATCGCAGCAAGATTGCTTTCGATAAAAATGATTCATTAGTGAAGAACATGGTTTAGGAGGATAACAGACTAATACATTCAAGTTACCTTTCCGATTTACATGATATGTAAGAATAAAATGTTTTGAATTGTCTCTTGTATCTTTTCCTCTATTGTAGTGGTAGATGGCTTTCTGGCTTGAAAAATATCATATCTTAACAGAATTCTTCTCATCATTATCTGATTAGATTTTTTTACATAAAATTTCAAGCACAAAGGTAATTTCTCTAAAGTATAAATAATCTCTCAAAATTTTCCATTCATATGTTTATTTCTTTAATTCTATATTATGTTCTGCTTTCAGAAACACGGAGAGATGAAGCCGATATTGTTATAGAAGCACCATGGTTGTATGTTGGTTGATATGCTTTTTTTGTAATATATGCTATGAATGTAATGAATTCATGTGCTAATGAATTTATGAATTTTTGTGTGTCTGTTTTTATGTCATATTATATATATATATATATATATATATATATATATATATATATATATATATAATGATACTGAGAGAGATTGTTACTGTTTGAGATGACCCCTGCATCCTCTATTGTCTTACTAATTAGCACGCATGACCAATTTTCCTACCGAGAACAACAGGAAAGTGGTAGGTGGTAGCAAACTGGGAAGTCTCCCCCGGTTACAGAGAAAATGTTTGGTTACAACCCCCGGTTACAACATTGTAGGTCCCTCCAGGAGGGTTTACACAGACATTTGTAAACACTGTAATATAAGGAATTATAATGATTGTAAACCCTAATATATTTGCTAAGATGACGGCTTGAAAGTAAAGATCTGAAGAAACTAACTTAGACTAATTTTGAAAAATTTCTTAAATTAACGACAGAATATAAACAGCAAATGTTTTGCAGAAAGTGCGTCTCGAACCCGTATCCACTATCACCTGTAGTAACTGAGTTAACGCCTTAGTCTACTGCGCCAACAGGGCAGTTTCACGGTACATAAGAAAATCATATAGCGCGGCTGTTAACAGGCTGACATCACCCAGGGATCATCAATATAACACCAGGGATCCTCAATATAATGCGATAACAGGTAAAAAGCCTGTTTTACACTTAAAAACGGTTGATAATATGCTTTGCATCCTCGGGTTTTTCATTCCTATCAGGGTCTACAACTTTACCATATCCTCGGTATGATGGTTTCTCCTTATAATAATTTGGAACGTTGTCTGGATTTGAACTTTCACCTCTTTAACCAGAGTCTTCTGTACTGGTCAAACAGGTGTGAAATGTCAGTGAAGTCTCTGAGTATACATATATATATATATATATATATATATATATATATATATATATATATATATATATATATATATATATATATATATATATATATATATATATATAGAAAATAGTAAACATCAGATGGTTTTGACTGGATCAATCTTCTTTAATACGATACAACCAGTATCGTATTAAAGAAGATTGATCCAGTCAAAACCATCTGATGTTTACTATTTTCTATATATAACCTTACTTCACGTGAGAAGCAACTCATCTTATTTATATATATAACTATATATATATATAACTATATATATATATATATATATATATATATATATATATATATATATAGTGTACTGACCTTAATGTATGAGACCACGTTGTCAAAAACCCTCGGCGATCCCAAGGCCTAACCTTAGTGTTACGATGTGGGCCTCGTTCGTCGATTTTTCTAAATTCTGCCGTACCGCTTGAGTGGTTTTGCGTTTGTGGTAGAATATACGGGTCGCGAGAGAGACCCTGGGAGAAGTTCGTGAATGACGGGGGTCTGGGCTATGGCTATGGCAGGTCGGCTTGTATTGCTATGGACTGCATGCATGGCTATGGTGCAGTAAACAATGGTTCTGAAGGAGAATGCTAAAAGTGTGTCTTTACTTTCACTTATTCAATTAATAATGCAAAATTGATTTGTTTTATGAAAAAGTTTTGAAATTTGTTTACATTTCAATGTTTCAGTTCAAGATAGCCTATAACTGTATAATAAAGACCGAAACAATCCACCTGATGTTCCATATAGGCTATAACTGCATGTGTATAATAAAGACCAAAATAACCCACCTGAAGTTCCATATAGCCTATAACTGCATGAGTATAATAAATACCAAATCAACCCACCTTCAGCGAATAGAACTTCGACCACTGCCCTGTTTGAGCGTGAAGAAATTGTCAACAACAGAATTCAACTCTGCCCCGGGTTAAATGGGTCACGTGCGTATGCGAATGTCAATCCCAGTCGGTACCCCTGCTGTTGTGTTTAGTAATTGTATAGATCTTCAATCAAGTTAAAGGATATATTTCATTCAAGCATGAAACATGAGGATGTAAACTAGTTTAGTGGTTTGAATTGAAATCTAGACAACATTACTTTATATGTATTGTCTATACGAGCATTGCGTCTTGTTATGTGTCACTTGTCAGATATTCACATATCATTTCTCATAATTCAAAAAGAAGTGACTTGTTTTAATGAAGTTAATCGTTTTAATATATATATTATATATATATATATATAGAATTTTTTTTTTCAAGTTTGACAAGTATACAGTTACAAATATTCAAAAGTAAAAAAAAACACAGAGCCGTTTTTTTCTCCAACTAGTTTCATTCGTATCATCAGGGAGAATGATATATATATTATGTACCATTTTGATGTAAGCAGTAGATAAACAATCTCTCTGTCTTCATTATTGACGACAGTGGATCGAGTACATGCTTGTCTTGGAACAACTAATTGAAGATCTCCAATTTATTGATTAATTACTGATTGATTTGTTTTTATCTTAAAATAATTTGAACTTTTGACTCTCGATGAAGCACATTGCACCCTTTTTTCAAAACGAAATTGCTCTACATATCGCCATATATTTTGGTCGATATCATTATAAAGTAATGCATTTTAGATATGTATGGTATTTGACTATAATAACTATAATAAATACTCTCTATCTCTCTCGTTCTCTTAACCATATCCAATTCTCGGGCAACGCAAGTTGCATTCAATACGAATGTATCCGCTCAACCGGCAAGTAGGTCGCATCCATAATAGACTGACTGACGTGAATACCGTATTTCCTCTAACATAGACGCCCCCGGCGTATATGTTTTCAGATCCCATGCAGCCCCGGCTTCTATACGAGACCCGACGTCTATTCGAGACCGGTGTCTATTCTAATTTCTTGCATATAACTCACCCGGCTAACAAACATATAGAAATGCAGTCATGACAAACTTTCTTGAATATGAATTTGTTTTGGTGATTATTTATTAATTATTGAACGGGAACAATTTGTTCTTTAAGAGGCATACGTTAACATTGCGTTTAAAACTAACTTTGCTCATCTTATAACCCGGCGTCGAATCGAGATCCGGCGTCTATTCGAGACTCGGCGTCTATTTCTTTCAAACGGTCATACCCCCGTGTCTATTCGAGACCCGGCGTCTATTCGAGGCCCGGTGTCTATTAGAGGAAGTACGGTTAACAGTTTTTGGATTGGCCGTCCTGATAAATGTATAGTCTACATCTTGTCGCAGGTGATCACCGTCCATACAGCAAACTATTCTGAAAAACGAAATGTTCATAAACTATTTAGTTGAGGAGATATACAAATCAAGTACAAATACAATTATATAAATTCTCCTCCGATCAGTTGTAATCTTTGGATTAAAATTAAGAACAAAATCATTCTGATACATTCAGCTGCGTTTGATGAAATCAAGTATTTTCGTTTCTGTTAGATTCCTGTCTCCCATGTGTCATCTCCATGACATTTAGTTAGAGCGACTCGGTTGTGTGTGGCTGTCCTGTGCATATACCTACTTTTATTATATTGTCTTTGGTGAAATATGGAATTTTATGAGTTAAAATAACGTCCGCATTTTTACTGAGTGAAATAACATGTTATTCTACTCAGTGAAATAACATTTTCAATCACATGATAACAATAACAATAGGATGACGTCATAGGATGGCCGTGGAAAGAGTGGGGATCTCGGAGGCTCCGTTCATAAAGTAAAACGTATTTACAAACTATCCATGATTTGTTAAATCTAATCAATAGAACATTGGACATGTCTCGTCGAATACCATGTACATCTCATCTCGTGAAGTAGAAATAATACATTTACACTCGTGGCTGCGCCACTCGTGAAAATATTCATCTCTTCTTCACTCAATGAGATATACATAGTATTCGACGTGAAATGTCAAATATCCTCTATTTATTATATAATGATCAATGAAATACTTGGATTTATCAGTGAAAACAACTGTCTATCAAGCTACAGTGAAAATAACTTTTTAACTAATATTTTGTGACCCGTGACTGATATAATTTGACGTGATAAAACAATGGTCTCACGCGGCGAATTGGCCTATGACGTCACTGTGCTGCTGTGATGACGGGCTCTCCTAGCGGCCGTTCGGCGAGAAAACTACCTTTTCCGGACATAATTACAAGGATTACATCATATAATAAATAGAATATCCGTCAATTCTGGACAAATACCATGTCTAGCTCATTGAGTGAGGGAAAAAGGTTATATTTTATTTATTTTTTTATATATAACTTTTCTACCTCACGAAAAGTTATACTTGGTATTAGTAAAGAAAAGACAGATCTCCTCTAAATATTAATCCAATAATAAGAGAGAGTCTTAAAAACAATATAACATTGCGAGCATACACACGATGGGTTCTACAAGGGAAAAACGCCTGCAGTATGCACCAGTGGTTTTGATGTTTACAGTCTTCAACCTTTCATCAAGATCGTTAGTGTACTGTCTCATTACTATGCGCACTGATGGCTACAGTGAATACAAAACACGTGTATCCCACAATCTTCAACACACTTCTAGTGCACAGGTCAGTGGTCGTTGAGTTGGTACCTGCAGCCTTCTAAGAGTATCACTGTCCTCCTTTCTGTCAGGTGTAGTACTCGAGTTTCCTAGGATTTGTCATGGTTTGCGATGAAGACTTTGGTTACAAGCATTATAAGCAAAATACTTATACATTTCCTTCTCACTTTGTTTTATCATTTGACATTGTTGCATAACCTTACAGAGGGAGTCATAGCACAGAAGTGATAACAAGCAGTAAGGAAGTTATAATTGATAGACGTCATACATCAGTACCAGAGATCGTACATGAATGTCTTGTACAGTTTGTAATTATGAGGACTGTATAAACATGGTCGAAAACTTCCTTATGGAAAGTTAGACATACTATATACCAAATACCCATTTAACACTTAGTCTTTTTTTCCGGGAGAACATCCCTGAGAAAGGGAGCAGGGCCTTACAAATCCTATCGAGAGGACCTTACACTAGATATTATCCACTGGGAGGGCCTTGTACAGTATAATGCCCTTCCAGCAGGGTATTATACAGTTTAGGGCAATTTAAATAGGATTACATGCACCAAATACATTCTAAGTCCATTATGTAGGATAATATATCTACAAATTTGACAAGTTTAAAATTTCCAAAGCAGATAATGCAGGAATCGAACCCGCAACCCTTCGCTTTTTAGCCCAAGACTTTACCATTAGAACACAGGAGATTGGTGGCAATGAAGAGTTGATCGTTGAGATGTGTTCTGCTATCCGAGAACTTTGATGATATTTTATGTGCGCTTTATTTTACTTTGATCACCTGACCATAGGCCTACTGTAGTTAAAACATTTAGACAATTGCATTCCCATTAGTCTTTTTTTTGGTATAAAAAAATAGATAACACCTTCATCCTCGTGCGTTCTAGCAAAGAGAGGCCTTTGTCTACAGACAGGGCAGGCGTTCTAGCAAAGAGAGGCCTTTGTCTACAGACAGGGCAGTCCTTGGGCAAGGACCTCTCTTTGCTAGAACGCCCTCGTGTTCCATCTTCCCACGGCAAGGTGAAAAGGTATTGAGAAATCTTTTCGCTACGCCCGTGACGTGAAGATGTCGTATTCAGGTGTTATCTATTACATACTCAACGTTAAATCCGTCATCTGGGGTAATCTATATTTACATTCCTTACATTCTCGTTAACACCACGTACTTCAGATAACACTATGCAGAAGTACGGTATCTGGGGGTGACACGGTCAAAAGGTCAGGAGATCGTATGATAGTGGTAAAGTGTTCACATACAACGCATTTACATGTACCTTCAAATCACAAACTTGAGTACAAGTGTAATGGGTTAAACTGATCGTTAAATATCAACTTTATCCTTGATACGAGATGAACTTAACATGGCATTTGACAAAATCCGTTCAGTAGTCTAATTATTATACTATTCTATCAATAAATGTTATTAAAAGTACTTTTACACACTGAAGTAACTTTCATTTGCTCAGTGTGGAAAGTATTGACCAGTAACAATATGATATCGTTACTGGTAACAATGTACGTAAGTGTCAGATATCTACACTGTAGCTTGATCGACAGTTTCATTGGTAAATCCAGTATTTCACAGTTTCACACAGAATAAATAGATCAATATCTATCTTGGCTAAATAGTCTGCACACAGCATTCCAATTCACTTGGGCCAGTGGTTCTGGAGAAGAAGACGAAAAAGCAAATAGCAAATTTATACGAAGTAAATATATAACACTTCTTATAAACATTGTAAATGTTATGATGTTTTTTTTTTATGAAAACATAAATAAAAATATCCCTTTGGTTTTGGAAGGGTATAGAACAGTATAGGTGTATTCGAGAGGGATTGATCTGAATATATAGTTTGTGGAGGTGTTTAGAACTTGTGAACTTGTGATTAGTGGGTTACAACGTGCGACGCGTCATGTTCTCACTCTCGTTGGTATTTCGTCTACACACTCAGTTTGCTAATGAAACACACACTAATGGATGTCGTGAACATACTCTGAAGGTTCGGTTTAGTCTCGTTTTGGTTTTTCTCCAGATGATTGCTTGCAACATCTTCTCAAGCAACAACAGCACGACTTCCATATAAGGAAGACAGAGAGATGAAGGATGAAGAGCAACAATCCGATGACGTCAAGATTGAGGAACTGATACAGAGGCATGTCCTGACAATACGACCTCAGGTGCTCGCCGCCATATTGGATCACGTGTTCTATCCAGTATACGGCTTCCTCCGTTGGAGTCCTTTCTCTTAGTTTGGTAATTTCAGCGGCTTTCTTTATCTTTTGAGAGTAGGATGTGTTGACAATAAGTTCGTTTATATTTCTCACCAGGTCTTCTACCTTAAACGAAAGCAGGTCCATTCTGGAACCAAAACCTTTGTAAACAAGTTTTTCAGCATTGAAATATTGTTCAGCAAACATTGGGAAACCGATCATGGGCACTCCGTTGAGAAATCCTTCGTTTTGTCCATTGGCGCCGCAGTGAGTTATGAAGAGTTTTGTGTTTGGATGGGCGAGGAGGTCTGCCTGTGGCATCCAGTCTGGTAACATTATTTCAGAAGAAGCGCCAGACTTCTTATCTGTCTTGAAGATGTATCTGTAACGTGTTTTTGTAAAGGCGCTGATAAAGCGATCACTGAGTTCCTTAGGAAATTTTTTAACGTTACTTCCGAAGGAAACAATAACCACTCCATCTTTTGCTTCATCCATGAACTTTTGATACTTTTCTGGTAACTTCTGAGGCGATGAGGCAGACAAAGAACCAACAAATTTGACGTTAGGAAGAAGAGCCTGTGGGTAATGCATTAAGGGTTCTAGATCTACGAGCCACAGTAAACCCTTAGCAGTGAGAGCCTCTATGGATATGTAGGGCTTTTCTGGAGCGTAGAGTGCAACTGGATAAGATTTTGAAAATGGATCCACGGCAACACCAGCGGCCATTCCAACAGAGCTGATTACACGAGCCTTGAAATCCATCTCGGGTGTCCACGGAAGAATAGGAAAAGGGAACGTAGATAAAACAAATGGGCTTCTGCTAGAAGTTGGTTCGAACGAAGGGCCCAGGAATACAAACGGAAGACCGAGTTTGTAAGGGAACACAGTCAACATGCGAGCAAGAATTATCGTGCTGAGAACAACTAAATCAAATTTCTTTCCGGAAGCATTTAAGAACAACTCTTGATCTCGAAGGATTTTATCACAAATGTCTTTCATGACACCGATCGGTAAGGAATACTTTCCAGATTCAAAGTACTCGTCTAGAATTGTATCAACCAGCAAATGATCTATATCATAATCATCCAGTGAAGTGTAGGCCAATGGCTTCACGCCAGGAACCTGGAGACGTTTGTCATTGGCTAATGCTGTGGGCACGGCATTCCAAACCACGTGACCACGTGACGCGAGTTCGCTGGCCACGTTGAGACTTCCCCGGATGTGGGAGTAAAACGGGAAGAAGAGGACCAGGATGTTAGCTCCGTCCGAAGACATGGCTAGGAAGGACAAGACCAGCAGGACTATCTGGAGATGGGTAGTGCTCATTCTGGAGGTGGGTCAAGAAGTCCTGAAAATAGACCAAAACGTATTGATAATAGGAATATGGGTCTCTGACACTGAACAAGTATTTATTAAATATTCTACCATATCATTGTTGGATACTCGATTCTGAGTGGTCCTCTAGAAAAATCAAACGCATTTGATTCTGGATTGAACCTCCTCTGATTTTAGCGCCGCTTCACCGCAAATGCATTCGTGCCTTGTGACGTCACAGTCCATCAATCCTTGGTTACCGAGGGTTTTATATACACGTATGCTCCGTTACTCTCCACTATATCGCATTGGGAGAATAACGGAGCATATATAAAACCCAGGGTAACCGAGGATGGCAGTTTGTATTTACTTCGGAACTTATGAGTGTTACTTGATCAAACGAAGCTTGCCTGTATAGTGTTTAAAATCCATTTCAATCAATCTTTTTTCATTTGTAGTGGGGATCATAGGCCCAGACTACATTTTTGGTTCAACAGAGCAATACATGCATGTATATAGACGACAAAGTAATGTACAATAAGATATTTTACATAATAAATAATAGATCCATTTAAAAGGGTAGATTAGCAAGACAAACTTCGTTCGTATTAAGATCTATCTATCGCTTTGTCAAAGTTTCAGAAATGTTTACCAGCTATATTACCAGCCTTAATGTCTGAACGTCTTACGAATATTGAACAATCGGTTGAAAGTTACCAGAAGGCCGTATTTCACTTTGATTGACACTGCCGAGAAAGAAAATTCTGTTATAACAGCTCGAACCAACCTTGTTCATGAACTGCAGCGCAACTAGAAACTACGGAAATTAAACTTGAACAGTCAGAGTTTAAATATGACGAACAGTACACTAGCCGCTGTTAGCAACTCGTTGTGTGCGTTTCATGAATGTCTCTGTTGAAAATTAAAACATGCAGACTGATGCCAAAGTGTTTGATATTTGTTTCTAACAATTTACGTTATAAGTGCAATTTAGTGCAACCGTCGGCTAGAACATCTTCATTACAAAAATCACCTTAAACCAACTGCAGGTTAAATGTCCAAGAAGTTACATAATGTCTAATACATTTTGCAGTAGCTTATGTTATATAATTGTTTAGGTTAAATTAATGTAACAAACATTCTGGACGAAAACAGTTTTTAAAAATTTAGTTTAACATCCATGGTGTGTTTGAAAACAACATAAGATGAAAAGTATCCTATCATGATGAATGCAATTGTATATACCTAGTAACAAGACAAATTCTAATTACGTCAACTCAAAATTAACTTTTTCCGCCAACAACATTTTGAGATTTTGCTATGTTGAAAATGAGTAGGCGTTTCTTTTGTCCGGTAATCGCACCAGTCAACATACCCAAGTCTCTATGTCTGTCTGTCTGTCTGTGAGCTGACCATTGACAGACAGACAGACAGATATTTTATTAACGTCTCACTGCATGTACAACATAAAATAAAGCAAACAATAAGTAAAAGCACATGCATCATTCCTTAAGGAATTATGAGAGACTAATCAGTTTGGATTTTTCAAGGATGGGAAGCTGGTCATAAAAGAACGTTCAGCGACAGGGACTTCGCGTTCAGCTTCAGAGTCAACGAGCGTTAAATTCAACCAGAAGAGACGTCGTATCGTTACCACTAGTACCGATACCGAACCAACATCACCTTTAGCATAGGACGCTGGCCAAGGCCCGGATCTTATCACACATGGACCTGATAAGCTTGACACCGGTAACAGAGAGCGTAATACACAATGCGAGGATGACAGAAGTGAAGGAACGTTTAACTTCCTTTGCTGGAATGTGAATGGACTTAAAAACAAAATCTATGACTCTGACTTCATCGATTATTTATGTAATTTCCAAGTTATATGTCTTGTGGAAACCTTTGTTAATGATATTGCTAATGTTGATTGGTTACCTAACTTTGATATATTTTATAGCCCAGCTATAAAGTTATCTGAGTATGGCAGACTTTCTGGTGGTGTATGTGTATGTGTTCATCAGTCTTTAAGTAAAGCATGTACAGTGATTAGAAATGATATAGATAATTTCGTGTGTCTCAATTTCACTAAAGACCTATTTTCAACAGAAAGAAACATTAACATGATATGTACATACACACCACCAGAGGGTTCATCTTATTATAATCACGCTAAGTCTAAATGCAAACTTGATCAAGTAGATGATTTTCTTTTATCGAATTTGAGTGAATTAGCAGATTCTCATATTTTGTGGTGCGGCGATATGAACGCACGTACAGGTAAAAGCAATAACCCCCAGTTTTCTCGCAATGATGATAGACATATAAGTATTGGTATAATTGATGATGATGATGATGATGATGATGATGATACTCCAGTTGAAAATAGAAAGTCATATGATACTTTCATAAATAAGTTCGGTCAAATTCTGCTTGACCTCTGCTATTCTTTTCAGTTATTTATTGTTAACGGCCGGGTGTTCGGGGACGAACGGGGGGAATTTACTTTCGTAGGACAACAGGGTAGTAGCGTTAATGATTATTTTATCTCTTCTCCTGACTTTTTCAAATATATCAGTAAACTGAATATAGGCGATAAATTAGAATCGGATCATTTACCACTGGAACTAACTTGTATATTTCCTACAATGAATACTCCTATTAAACAGAGTTTTTCTCGGGGGATGTTAGCTTTCGGTAGAGATGGCGACTCACCAACACTACACTTGTTGACACAAGAGACAAGGAGGAGATCCTATTTGGATGGAATACAAGGAACTTTAATTTCAAAACATATATACATAATCACACACCAAATCATAATACAAAATACTAAATACAATCAACAAACAGTATACAGCTTATTACACCTCATTATCAAAACACATGAGTCAAAATACAGTACATATCAATGTATCTTATCAACTCATCATTTACAATTTACTACATTCATTTGAATATATTCACAATATGAAACTTAAACCATTGTAGCAGATTCGACTCACCTATTTGGATGGAATACAAGGAACTGCCTTTGTGCAGATTTCCCTGCCTTAAATACCCACCCAAGGTAACATCTGCACTTATCTAGTTATGTCAATTACTTTTAATGTTGAGTAACACATCTCAGTCCCGGACAGTATATGGACGATATGCCGGACATTAATCTGCTATTATTCAATTTCTGACCTATCACCCTCATTTAGACTGACAGGCCGACAACGCATCAGTGTTACACTGTAAGTTATGCTACATCATTTGGATAACTACGCACAGTTTGATCTGAATATTTTATGCATAGAATTGTGTTTACTTTGTGAAAATATACCATGTTAATAGAATCCCCCCACTCTGAAAAAATTTCGTCCCGAAATTTACTAGATTCACTTTGATATTGCTGCGACATAAACTTAGTCATGTATATAACAATAAGAAGATGAAAACATAGAAGAAATATTCCTATCAGAAACATCGTTAGGCATTAAGTGAGGGTTTGGTCACGCAAATGATTAGTTTTTATGCAAATAAATGGGGGAAAAAATATACAATATTAGCTCATACAATTAGTAAGTGTATTTAGACAACATTACGGCTCAGGACTTTTCGTCTATCATTCGCCCGCACCGCAAATAACTGTTCTAATTAATCTTTAACCTTAAAACATAACTACCTTCAAGACATGAAACATGTTTCTCACCATGCTCATCTCTAAAACATGTACACCTTTGTACTGTTGGTGAACAGAGACACAAATCACATTGAGTCTCCTGCCCAAACTGACATTTCATTTGTCTCCACGTAGGGCAGGGAATCAATCAACACATTATCTGATACTCAATCATCAATGGAGCCAGGACTTTCATTTTATCAGTTATCCTGCTCTTAAAGAATATCATATTATTCTAAACATGATTCATATTTCAAACACAACATCTTCATTCATGACATAACACAACTATCTTTGTCGTTTTCACCTTTCAAACATGTACACTTTTGTACTGTTGGTGAACAGAGAAACAATCACATTGAGTCTCCTGCCCGAACTGGCATCACATTTGTCTCAATGTTGGACAGAGAATCAATCAGCACATTAACTGATACTCATCAGTGGAGCCAGGACTTTCATCATATCATTTATCCTGCTCTTAAAGAATATTACATGATTCATTTTTCAAAAACACCATCTTCATTCATGACAAAGACACAACTATCTTTGTCGTGTTCACCTTTCAAACATGTACACTTTTGTACTGTTGGTGAACAGAGAAACAATCACATTGAGTCTCCTTTACGAACTGACATCACATTTGTCTCAATGTAGGGCAGAGAATCAATCAGCACATTACGAATTAGAAAACAATGGAGCTGGTCACCTTTCCAGTTAAAAAGGAAGAGGCGGCCATCATTGTTGAATAACAGTAAAGGCTATTAACTTAACTATGTAAGGAATGGTTGTTATGATATAAAATATTCAATTATGGTTCAAATTAGCTTAACTATTTTTAAAGTGCAAAAGATGATTCAATACTCACAAGTGGAGACCAATGTGTTACAACAACTTGCAAACCTACACAAAAGGTTTGGGGTGAAACTGATCGCGACTTCAATTTCAAGCACTATACATAACAAAACTGTGCATGAATTTCAAGTTGTTGGTACTCAATGTCTTAACCTGTGAATATTGGTACATCATTCATACTGTTCAGCCTGAAGGTTGGACCCTGGTAGTTCTTCGTGGACCAACGAACAGCATTGATATCCGTTATATAAGTCATTGTCGCGATGTTGTGGAGGCGACCATGGCATTTGTTGTTTCGGTTGGAGCTGTTTGGAGAAGGGTTGAAGTGGCTGTTCCATGACATCGGGTCCACGACGGCGTGTCCGTCGACATCGGCGTGTAGATCCGTTTCATAGTCCAGCTCACATTCAGGTCATCATCAGCTCTCAGTCGACTTCCTACGTTAGTCAGCAGTCCAGTTCCCAGTCCCTGTCCCAGTCAGGCAGTTGATATATTTTGCAAGCAGTCATTTGCCTAGAGCCCAATTCTCTACCACATTTACAACATCCACTCAATGACACGCTTCACTTAACGGTCTTTCACAACTGTGGCATGTGTAATGTGGGGAAGTAGCTATTGCGGCAGGGATGACGTACTTTCAAATCACTACCTAACTCAGGACTTCCTCAGACTGGGGTCGGGCACAACTGGGTCTGAGTCTTCCTCCCTCCGGTCTCAGTGTCGTAAGTAGTAGGATGGGAAGTCGCCATGTACCAGAAACTCTCTTCTGCACCATGTATTAAACAGAGTTTTTCTCGGGGGATGTTAGCTTTCGGTAGAGATGGCGACTCACCAACACTACACTTGTTGACACAAGAGACAAGGAGGAGATCCTATTTGGATGGAATACAAGGAACTTTAATTTCAAAACATATATACATAATCACACACCAAATCATAATACAAAATACTAAATACAATCAACAAACAGTATACAGCTTATTACACCTCATTATCAAAACACATGAGTCAAAATACAGTACATATCAATGTATCTTATCAACTCATCATTTACAATTTACTACATTCATTTGAATATATTCACAATATGAAACTTAAACCATTGTAGCAGATTCGACTCACCTATTTGGATGGAATACAAGGAACTGCCTTTGTGCAGATTTCCCTGCCTTAAATACCCACCCAAGGTAACATCTGCACTTATCTAGTTATGTCAATTACTTTTAATGTTGAGTAACACATCTCAGTCCCGGACAGTATATGGACGATATGCCGGACATTAATCTGCTATTATTCAATTTCTGACCTATCACCCTCATTTAGACTGACAGGCCGACAACGCATCAGTGTTACACTGTAAGTTATGCTACATCATTTGGATAACTACGCACAGTTTGATCTGAATATTTTATGCATAGAATTGTGTTTACTTTGTGAAAATATACCATGTTAATACTCCCAATCGTAACCCATCGCCAAGTTATTTACCTGAACAAATTGTATGGAATGATGCGTTTTGTCACTCTTTCTTGGAAACTCTCACATCAAATTATAAATCTGGAATTCAGCCAATCTTAGATAAAATAGAATTTTGTGTTGAGGACGCAATAGATGATTTTATACGTATGATTTTAGACTCTAGTAGCTGCATGAAGAAACGTATATTGAATTCACGTCATAGATCAAGCACGCCCTTAAACGCAGAGTGCAAGTCCGCAAGGAGGGTGGCACGGAAATCTTTGAGAAAATTTAGAAGATATCGCAGCGAATCTGATAGGAGATTATACTGTAAAGAGAGAAATAGGTACAAAACTTTCTGTAGGAGATATAAATCAGATGTGCGTAAACGTAATGTAGAGATATTATGCAATGCAAGTAGTTCCCCAGCTAAATTTTGGAGACAAATACGAAAATATAAGAATAAACCAATATCAAGCAATAACATTGCCGAAACGACATGGCTTACCCACTTCAAGAAAGTTTTTAGAAATGAGTCCGTTCTCGATCCTTCGTTTACGGCTAGTAGTGTGGATCAAGAAACATGTGAAACATTTGATTATGCTACAGATGCAGAAGCTCTTCTATTTGATTCACCGATAACAGATCAAGAAATTTCTGAAGCAATGTTTCATTTAAAAAATGGAAAATCCGCTGGTTTAGATCAACTTGTTGTTGAAATGTTGAAGTCGTCACAGTCTATCATCATGCCATTCCTAAACAAGTGTTTCAATACACTTTTTGTAAAAGGTATATTTCCAAGCAATTGGGAAATGTCAGTTATTATTCCTCTACATAAGAAAGGTGATCGTTCAAACCCAGATAACTATAGAGGTATTTCCCTCATGAGTGTACTTGGGAAAGTTTTCAACACAATTCTTAATAATAGACTTTCAAGATGGTCAAATATGAATCATATTATCCCAGAATCGCAAGCTGGTTTCAGAAAAAATTATTCAACGTCAGATCATATATTTACACTGTTTGCATTACTTCAGAAATCCTTATCTCGACGAAAGCGTAAGCTATATGTTGCTTTTGTTGATTTCCAGAAAGCGTTTGATTCGGTTGATCGATCAAAACTTTGGTATTGTTTACGCAATTCTGGTCTAAAAGGGAAAATGTATAAATTGTTGAAGTCAATGTATGAAAACGTTAAAGCTTGTGTACGTTGTGGTGAAAATATGACTGACTTTTTTGATTGTCCAATAGGTTTGCGACAGGGTTGTGTTCTCAGTCCAATTCTCTTTTCCTTCTTTATCAATGATTTATACCATGAAGTTATAACGAACGGGAAACATGGTGTTCAAATGTTCCCAGATCTGATAGAAATGTTTATACTTCTATTTGCCGATGATATTGTCCTTATTTCAGAAACAGTAGTTGGGCTACAAAACCAGTTAAATATTTTAGAACATTACTCTAAAACATATAGATTAACTGTTAATTTGGATAAAACAAATATTGTAATTTTCAGAAAAGGTGGGCCGGTAGCATCTAAAGAAAAATGGTTTTATGATAATCAGCCCGTGATTGTAAGTAACGAGTATAAATATTTGGGATTTATGTTTAATACAACAGTAAATTTAAAGAAATCTCTTGCAGATTTAGCATTAAGAGCAAGGAAAGCTTTAATAAATTTGCTTTCAATTATGCATAATTTTGGCGTGTTGACGCCTAAAATATATTTTAAACTTTTTGATTGTCAAATACAACCAATTTTACTTTATGGATCAGAAATATGGGGATTCCAACGTTTTGAATGCATCGAAAAGGTACATCTGTTAGCGTGTAAAAAGTTCCTTTGTGTCGGTCAGTCGACTCCAACATGTATGGTATATGGGGAATGTGGGAGATACCCGTTATACATTAATGCTTATGTTAGATGTTTGAAATTTTGGTTAAAAATAATATGTATGCATGAATATAGACTACCTAAGAAGGCTTACAACATGCTTGTTCATTTAGATGATTTAGGGAAAGTAACATGGGCATCCCACGTTCGAAATCTTTTGTTTTCTCATGGTTATGTTTTTGTTTGGCTGAGCCAGACTGTTGGTAATATAAACCTTTTCTTGTATCAATTTCGAGAAACAGCATTAAATATGTTTAATCAAGATTGGCAGTCGACATTAGATAATAGCTCACGTTATGATTCATATAGACTCTTTAAAAGCCTACTCCAACCCGAAAGATATCTTTCACATTTAACATCCAAGAAGTTAAGGTATTCATTGATACGATTCAGATTAGGTCTGTCAAATTTAATGATTAATGAAGGTAGGTACAAATCGATCGACAAAAGCAATAGAATATGTCCATTGTGTAAAGTAGCCGTTGAAGACGAAATCCATTTTCTATTTGTTTGTCAATCTTACGACGATTTACGGAAAAAGTTTATCCATGATTATTATCTTTCCAAGCCTCCTGCTTTAGCATTTAAACAAATCCTTTCTTCTGATAACAATAACAGCATTCTTAGACTTGCACAATATGTTACCTATGCCATATCTCGTCGAGATGATAAGTTAAAATCAATCACCTTTGTACCCATTTAATTTGTTATTGAACTGGTGATTAATAATGCATGTAACTCAAATGTATATGGGCCAGAGGCCTCGAATACAATAAAGAACTTTTGACTTTGATTTGACTACATCTAAAATATATACATGTTACTAAAATAAATAATTAAATGTTTAACGATTATACAATAACAATCTCCTTCTAGATAAAATAAGGAATAAGGTTTTGGCAACGCTACTAACAACATTATGATTAGACATTAAGAAACAAAACTTCTGTTCTTCGCTATAAGAGAATAAAAATCACCATAAAAGGATCAAGTATAATTAAACAATTCAGAGAGGAGGTCATCGTACACCGGACACTTGGTTATAAAACATGGATTTCATCTTCAATGCAGTCATTTGTACACAATGGACAGGTGCGTTCTTCCAATGGTAGGTGTTCATAGCGTCCTGTTTCTACCCGGATTGGAACGACGCCACATCTAAATTTGGCAAAAGCACTTCTATGACCTCTTGGCATGAGAATATCAACGTACGTTTCAGTAAAATAGCTGTTTTTGAAGAGTTTATATGTCCGAAGTTTGCCTGTGGTGCTGTTCACGTCTTCCGTCCATGAGTCAACAATATTTGCATTAAACATATCTAAAACGTAATCAACAACTGAACTGGGTAAAAATACATTAACATTACAATACACTTCCATATCATACTTGGTAAAAAAGGAGCGTACATTAAAATTCCAGTTTTTACAGTGCCGTGATTGACATTGCTCACTCCAAACGAATACTTTTCTGTTCAATCTATCTCCATCCATGTTGACCAGTCTTCTCCATTGTCTTAGCACAGCTTTCCACTTGGAAACAGGCATTGGCGTCCATCCCATATCTCCATTCACTGCATGGTTTGGGGTATACTTCCCAACTCCGTGGAAATATCTGCAGGCGCGATTCTGTACCATATTAATAACACTTAAATCTTTAGTCCCCCAGACAGCAGCTCCATACGTAATGATAGGTAAAACAATAGACTCATACAATTTTTTAAAAGCATTATGTGGTACACCTCCCATAGATTTGCACTTTGCAATAACAAGACCTAGTGCCCGCCTGGCAGAGTTAGCAACAGCCTTAGCTGTAACATTGAAGTCCAGATGCTCCTGTAACACAAGGCCCAGGTAAGTATATTTGTCAACAACATTGAGTTCAATATCTCCACACATAAAGCTTGTAACTGTTCTTGTCACGGAGGGGTTCCTGTAGTGTACCACTTTTGATTTTTCACTATTTATAGTCATACTATTTCTCGAGCACCAATTGTTCAGACAATCCAGCATTACTTGTAAATCATTTTCATTCTCGGCCAAAAGCACCAGGTCATCTGCATACAAAAGAATACACACAATATCGTTTCCAATTCTCACTCCTTTTCCTAATCCCTTCAGCGTGATAGCCATGTCATTAATATATAGGTTAAATAACAGAGGGGATAACAGGCAGCCTTGCTTCACTCCACAGTTAACTGTAAACCAGTCAGTGTTAAAACCGTTAACTCTCACACAGCTCGAGACACCTGTGTATATCTCGTGCAGCGCGCGTCGCATGTTACCCTGAACTCCCAGTTCGTCTAGTCGTCTCCACAGTGTGTCTCTGTTAACCGAGTCGTAAGCTTTCTTGAAGTCTATATACGCTGTTAACGTGGATAACTTCCGTTTCTTCCTCGTATCAATAATTGACGTTAACGTTGAGAGATGGTCCACTGTACTCCTTCCCTTCCTGAAGCCGTTTTGTTCCTCCGCTAATATGTCATTTCTCTCCACCCATGCTGTTAATCTGCTGTTCAGTATATCACAGTATAGCTTGTAAACAACTGATGATAGTGTAATTCCCCTGTATGAAAGGGGGTCTCTAGGATCTGCACCGTTTCCTTTAGGTAAAGGGACTATAATGCCCCGCTTCCAGATATCAGGTATAATGCCATTGTTGAAACAGGTATTAAAGAATTTTAACAAAAAAGTCAAGGTAGTTGCATTCCGTAGTACTTCAACTGGGATATCATCTGGGCCCGTCGATTTACCATTATCCACACAACTAAAGGCTGATATGAGTTCCTGTTCTGTGATACAATCGTCAAACAACTCTTCTGTATCTGTAGACCGTACAGGCTCTTCTCCACTTTCCGTCCCGTCATCCTCACAGTGTCATTCAACAACCTCTCATAGTCGTCCCGCCATCTACCCATCACTTCCGGCATAGACTTGGAAACAGAACCATCCGAATTGACAACTTCCATTGGGATGTGCTTTCTTCGTTCACTCGCCACACCTACTTTCCCAATAGTTTTCCAAAAATAGCTTCCATCTACATCAACAGAGTCATTGATATCACGATGTATTTTCTTTATATACTGCCGTTTGGCGCGCTGTACACATCTATCAAACTGCTTTCTTTTGGATTTAAAAATAGATTTCAGATGCTTCTTATCACTTCCCTTATGCTTAATCCATCGCCTCTCACTCTCACATAAGTCGTTCCACAAGCCAGTTAACTCATCAGTCCACCAGGGTTTCTTTATTCTCCGCCGCTTGTTACAACGAGATGTTGAAATCTTCACATGGTTATGTTTAAGTTTATCCATCATTTCACTTTGAATTGAACTGCAGAAAGCCTCATATAAAGAATTCACAGTACATTGGGAAGAAGACGCCCGTTCTAATAAGCTGATTGTGTTATTTAGTGCTTGACTTATACATCTGGGCTTGTCATAAAACCTCCTGGTAGGGCATGTAGGTCAAACTTTACACGACTTGTTTCCAACGTAACCTCATCAGGGCTTACATCACTCCCTTCACTCAGTACATGCACCCACGACAAAAAAGAGTGGCCAGGCACAGCTCGGGGATCCACTCCAGCCCCGCCTGTCACTCTACCCACAAGCTCACTAGCACGCTCAACCCTAAACTCCTTGTAATACACTAGACTAAGACAAACTCTATACTCAACTCAAAATTAACTTTTTCCGCCAACATTTTGAGATTTTGCTATGTTGAAAAAGAGTAGGCGTTTCTTTTGTCCGGTAATCGCACCAGTCAACATACCCAAGTCTCTCTGTCTGTCTGTCTGTCTGTGAGGTGACCATTGATGACCATTAGATTGACATAGTGGTGTGGTCATGGCTCTCCAAGGGTAGAACACCTGCATGCTAACTTATAAATCTTATAATCTTATAAATCTTATAAATCTTATAAATCTTCTTCACGCAATGAAACTAGATTCACATGCGCTCAATACTTATTCTGAATAAGTCTGAATAAATCAATTATTAATTCAAATTGTAACTGACCTATTTTCTAATTTACGTAATAAATGATCATGCAAAATACACTGTATATATGTTTCCGGTGATTTACAACCTAAATCTGCTTTATACGTATTGCGGACATAATGTTATCTATTAGTTTACTTTTGCTAGATAGCATAACTAAAACGAAATAACAAACCTGATAATGCGTTGATCACCGTCGTATTGCCTTCTTCTCTCACTGAGGCTTATGCTTATGCTGACCATGCATATTCCATGCGTAACGCAAGTTTCTACGCGTTTGCGTACAGTCCCATTTATATGTACTTATCACTCAGCGAGGGAGAGTCCCGAATGTGACACAGACCGACCCGGTTTTATGTGGGTCATACATGCAGACTTCAATTCTGGTAAATATTATCTATGTATGTATAGCTGATCTGACCCCCATAACGTGTTGTTTCAGCGTTCATCTTTATCATCAAATATAAATCCCTTTTGGCAACAGACAAAGTGGCAAGCTTCGTTTCCCTCTTAATTGATATAGATTCACTTAGTATTTTACAACGGTTTTACTGGTTATGCAGTATTGTGAGAGAATGGTTGATTCAGGCAAAGGTCAACGCTCTGTAACGTGTTTGTGTTATTACAAGCGTCCGGCCTTTTAGATCAGGATTTGTCCACGAGTTTATCAGAAACCATGGCCAGACAGAGGGCCGACCCTAAATATAGATATAAGACTGTATATCTTATGAGCATAATAATATAAAGTTTGTACATGACCAGAGGCCATTTATGGTGGCTTGTGTCAACAACAGTTTCTGTCTGTCTGTCTGGCTATAAATTGTAGGGAAAACTGACCAAGGTTCGGACAGTGTTTATACATTATGAAATATTGTATAATAAATAATCATCTTAAACATATATCAGGATATGATACCCGTGATATCAGCATCTATTCATGAGAGTAAATACGGTAATGAAAGAAGCCCTGTTACAGCTATATTTACCTTTGAGTGACGAATCAGTTCTTTCTTACCTTCACTAATCGCCTTCTACTTTTCTCAATCTTTTCAAGACCCTTGTTATTCCACACAATGTGCCAGTTGACAATGGAATTCTCTTTTTTTGTATGACTTCTCTTATAGTTTCTAGTAGTTTTTCACATATCACAGCATATCAGCAGCATGTAAGAACACACTGTCCTTCCATGATGAGAACCGCTCACTGACCTTTAACACGGACATTGAGGTCATGACCACCTGAGGAGTTACTCACAAACAAATGGGATTATCCTAAGTCCCTATTAGGTAACCTTCCTGTAAGGACAAATAATGTAAGGTTAAGATAAGCTTTGTGAAAGGAGCCCCAAATCTGTAAAGGTTAGGTCCCGCGGACTCGGCCTTTTGGGGGTTGTAACAACAGGTCGGGACGCAGGGTTTTACTCGGTATGGTCGACTTGTTCTCAACAAAGGAGCGCTTATGTTTTTACAAGTGTGCGGTTAATGTTAAATTGTTCACCGGCTACGAACCGAACAGGGATCCGACTGCAAATGTTATTTTTATTTCCAAAGATACATTTGTACATACTTAAATTAAAAATATTTCAAATATTTCAAACCCACACATCAGTGATAAGTGCATTGAAAATATACATATCCTCTCCTCTAACACGTTTATAGCACTATAAATGATTAATGCAAGCATAACGAAATACTCCTTGGACCAAACTAATAAAAAATACTACCCATCTTCTGGAACATTTATTTTGCATTTTGAACATAAAAGTTGTACAGTATCAGTGGCATTATCGCACCTTAGTTTACTTATCTTCAATTTGTGTAACGGAAATCTAAACTTACAAAATATTCGTAGCAGATCTTTTGGAATGATTCATGTGCTGGAATTTAAAAAAATATTTAAAAAACTAATTATTGCAAGGCCTTTATGAAAAATCAAGACAAGTAATCATGTTCTACCTGTAGAGAAAGGAAGATGGTCCCATGTTCCCTATTTGGAAATAATGTGCCCACTTTGTCATCATGGGGATGGTGATGCATTCCACTATTTATTTATCTGTCCTTCATTTTTGTTATTAAGCTTCCCATGTCTTTCGGGCACTGAGTGAACTCGATCATGTTCACGTTATTAATCAATTCCAGTGAGAGAGTGAACAAACTAATTATCTCTTATTTCGTTTCCCGGGTGAACACATTTCACGCGTTCCACATTTTATCGAAAACCAGTGCGTTAATCCCTTAAAACAACACACTTGTCACAACACCCAACTTCAAAGGATTTCTACTTCGACACCAAGGTCGAACTCGGGGGACTACCCCAATCTGTAAATGACAAAACCCAATTTAAACGTGTTCCCAACCTCCCAATAATGAACCACATGATCCCGCACAAGATAGCTTATAGTGTAGAGAAGAAGTGACCTCCAAGCTGCCCATTCCGGACCGGAATGGCAAACTGTATAAACAACTGCGTCACACTATACAAAGAGTGAGAGAGAAAAGTATTTATCAAAGTGTCACGATCTGGTTTAGATAGTACATACAAAAAACAAAAAAAACAAAAATTAAAAACAGCACCCTTTAAAATATAAGAGGAAAAAAAGATAAATAAAAAATAAATAAATTGACACATACATACAAGCAACATATACAAACCACATATACATGTGTACCATATCAGATGATTTTGTGTTTTCGAATATCCATTCTTTCAAGCGGAAATACTCCTGTAAACTCCCGGTTACGCTTTTCAATGATTCGTAAACAGTTTTAGGATTCACATGGAAAGAGTGGAATTTTGCGAAAGTAGTTCGTGTATCTGACCTTTGACCTGTTTTGCATATTTATCAGATTTGGATACCGAGTTTATCAGATTGCTTTATTTATTTACATACATACAAACATACATACAAGCAATATATACATACAAGCCATATATACATACAAGCCATACATACAAGCCATACATACAAGCCATACATAAATACATACATGTATTACATAAAGAGATACATAAATACATATATAGCATACATAGCATTTTATTGTGTGACGTCATGACATAATCTCACCTGAAGTGACACTTTTTATACGTGCACTTTTTATAAGTCACAAACATTTAGGTATAACCCTTCAAAATGATTGCTCATGTTATTGATTGTTCATATCAACGATATTGTTAAAAGGATTAGCCCGATGATCAACTGTTTGAGAAGCTTTAAATATCGACTAACGAGAAACGCCCTAAATCGTATGTATGCGTCATTTATGCTTCCAATATTTGATTACTGTAGCCACATATAATTATGATAATTGCACCAAAACTCAGACAAAAATCTTGGACAAACTGCACGTAGACACGTACTATATGTGGTGCTGTTCGCGGCACCAATCACGATAAAATATATAACGAAACATCTACTGTTTCGCTTTCCGAAAAGAGAAGAATAGCCAAACTAGTCATTTTCTTTAAAATGTATCATAACAGATTGCCCGATTATTTAAACGAACTTGTCCCTCAATTTGTCTCTCAAGCCAGTAGTTATCCCCTGCGAAATGCATCAGATTTACAAACCATACCGTGCCGTACTGTGTTGTACGATAATTCATTTCTTCCGGACACTTTACGCCTTTGGAATTCTTTACCGCAGAATATTAGATCATTAACAGACCGTAAAGATTTCAAGTCTGCCCTAATTTCAAAAACAAAAGGTATATACTTCGATCAAAACATAGGCTCCAGACTCTGTCAAATCCTCCACTGCCGACTACGGCTAGGATGTAGTGATCTAAATGCTGACAAACTCAAAAGATATATCATAGATAAAGCGGATTGTTTTTGTGGTCACGCCAGTGAAGACGCACTTCACTATTTCTTTGTGTGTTCAAGATTTGATTCAATAAGAACAAACAAATTTTATTATACTAATGGCTTTTCATTCGAAACAATCCTATTCGGAAACTCTACCTTGAGCTCTGCAACCATGACTGAAATTTTAAAATCAGTACACCGATTTATAATAGAAACTAAAAGATTTGTTTAGTATAACCACATACCAATTCAAACTACAAGTGATTCTGACTGCAAGCGTCATAAATGTATCGAACCATCATTAATCAATTAACAACACTGTTGATTATTTTGTCTAAACACTTATTATTTCAAACCATATGTTAGTTTGTTTTTTTATTGTTCCTGTCATGACAATGTTTAATATATGTATGTATGTACTTTGGAGCGGTCTTTACATAAGCTCAACTTAGCTTGTTGACCAATCCGATCCATGTATTTCATGAATAAATATGTTTAAACCATACATATATAGCATACATAGCATTTTATTGTGTGACGTCATGACATAATCTCACCTGAAGTGACACTTTTTATACGTGCCAATTTATTAGTACCCTTAGAATAGCACATGAAGGGTAAACAGAAGAAAAGTAAAGTGAAACAGTCCCAAGTGAGCGTGAATCAAAGTAACAACACACCTGCCATTGACACGCATGGTGACGGCGATACAGTGAGTGTTACATCAGAACAGGTAGCTGTGAGTGAATCAATGCATTTATGGCACTGGAAACATGGATAACAATATTCAACACCAACCTGAAGTTTTTACAGGTGCTATTTCTCCTCAACAACAACATCCATTCGTTAACCCCGGGTTGACCTACATGCAAGCTGCACATGCAGGCCGAGCTACGCATTACGCGCAGTCACACTCCGTTGATCCTGGGAGTTTAGGTGCGCTTCTCTCACAAATGAACACAAAGCTTGAAGAAATGAATACCAGCTTGAAGCGTTTAGATTCTGTTGAACAGAAGTTAGATAATGTTGAACAGTATATGAAGACACTGGAGACACAAATCAACAACATGACGGTCCATCATCATGAATTTGAACAACAAAAAAAAACAAATGAAAAGCTGCATAAGTTGGATGAGAGGACTGAAGACTTGATTTTTGGCTTAAGTGACACATCAAAGAAAATAGAAGATTTGGAAAAGAAGATAGAAAAGCAGAAGGAAAGCATTTTAGATATGTAGTCAAGATCCATGAGGGATAATCTACTATTTGCTGGAATACCAGAGCCTGACAATGTGAAGCCAGAGGAAACTGAAGAGTGTATTAAAGCTGTACTCAAAGATGAGCTGGACTTCTCTGTGGAAGAACTGGAGAAGATGGTTTTTGGACGGATCCATCGCTCAACAACTACAACAGGAGGACACCACGTGTGATCGTCGTCAACTTCAAGAACCCGAGGGATACACAAGAAGTAAGGAAACGGGCAAATAAGCTGAAAGGAACACACATTTACATTAACGAGCAATTCCCACCAGAGATAAACGAGCAACGAAAACGCCTTTTTCCTATAATGAAAGAAGCGCGAAAGACAGGTAAAAGATGTAATCTGGTATACAACAAACTGTACATAGATGGGCACCTGTATGTGCCAACGCCAGGTAACTAGGGAAGTGCCGAGGATGGACTATCTATTCTATCCTGGAACTGTAACGGTCTAACTGAAGATAAAAAGAAATCTCGTGATTTTTGTGATTTATTATGTCAATATGATATTGTTGCACTGAATGAAACGTGGACAACTGAGGAGAGTGTTATCTCCCTTGGGAGGTATGAATCATTCGCCTTTCATAGACGATTTGTTCATAAACGAGCGAAGAGAAATAGCGGCGGCATGATTTTATATGTAAAACAAAACATTGCTAAAGGAGTATCTATTGTGAAGAACATTAATGATTCTGTTATATGTGTTAAATTAGACAATTTTTTCTTTCATACACAACATGACATCTATTTAGTTTTTGTTTATATATGGCCGGAAGGGTCTCCTGCTTACAATGTGATTGATGTTAATTTCTTTAGTGAGTTGTGGAGAGTTTACAATGCTTTTGAAAACTTGTGATGTATATTTCTTAGGTGATTTTAATGCCAGGGTCGGCATAAGAAATGATTTTATTTTATGTGACAAAGCAGATCAAAATGACGAAGAGTTAACTTATAAAGAAGATTTACAGTGGAGCCGACAATCACAGGATAAAGTAACAAATAGTTTCGGTATACAGCTGTTGGATTTCTGCAAAGGAACCAAAATGAGAATTGCAAATGGTCGGTTGCCAGGGGATTCAACAGAACGCCCATCCTCGGTTACCCATGGCTTTATATATGCTCCGTTACTCTCCACTATATCATATATATATAATGGAGAGTAACGGAGCATATATAAAACCATGGGTAACCGAGGATGCAGGACGCCCTACATTCTATAATATGCATGGGCATTCAGTTATTGACTATATGCTTATTCAAGAGGAAAATATAGATACTGTATCAGATTTCAGGGTGTTACATATGAATAAGTTTAGTGACCATGCCCCCCCTCTGTGTTCGACTCAAATGTTATACTGCAGATGTTAAACAAACACATACTAGTGAAAAGCATGTTTATTACAAATGGTCAAGTGAGTACATCCAGGCCTACAGACAAACCATCAGCGGTCAGGTCGATAACCTAAACCAAATTGTGGAGGAAACGGACGATATCGACGAACTTGTGGATAAATACACAGCAGTGTTACATCACTCTGGTTACAACGAGAAAACTTTCTGGAAGCACCATAACGATCTGGTGTCAAGTGGAAGTAGAAACGATTCCCCTTGGTTTAACAGTAAATGTCGAGACATGAAGAATAAATATATGGACGCCCTACAATAGTTCAACCGGAATCACAGTGTGGAAAATAGACAGCTATTATGTGAAAGGAAAACATGCTATAAGAAATGTGTAAGAACATGTAAAAGATGACACAAATTCGAGGAGAGTCAAAAAATTGAAAATCTGAAATCTAAAGACCCGAAGAGTTTTTGGAGACATTTTCAAAAACACAAGGCAGTTAAGGGCGAAAATATTAGTGCAGATGAATTTAAAGTTTATTTCAGTAACTTGACTAATGATGAGTCAAATGAAGCGTCAATAAAATCCAACTCAGACAGGGCGAATATGGGAGGTACATCTGTGTTTGAAGAACTGGACATAGTGATAAGCCGGGAGGAAGTCCTCAAGGCAATTAAAAAGTTGAAAACTGATAAGTCACCCTCCTTGGATAATATACTCAATGAATACTTTAAAGAAGCAAGTGACCTTTTGGTGGACAGCATTAACTTACAACCCTCTTTAATAAAATACTTAATGAAGGACAGTTTCCATCTGCCTGGTGTAACGGGCTTGTCATTCCTATTTACAAAAAAGGTTCCGAAAATGATGAAGGCAATTTTAGAGGAATCACAGAAACAGTTGCTTTTCTAAATTGTTTACATCTGTGTTGACAGCTAGGCTCATTCTGTGGTCTGAAAAGTATAACACCATCTCTGACGCCCAGTTCGCCTTCAAAACCGGCCAATCCACTGTTGACGCTGTATTTGTATTGCAAAATCTCATTTCTAGATATACGCGGGAGAAGAAAAGGTTATATTGCTGCTTTGTCGATTTTGCTAAAGCGTTTGACTCTGTAAATCGGGACAGTCTATTTTTCAAACTACTTAACCTGGGCATCACAGGTAGACTGTGGAAAATCATCGTATCCATGTATGACTGTGTGAAATCATGCGTGAAACATAACAGCGAGATATCCGACTTTTCCCTTTGCTCTCTGGGTATAAAACAAGGGGAGGTAATGTCACCTTTTCTCTTTTCTCTCTTCCTTGACGATCTTGAAATTGCATTACAGGAGAATATCGACGCCGGTTTGTTGTTAGACTACATCAACATTTTCCTACTGCTTTTTGCCGACGATATGGTGCTTATATCTGAAACTCCGAGTGGCCTACAACTATCCCTTGACTCGCTATCCAATTATTGTACGGACTGGGGCCTACAAGTTAATGTAGAGAAAACTAAAATTATGATTTTTCGTAGGGGAGGAAAGATTCGACAAGAGGAGAAATGGTTCTACAAAGCATCCCAACTTGAGGTTGTACAACAGGTCAACTACCTTGACATTGTGTTAACATCCACAGGCCTACACAAGCACATAAAACCATAGCAGGCATAGGTCTTAAAGCTATGAATGTGTTGTTTAAACATGTTAGTAGCTATAACTTTTCGTTAAAAACCATGTGTGAACTCTTCGATACTTTTGTCACGTCTACTATGATGTATGGTTGTGAATTGTGGGAATTGCAAAATGTACTGAATTTGAGAGAATTCATTTAAAAATTTTCCGACGTATTTTGCAAATCAATTCCAAATCCCCAACGGTCGCTGTATATGGAGAACTTGGGAGATACCCAGTTTATATCAATATATACATTCGTGTTTTACGTTATTGGTTTAAGTTATTACAGTCAAAACTGTATATTAAGGGTCATTTATGTGTTATAACAATTTGAATTGTGGGTTCAAATCTTGATTAGATGCTATACGAATTTTGTTATATGAACTTGGTTTTGGACATGTCTGGGACTTTCCAAATGTTAATGTTGATATATTTTGCAAATTAGCCAAGCATCGTCTGATTGATATTTATATTCAAAATTGGAGATCCGGCTTAGAGTCAAATGGTAAATTATTTCTTTACAAACATATTAAAGTAAATTTTGGATATTAAATTTATTTAGATCAGATTAGAAATTCTAGTGATAGAAAATGTGTTACACAACGTCGTATATCTACACATCGCCTTATGATTGAAATTGGTAGATACAATAGCACTCCAAGGGAACATCGAAATTGTGAATATTGTAAAAGTATAGGTTATAACGTCATTGAAGACGAGTATCATTTCATGCTAATTTGTCCTAACTATTTACAACTTAGAAAGATATTATATCTTAAACAATTCTATTGGATTAGACCTAGTGTTTATAAGTGTGTGTTATTATTTAAAGATTCAAACAAACCTACGTTGTTAAAAGTAGCTAAATATATTAAATCATCTAATGAGTTAAGAATTAAATCACATTACAATGTCCAGCCTCTATAAATGAAATTAAAATGTTTGTTATGTTCATGTTCTGTAACCATGTGAATTGTGGACGAGGAACAAATCTGTTCAAGTCCAAATAAATTAATTTCTTCTTTCTTCTATATAGCATACAAAGCATACAGACATGTTTACATACGAACATTCATAGAATATATACAGTCATAGCATACACAACCTATATGGCATACATTCATTTATATCAGCCACACAGATATACACACATACATATAGTTCAGCTACACATATAAACATTCACGCAAGCTCGCCTCGTTCACGGGAGTCTGAATCCCGCTTTCACATCGTTCATTTTCCAGTGCAAAAACACAAACTGACATTCAATTCTTAAGTAAAATTAGCTTATCTATCGATTGGTGGAGCTCGATCATGTCTAGGCCCCGTGGTCGTGTGGTACGCTGCTGGTACAGTCAGTGTTGGTGATAGTTACCTTACTCTGAAGGCGTGGGTTCGAATCCCGCAATCGACTCGGCCAGAAAAAGTACAAGAATTTGTACCATTGAAGGAAGTGTTATCCCAAATGTAACATTGTTAGACTTATCACTTTCTAAATGGCATGTTTTTCTTATATTCATTATGACGTTTTTTCCTACTCAAAGAACTGGTTGACTTTTTTGTACTTGTATTTTTTTACGTTTCCATGACAACAGAATTACATCTGTAGATAGTAATCTAATTATAATATTATACTTACATATCTATTGTTACATTTTTGGCATTGCGTTCTTTATAATGGAACAATGTATATCATTATATGCCTGTCGTACCAGGGTTTCCTTTCAACATGCAGAACATAACGCATAACGCTTACTGACTTATTAAATGTATTATGTGAAATGTGTTAAATGTAATAAATATAAAATTGACTTAGAAATAATATATTGTCCTTGCCTTTACATGGTATTCAAATGTCAAATATCCTCTATTTAACTTTCTGTTCGTCATTTGTGACATTCTATTATCTTAAGAAGGTTTCAGGTAGGTAAAACATGGCGTTTCTTTTGAATATTGATGACATGATATTCAACGTTGAAACTGTCGTCCGAGGGGTGCTATATTCACATTTCATTACAGTTTCTGGGTCATACTACCAAATAACAATACGGACTTCAGATAACATAACGTTGAACAACGGTATCTGAGGGAGACACGGTCAAAAGGTCAAAAGGTCAGTAGGTCGTATGATTGTGGTAAAGTGTTTATATAAAACGCCGTTACCTTAAAATCACACAATTCAGTGTCATGGATAACATTGACATTTCAAAAGCAACGCAGCGACGGGTGAAATATGTACTTTGCCCACGTTGCGAGATGATATTTGCCAAAAAATAATCAATATATCAATATGTTGTACTTTTACACACTAGGGTAACTCTCATTTGCTTTATTCTGTCAATTATATAATTTTAATATCAATATGTTGTACTTTTACACACTGAAGTAACTCTCATTTGCTTTATTCTGTCAATTATATAATATTAATATCAATATGTTGTACTTTTACACACTGAAGTAACTCTAACTCTAAGATAATTTATGTTACTTTCAATGTCTCACATTTTAGTGAATGATGTTTGGTTTCTTTTAAAAAGCCATTGAGTAATTCAGTACTTCAAGTACAACACTATTTTGTTTAAATTTAATTGATACCAATAATAATCTGTGCCATTAATGTTGCTTCATATTTTGTTATTTTGTCGCAATCTTTGAATACAGTATGTTTGGCGACCTCAACGTTTTGTCCTGGAAAATAATACAATAATATTTTGAAATCAATGTTAAAGATTCTCAAACAATATCAATTGACATATTAAACAAAGGATATGGAGTAAATATAGAACACTTCTTATAATCGTATAAAATTTATTATCAAAAGATACATACAAGCATCCAATTAAAAAGGAATATATAATAAGCAAAACGATCTGAATATATATTTTCTTTGATAAGTCTGTAGAAATTGGCTAGATGACTAGTTGGTTACGATGTACGACTTGAACTTTTGCAATGAAGAGGTAAATCTATAAAGTCAGGAATATTTACAGCTAGTGAAATATTGTTGATGGAAGCAGATTAATGGAATGTCAACATACGCATAATGTGAATTCTAGCATTTTCGGGCCTACAACCGTCTTTGGTACTTTGGTACGTTTCGCTTATGAAACAATCAGACTACGAATGTCATGAAAACAGGCTTACCCTGAAGGTTCAACTCTTCCGTAAGAGGAAACACAACTCAACTCTTCCTACGTAATTTTCTCACTCTCTTTGGTAATTCATCTACACACGCTATTTGCCAATGAAACACAGACTAATGAATGTCTTGAATATTGGCTGGAAGTTTGCTTTAGTCTCGTTTTGGTTTTACTCCAGAAGATTGCTTACAGCACCTTCTGCAGCAACAGCAGCACAACTTCCATATAAGGAAGACAGAGAAATGAAGGATGAAGAGCAACAATCCGATGACGTCAAGATTGAGGAACTGATACATAGGCATGTCCTGACAATACGACCTCAGGTGCTCGCCGCCATATTTGATCACGTGTTCTATCCAGTATACAGCTTCATCCGTTGGACTCCTTTCTCGTAATTTTGTTATTGCAGCGGCTTTCTTTATCTTTTGAGAGTAGGATGTGTTGACAATAAGTTCGTTTATATTTCTCACCAGATCTTCTACTTTAAATGAAAGCAGGTCCATTCTGGAACCAAAACCTTTGTAGACAAGTTTTTCAGCATTGAAATATTGTTCAGCAAACATTGGGAAACCGATCATGGGTACTCCGTTTAGAAATCCTTCATTTTGTCCATTGGCGCCGCAGTGAGTTATGAAGAGTTTTGTGTTTGGGTGGGCGAGAAGGTCTGCCTGTGGCATCCAGTCTGGTAACATTATTTCAGAAGAAGCGCCAGACTTCTTATCGGTTTTGAAGATGTATCTGTAACGTGTTTTTGTAAAGGCGCTGATAAAGCGATCACTGAGTTCCTTAGGAAATTTCTTAACGTTACTTCCGAAGGAAACAATGACCACTCCATTTTTTGCTTCGTCCATGAACTTTTGATACTTTTCTGGCAGTTTCCTGGGAACAGATGCCGTGAAGGAACCAACCATCTTGACGTTCGGAAGAAGAGCCTGTGGGTAATGCAGCAAGGGTTCTAGATCTACGAGCCACAGTAAACCCTTAGCAGTGAGAACCTCCATGGATATGTAGGGCTTTTCTGGAGCGTAAAGCGCTACTGCCTGAGCTTTTGAAAATGGATCCACGGTAACATAAGCGGTCCACACCACAGAACTGATTACACGATTCTTAAAATCCATCTCGGGTGTCCAAGGAAGAAGAGGAAAAGGGGATGTAGATAAAACAAATGGACTCCTGCTTGCAGTCGGCTCGAACAGCGGGCCCAGGAATACAAACGGAAGACCGAGTTTGTAAGGAAACACAGTCAACATGCGAGCAAGAACTATCGTGCTGAGAACAACTAAATCAAATTTCTTTCCGGAAGCATTTAAGAACAACTCTTGATCTCGAAGGATTTTATCACAAATGTCTTTAATCACACTGATCGGTAAGGAATATTTTCCAGATTCAAAGTACTCATCTAGAATTGTATCAACCAGCATTTGATCTAAATCATAATCATCTAGTGACGTATAGGCCAATGGCTTCACGCCAGGAACCTGGAGACGTTTGTCATTGGCTAATGCTGTTGGCACGGCGTTCCAAACCACGTGACCACGTGACGCGAGTTCGCTGGCCACGTTGAGACTTCCCCGGATGTGGGAATAAAGCGGGAAGAAGAGGACCAGGATGTTAGCTCCGTCCGAAGACATGGCTAGGAAGGACAAGACCAGCAGGACTATCAGGAGATGGGTAGTGCTCATTGTGGAGGTGGATCAAGAAGTCCTCCTGAAAATAGACCAGAATGTAGTATAAATAAGAATAAGTAAGTAAAAGGAATATGTGTCAAACAGGATAAGAAACCCTAACACACGTAGGAATATATAGAAACAGAAATTGCAAAAAATTGCTTCCCGGAAGTGAAAATAATTTCTGAATCAAACGTTACCACTTTATAAGATCATAGGTTAAGCGTTGTGATGAAGTATATGCACAACTAAATAAGTTATGTTGGACATAACATAAATAAAAAATGATAACAAAAGAAAAACCCCATGGAAACTGTCATACAACATATCCTGTGTTAACATCTCTCTCTCTCTCTCTCTCTCTCTCTCTCTCTCTCTCTCTCTCTCTCTCTCTCTCTCTCTCTCTCTCTCTCTCTCTCTCTCTCTCTCTCTTCACATCATTAATATTCATGTGAATGAAATGTACTGTACATGTATACGTGTTTTCGGTTATTTCCAACCAAAACGTGCTTTTCACTTAATGAAGACACAACGGAATATATATGTTTCCCAGATAATAGTTCAGTTCACTCCGTTTTACTGCTGCTAGATAGTATAAGTAACACGGAATAACAAACCTGAAAGTGTTCCTTCTAAGACAATAGGTTGATCGCCGGCGTATACCCTGCTTCTCTCACTGACGCTTATTGAACTATCATGACTAAGCGTATTTAATGCACAGTATTGCGTAATTAAAGTTGTTGACGTACAGTCTCCTTTCTATGAGCATGATCACGCGGCGAGGGAGACTGCCGAATTTGACATAGGCAGACCCGGTGTTATGTGGGTCATACGTGCAGAGTTCATATTCTGTGTACAAATTGTCTATGTATATATGTATATCGTTTGTGACCCCTAAATTGTTGAGTCAGGGTTCACCTTTGATATTAAATGGAAATGGCTGCGCGAACCACTCTTAATTTATTTCCACATAATCGTTTTACAACGGCTTTACTGATTACGCTATAGAGTGTATGTGTATGTCTGGAAGGGTGTGTGTGTGTGTGTGTGTGTGTGTGTGTTGGGGGGGGGGTTTAATTCGTGCAAATGTGAATTTATAATTATAAATAACACGCGTCCAATCTTTTTTTCAGATTAGGATTTGCCCATGAGTTTTATCAGAAACCAGATGTAGTAGATCCTTAATATAGACATAAATATATATAAATGCCAAACAGATTAATGTTCCGAATTAAATATTATGACAGCTAGACTTATAATAAAAACAAGTTTATAGGGAGTGTTTCAATGTATGCAGCGAGTAGGCTAGAGTGGGTTCAATTGTAACATTTGTCACTCAACTGATCATAATTGGTTACTTGTTATTAGATCGTCAGGTGAACTGGTACTAATTGGTACATCGCTAAGCTGGCTTTAAATCTAAGTCTCACTTGGGGTCGTACAAGCAGCAGTTATAAAGTTATGACTATTTAAATGCAAGGACTGCAAGTGTTACAGTCGATCCCGATCACGGGGAAATTGTAACGTGTCGGTGGGTCGTTTGTAACACATACGGTTAAAACAGAAACAGAAACAGAAACAGATCGTCTTCATATATTGAGTTGGAAATAACATACAATGAATTATTACCGACGTGGTACTTCGTAAAGGGGTTTCATAACAAACTGTTATGGCAAATATGTGTCATAACACCTTCAAGTAATTTGATTGGCTAACGATGAACTTTGACACTGCCTGGACTACTTTATTCATTCATAAAACGAACGTGAATTCATGAAATTACAAGTATTTTACGACAACACTTATAATCAATAGTTATCTCATTGTTCAGTTAATTCATGAACTCGTACTCACCGCAATGCTTGATTTTAATGAATAATGAACAGGTTCACCATGACTAGAGCAGAGCTAATAAGCACAAAGTTGAGTATGCAGCAAGACGTTTTGCTCTCAATCTTACCGATGGGAATGACATTGCACCAATGCTCAGTATCTTGGTGAAAATAACATGTTTGTAACGGTGCACAGTGAATTTATACTCAAAAGGCAAAAACTACCCATAAGAAAAGCCATTTCAAAGGCGGTGTTCTTAGCAGTTCATCTAAAACTTACATTTAATGAGGTTGTTTCAATGTTTAGCTGGCTTACACATTCCGACGACGAGAAACATGCGAATGGCGGCCGCCATGACATGACGTCATTCGAAGGACGGATAACTATCATGTCCTCGAACAGGAAGATGTTAAACGTACGCTTCCTTCAGCATGACTTAGTGCAACTGGTTTCGTCATACCGAACATCATTATAGAACGGTTTGATTTTAAAAGCGTGAATATTTAACGTCGTAATATTATGAAGTTATATATGCTGTGACAGGGTTGATATTACTCCGCTATTCCGTCCCTTTATAGGGACAACAGAAATGTATTTTAAAACACAATAAATCATATGAAATACATGTTGGTAATAAATAGGATACACAACTCGTTCCCCTTTCATATCAAGTTTATGTCCCTCTTGAAATAATTTTGGTTTGTCTCTCGCCAAGGCTCGAGACAAAGCAAAATATTTCACTCGGGGCATAAACTTGATATGAAAGGGGAAGCTCCTTAGATAACCTATAAATATTCATCACCAAAAGCAATCATAATTTATTCAGCAAACAGAATAGCTAAATAACGCAACTTTTCATCATTGAAACTAGAATTACTTTCCTTGTTCTAGCTACGTGAGCAACTGAACTGAGTATTTAAATTATCAGATAAACGTGAACTGTTTAAATTTTCTTTTTGAAGAGGTAATCGGGTATCTATTGTCGACTTTTATTTTAAAGAATTGCGTACATCGGGTTTTAAAATGCATTTTTAAGGACTATTTTCTGGCAGTTTACAACCGTGATTTCGCCGACATATCATCAAAATTGCAAGTTCAATTTAGTTATGTGACTTATTAAAGGCGTTAAATATGTTAATATATTGTTACGTAACATCTCAATACACGACCCGATAAGCCATATCCATAGAAAACGGTTATTTGTATAAGAAGAAAATGGTTCGACGAATAAAGCGACGATTTTGTGGAACTATTCAGTGTGAGAGGTAGATTTTAAAGTGTCATGCGATTTTGATGTAATTGACCATTCCATCATTCTTCTTTATTGAAATTCTACTCTGAGTGTTCAGGTATCGCTATATCACCCAGATCACTTGAACTGGCGTCCATTTTGAAGTGAACATCATGAAATGACCGCTCGGATCCAAGAGAAATGGATTCTCGTGGCATTATTTATTTTTGTAACACTTATTTACGTCTTTGTTAGAACACTTTATTTCAGTAAAAACGGCGTGCTACAACACCTTTAAACCTTACCAACAGAGAGTTGTAGCTTTGTCTGTTATAGATACATTTCCAAAAATTGCGTTTGGCTAATCAGCGCACCGTTCGCGATTCATTGTCCAGTTTTCGATAAACATCTCGCCTTCCGCCTTTATATTCTCATTATACTAAATGAACTACCATTAAAATGGTAATTTTCAGCAACAACCACTACTTCTCAGTTAAATAACACTATTTATACTGGTTGACATAATGTGACTCCAACAACATACAAATGTCCCTTTAACGTAACGATTCAGTTCTTTTCTTACCTTCACCAATCGCCGATTTAGTTTTCTCAATCTTTTCAGGGTCCTTTTTGTACACAATGTACCAGTTAACAATATATTTCTCGTTCTCTGGTATGGTATTTCGTATTTCCAGTAGTTGTCACTTATCAGCACATATCGGCTGACTGTAAATCTCATATTGTCCCTATGTGATAAGAACCGCTCACTTGCCTGTAACACGTGTGTTGAGGTCTTGGCGAGGTCAGGTGAGGTGAGAGAGCCATAAGCAACTTGGGTTATCTACATATGTGGGTCACTAAGGGGACGTTTGTTTAGGTATAAACAAATGAAAGTTGTGGATAAACTTGATAGAAATTGCTTTGTGAATGAGCCACAAATCTCTATATGACAAACTCCAACTTTCGAAACAAGATGTAATAGGTCATCCCGCACAAGATCTTTGAGATGGCGGAGTACTGGCCTCCAAGGTCTGCCCCAGCTAGATAACTGTCCATTCATACCCGGATAGCCAAACGATGCTGTATTAGTTACTATACGCCACATAAAATACATAACTAGCCAAAAACGTGTTGCACCCACTACATATTTACCGAAGATTTGATGCTGCGACAATGTCACGATTTTGGAATAAATTTGTTTTTTTTTAACTCAATTATTAATCAAACACTTCTCTATGATTTAGTGGTGTCATTAAAGTCTTACAGACCGTATCTTGTCAGTGGGCAACTGTCAAATGTGTCTTTTTTGTTTAAAAAATTGGATTCTGAAGTTTTGTACTGCTGTAACTATAGTGACTTGTTGTTGAAAGGCACTTAAAGAGGTTCATCAGTTCACTTGAAAGAATGGAATTACTCACATTGTAACAACCACTATTGACTTTCATTTTTCAGTGTAACAAAAACTTGTTCCTGGACACCACAATAGCAGAGAGTGATGAATGTAAATATCACAAAGTAGTGAAACGTTATCAGAATGAATTTTGCTTTGGTAGATAATGCTTCTGTCATATCACACAGTTTCTTATCAGACAACGTTTACTGGTGAGAAATCTCAGGGGTGCAACACGGTTGGTGCTATGTATACACATGGGGAACGTCATCTGTGAATATGGATCGTTTGCATTGAACAAGATATGTACCAGCAGCGGAGGAACAACCAGTTCAATGATGAGAAAGAGGAATGATTAAGGTTAAGACTAATTAAGAACCTGAAAACTCATTTTGTATTCTATTTTAATCAATGTATTCATACAGACAATACTTTCCACTGTAAGTACTGAAAATTTGGTTATGATGGGTCCTCTCATTAACGGGATATTAATGTTCAAAGTGTGTAAATATTGGACTGCTGAAGAACTCAACCGCGAGAAGACCCTAAAACGGGTGAGCGGGACTAGCTCTACTGCGCGTGCCCGAAGTAGGCTGGTGACGTCATAGTCAGAATAGAACTATGGATATTAGTGCTATTATGTGTTGTGATGGGTGACATTCCTCTATGTATTCATAGCGAAGGAGCAATTCCTTCGACATTCGTTTCCTCAATTTAAAGACAATGTTTGGATTTTCCTCTCGGAGGAAAAAAGTTTTGAAAAAATACTTTGTAAACAATATAAAACACCGAAATAACGACAGTAACAAGCCGGCCGGACTCGGGACTGCCGTGCTCGATCATTGATGTTTCCATCAACAACATTATTATTTCAGATCAATTCAGATCAAACTGGTTTTATACCAGGCAGGTGCATAAGTGATAATGTCAGATTACTGTATGACATTATGTTTGAACTGAAAAAAGAAAATAAACCAGGTCTCCTGATTCTTATTGATTTTGAGAAAGCTTTTGATACTGTCTCATTGGATTTCATAATTAAAGTTTTAAAAAAATTTGGTTTCGGTCCCAACATGTTAAAATGGGTAAACATATTAATGAAAAATGCGTCTTCTTGTGTTATCCAAAATGGTCATATTTCTTCTTTTTTTCCTAACGAGCGCGGCTGTAGACAAGGTGACCCAGTTTCTCCATATTTATTCATTTTTTGTGGCCGAAATTCTTGGAACTATGATAAGAGAAAACAAAGATATTAAGGGTATTATACTCAATAATGAAGAGTACAAATTGGGACAATATGCAGATGATACTCAATTATATTAAGATGGATCTGAAAGTAGCCTGAGAGCAGCCCTAGATACATTACATTTATTCTTTAAGATGTCAGGACTTAAGATAAACATTGAAAAAACAAAAGCTATTTGGATAGGTTCAATGATTGGAAGTAGTGTGAAATTTTGCTCAGGCAGTTGTTTTGACTGGCATGAAGGTGACTTTAACATCCTTGGTATTCATCTCAATCCCACTTTGGAAGACCTATGGGTAATCAATACTAGGAAAAGATTAGAAACAATTAACAGACTTCTTGCTGGTTGGAAAAGGAGAAACTTACTATACATGGGAAAATTACTGTTCTAAAAACTCTTGCAATATCAACTTTAGTTCATATTTTTTCTGTATTACCATGTAGACACATCTCTGGTATAAAATATATTAGCTGAACCTTTATGGTTAAATCATCACCTAAGACATAGCAATTTTCTAATTGAGAGTTGGTTTAACAGAGGTATTCACACAGTAAGAGATATTTGGGGTAATAATGATTTTTTGACTTTCAATGAAGTTAAAAACCTATATCGTGTCAAGGGAACAATCCTTGAGTACAATAAGATAATATTGAACATCCCCAAAATATGGAAAAACACTCTTTTATCTAATCAACAGCAGAAACAAAACCTCTCGTTAAGCCAAACTCTTCAAGACTTACTTTCTCAACAAAAAGGATGTCGAAATTTCTATGATAAATTGATTGCTAATAACACTCAACAAAAAGTGTGTCAGAAATGGCAAAATGAACTTGATCTAAATATTGAATGGAATGTAGTGTTTACAAGATATAGAAACTGTACTAAAGATGTAAAACTCTTGGATTTTCAGTATAGATTTATTAACAGAGCAATTTACACTAGAAAGGAGTTGTTGAAAATTAATTTAATTCAAACTAATATTTGCTCTTTTTGTGAATCGGAACCCGAAAATCTACAGCATGTTTTCATTAAATGCAACAAAGTGCATGATTTCTGGAGAAAAGTTGAAAACTTTATGAACCAACATATAACACATGCTTATATTACCATTTCAGAGTTAGATATATTATTTTGTAACAGTTCTGTCAGCCTTCTGGCATCACATATCATCCTCATGGCAAAAAAACATATACATGTCTCAAGTATCAAGAAAACCAAGTTATCAATTGACAGTTTTGTTAGCATTGTCAAGGATGTTTTCAATGTGGAAAAAATTATAGCTTGTAAAAACAATACTTTGTCTTCCTTCCATGCTAAATGGAAAGCTCTCATGTATATTTTACAACTGTGACTAAATGCCTTTATTTTATGAATGCTTCACTGACTTATGAACTCTGTATTACCATGTATACCTACTGAAATGAAATGAATAAAAAACATTTTTAAAAAAACCATGATTATTTCTACAATCGACGTCCAGAGTTTTTCATATTTACTGTCGAGTAACATCTTGTCATTTAAAAATATTCTGTTTTACATATGCCACTTATATTTATTTGTTTCAAGAGCCGATCAACTACGAAACTCGAAGAATTCTAGTCAAGGGATCGAATTCCGTTGTTACCCGTTAAACGCTATAATTTGAATCGAGTCGCGGAAATAGGATTTAAGTAATTTTTCAATTAGGACTTCCCATCTTAAGATTGAGTCGGATGCATTAATTATTAATATGATATGAAGTTAAGTAATTATAAATGACGATTCAATTTGATGTTTATTTATTTGACTTATTGACCTCGATTCACCTGTTATCCCCACGGAGCTGATTAATGTATCGTATATTTGGTGTTCGGAAAAAAAGTATCGGTAAAAAAGTCCTAAATTTACCTAGGAAAAAAAGTCCTCGGAAAATAAGTACTAAAAACTTATATTGTGGTTTTTTTTCATTCTTTTATTGGCATATAACAATGTAATAGACAATAAATAGATACAACAATGTATTTGACTAAGTAATAGGATCTTAATCTCTGTTTTTTTAATCATTTATCCAACTGCAAATATCACATTTATTCACTTCAATATGGACAGCTATTAGTGAGAGGAATATATCATTTACACATGAGATACAGGTTTCTTATTCCACATATTGGAAACATATCATTCACTGGACAAGAAATCATACTACAATGTACAACTGTTGGTTGGAATGTCTTCCATTATGAAATGTTAAGAACTGTACTTCATTTTTGGAGATATATATATATATATATATATATATATATATATATATATATATATATATATATATATATATATATATAAATAAATAAAAATGAGTCGTTTCTCACGTGAAGTAAGGTTATATATAGAAAAGACCTATATATAGAGAAGGTTATACTTGAAAAGACCGATATACTGGTCGAAATGAGCTCATCGTATTAAAGAAGATTGATCCAGTCAAACCCATCTGATATTTACTCTTTTCTATATATATATATATATATATATATATATATATGTGTGTGTGTGTGTGTGTGTGTGTGTGTGTGTGTGTGTGTGTGTGTGTGTGTGTGTGTGTGTGTGTGTGTGTGTGTGTGTGTGCAAGGATATACCCATTCCGCTAAAAACACATTTGAATTGACAAACAGTAGTTGGCAACTAAATCTAACATTAGTCATACTTAAATTTTGATGAAAATATATATTTATTTCAGAAATAAAGTTTGCTGTACCCCAATGTGTTTTGTAATAAAGTATAGTTTTGCCCTGAACTATTAACTATCGCAAAACTATACTTTATTACAAAACACATTGGGGTACAGCGAACTTTATTTCTTTTCTAAGATGCTAGATGATCAGATACAGGTAATATTCTGCGTCCAATGATTTTGAAATAAAAATATTGTTCACATTCTTTATATTAATAATCCATGAACAGGGCCAACGGACGGCTATTCCACGTGTAAAACCCACCCCCTAAGATAGACTAAGATCACGTAACTAACATTCCAAAAAGAATTGTGGGTAGAGCTTGATCCAGTCTAAGCTTGTTGGCGCTTGGCAGAACGTAATTTGTCTAATTCAAATGTTTGTTGCTATCATAAAAGTTGATGTTTATTGTCCCACCGCTAATTCTTACCGACTGCAGAAATTGCAAACCATGGAAAGTAGTACACGCTCAAATTGTTGCGATGTAAGAGTTCAGGCGGCTGAAGCGAGTCGACGTTACGTTACCATGGGCACACTTGATCACGAGGGAGCGGCGTGGAACAGCGGGAACGTCATTCGATTGTTACGTCATCAAAAAAACTATACCTTTATTGTCTGATAAAGTACTTTTTTTCAATTGTTCTAACCGCTAGGCATCTTAGAATCTGTTTTAATACACATTTATTTATATAATAGGACTTTTTTCCAAGGACTTTTTTACCAGTACTTTTTTTCCAAGGACGTTTTTTCCGAGGGCTTTTTTTTTACCTATAATCGTATATTTGGGGAGCAGGACTAAACCCACCCGGACAAAACCCACCCGGACAAAAGCCACCCGGACATAACCCACCCGGACAAATGCCACCAGGACAAAAGCCACCTAGGACAATTGCCACCTAGGACATAAACCACCCAGTTATTTTTTGGATGAAAATAATTGACTTTGATATAAAAATAAAAAAAATATAAAAAAACAAACTTTGATGCAAAACTAATTTTGATGAAAATAACTGACTTTGATAAAAAAAAGAAACTGACTTTGATGAAATAAAATAGTTTGATGAAAAACATGACTTTTATGAAAATATGACTTTGATAACAAAAAATAACTTTGATGAAAAAAATAACTTTGATGAAAAGAGTAACTTTGATGAAAAGAGTAACTTTGATGAAACAAGTAACTTTGATGAAATAAAATAGTTTGATGAAAAGCATGACTTTTATGAAAATTTACTTTGATGAAAAGCATGACTTTTATGAAAAATTTACTTTGATGAAAAAATTACATTGATGAAAAAAATGACTGTGATGAAATACATGTACATGACTTTCATGAGAAAAAAAAACATGGATGAAAACCACAAAAATGTTGTAGTGTTCTGACAAGTTTGCATTTTTTCTTGGTTTATGTGAATATATGCACCAAATAATGCCGTTTGTGGTGACATTACATTTACCATTCCAGGCACAGTCACAGTTAAAGGTACAAGTCACGAAAAACTCTATTCTGAGACTGAATATTGCTCATTAGCCACTACCAAAAATTAAAAATGCCGAGTGTAGCTCACAACATCAGACTTTGAATTTGAGCTGATACGGTTACTGTTTAATATGATGAAACCTGACTTGTGTAAATAGCAAATACATCACTAAGTTAAAATATTGTTTTGATAAGTGTTTTAAACGAGTCCTTTTGTCCTAGGTGACATTTGTCCAGGTGGCTTTTGTCCTGGTGGCAATTGTCCTAGGTGGCTTTTGTCCGGGTGGCTTTTGTCCTAGACCCCCTCTGTGCGACTCCCCGGCTACTGCAGATGAGATTCACTATCTATTTGAATGTAAAGCATTTGAAACGTCGCATTTATATATTAAAGATAATATAATCTCTCTGTTTTTTCGATGTTAATTCCTTTATTCATATAGACAACACTTTCAACTAAACAAAACCCTAACGATTATTTCGAAGCGTCAACTACTTACTAAGATATGGCCGTTCAAAGTGAGTAAAATTGGCCTGCTAATTATCCCAATCCTTATAAATAGTCTGCCGGGCCGCCGTTAGCTTTGACGATGTGACGTCATACACAGGAGTTGCTTAATGAAATACTTAGGCGAATTGTCGATTTTCGTCGATAATTCGTTTAAAACATAATAAGAACGTTTCGACTTTACAAGTTTCCTATAGAATGGGTATCTGTGCGTCCGTAGGGAGTAATTTCGGAGTTTTTGGAGCATTTTTCGATATTCTACCGCTGATTTTAGATTTGTTCTTTTCTCAATCGGGTGGAGTGTTAGGTTATCTGATAGGCTATAGTATTTTTTAAATGAGTAACTGACAATTCAAAAATAAAAAAAGACGATGCATTTAAAAAAATTATAAACGTCATTATAAGTTACTTATTTGGTTGTGCTTGATTTTGTTTTTGGAGAGGCTTATCGTTTCAAATCTACTGCATCATTAGTTCTCATGGTGACTTTATATTGCTAATAGAATAGTTGCATTATAACTAAGAACATCATATAATTTTCATCATTGTTACTGGTTTTCACTTTTTAGAAACAAATATTCGGGCTATCTTTAAATCTATAATTTATAATTACCCAGATTGAGTGTAATACCACAGACCTAACATAAACATTCATTAGATTATAGCATTGCATGAGCTTTACTAAAAAACATTAGACTTTCTCATTTTCCTAGCATGATATAATAAAGGCCTTGCATTTTATATTGCACGTATTTGTAGTGGTCAATTCATGTGTTTTTGGATATAAAATACTGTTTAAATCACATCGGATAAACAAATGGAAAATGAAAGAATTGGAACTATAGAACTTTGATCATCTCACAATGGCCTTGTGTTGTTTGGTTTGCAATTAAAAAAATATTACTGAGGTTATAGTTCAGTCGTGTAGATTTCCCCTCTTATTTATCTAAGTTAGAGTGTCAATAACGAAACTACATCACTTATTACATATCGTTACATTGATAAACAAAAATATGGAAAATACATTTTGTTATTTCGCAAATGGACGAATGTGAAAACAACATACCCATGAGTCAATGCATGAGGCGTGTTAACACCGTTATAATCCGTATGAAATATCTAATAGATCTCTGTAACGTTTGAACATCTTCACCATCTGACATGAGTGCCGCCGCCATATTGGGCAATGATAAGAATTATTCCAAAACACATTGCAGAATTACGGGTCCAGCAATGGTCACACCCAGTATTAAACAGTGTTGACATCTGCTGCCATTTGTAGTATATTTTACGGGGCGTGTATATATGTTATTCTGTTGTATAAGGACAAGGGTAAATATGTTATTTAGGCAGTTATGTAAGGCTAATTCTAGTGGATTCTGTCATTAGACGCCAAGCGACTCCTGTGTATTACGTCACAAAGCCTAGCACTAGCATTCGATCTCGGCTAAAGTTTTACGAGGCGTATTTGAGCGGCGTTCTAAGAAGGCGTTACAAAAGGTGTTTATTGGTCGAATTGACATATATCAAGTTGAATCCTCGTCATCTTTGAATATGCTTGAATAAAAACCGAAAAGTGATAATTATGGTCGAGGTTTGTGGATCTTTAAAGAATCCTATTTCAAGTGGCCAAATCCTTACAAATATAAAAGATTGATAAGTTCAACAAAATTGTCAGAATTGAAGGCACTGTCAAAGTTTCTTCGTATTGTCTCTGAAAAGTTAAAATGAACTATGTTATCACCATTCTTGTCTGTTTATGTAATATATATGTATGTTTATATTCTCTTGTACCACCGTTGGTGATTTTTGAGGAACAAAGATTGATTTTAGACAGCGTAGACTTTGAGACTATTATGTTGTTTTAGCAATACACCCGAGACGGGGGTCTAATTGGTGTTTATTCAATGCTGGTTGTTAGTTGTCATGTGTACTAAACCCAAAACACGCTCAAACCACCACACTCAACTACATACAAGAACACTGGTCCGACTGGTGTCACATATACACAGACGGGTCACGTGACCCCGATGCACGCACAACAGGCGTAGGCCTACACATTCAACACCCCACCCAACATTCCTACCCCAATAGGCTCCCTAACGACCAATCGGTCTTCACTGCTGAGCTTATGGCCATAGCACTCGCTTTATCCCACCCTAAAACTAAAGATCAGGGTAAGATTCTCATCCTTTCGGATTCTCTCAGTGCCCTTCAGGCACTTCAAAACAAATCTACAAAAAACCGCCCTGATCTAATTTCCAAAATTCTAAATTCTATTCAAAATCTAAATTTCCAAGGCAAGGCAGTAAAACTCCTATGGGTACCAGCGCACGTCGGTATATTTGGCAACGAAAAAGCCGACAAAGCTGCCAAGGAGGGCCTTAAACTACCTAAAATTCTACCCCTTTTTCATTCGAAACAAGAGGCAAAAAGCCTATCAAAATCTCATGCAAAGCGAGCATGGCACCTGCAATATGCAAATTCCAAAACAGCACACCACACCAAACAAATTATCTCCAAACCCTTAACTAAACAAAAAATATATTCCAAAAACAAAAATATTGATAGGGCAATAATTAAGCTCCAATCGGGGCATACAAAATTAAACTATCATATCCACAAAACCAAAATCGCAAACATCCACCCAACATGCCCACACTGCCCACAGGCAGAAACAATTCACCACATCCTTATTGAATGCCCACAGTATGCGGCCTTCCGCCAAATACTTAAACTAAAATTAAGGGACAACAATATCTAAACAAATAACATATATCAAATTCTAAACCCACACAATACTCACAGTACCTTCCAAGCGGTCGGCACTTATATAAAGGATTCGGGCCTTTTGGACCGAATCTAAAACACACTTAAAAATCAAATACCATCCAAAATTAACAATTAAACCTACCCCATCTCCTCCCCCCCCCCCCCCCCCCCCCCCCCCGGCTTAACCTAACCTAGGTAATTTACATATTCCAAATTTCAAAATTTCAAAATTTCATCCACCTTTCGGCCTGGCTTCAAAATTATCCTCTTTATGGAACTTTCGGAACTTTATTAATGGTCCTTGCGACCCGAGTGGGAGAACAGCTCCGCTGAAAACCGCTCGTAAAATCCCCGTACTCATCATCATCATGTCATGTGTCTCAGTGTCACAGATGTGGTCACATTTTCCTTCTGTCACATTCAGTACACGCCGATGCCCAATGTAGGTTCAGTTTTTTGGAGCATGCATGGATTTTGTCAAGGACATATACGCAGGGATTATTCGTTTATTTTGAACAGGTACGTTATTTTGAACCGTTATGTGTCAAAAGTAATTAACATTTTTTATATACATTTCTTGCTCCAATTTCAATATCGGTTATAAATTATGTGTGCATCTTGAAATGAGCAACTTACAATATGCTGTCTATATCATTCTAGTTCATCCAGTTTTAATACTTTCATCATTAAAAACAACCAATTAGATAGTAGATAACATTCCGGGTCAGTTCGTACCAAAACCGGTTCGTTCCAGGGTCGGTTCGCCCCAGTTTTAAAATGATAGATATAGTTGATGCTTGATGTAATAAAGTTTGTAAAGGGTTCCGGGTTATTTGATGCTTGATGTAATAAAGTTTGTAAAGGGTTCCGGGTTAGTTGATGCTTGATGTAATCAAGTTTGTAAAGGGTTCCGGGTCAGTTCGTACCAAAACCGGTTCGTTCTAGGGTCGTTTCGACCGGGTCGGTTCGCCCCAGTTATAATATGATAAACATAGTTGATGCTTGATGTAATAGTTTGTTAGTGAAACTAAATGTAGATGTAATAAAGATGAATAAAGAGGTGTTTTTTCCTTACATGACATTGTTTGCGTATGCAATCGGGAACCAGTGATTTCGTAGGAGGAACTGGGTCGTAGGAGTGGTGATTTCGTAGGAAGATCTAGTTCGTAGGAGTATATTTCGTAGGAGGAGTATTATTATGAAGTTATTTAAGTAATTTATTACGCTTTTGTCATTTCATTTCGATATAATGGGAATGGGTAGTATTATTATTCATAGTAAATAATTGAACAAGCTTATAAACAGGATCTTCTCATCTTCAGCGGCATCTGTATTAATATATAATCGTCAAATCACTGCTAATATAATAATAATTTTTCGTAACATAACATAATAATTGGCTAATTGAAACGTTTGCCGACTGTTTTCGCGAGGTACATTTAAAAAGCTAATTTTAAACTATTTCCGATTTGATTTGAACAAAATGAAGTGGTAGTGTTATTTTATTATCTGATGTCATAATCATTTCTGCAAAACGTAGCCCCTCGAGGTTCCCGGTACTTTAATAGAATAATCAATTTGGTCATTGTTTAGCCAGGAATAGGTTATTTGTCCGATGGAACGAAATATTTACATCTGCAAGTATACAGATGTCATGCATCAATGCTTTGTATGGTACTTTGGTTTGACAAACAAGCTTTAAAATCATAATCATCCGACGTCAACGCTTGTTGATAAAAGTACAAGGGAACAGGTCAAAATGGCCACACGACAAAATGGCCACACTGTCCCCAGTCAAAATTGCCAAAGGAAGAAGTCAAAATGGCCACAACCCCCAGTCAAAATGGCCATATGAAAAAGTCAAAATGGCTAAAGAAAAAGTCGAAATGGCCATATATTTTGTTTATGATCATAACATAAACGGATCTTCTCACTGCCATGTTACCAAGACCTGTTACTAAGAAATGTTATTATAACACCCTCTGATCATTAGATGGTGACTCAACTAACCGTTGTTGTTGTTTTAGATTAAAGTTGTTGTTGTTTTAGATTAACCAACTGAGATTATCATAGATCAGTTGCTAATTTAGCTGTTATTATAACGATAATAATATTAATTGACTTGACTCAATGTCAACTCAATGTCCACTCATGATGTCATGATGTACACTATATAATACAGGTTAGAAAATTATTTGGTATCACTTCCCCATCTCACATCTAACATGCCTGTTAAGTGTTTGTTTTACTATTGGTGAAATTATTCTTCAAATACATTTCATCGACTTATTTCAGCGAAAAAAGTGCTACTGCGACTTTAAATATACAGACAGATAGACAGATAATTCATTAAGTCTCACCTCTCAATACATAGTTAAAATAGATACATTTATATACAGGTACAATTTAAAACAGTGAGCCACCCATTTAGGGTTACGAGAGACTATAGTGATAAAATATGTACACATTACTAGGTAAACATAGATTACCCGTAAATAATTATAAAACGGCATTGTAATAAAGTACATTAGGTGAAAAGTAATATAATATATGTATATAACTAAGAGTGAGTAAATATAAAAAAAATATATGTATATATTTACACCATTAAATAATTTAATTTTATAATAAAAGTTATTAAGTACAGTATAAAACTTGGGTCGTCTTTGATCAACTAGTGGTGAAACGTTATACACGAGCCTCGGTTTGAATTCGTATTGTTGTACTGATACATGATAGACTGCACCGCAAGCAACATGGATTGAGATCATGTCAGGTTGTCTTGACATTATACGATAGACTGTACTATTGCATATGAGTGGAGTGCATACTAGGACTGGGGTGTCCTTGGTATTTGACGATATTTGAAGCAAAGGTAAGATCATTTATGTGTAGCAAGATTGTATTGATATTGAATTCAATATTGTTTACTTTTCATTCCTGGACGACACGGAACGATACGATAGTTAAGAGAGAAATTGAAGGGGTGAGGATATTTAATTTTTTCTCTCCAATATTTGGAAATTATTTTTTCTTTCGCATTTCCATAGACATAGTGTTAATAGCTTTCTTTTGAATAAGATTCTAACCTACAGAAAACAAAAGCGAAATATTTGAATTAACTTTATTTTTTACGAAATTTCAAAATGGCAGACAGCCCCGGTGTTATCTTAAGCCATTCAATTTGTCCTTTCCAGGAAGACATATCCATGCCCTACCGTAATTTCATGAATCGATGGTTTAGTGTCTTACCTTAAAAATCAATGTTGCCGATTTTTTAAGATGTCACATATTAAAAACTGAAACATTGTCCAAATGTTTTGAGTATAATATAATTTTTACTTTGCATAAGGTTATTAGTTCGTGGGGCCATGTTGTTACTTAATACTATAATTACTGTTATAATTAGACACGGGTAGTTATTTGTTTCGCTTACATTGCATGTGAACGGGTAAGGGAACGTAACATCACGCACATGATCCAAACATGTGGAAGACATGCATGATGTAGACGATCAATAACATGAACATCTCATTTATTAATATACATTTATTATGTGTGTATGGTGTATGGACCATCTATGTGATTTCTATTTATGATTATTAGAGCACAGCCAAATGTGTTGTACAATGTCATGAATGTGTTTTGGTCACGTGGTGTACAATGATATCACGATAGACCGTACAGTTGTCTAGTTGCGTTCGGGTATCTTGCTAATAAAAGTGGTTCTCAGACTCGTTTTTAAAACAACAAACATGCCAACTCTATCAATCGCTAAGAAATTAAATTGAGAAAATGGTGAATGGAAATGTTTCGCACACTATTTGATTGTACTGTGCTATTTCTCTTGGTTTCCAGGAGATCGGGCAGCACAGACACGCATTGTTTTTTCTTCTTACTTTTTGTAAAAGAGAGTGACAATACTCAAATTGTCGTAGTCTATCTGCCCATTCCGGTTCTTCAGTATTGTATTGTACGTTTGCGTGTCTATATTGTATTCATATTTGTTAAGGGGGTTCCTTACCAATTTAAAAAAAAGTATGAGCTTCAAATGCAGGTGGGGGTGTCGCAAAAAAATTACATTTTTTACTACCATTTCATACCATCATTATGAAAAACCAACGAACATATTTAATACTCATGGCTTTTTCTCAATGGAAGGTTTATGGTCACACATATATGCAAGAAGAAAATGCAATGTTTTTGTTATTTTGAAGTATATATTTTGACTTAAATTGAAATTTTACGAAAGAAATTTGTTTTCTCTTAAACATTCATATTCATATCAATTAATCTTAAGATTTGCAGGAAACACTACCTAGTTGATAGAAATACTAGTAAAAAAACAAAATTAACCAAAAAAATCATATGTATCCAGGCTAACTTGAAAAATAATTTCAACAAACCCTTTAGAATTTGTCAATTTTCAGTAGCAAGGGAGATAACTCTTACACATTTGGCATGACCGTTTCCCCTTAAAATAGGTCAGATGTAGCGATATCTTAACACTCAAAGTAGAGTTTTAAATATGGTATCAGGGTAGAATGGTCCACTATCTTGCTGTCTGAACTCTCAAATTCGCTTGAAACCTACAATTCTACCTCTCAAACTGAAGTGTTCCACATCATTGTCGATTTTACGTCGCACCATTTTCTTTCAATGCGGATAACCTTTAATTATCAATCATGTTTATTTCGTATTTCAGGCCACATATGGCCAATGGTACAATGGTATTTGAAGAAGTACATATTTGTCACGTGACCAATATTGTGCCAGGACGATATTAACCTGAATAGTTTAAAGAGGTATATAGATGTTAAAGGGGCAGTAGCACGTTGTTTACAAATTTTATTTTTTCAAATTTCCCAATTTTAATGATAATTTATGTCAATAATATTAACTTTAGAGGGTAAAACATCTTATTAAATACACCAATTATGCGCAGTGGCAATAACGGTGTTGCGTAATAGGCAAAAATTGCATGGCGGCCATTTTATTGTGAACACATTTTATTATTTCGAATGACCAAAATGATTCCCATTGCTTTACGGAACCATGTACAATTGTTTTAAACTTGATTTTCCGAAGGGAGAATGGTGTTTTACTATTGGTAACATTATTTTTCAAATACATTTCATCGACTTATTTCAGAGAAAACGTGCTACTGCCCAGAAATATATATACATCATGTGTGTTAAATATTTGCCGCAGTGTCAATATGGTTCTACAATATTTTTAGATGGACAGACAATACTCATTACGAAGAGGAGAATATCTTGGGCATATAAAGACAACGTGGTACTCATTCTCTACAGCATTATTGTCACCGTGTAAACAGAGGGGATCTGTATCAGATATTTAATTGATGTTCTTCTTATATGTACGTTGATTATTGACTCCAATTGAGGGAAATGCGGAACTTACACATCGATTTAATCGAGTTTCTATTTTCAAGTTTATGGATATATGCTTCACATTGGAATACATTCTTTATTTAAGAATAATGTGTCAAATAAGATGACGATTCAATATTTTGTTTCCAAGATTGCATATACATATCATCCAATCGTCTTTTAAATGAAGATACAAAGATAGTGGCGTCGCCAACATCTTGAACAATCCATACACAGCTAAATATACTTATAAATAACTACTCATGAACATAAGAAACCCAATAAATTTTTATCATCTTCATCTTGTAACTTAAGCATATCATATACACGTATTAAGATACGAGAAACATTCATTCGTAATAACTTTATCCAATATTTCATAACTTTAATTTCGGTTTGAATTCGTATTGTTGTACTGATACATGATAGACTGCACCGCAAGCAACATGGATTGAGATCATGTCAGGTTGTCTTGACATTATACGATAGACTGTACTATTGCATATGAGTGGAGTGCATACTAGGACTGGAGCGTCCTTGGTATTTGACGATATTTGAAGCAAAGGTAAGATCGTTTATGTGTAGCAAGATTGTATCGATATTGAATTCAATATTGTTTACTTTTCATTCCTGGACGACACGGAACGATACGATAGTTAAGAGAGAAATTGAAGGGGTGAGGATATTTAATTTTTTCTCTCCAATATTTGGAAATTATTTTTCTTTCGCATTGCCATAGACATAGTGTTAATAGCTTTCTTTTGAATAAGATCCTAACCTACAGAAAACAAAAGCGAAATATTTGAATTAAATTTACGAAATTTCAAAATGGCAGACAACCCCGGTGTTATCCTAAGCCATTCAATTTGTTCTTTCCAGGAAGACATATGCATGCCCTATCGTAATTTCATGAATCTATTATTTAGTGTCTTACCTTAAAAATCAATGTTGCCGATTTTTTAAGATGTCACATATTATAAACTGAAACATTGTCCAAATGTTTTGAGTATAATATACTATAATATTTTTACTTTGCATAAGGTTATTAGTTCGTGGGGCCATGTTATGTTGTTACTTAATACAATAATTACTGCTATAATTAGACACGGGTAGTTATTTGTTTCGCTTACATTGCATGTGAACGGGTAAGAAAACGTAACATCACGCACATGATCTAAACATGTGGAAGACATGCATGATGTAGACGATCAATAACATGAACATCTCATTTATTAATATACATTTATTATGTGTGTGTGGTGTATGGTGTATGGTGTATGGACCATCTATGTGATTCCTATTTATGATTATTAGAGCACAGCCAAATGTGTTGTACAATGTCATGAATGTGTTTTGGTCACGTGGTGTACAATGATATCACGATAGACCGTACAGTTGTCTAGTTGCGTTCGGGTATCTTGCTAATAAAACTGGTTCTCAGACTCGTTTTAAAAACAAAAAAAACATGCCAACTGATTGTTTTATTTGTGTGGATAATAAAAAATTAAACACTAATAAGATAGAATGTCGTCGAACCCTTTTCCGGAAGGAAAGAGTGGCTTCCGTCGATGATTGGCTTACATCTTTTAGAAGCTTGAGATTCCTAAATGAGGAATATAAGGATGTAGGTAAAGCAGATGATGTGAGGTCAATTGGAGTGTATCGCCGCTATGATGTGTATTTCATTTATATTCCGAAATTAAGTGAAGCAGTGACATGCATTAAACCATTTTGCCAATATGTTTATTTGAAAATATACATGTGGTAAGTATTTGTTCGTATTTCAAGCTCGACGTTTATGATGTTGCACGACTCGTGTGTTTTATATAAAGTGTAAACCTCATTCACCTCGGACAATTTAAGAAAATCCAAGCTCACTGTGCCTATAACAATTGCATATGTAACTGAGCATGGTCATCGTTTTACCTGTAGTGTTTGGGAGAATGTTGCCAGAATTTGTTGACATTTCCTTAATAATATTATATATAATATTATATAATATATTCATTTTGAGACATTTATTTCATAACTCATGCATTTGACTGTTCTCTTGGATAGATAGAGAACTCGTAGCAGTACATTATCAGGAGACCAGTGTACGATTTTGAGATGCTTTTACTGCGGCTCACCCTCTATCAATCGCTAAGAAATTAAATTGAGAAAATGGTGAATGGAAATTCTCTTGGTTTCCAGGAGATCGGGCAGCACAGACACGCATTGTTTTTTCTTCTTACTTTTTGTAAAAGAGAGTGACAATACTCAAATTGTCGTAGTCTATCTGCCAATTCCGGTTCTTCAGTATTGTATTGTACGTTTGCGTGTCTATATTGTATTCATATTTGTTAAGGGGGTTCCTTACCAATTAAAAAAATGTATGAGCTTCAAATGAAGGTGGGAGTGTCGCAAAAAAATTACATTTTTTACTACCATTTCATACCATCATTATGAAAAACCAACGAACATATTTAATACTTATGGCTTTTTCTCAATGGAAGGGTTATGGTCACACATATATGCAAGAAGAAAATGCAATGTTTTTGTTATTTTGAAGTATATATTTTGACTTAAATTGAAATTTTACGAAAGAAATTTGTTTTCTCTTAAACATTCATATTTATATCAATTAATCTTAAGATTTGCAGGAAAACACTACCTAGTTGATAGAAATACTAGTAAAAAAAAAAAAATTAACCAAAAAAATAATATGTATCCAGGCTAACTTGAAAAATAATTTTAACAAACCCTTTAGAATTTGTCAATTTTCAGTAGCAAGGGAGATAACTCTTACACATTTTGCATGACAATTTCCCCTTAAAATAGGTCAGATGTAGCGATATCTAAACACTCAAAGTAGAGTTTTAAATATGGTATCAGGGTAGAATGGTCAACTATCTTGCTGTCTGAACTCTCAAATTCGCTTGAAACCCACAAAAAAATTCTACCTCTCAAACTGAAGTGTTCCACATCATTGTCGATTTTACGTCGCACCATTTTCTTTCAATGCGAATAACCTTTAAATATCAATCATGTTTATTTCGTATTTCAGGCCACATGGCCAATGGTACAATGGTATTTGAAGAAGTACATATTTGTCACGTGACCAATATTGTGCCAGGACGATATTAACCTGAATAGTTTAAAGAGGTATATAGATGTTAAAGGGGCAGTAGCACGTTTTTATAAATTTTTATTTTTTCAAATTTCCCATTTATAATGATAGTTTATGTCAATAATATTAACTTTAGAGGGTAAAACATCTTATTACATACACCAAGTATGCGCAGTGGCAATAACGGTGTTGCGTAATAGGCAAAAATTGCATGGCGGCCATTTTATTGTGAACACATTTTATTATTTCGAATGACCAAAATGATTCCCATTGCTTTACGGAACCATGTACAATTGTTTTAAACTTGATTTTCCGAAGAGAGAATGATGTTTTACTATTGGTAACATTATTTTTCAAATACATTTCATTGACTTATTTCAGAGAAAAAACGTGCTACTGCCCAGAAATATATATACATCATGTGTGTTAAATATTTGCCGCAGTGTCAATATGGTTCTACAATAGTTTTAGATGGACAGAAAATACTCATTACGAAGAGGAGAATATCTTGGGCATATAAAGACAACGTGGTACTCATTCTCTACAGCATTATTGTCATCGTGTAAACAGGGGATCTGTATCAGATATTTAATTGATGTTCTTCTTATATGTACGTTGATTTTGTATTCCAATTGAGGGACATGCGGAACTTACACATCGATTTAATCGAGTTTCTATTTTCAAGTTTATGCATATATGCTTCACATTGGAATACATTCTTTATTTAAGAATAATGTGTCAAATAAGATGACGATTCAATATTTTGTTTCCAAGATTGCATATACATATCATCCAATCGTCTTTTAAATGAAGATACAAAGATAGTGGCGTCGCCAACATCTTGAACAATCCATACACAGCTAAATATACTTATAAATAACTACTCATGAACATAAGAAACCCAATAAATTTTTATCATCTTCATCTTGTAACTTAAGCATATCATATAAACGTATTAAGATACGAGAAACATTCATTCGTAATAACTTTATCCAATATTTCATAACTTTAATTTGTGTTTATGAATAAACAGAATCGCCCAGTTTCCCCATATAACTAACCCCAAGGATTCGTTTTGAAAATAACTCATCTGTACGTGTTCTATAGCTTCTTGGTACTTTACTCCCACTATTTCGGAACCATATGTTAAAATTGGAGATAGTTTTAATCGAATATTTTACAGGCAGTGTGAAAATTATTCAGTAAAATCAACATTGGGTCCATGGCTGTATAATAACGAACTCGCATGGCTAATGCTTCACATGCTTTTGTCCAAATCAGTGTGGATGATAATACGATACCAAGGTACTTGTAATTGGTTACAGTTTGAAGATTTATATTATTATAAGTTAATTGTCCATGCATGGGTTGCATACCACCATTTCTAAAAATAATGATTTTTTATGTATCTATCTTAACACTTAATTCCCATTTCATACAACACTCGTATAAAACATTTAATTGCCGTTGTAGATTAATAATTTGAAATTAAAATAGAACAACATCATCTCGAATAATAAAAGCATCAAATCACCAATACTCTGATCAACAATTGTCTGTCCTTACAGTAAATTACGATTTTTTGATTGGCGAACGGTCGTTACCCCGTCAGTCTCAAGGTGTATACATTTTATGTACCCCGCTGCCATAGTTACAGCTCCTAGCTTAGAGTAGGTGTCGCATTATGGTCAGATGACATTATAAAATGACGCACGCACTGTACGGAGGTTTGAACAATTCGATCAGCTGTTTACGGGTCTATTAATTACAATTTATTCTGTGTTCAACTGGCAACTTTTCAAACTAGAACAGCAGCATCGCATAGTATATGTGACACACTTCTACAAACTGCTCGTAACTCTTTAAGAACGTTACTGACTATCATGAAACAGGAACGTTTCTATGTAAATCCTCATGGCGTAAAATAGTTATTAACTGTGTTAATGAAACTGTACGATGGTGTACCCAAGTTTGTTTGCGGCTGGATATTTCTAGATGCCGCCTTACCCACAATTCATTTGGTGTACATTTATCCACAATACAGAGATATTTTATCATTTTGTGTTCAAGTCAGCTCAAGAGCAAACTTCTCAAAATATTGTGAACTGTGTGAAATACACTGTAATGACTATGCTTGCCATATGATTCTACATTGTGAACAATATATGTTCGACAGGAATCAATTCTTTTCCAAACTTATAGACCTCTGATGTGAATGCATATGTACAAATAGAATTACTAACTGAAGATGAAATGTTGGCTCCCTTTTCTGGAGGTGAAATGCCATTAACTGACGATTTAGAGGAAATGTCATGTCATGTCCTCTTCAGTAAGTTTCTCTATTCCATGCTCTCTTCACTCATGTGTATATACTAGATCTTTGTCTTAACCCTGTTCTGTACATATGTATGACTAGTTGTAATTATCTGATGTAACTGTTTATGAATATTGATCTTCGGATTTATATCTGGAGGAAATAAAGTGATTCATTCTTTCATTCAGATGGGGTCGCGTGTCACAAAGTTTGATTACCTCATTTTCTTTCTATTTTTACCCCCTCAATTGAAATTTGGTCGGTTGCTATGTGCAAGGCACCTATTTTTTCACAAATGGTTACGATATTCTGAAAAAAACTTTTGGAAGTACTCGAGACCCCAGTTTCCCTTTAGCAGTCATTCGCGTATACGTCAAGTGAGTACTCGGGCTGCTCAAGTGTCAAGATATTTAACGTCTCGTGACCTACAATGTTGACAACTGTGTGTGGTGTCCTAGAAAATTTGGATATAAGTTAAGAAATAAGGTACATATTGCTACATTTTTTTAATATCTGATATATTAGTGGATACAATGGCTATCTCAGTTGATATGCGGAGGGCTAAATTGGAACGTTTTGCCATAGATTCAATGAATAAACAGGGCTGAAAAGCCCCCGTTATAACGCGAACACGGGGATCAAGACGGGTGTGATATTGCTTGTGTACTCCTTTATGCTTATTGTGTTGTCGGGTGGTTAGCAACCTCGGATCCATATCTGGTGTTCGATACTATGGTAATGACTCCAGTAAGAACGGAGTACAAACAAGATTGTCAGGAAAAAACGTGGCGGGTGAATCGGGTGTATATCGGGTGTATATCGGGTGGAGGTAAGCAGCCACAGTCCGACCAGATTAACATGGCTACCATTGCACGGACTTTGATAATAATAATTCAGGATGATGTGTCGGCTATGAACTCAAAGTTCGAACTATTTTCTAAGGATTATGAAGATAAATTAGTTGATTTAAAGGCAGAAAAGGATGATTTGAAACAGAAACTTTTTTATTTCGAAATTAAGACTCACAGCATTGAAGCACAGTCACGAAAATCAAATCTGATATTTCATGGACTCCCTAAACTAAAAGGTGTATCATGGGAGGATAGGGAAACCAATACGATAACCGTTTTCTATGGATACGATTTATCTGTTTGGTTTACCCCCTAACATAACAATATATTGTATAAAATTACATAACAAATAGCAAATTGGAGAAAATAGAATATGCAAAAACGTGCTACAGCGCCTTTAAGGTGCAATCACAATATGGTCCTGTTGTGCCTTTTAAAGATTTTGAAATTTCGATTTATGTGGGTTTTTTTCAATAGTATCTAATGTTTATTATGTGAAAAGGTACATACAATTATTTAGAAATATAACAATAATGATGTTGGTATTTCCCCCAAAATATTTGCATGAACAGCTTTGTTTATGTATTCGGGGTTGCTATGTTAACTACTGTTTTCTCTTTAAGGGAATAACATTTTAGTTTTGTGGACTAAGATGTCCCCTTGTAGGCTTATTATATGAACAAACTAATAAAACAATTACTAAATTTCAAGAACAACATATGTGTACCGTATCAATAACAATTTTGTACCTTGATTTATCAATCTTCATTTTGTTTGCTTAAAAAAATTCGTAATGGTCTTTTTTATGCACATGATTTATGTAGTTGTATAGACGTTGTGTAGTTAATTCTGTTTTTCAATAAAGTCAAATTGGCTAAGAAATATTTATTAAATTAATTTCCCTATTTGATAATATTTGATTGATAGTTTACTGTCCAAAACTAGATTCACATTGTGATTTCGACTTTCATAACATAACGAAAAAAAGAAACATCGCCATATTTTCAACAGAATAAAACACGAAATACTGCGACAAATCAATTTTGAATGTCTTTGTTAAGACACATGTGAACCTTTTTTTTGTTAAGAAGAAACTTCATACATCAGGGTATGATACTTTTATTTTTATATCTGTTAAGATACGCTTAGGATGCTGCACTTGCTTTTCCAACATTGTTTTGGCCAGAATAGTATTTAAGTTAAGAATTTATTAAATGTAGAATTTTAATTAATAAAAGATGTCGACATATATAGATGACCTCGTTTAGCCCAGAAGGCTCTTGCACGGAAAGAAGAGAAAGTCATGTACCTATTTTTAAATTTCACAATCCTTCTGTCAGTGCATAACTATGCTTTAGAATTGTGAGGAGTCATATTGTGCTGCGGATATTCACTTGAAATTTTGCCAAAGTTTGTACCCTAGGCCTAAGGCCCTAAATACTGAAATACATTATTTGGATTTGATTTGTTAAACTCATTACAATTCAAGAGCAGAATACTTTTTATTGCAGATAAGCCATCATGAAGATACAGCTACTCCTACTCTTGTCTTCAGTCTTCAGTGTTCATGGAAGCACTATCCTCTTGTTTTTCTTCCCGTCCTATAGTCACATGCGGGGCACGTTGGTTGTGGCGAGGGACTTGGTGGCACAAGGTCATGTGGTATGGAACGCTCTACCAACATATATGGCCAATGATGAGCGTTTCCATATCCCTGGTGTCAAACAGCTGGTGTATAACTCAATTGATGAATACAATTTTAGGCCAGCAATAGATAAAGTTGTCAACCTGTATTTTGAATACGATAGGTTAAAAATACCATTTGATGAAAGCAAAATAAGATGTGATTTGATTCTTCGGGATGAAAGCTTGATCCAAGAGGCAAAGAGAATCAAATTTGATTTAGCTATTTTAAGTACAATACCATCAGCTCGCATGTTGACTATATTTGCATATCGACTGGATTTGCCTTTTATTTACATTGGCCCATTTTTCGACCCCTTTGCTACGAGATCTCCTATTGTATTATCGACATTCCCAGCAGCTTTTATGGGATGGAATCCTGAAATGAGTTTTTTTCTAACTCGCATCATTAACTCTGTAACTGTTCTTGGCTATTCTCTCTATGACCCATTTTCCTATTCTAAAGCAGTAGCACTTTACGCCCCAGAAAAGCCCTACATATCCCTTGAGTCTCTAACTGCTAAGGGATTATTGTGGCTCATAGATCTAGAACCCTTGCTGCATTACCCACAGGCTCTTCTTCCTAACGTCAAATTTGTTGGTTCCTTGTCGGCCTCGTCGCCTCAGAAACTACCAGAAAAGTATCAAAAGTTCATGGATGAAGCGAAAAATGGGGCAGTTATTGTTTCGTTTGGTAGTTTTGTGGATAAATTCCCAAAGCTAATACACAATCGACTCATGGAAGCATTCAAACAAACAAACTACAGATATATATTCAAAAGTTACAACGTACTAAATGTGTCTTCAGAAATAATGTTAACAAATTGGATGCCACAATCAGATCTACTCTCCCATCCAAATGTAAAACTCTTTAAAACCCACTGCGGAGCCAACGGTCAAAACGAGGCTTTCCTGAATGGAATACCGATGCTCGGGTTCCCGATGTTTGCTGAACAACACTTCAATGCTGAAAGAGTTGTCTATAAAGGTTTTGGCTTGAAGATGGATCTTCGCACGGTTAAAGTCGAGGAGCTTGTTGGAAATATTACTGAACTCATGGTCAACTCTTCTTATTCCGACAAAATCAAGAGATACGCTGCAATTACCAAACTACGCGAAAGGAGTCCAAAAGATGAAGCTGTATACTGGATAGAACACGTGATCCAATATGGCGGCGAGCACCTGAGGTCGTATTGTCAGGACATGCCTCTGTATCAGTTCCTCAATCTTGACGTCATCGGATTGTTGCTCTTCATCCTTCATCTCTCTGTCTTCCTTATATGGAAGTTGTGCTGCTGTTGTTGCAGAAGGTGTTGTAAACAATCATCTGGAGAAAAACAAAAACGAGATTAAACCAAACCTTCAGCCTATGTTCAAGACATTCGTTAGGAACACAAGTAACTGTTAAATTGTTTCATAAGGCAACTAACTGTAGATATCACTAAAGAGCTTGAGAAACCAAAACATGGCTACATGCCGACTTCATGTACAGTGTGTGTACTCGATGTTGTAGCAATGGTGTGCAAATAAATACAAACACAATATAAAGAGACATGTTCAGAACCATATTTGTTACTGCTGAGGTTAAGTATGACGTTTAGGAAATCTACCACTTTTTGGTTGACTTTGATGGTTGCTTTCAGATCATGTTTTTTTCAAGAGTTTACAGATTTCAATTCTTGATTGTTCGATCGAATATCTTTTCCTTTATCATATAATGAATGGTGTTCTTGGCAGGATAAAGGCAATATATCATTTCGATATATGTTGGGGTAATATAAGGATAAATATACAAATTACAGAGGTCAAGTGAGAGAACAACTTTTGTCAATTAAAATGACGTCATTCACGTGAACGTTTTGAACGCCTGAAATAACAGATAGAGCTTCATGTAAATATACATGATTTATTCCATATGCATTACTGGGAAATGACAAAAAAACATTGTCCAATGCTTTGTGCGGCACAATTTATTATGATCAAACATTGCCAAAACATGTTCGTCACGAGGTGAAATCTACTGAGAAAACACTAAATACTCACAGGTAACAGTTTTAGTCACGTAGTCTATCTTCACTGTTCAATACATGTGACTTGTGTAAAGGGGATTTTAAAATTAGCAGCCTAATATTCATGTTATCTCCCCGTGTGATATGTGATATGTGATATATGCAACCGAGCAGAAGGGAAGCAACTATTATATATAGGAGACACGTTTGTGTCATTTTACCGAGAACATACGTGTAGCATCTTGTTCATTTACATATATCAATACGTGTTATTGAAGAAAAGTTAAACTTGGAAATAAATGTTGTCAAGGTCTTTTGCGCAATATGAATGAAGAATGACATTGTATTTTAAAGAGGTTATCATGCTCGTGCTTTTTATGATGGTAAATATCCTGCATTAGGAATAAACACTATGTAGTTAGCTCTCCAAGGTTCGCAAAATGCATTGTTTATTCCTAATGCATGATATTGACCATCCCAAATCACACGAACATGATAACCTCTGTGTATCGAGTGCTGTGAGGCCGTCGTCTGTATATAGACCAACTTTGTTATTGCCCAATTTGGTTTGTAGTTTTGATAATAGGAGGCAGCCAACTGGTTTGAACTTCTGCCCGTGATGACATCAAATGATGTTTCTGGAAAGGGTTTGCACCATGATTTCCTGTTATACAACGTTTTATAACTGTCAAACCGAATTTGTCTTTTTGTTCTTTGTAAATAGACTTCCAAAATTACCTTTGACTGATAAACAATTGCCAACCATGGTGCATTGTCCACTTTTTATCATACTTTTGTCTTTATTATGTTATTATACTGAGTCGACTGTCATCGACATTTTTGGGAACAGTCACTACTTATCTATATCTATAAGACTTACAGCGTCTGGCATAGGTAACCCTCGACAACGCAATGGGTGTCACTTTAACTAATGTGCATTCTCGATAAAGTATCTGATCTGATAAATCAACACAATATACGAAGCGAATACTCTGAATTAAAGGTGCATCCATTGTGTTTCATAAAATTTTATTTGGCTTTAATACGTTCCAACCCACCACATGTGAGGTCTACAATACAAATAAATTCATTCAGCTTGCACATGTTCGCCAAATATATCACAATTACAAGTTTCCAATCAAAATTGAGTAATATCATTTTGCATGTGCAGAAACCGAAACTGCACATCCCATTTTCATTCACAGTAGTTATATGACCTATTAAACATTATAAACTCAAAATTGTCTTTTTGTCTGTTATAAATAAGATTCCAAAATTACGTTTTACTCATTGGCGCGCACCACACGCTGTGCATTGTTCGGTTTTCGATCAGAAATCACTACTTTTACCTTCATATCGTGAATATGCTAAGTCTCCTATCATCAAAATGGTAGTTTTCGGTAATAGTCGATACTTCTCGATTAAATTACACCATTTATGACGTTTGCAATATGTGACCCCCCAACAACACAATGGATGTACTTTATCCCTAGCTGAGCCCTGTCCATTTAGCCTGACTTAATGCAGCTGCACCTCGCCAGTTTGTTCACCTATTTGTGTATTTGAGTACAAATATCATGTAATTTGGGATGTCATTGTATCAAAACGAAAACTATTTTCTCATAAGAAGAAGACAGTTGAATGTAATATAACAAAATCCAAATTTATACCTCGAAGAATTTTAATTTTAATTTTTTTTAAGCATTTCCCTCTATTTCATCATGCCAAAGTTCGAAACATGCACCACTGATTTGACAATAACAGGATACGTTTGGGAATGATTATTATCCCCCGCCACGAAGTGGAAGGGGGATATAGGTTTTGGCTCAGTCCGTCCGTGCGTCCGTCCGTGCGCTATAAAGGGACACTTTTTCTCAGAAACTATTTAAGATGGGACAACCAAATTTGGTGTGTGGCTTGTGGACATAAATACCTCGATGGAGTTCGAAAATAAGAAACGTGTGATTATTTTTTCCGGAGTTATTGCCCTTGTTCCTTATTTTCGGACTCTGTTCATGGTATCTCCAAAAGGGGACAGCTTTTCTCAGAAACTGTTTAAGATAGAGTTTCCAAATTTGGTGTGTGGCTTGTGGACATAAATACCTTGATGGAGTTCGAAAATAAGAACCGTGTGATTATATTTTCCGGAGTTATTGCCCTTGTTCCGTATGTTTGGACTCGGTTCATGCTATCTCTAAAGGGGACAGCTTTTCTAAGAGACTATTTAAGATAGGATTACCCAATTTGGTGGATGGCTTGAGGGCACAAGTACCTTGATGGAGTTCGAAAATGAGAAGCACACAATTAATCTTTGCGGAGTTATTGCCCTTGTTCTGTACATTTGGACTCTGTTCAAGGTATCACCAAAGGGGACAGCTTTTCTCAGAAACTATTTAAGATAGGATAACCAAATTTGGTGTGTACTTTAAGGCCATCGATACCTTGATGGAGAGAAGCATGTGATTATTTTTTCCGGAGTTATTCCCCTTGTTCCGCTTTTTCGACTCTGTTTCAAGTATCCAAGGATATAGCTTTTCTCAGACATTGTTTAACATCAAATCACTTGTGTGGCTTGAGGATATCGTTACCTTAATGGAAAGAAAATGAGAAGCGCACAATTATTTCTTCTTGAATTATTGCCCTTGTTCTCATTTCTTGTGTCTGGCGGGGGATGTTGATGACTATGTCTTCTTGTTTTACACATGGAAATAGCATAATTCATTGTCATTGCATTATGATTATATTGATAAAATGATTATATGATATGATTATATTGACATAACAAGGGAAGCCAATTTACATGATATTTGATGCACAAAGATACAGAGGTCGGATATTTATATGAAAATAAAGATCTTCAGACGACACTTGCTGTATATCAACCTCGTCCCTAAGGCTGATCAACTATCATCCCTAGGTTCACGGACCTCTCTTGGTCAGGGTTCCTGACCCTCAAGGTTTACCATTTTCTAGAAGTTATAACTTGTTATTAATGTGATGAAAATGCTCTTGTCATTAAATTTAAAGAACTCCATGGGATCACATGCATGTTATTGTCAAAACACAAACCCATAGATTATCTCGGAAATTGATCACATCCTGTAATTTCGGCCAAGTTCAACATAGATTGCCAGCTAATTATAAACTCACGTGCAACAGAAACGTCCTCGTGCGTTTTCAACCTATAAATAATAAATAACAAACCCACTGTAAATTCCAACATTTAATATGATTAACATGGTGTATATTCATCATAATGAAAGAATTTGTTAAACACAAATACACTTTTCTACAGTTTTACAAGCAGATTCATTGACTAGGGGTGTATTCTCCGGTATTCGATCAACTGTCGCAGCATGGAGCACATTGCTAAGTCACCAAAACGTCCTAATATCGGGTGTGCTCCCCTCGTGATGCAAGACGTGACGCAACACGACGCCGGACAGAGGTCGTCAGTCGCCAAATCACACGAATAGGGACCTGGCGCCATTCCTTCTGCAAAGCACGACTCAAGCCATGTACTGTCAATGGAGGCTGCATGTTGACGTTGTCGAACACGGCGCCCGAGGTAGTCTCACAGATGCTCTATCGGCGACATATCCGTTGATCTTGCTGGCCAGGGCTAAACATGCACATTGTTCGTGTCTAGAAAGTTCCTTGTGATGACAGCAGTGTGAGGCGTGGCGTTGTCATGTTGGAACATCGTTCTTGGGTTATGGAGGACGAAAGGAACAACGACGGGTTGCAGAACCTCATCAATGTACCGTCGTGTAGTCAGATTACCAGCAATTGTAACCAGATCCGTCTTCCGGTTCCCACAAATCCCTCCCCAAACCATGACACTTCCACCTCCATAAGGTTCAACGTCTATGACGCAACAACATGACGTTCGCTCATACCGCCGCCTGTAGACACGTACCCGGCCGTCGGGCTTGTTGAGTATGAAGATGTTATAGAGCTGTGAACAACTGAACAATCAAAGCATGCTCCCAATCAACACTTATGTGCAAACGCCAAATGACGTCGTTTGTTGTATCAAAGCCTTAATTAGGGGTAAGTCAGCGCGCTGATTGGCGTCTCTGGTTGAGATAGCACACAATAAGACCAACGGTAAATGGCAACCATGGCAACATTGGTCATGACAGATCATTAGTAACCACACCTTGTGTCAGACCCTATTCCATAAAAGATAAACAGTCGAAAATCTAAAAGAATGACAAAATAAGGGATGAAAACAAATTCTGGACGGAAAACAATGGTCAATGAATCTGCCATTGGCAAGACGTTCAAATGTACAGAATTGGAAAGAGAACATTTCATACAATGGAGGTAAGCAGGTCGAAAACAAGAGAGGGGGAATTGTAACCTTAGAAAGCCTGTAGTACCAACCAATGACCCAACTCATTATAATCACCAGTTATCCAAGGGTCCTTTTCAACAAAGGGATGAATCAGTCTCAAGAACTATCATAAACCAATTACTTACACTGGGGGTATTCAACTGTTCATGAAAACCGGATGTTGCACCCCTGCAACAATCTCATTTAAAATATGGTGGGTTGCCTTTTCAACTTGCTGTATGGAAATTGCTTTCTCAGCTCCTCTGATGTAAATCCATTTCCCTTTTTTCAGAAATTCATTGGGTATGTACAGAGTTGGTATTTCCAGAAAGTCACTGTATATTCCTGCAGTCCGTTTAGTTCATATAGCATTATAGCAGGCCTCCTTACTTTCATTCAGCTTCCGACGCCATGTCTTGATCATTGCTTTTCGGTTTTGAAAAGTTTCTCCACTTCTTGATCATTTGAGGTGTGAACCATAATGCCTCTAAACATAATCCTCCAGTTCAGGTTGAGTGATTCCTGTCTTTCTTCAATTTCAACTGACGATATATCATCGACAGTCAATCCAAAATATGTTGTTTAATAAACACACTCAACACACTCAAAATACAATTTTCAAGAAGTACAAACTCTAATGCTCCCATCAGTTACATGTTTGTGTATGACAGTACCAATTGTGCAACGAAACAAATGAACGATTCACCTGAAATGACTAAAACCCCTGTAGTTTAAAAATTGTATTCTGTAGTTTTAATTTAGAATGACACATCATTGTTTTTATTGCAGACAGAAGCCTGGAACTTTGCAAATTAATTAAGAAGATAGTCATGATGAGACACATTATTTCCAAAGTCACCTCAGTGATACTGGTCACTATATATAGTAGGGGTGACTATTGACCCAAAGAGACTATTGCGATTGCGATAGTCTATTGCCACTTACTATTGCGATAGCGATAGACTATTGTAACTCACTATTGCAATAACTATTGCGATAGTTTTTTTGGTACAAATACGCAATAATCAGCTAGATTTCTTATAGGTTTTAGTAGAAATGTTTAATTGATGTAAGGACTATGGAACCAAAATCAGTAAAGAAATCATAAATGAAAACACTTTTTGTCATTTTGCGATTTCCTATCTCTAGTTCTTCCCTTTTGACCTTCTAACATGGAAAATCTTGAATTTAATGTAGTGAGGCTTGTGTTATCATTCACAATTAAGGGAAATTTAATAGTTTCTATAGTATCGATAATTAACCTTACTATTGCGAAGCGATAGTATTTTTGTATATACTATCGATATAGTACTATTATCAAGCCAACTATTGCGATGCATCGATAGTTCGATGTATTGTTACACCCCTAATATATAGCTAAGGGGGTGTATTTGTATCTCATATGAGCACCACTAGCTTCAATCACTGTACAGCATATTCTTGGGCAAGAACGAATAAGACGCCGGATTCTCTCCTTGGGAATGGCTCTCCCCTCTTAATGCAACGTAACGTAATGTAAGCTGTTGTGAACTGACGTTGACGTACGCGTCGATCTAGAGTATCTGACAGGTGTTCAAAAGGGTTGAGGTCTGGTGATTTAGACGGCCATGGCAAGACATTGACATCATAATTCTGCAGAGAGTTTATTGTTTATATGTATGAGGTCGGACGTTGTCTTGTTGGAAACTATGTGTTGTTGGTCAATAATTTGGAGAAGGTGAGGCTGCAAAACGTCGTTGATATAACTTTGGGCTTTCATGTTTGCTCGAATGATCACCAAGTCTGATTTCTGGTTTGTAGGAGATGACTCCCCAAACCACAACACTGCCTGTCAAATTGTCGGGCGCAAACGGGTGCAAAACGTTCATGACGTCTCCTATACAAACTATATGTCACCAGTTATGTAAGGTCCATATCCTCACGTTGTTGCACCAATTACGTCGTCGTCGATGTAGGGGGCCCAATACAGGTCAAACAACTGCTCTACGGCACGTAAACCTGCTTCTTTTAGACGGTTTCTAATTGTTTGAGCCGACTCTCTCCTCAAACCTGGTATTTGTGTGGCCATAACGGTCGGTAGGGCTTGCTGGCCAGGTAATGGACCCGGATGTACCGATCTTAAATAGGGGTGCCCTTCCACTTCTTGGGCGATTGTTGGTCGAATTTAGCTGTTGTAGCGGCTCCAAAGTCGGGATATTGTTCTTTTGTGAACATTTAGGTGCCGTGCAACAGTTCCAAACTTTCCCGGCTTGAAGACAACCAAAACTTTCCCGGCTTGAAGACAACCAAATGCGATATTTCGGTTGGCAACACTCAATCCTGGCATAATTGATACTACTTTTCGGCGGCAAATCAGCGAATGAAAAATAGAGCCATTGGCTCTGTAGCTCATCAGGATTTCATTGATTATTATCTAAGGTTGACTATCTAAGTTATATCAAGTAATATATTGTTATCTAGAAAAAAATAGGTTTTTTAGACCATGACTCCTGTGACCCAACTTTGGAGTCACAGGGTCACCAATCCTACAATTACAATTTCACCTTTCTACAGCTTTACATACTTAAGATAAAGATGAAAATATTTGGGTCATGACCCTTGACCTAGATTGGGGTCACAGGGTCACAAAATCTACAATTTTGAATCCCCATTGGTCAAGGTCAACTTTTCAGCTCTCTTGACCTTTTGGAACTGGAGAAGGAGATGAAAATAGGTTTTTAAGGATGTGAACCCTGTGACCCCATTTGAGGTCACGGGGTCACGAAATCGACAATTTAGAATCCCCATTGGCCAAGGAGTCTGTACACAACTTTTCAGCTCTCTAGACCTTTTGGAACTAGAGAAGAAGATGAAAATAGGTTTTTAAGGCTGTGACCCCGGTGACCTCATTTGGGCTCATGGGGTCACGAAATCTACAATTTAGAATCCCCATTGGCCAAGGAGTCTGTACACAACTTTTCAGCTCTCTTGACCTTTTGGAACTGGAGAAGAAGATGAAAATAGGTTTTTAAGGCTGTGACCCCTGTGACCCCATTTGGGCTCATGGGGTCACGAAATGTACAATTTAGTATCCCCATTGGCCAAGGAGTCTGTACACACCTTTTCAGCTCTCTAGACCTTTTGGAACTGGAGAAGAAGATGAAAATAGGTTTTTAAGGATGTGATCCCGGTTACCCCATTTGGGGTCACGGGGTCACGAAATCTACAATTTAGAATCCCCATTGGCCAAGGAGTCTGCACATAAAATTTTAGCTCTGTGGAGTCATTGGTTCTGGAGAAGAAGTCGAAAATGCGCAAAGTTTACGGACGGACGGACGGACGGACGGACGGACGGATGGACGGACGTCGGACGCCATGCCATGCCATAAGCCCATCGGGCCTTTCAGGCCTGATGAGCTAAAAAGGAAAACACCTAGGCTTTGATATAACCTAAGATTTGCAATCCTTTTCATGATATGCACGTGCATTTGTTTTATATTACGATGTCACCAGGGTCATTTGGTGCGTTTTGACGAAATGTGCAATAAAATACACTTATCCGTGAAAATTAAATTGTTAGGATGTTAATCGTCATAAAAAAAACGTGAATAATGTCAATAAATTTAAACAAAATATAGTTTAAATGGAAAACTTAAGTCAAGCTAAATTTTAATATCTGAGTATAGGGGTTGTATTTCTTTTTTGACAGTTTATTTTTTCAATAAAATGCTATTTACATATTTACCAATTATCACTGATGAAGTGTTCATTGAATATCGTACTTCACTCAACAGACCAATCAGATCGCTCGAGACACAGCTTTTTGAAATGTGCATTAGAAAGCATAACACTGCATATACCGGTATGATCGGTCATTTCGACTTATCAGAAAGGGAATGTCCTGATTGGTTGAAATTGAATCAATTACCTTTTAAATATGGGTGACTATTGACCCTTAAGGGACTATCACGATAGCGATAGTCTATTGCAACCAACTATTGCGATGCGATAGACTATTGAGACATACTATTGCGATAGTTTATTTGAAATAAAAAATGAAACCACAAACATTGTTCCTTGTTTTATTTCTATAAAAAAAACTGTTTGAGTAACTTTCATGTGTGTATTACTCATCAACCTAATAATAGCACTGATAAAGTACTTTTGAACCTCAAAACTCAATAATACTTGTGAGACTTAGACTTAGAAGTTCTAGTTAGAACTCAGCAATAATTGCTCACTACTGATTGTGTAGTAACTCATTTAGTTATATATAACAATAACTCAAATTGAATATACTCTTTTGAAACTGCAATGGAACCTGAAAACTGTAATGATATTTGGCATTACTTGAATACTTGTACTTTCAAAGTCAACTTCAAACTTCAATACTATTTATGCATCTCTCATTTGAAATCAGTCAGTACTGTAGTCAGTATCTATCCTAGTTGTCAAATTAAGTTTAATAAACACAGCAACACTAAGAAAATAAAAGCCCACTGACTCAGTAAGTTATCATTATTAATAACTCTGATGGAAAAAATACTGATAATATAATATCAACTTATTAGCAAAATGCAAACTTGACACTTGTAAATTTAAAATTGCTATCTTGTGAATCTCAAGCTGCAAGATCACTTGAATTTCTTAAAACAAACTAATAACTTGTTTATTTAAAGTAACAATACTTCTTGACAGTACTTGACTACTTGTTATTTGATAATCTTAAACTTCAAATCTGTCAGTGACTATTTCCTGTAGTCTGTATTCTATAAGTCAAAGTAACTCAGCAATAATAACGCAATGTACTCAGAAGCTGAAATAATTCAAATACAACTTGTGAATGTCAAGTGCAATAACGCTTGTGAAATTAAAACTTGATAATCTCAAACAGCAATAATTCTTGTGAATCGCCAAGAGATCTGTTAGACTCAAGATATTGAAGATCAGTCAGTGTCACTGTCACAAAAGTGACATCATCTGATCATCACTTTTTCCAGTTCTTCTTCAGAAACAGCAATCTGTCAAAATGTTCAGATTTTAAAGTCGACCTCTGAGCAGAAACAATATCCCCTGCAGTGGAAACTACTCGTTCGGCAGGAACTGATGTTGCAGGAATTGCCAGATATCTTTTGGCAAGTAATGACAGAGCTTGATACTGAAAAGCATGTTCCCTCCACCAAATCTAAGGGTTCTGTGTTAGTGGAATAGGTTAAACTTTTCTGTATGTAGTAATCTCTTCCTCAACTCCTTCAATGAGAGGCTTTGCTTGTTCTGTTTTAACAATAAAACATTCCCAAAGAATTTTTTCATGGTACAACTCACATCCTGTGATTTTGTTAGAATCTCCGATTCACTTTCAAGTTTGGGAACTTTTGTTGGGACCTTAGACACATCTGAATCAGTATCCAGATCTTGACTTGGCATTTCAGGCAAAGCAGGCTCATTTGTAGGCTGAGGCTCAGTTTTAATTTTAACATCAATGTTCAGTTTGTCCTAATATAACTTCGCTGCATCAAGCGTCATCGTCTGATAACAGGAAAGTTTGTCCTCATCAGACAGACAAGGTGCAGCTTTGAAGCGAACATCCAAAATTGCTGCTTGAATGAGTTAAGGCTTAACAGTTGTACCTGTGACCCAGCTGCTTTCACTTGCTTGATTAAACCTGTGTCATCCTCTCTCCGAGACAGAATGTTTTTGACATGTTGCAGCTGCAGGGGTAGAACCATGGAGAGCGTAGGTACTTTCTCTTCACATAAAGCAACTGTCGCTGTCTTCAAAGGTGTCAACACAGTTAATAGTTCTTCAGCATTCGTCAAATCAAGATCACTCAAACATGTCTCATTGGTCTCCCCCCTCAATTCCTTTGACGTCAAGGCTGCAATTATGGCTGGCTGTTGTTCCAAATACCGTTGGGTTATGTCTACAGCATAATTCCAGTCTGTAATGAGCTTGTGTTTTGGTAAACTTAAAATTTCCTACTTTTGTTTCAAAAGGGCAGCTGCAGTTGTACTGCGATGGAAGAATGCAATTATTATTATCTTTAGGGCCTTTCCACATGCCAGGTTGAGAGTGTGAGCGAAACATTCAAAATGCATGTGCAATCCAACTTCTCTGGCAGCAACAGTCATATTGGCAGCCTTGTCAGTCACCAGGCTATCTGCAGACTTCAGACCCCATTCATTTACTGCTTGTGTGAGTACTTGTGAAATGTTTGAACCAGTGTGGGCCCTCAGGTTTGAATAATTATTTTTGAATTTGAATGATTTTATTTAATGTATGAATGAAGTTTTCAAATCTCTTTCCATTAAGATATGGTAAGAAAAAACGTTATAGAATATTTGCTACTTATTACTCGCCCGTGTAAGATACGGCAGTGTAATATTTATACGGCAATATTAAACTAGTGTAATACCGCCGCACATATGACGTCACAATAGTTTGCGGTTATGACGTCACAATAGGAGTAACGTCGTCGCAATGGCATCGGGCTTGCGGGAATCATAGTTTTGAGAGCCATGTCGGCTATTTTGCTGGATTATTTGTGGGCGAGTAATAAACAGAATACTAAACTTCCTTCTAATTAATACCATTTTTATTAAACTCGTGAATGATTGGTATCAAACTCGCTTTCGCTCGTTTTATACAAACTCATTAACTCGTTTAATAAAAATGGTATTAAATAGAAGGTCGTTTAGTATCCTCTATTTCATATCCATAAAATATATGTCACTACTGAGGTTTATTATACTATTGAGTTAATAACTTAATAGTTAGCACTGCCTTTAGGATTAACAGATCATTATTCATTCATAAAGAATTTTTTAACACTATTCTAATAGACAGGAGCACTTATGCCTAATTGCCTATGAATGTTTCAGAAAATGTTGACATTTAAATCTAAGATGTTGAATTTATGTAAAAACAAAGCAGTAGTTGCTCTGAGATTGCTCAGAACAGTTTTGTTTATGAATAATTTCAAACATTTCCCCATTTTTTTAATTCTGAATGAGATCTAAAATGTTCAAAAGATATATATTTTTAAATTACCTGTAAGACATAATTCTTAATTTCCCAGTAACAGTGATGTAAGATTCTGTGGCCCTGCTTGTCCATCCATCTCATAGCTTGCTTCTTTCAAATCCTTCTTGATTTCTGTTTTAACCTTTTCGTACAATACAGGTAATGCACTGTCTGGAAAATATTGCCTTGAAGGGATAGTATAACATGGTTCGAGTACTTGTGCAAGATGTCGAAACCCTGTATTTTGCACAACACAGAATCGCCTCAGGTCCTTTATGATAAACTCCATTATTGCACTTGAAATTACTTTTGTGCGTTGTGAATGAGGTTGTAATTTATTACTCTTGGCGCAAGATTCATTTATTTTCAGCTGTCTGTGACTAGATGACGTGAAACTTGATCGGCGATTATCAGTGTCAGTTGATTTCTGAGTGACAAAGTTGTGTTTTCTTCGCGAGTGGTCAGATACATTTGTGGTGTTTCCACTGTGTTTCAGTACAAAACGACACTTCCTACAGGCTACACGTTTCTTGTCCAATATTCCACCTTCTTTAACAAAGCCATAATCTTGCCAAACTGTAGATTTAGCCGATTTATTTTTGACAATTTCAAATTCCCCAGGGCAATTGAGCTCTGCCATTTTGTCAGAAGCTTAGCAGCAGGGGCAGATAACTCTAAATCTGTTTTACAAACAGGAAACGTTTTTTGATACGTAATTTGAACCATTTTAGCTAAAATAAATGTGATTATGAATCAAAATTCTTAAATTGATCAATTAAACAGTAATACTATCGAAACTATCGATAGTTTACCTTCCAATCGATACTATCTATCGTTTTTTAAATATCCTTTTGATGGTTAGCTTTCGGAGAGGGTAAAATCGCGATCCATCAATATTTCGGCCTAAGAGTAATTGAAGGGTCCAAATGACGGGGGCTCCATAATGATGTTTAAATGCTACTGAAGTAAGAGAAACTGATCATACAAAGTGATCAAAATAGCAGAGATGATTTTCTATAACATGACATATCATATCTGACATCAGAAAATTTGGTTGCAGGACAGAAATGTACTTGAAACATCGTATTTAGTGAATTTGGTTGCAGTCCCCTATAGGGATCTGCAACCAAATTTATTTACATCAATTATTCATCATTATTCCTACCTTGGCAAATAAATATTTGGTTGCAGAGAAAAAATAGTGTGTTGACAAGCACGTAGGATTAGTTTGGTTGCAGAGGTTTTCAAATTTACTAAATTTTGACAAAAATACCATGACATTTTCTGAATCATTTCGGCAAGTTCTCTCTCGCTAAGTGAATGACGTAATGAAACCAATGTATGTAACGCATCCTCCCATTGGCTCATTCCGTATCAACCATTTCTAAACAAAAAAATAAATTCATGTTTATTAATTCTGGTTGCTTTTATTCACATTTCTAGATAGAAACTATTCATTAAAATAACTTAATGCTGTTTATTTCCAATAAAACTAATTTAGCAATCAAAGATATCTATGACAACCAATCAGAATTGTGATAAGATTTGACAACAATTCGAATTCATCTCGCGGCCACGTTGACAGCTGGTTGAAAACAAAAACGTAAATTAATGCTTAAATTTGGACAAAATGTGTCAAAAGTGCCTATGTAGACATGCCTTATGGTAGGAAATGTTAAATTAAACAAGGTTAGTGGGTAGTTTCTATCTATAGCATTAGAAATGACAGCAACATGATAATGTGACATGATCGAAAACCGGACTCGATAACGATCGCTCGGAAGTTTCCGCTAAATGTAAATATTGAAATAAAAGGCAAGGTGATATTTTCCTTCTGCAACCAAATTGTGTCAAGTCAAGGCTGTGCTGTTTGATGAAAACATGTATTATAATGGTTTAAAAAGTTTGGTTGCAGTTGCCTATAGGGACTGCAACCAAATTGCGAAATGACCCGATTTCCATGTGAAGTTATAATCTGCAACCAAATTCAAAGATATCATGTTATATATCATGCTATAGATAATTATTTCAGCTATCAGCAAAACTTCATCTGAGCAATTTTGAAGAGTTTGGTTGCATTTTATGGCTATTTTAGACACCCCGTCATTGGGACCCTTCAATTACTCTTAGGCCAATATTTCGATCCATCGTTACACCACTACTTTTAAAGGTACATCTATTGTGTTGTTGGGGGTCAAATAATGACAAATATGCCAAACATTATAAATGGTCTTACTTAATCGAGAAGTACCAACTGTTACCGAAAACTACCATTTTGATGATACTCGACTCACTATATTGACGATATGAAGGTAAAAGTATCGATTTTTTATCGAAAACCGAACAATACACCGCGTGTGGCGAGAGCCAATGGGTCAACCGTAATTTTGGAATCTTATTTAAACCAGACAAAACAACAAATTTGGTTTGATCATGTTTAATAGGTCATATAACTACTGTGCATGTAAATAGGACGTGCACTTTCGGTTTCTGTACATGCATAATGTTGTTACTCGATTTTAAATTGAAACAAGTAATTATGATGTATTTGGCGATTGGAGATGAATATGCAAGCTGAGTGAATTTGTTTGTATTGTAAACCGGACATATAGTGAGTTGGAATGTATCAAAGCCAAATGACATATTATGAAACACAATGGATGCACCTTTAATATAAATGTAGAACTTTGTAAAATGATAGTTTATTAATTCCGACTATCATATTAGTGCTGTATACAATCAACAATTTTCCCTCGTTTTGTCATGGCAAAACTTTCAGTATCAATGCACTTTGCCAGAATTATTTAACTATTATTTTGCTCTCTTATTATTGTTCTCCCTAAGGACATAATTGCACAAACATTTGGGATTAATTGAATACTTTCTATTGCAGATAAGCCATCATGAAGATACAGCTACTGCTACTATTGTCTTCAGTCTTCGGTGTTCATGGAAGCACTATCCTACTGTTTTTCTTCCCGTCCTATAGTCACATCCGGGGCACGTTGGTTGTGGCTAGGGACTTAGTGGCACGTGGTCACGTGGTATGGAACGCTCTACCGACATATATGGCCATCGATGACCATCTCCATGTTCCCGGTGTAAAACTCTTGGTGTATAACTCAACTGATGAATACAATTTTGGACCAGCATTAGATAATGTTATCAACTTGTATTTTGAGCAGAATAGATTAAAAATGCCCTTTGATGAGGTCAACAAAATATGTGATTTGATACTTCGAGATGATATCTTAATTCAAGAAGCCAAGAAAATCAAATTTGATTTCGCCATTTTAAGTACTATACCATTAGCTCGCATGTTGACTATATTTGCCTATCGACTGGATTTGCCTTTCATTTACATCGGCCCATTTTTCGACCCCTTTGCTACAAGATCTCCTATTGTACTATCGACCTTTCCTACCGCTGTTTTAGGATGGAATCCAGAAATGGACTTTCTAACTCGCTTCATTAACTCTGTGACTGTTCTAGGATATTCCCTCTATGACCCATATTCCTATTCCAAAGCAGTCGCACTGTATGCTCCAGAAAAACCCTACATATCAATGTTGTCTCTCACTGCTAAGGGTTTACTGTGGCTCGTAGACAAAGAACCTTTGCTGCATTACCCACAGGCTCTTCTTCCTAACGTCAAGTTTGTAGGTTCCCTGTCGGCCTCTTCAGTTCAGAAACTACCAGAAAAGTATCAAAAGTTTATGGATGAAGCGAAAAATGGGGTAGTCATTGTTTCGTTTGGAAGTAACGTGAATAAATTTCCAAAGGTAATACACAATCGACTCATGGAAGCTTTCAAACAAACAAACTACAGATATATATTCAAAAGTTACAATGTACCAAATGTGACTTCTGAAATGATATTAACAGATTGGATCCCACAATCAGATCTGCTCGCCCATCCAAATGTAAAACTCTTTATAACCCACTGCGGAGCAAACGGTCAAAAACGAAGCTTTCCTGAATGGAGTACCGATGCTCGGGTTCCCGATGTTTGCTGAACAACACTTCAATGCTGAAAGAGTTGTCTATAAAGGTTTTGGCTTGACGATGGCACTTCGCACGGTTCAAGTCGAGGAATTGGTTGGAAATATTACTGAGCTCATGGTCAACTCTTCTTATTCCGACAAAATCAAGAGATATGCTGCAATTACCAAACTACGAGAGAGGAGTCCAAAAGATGAAGCTGTATACTGGATAGAACACGTGATCAAATATGGCGGCGAGCACCTGAGGTCGTATTGTCAAGACATGCCTATGTATCAGTTCCTCAATCTTGACGTCATCGGATTGTTGGTCTTCATCCTTCATCTCTCTGTCTTCCTTATATGGAGGTTGTGCTGCAAGTGCTGCAGAAGGTGTTGTAAGCAATCATCTGGAGAAAAACCAAAACGAGATTAAACCAAACCTGCATCCTTTATTCAAGACTTTCATTAGCATTACATGTAACTATATTTAGTATTTTCATTAAGTAACTGTATGTATACATGTATCACTAACAAGATTTAGAAACCGAATCATGGCTACATGTCAACTTCATATACAGAGCGTTTCGTCATCTTCATCTTCATGCGTTTAATTGATGTTTTTATCAGATGTTCTGCAGATGTTTTATCAATGGTGTGTAAATAAATACAAACAAAATATAATGAAACATGTGAATAACCAGGTTTGTAGCTGTTGCTGATGAGGTTAAATGTGACCTCTAGGAAATCTACCAATTTTTCATCGATGGGACTTTCAGGTCATGTTGTTTAAAGACTTTACAGATTTCATTTTTTGTTTGATCGATCAAACAACTTCCTTTATCGAGTGCTGTGAGGCCGTCGTCTGTATATAAACCAGGTTTGTTGTTGCCCAGTTTGGGTTGTAGTTTCGATAACAGAAGGAAGCCAACTAGTTCATACCTCTTGAAACCAGCACAACTGCAAATGGCGACATGAAATGATGTTTCTAAAGAGTGTTTGCACCATGTTTTGCTGTTATGATCTATTAGCAACATTTCAGTGTGTTTCTCCTCTGTCGTTATGCTTTCAAATTGTAAGACGAATCGAGTGCTTCGTTTAGTCTGTTTTTGTAATGGATGGATCGAATTCGACTCTGAGTTGCCAGACTTTGATGGTGCTTATGATATATATGACGTTATATGTTACGATTTTCAGATTTGTCGATTTTATGAGGTGGCAAGATGGATTCTTTTTCAGTTAGTTTTAAATTGATGAAGTCTTCTCGTTGGCCATTGCTTCGATTTTGCCATCGAGTTCGAGTGCTTCGACAATTGTCTTATCCTCTTAATTTATGCTGTTTTCTTGACATACCAACCCCCCCTGGTCAACAATGTCACCAAAACCTACAAGCACGCTTCAAGGCTTAACCATACAAATATATGCATAATTCATCTTCGAATGTTCAGATGTTGCAAGCTTTAATGAGCAGTGTTACAAATATAAACGTAGTCATATCTTAACCGGTACGAAGTTAACAGTATTACATATCTTGTTAAGGAGAGATGGAACCCAGAAATCGAACTCGCTTACGGTAACATTTTGCGACAACAACTTATTGTAGTGAATAAGTCTCAAAATATATGGGTAATGTTGTTTGGGGCATACGCTTATCCATACACTAACAGGAAGTGCTTAAAATTGCCGTAACGCCTTTTTAACGGTCATTTTACGACATGCCGCATAACGTTATAATTACCTAAATAAATACCTACATAAATATGTTACCGTGTGTGTTATTCGAATTACATACGTATCTTTTGTTACTGACGAATTTAATTCCTCTGGTATAATCAACTGATAGTTATTCTTTCAGCATGCACTTTTAGATTGATAGTATGTTCGATAATGATTACACGGTAGACCGTCAAAGTTACACTTAAAACCATCAAAATTGCCGCGATGTTAGGTTTTTACGTTTATGAAGGTAATTTAGAAAATGACGTTAAAGTGATAAAAAACCTCCGGTGACCCCCTAATTTTATTTCTGAATTCGTTTGTTTATTCAATTGTGCACATTATATTGTATTTTTAGCAATATCTAAAATATGTGTGTCAGTGAGAAATCCTGTTGACTATGCGAAAAACTATGAGAAAAATGCCGTTTTTAATTAAAAAGTACTTAATTTAATTTTGTTTCTCTTTCCAGTGTCATTAATTTTCAAAATATAGAGTTGCTATTCATTCCCGTATGTAACTGAAATGTATTTGAAAGAATTCTGAGGTTATTCGTTGAAAGTGAGCGCTTTATTTAAATAAACCAAATCAGTCAAAAATGGTGTAATTTGCCGATGGGAGTATTATTATTAATGCAAATAACTCTTTAAATCGTTCGGTGACCCCCAAATTTTCTTAAATGTTTGGATAAAAGACAAAATAAACCTGCTATTTTGAAAAAATAAACGAATTCTAAAATATTTTGTTTGATCGTCCCATCTCTCCTTGAACTTCTTATCTTGTTATACAGGGCTGCTGTAAATGCAAGCGATACATCACTGTATTAAGAAGTATTTGTAACTTCAGCGGTTTGTAATACGCAGTGTAAGCATTGTTGTTACATTAACGATAGCGACTGCCGTTTTTTGGTCATCGGGTTGTGTGCAATTTCTTAATATTGCTGATATTGTAGTTCATGCGGATTTAATGCAACGTTGTATTAACTACTTCCGGTCTTTTAAAGTTTTAAAGTGTATATAATACATTACCGGAGGGTAGGTTCTTTGTCATATCGAGAGATGTGCACAATCTGTGCATTATTTATATTTTAAAACAATTGGCGTGCTAAAGTGCCTTTAAACTGTTTTTTGAAAAGCTTAAGGAGGTTCATCTTCACAACGTCACAGATGTAACGAAAAGATTTCCATATCTTCTCCTTTCGCCCTTGACCTCAACCATCGCATTTTCAGTGCTAAGATTTTAACGTACTGGAGGCTAATCGGATAAGCTAATCAGTTGTATTGCCTCTGTGACTGTGTCGATCGTCGCTTATTTTGAATTGGTCCTGAATGCAAACGACGATTTCATTGGCTGTATGTAAGCAGATGATAAGGGACAGAACTCGTGATCACAATAGGTGTTGCTGATTCGTTTCACCACTTCTGGCAAGGTTAAAAATGGAGAGATCTCGATACATTTTCATCTTGCCGTGGAAAGATGAAGGAGGTTTTACATAGCAGCACTAGCTCTGGCTACGAAATGCCTAAATCTCTTCAACAGTATTTTAGCAAAGGCGTCCAAGGGTTACCTAAGCATGCATCAAAGCATGCTTGTATAGATACTCTTATTATTGTATCTGTACAGGGATGGCCAAGCAAATTTTTCTATTCCTTGTAAAAGTGTGGTGATCATTTCATTTCATTCATTCATTTTCATTTCAAACAAGTATTTCTGGCCATGTTTTGCAGTTGTATGACGCTTACATAATGTCAGGAAATCATGTATGTCTCCTATATATATATATATATATATATACAACATGGTTAGAACTGTACATAGATATGACGAGTCACAAGGTTTGCATAAATATAGGTTCTCATCCACTCTGCCTTCCAAATCCACCTTGTCCACCCTTATAAATGAAAGAGTACGAACATATGAATCTTTTCTGAAATACAGACAGTTAGTCTCCAGAGAGGGAACGCTCAGATAAATAGATCTACGGTAAAATGGCCCAAATTGAATTTTGCAAATGTGTTGTATGTGTCAAGAGAAACCTAAATCACTTGCGAATTTTGTCATCTTGGTACATCTAGGATCCATCTGCTGAATGAATATGTGGTGTCATCATCTATAGACCTACTGATATGGTATTCAATCATGATGTCCTCTTCAAACTTCATTAATAAATTTCAACACTGATTTCCATATCATTGTGTATTGTAAATATTGAATATACTCCTTACCATTATTTACTATATCTATATATACATGTGCCGTGTAATGTTAAGAATTAGAGGAAATAAAGACAATCTATATATCTACCATCACTGTATTTCTGAGCATGGTGAGCAGCATGTGCGACATCCTAAAGAAAAAGATAATGTTTTCCTGACGAAATCCAAAGAAGAAGTTTTAAAAATTACAGAATCTGTAATGCCTGATCATTCTCTTGAAACACAATTGCGTAAAGGCTAATATCGAAGTAACCTCTCCGTTATTTAAATATAATTTAGCCAAAAGTCCATTAGTGTTAACCCCTGTCCTGTTACCTGGGGCCTCATAGGCCTGAGCGCAACTGTGAGGGCATATAATAACACCACTGTACATCTAACATAGCTACATTGTAAGCTTTCTGTAATGCCTGATCATTCTCTTGAAACACAATTGCGTAAAGGCTAACATCGAAGTAACCTCTCCATTATTTAACTATAATTTAGTAAAAGTCCATTAGTGTTAACCCCTGTCCTGTTACCTGGGGCCTCATAGGCCTGAGCGCAACTGTGAGGGCATATAATAACACCACTGTACATCTAACATAGCTACATTGTAAGCTTTCATGTAATCCTCCCACTCGCGCCTCTTACACTACAGTTAATTTCGAAATAATTGTTTGTAAAAATTTAATGAGAATGATTGATTTTTAAATTTACTTATACTAACTGTTACCATGGACCTCAAAAGACCAGTCATAACCCTTCCATTCATCAATCTAACTGCAGAAATGGCGATGTACAGGTGTGGCAACATATATACTAAGACAGTCACTATGAAGCATCAGGCGAGGAAAGACAGTATGCATATGCACATTTGGGAAACAGTGACAGTGACAGTGTACAAACTGATTCTGATCTGGAATCAACATTGTCAGGCAGTGATGGTTCTGTCTGATGATACAATTGTGGATCAAGAAACAGTTAATATGGCGGCATGTAATCAACCACCACAAGGACATCGACACGTTTCAGATGCGTACTTCAGAAGAAATGGTAAAAGACATTGTTACATATACACATGCAGAAAGACAGAAAAATGCTAAAGATAAAGAAAAAGCAGAAATGCATGGAAGTCACAGATGTTGATGAAAGGTATACGTTATTTGGGAATTCTCATCACATGTTGGCACTTAAACAGCCATTGAGTGTGTTGATATATATATCATTTAAATATATACACTTAATATTTCACAAATTTGTTTGACCCAAAATAAGTGGAGAAACTAACTAGTAAAGGACTAGATATAGATCAAGACTATAATTTTCAAGAGCAAAGCATAATGGTATACACCGACACTGTACACACACCAAGAAAAGAGAAGCGCAGTTTATAAGTACTCTAAGAAATTGAAATGTATATTTTTTGGAGGTTATTTATTTTCCATTTAATTCACCTATGTAGTTATACATATATTGAAATAAATGAATTACTCAACTAGGTCTTTTACTTGTATAATCAACGATAATAATTATATTCATAATATATAGAGGTTATCACGAGAGTGTGTTTTGGGATGGTCAATATCCTGCATAGGAATAATCGTCGTATTTTGCGAGCCTTGGCCAGCACATTGATATATGCAAATGAACTGCGTGTTATTCACACGGTAAAATGACACAAAATAACGCCTCCTAAATTATGCTTTCAGTTAAAATAATTGTTATTTTGGCATGATCTTAATTTTCAATGTTTGAATGCGTTTCACAATGCGTTTTTCAAATTAAACATATTTAATTTGAGGACAGCGAATTCGAACTCGTGTCCTGTCACCTTCGTGTTATCATGGCCAGTGTGGACGAGTTAGGGCTGAGAATTGCTTCCCTTCTGCCCGGTTGTAAATGGCGACTCGCACGGAGAACTTAACTGAAGGTTAAGCAGCTAATTCTAAAATCTCCTTTACACAAGTCACATTATGGAACAATGTGGGTTGACGTTCGGTAATGAATATGTGACTCAAACTGCCTTTGTTAAGCAATACACTGACATAATACAGTTTGTCGTACGATGCAATGCACAGTGTTTGTTTCGTCATTTCTCAAATTAACGTAGATCAATATGAAATGAAGCATATATATTTTCATGAAGCTGATATGCTGTTACAACTGTTACGGCAATTTACGTTTATTACAGGCGTTCGAAATGTTAATGAGTGTGACGTCATTTTCAAAAGAAGTTCCGTAACTTGACCTCTGTAATTTGCATCTTTATGTATATGACCGTATATGACCCCACCGGATATCGAAAATGTCCGTTGCCTTTATCCTGCCGAGAACACCACCCATTGTATGATAAACATGTATATGTCATAGTTTGCTGTTATAAAAACAACAAACATGGTAAAATATTAATATTAGGTATGTTCACATAACATTAAGAAACATTTTGATTTAACAAGCGTCACATTCAGTAATCTCAGACAATGGACGAAAACTATTGAGAAGAACGAGATTCATGTGGGTTGCTTTGGCGTGTTGTGAAATGTACAACCCTGCACGCCTCGGAAACGCTTGTTACTGTGTAGCACGTTTCATGAATTAAAGGGATTTTTTATGTCTGTATTGCTATTTGATAACAAGGACACCCGATCAATCAGAAACAGAAGAATACATTTGCAGTAGTCCGGAATATATTGAACATACTTGAAATGTCCTTTCCGACAGAGCTACAAGCCCGGTGAAAACCTGATTGTAGATGTAGAGCTGATGCCATTCCGTAGAATGTTGATTGTACAATATATGCCAGTGAAGCCTGATAAGTATGAAATTAAATGTTTCTGGAGCGTTGATTCCCCCTCTCCCCCCCCCCCCCCCCCCTCCCCCTCCCCCAAATGAGAGTTCAAAGTATAGAAAAGTATAGAAAAATGATAATAATTCATTTCTTGTCACGGAAAATAACCCTACTCTGTATCCGCCCCTGCTGTATAATCTGTAAAGTGGTTTAAACCACACACACTTCGTGCAGCCAGCAGTATAGCCACTATCACGTAAAACTGATATGATGTGCTGCTTGTAGTGTATGCATAGCCTGTACGATTTAGTTCTCGCTGTCCCGTCTTCAACACGAGGTTAGTATTGAACAGTACTAGTCTGTGTTTTATTTTAAAGTATATGTTTATGTATATGAGCAATTATATCGGTGAAACGATATGCTAGATCTTCACTTCGATACAGAACCCTTGGATCTGTTCATTTACAGTTCGATTCAGATTTGCGGTACAGTCTTAGTTACACTGCACTTACAGATGCATGGTGCACTGAACCAAAAGCAAAATACCGCAGTTTAAAGTGATATGCATTGTGGTTAATAATATTTCATATGGTTTTGATACGTGTCAAAATACAATATGCTGGTTGTGCCGTTACAATGTTACGTGATATTTTTAGTGGTCAGTTATGATAGGAACTCTTCTGTTAAAAAGGTCTGCTTCACTCTGATCTAGTTTTTTCGCATGTGCTTTCTGGAGTATTGGGTCCTCATCTCGTCCATACATTTAGGTTATAGGCGTCACAGTTCTTTTACCAAACGCAGGAACATTTATCAATGTACAATTCTGACGTAATAACATGAACAGGAATCATCACAGCGTTTCTTGGATGGTGGAGTTAGCCTGGAGAGAAATGCCTGTCAGACCAAGGCAGAGCTAGAATGCAAGTTCGTGAGACGGCATACTGTTTTAAGTTCAAATATTTGCCTCAGACCAACGTGTATTAGATTATATATTCATCCCATTCGCAAAACATCACATTATAACTAGTTTCTTAGAATCACTGAAAAATTCTTGTAAACACGATGACTTGTTTTTGTGTTTTGAAGTTCTTATTAAGAAAAAGATTTCATAATGTGTTTGTTCACTGGCTTATAAACGGTTTGAAAGGTGAACAGTTCATGAAACGGTGTAATACATCATTCTTATTGAAATCAGATCGAACGTCATACCTTGCTGCGTTCGATTTCATTTCACTGAGATTGGGTAATACCCTTGTCTCGTCGCTGATTGGTCGGAGTGAAAGGTCACGAGATATGACCCTTACAGAGCAGACTCTGAACGTAGAGAGGAAAAAGCGTTACAATAGATCTGATTTTAGAACGACTGGGAACATTTTGAGGTTTTTGTATGATTTTGCCATGAAAAATGACACAATCATGCTTTCGGACTGGTAACGTTTCAGATTTACTTCATATACCGTAAACTTTTTAAAATTTTCAACTTCTTCTCCAGAACCAATAACTCTAGAGAACTGAAATTTTATATACACACTCCTTGGCTGGAGGGGGTTGTAAATTGTAGATTTGGTGACCCTGTTTCCCCAAATAAGGGCCTCACAGGCCATAATCTAAAAACCTATTTTCATCTTCTTCTTCTCCAAAACGAAAAGACCTAAAAGGCTGTAATATTGTGTGCAGACACTTAAGCCAATTGGATTTCTAAATTGTAGATTTGGTGACCATGCGGCCCGAAATAAGGGCCTCACAGGCAATGACCGAAAAACATATTTTCATCTTCTTCTCCAAAATGAAAAGACCGAGAAGGTTTTTTATATTCTGTATAGACTCTTTAGTCATTCATGATTCTAAATTGTAGATTTGGTAACCATGTGACCCCAAATAAGGGCCTCACAGGCCATTACCTAAAAACCTGTTTTCGTCTTCTCCTCAATAACAAAAAGACCTAGAAGGCTGTAATATTGTGTTCAGACACTTTAGCCAATGAGGATTATAAATTGTAGATTTGGTAACCCCGTGGCCTCAAATACGGGCCTCATAGGTCATGACTTAAAAATCTATTTACATCTTCTTCTCAAGAACAAAAAGAGCTAGAAGGCTGTAATATTATGTGCAGATTCTTTTGCCAAAAGGTATTCTAAATTGGTGACCCTGTGGCACCAAATAAGGGCCTCACAGGCCATTGACTTAAACCTGTTTTCATCTTCTTCTCCAAGAAGAAAAGGACCATAAAACTGAAAAGTTGTGTGCCGAATATGTTGACTATGAAAACTGTAGATTTGGTGACCTGGTTGCCTAAAATAAGGACTTCACAGACCATGACCTAAAGCCCTTTCCTGTGCCTCTCTTATAGAGCAATGATAGTGTTGAGCTTGTGTAACTTGAGCCATGCACCAGGTGCACTGTCTGAACCCTCAGTGGTTACATGATATTTCTCTGTTAGTCTTAGGTGGTATTGTTTCTCAACATTCTTGATTATTGCATGGGGTTATATTTTGCTTATATTGTTTTGATATTTGAGAGCAAATGAAATGAGTGAGTGTTGGTTCCTACCACTCCTTGGCTAATAGAGATTCTAAATTGTTGATTTGATGACCTGTAACCTCAAGCTAGAATCATAGGGGTCACAATTCAAAAACCTAGTTTTTGCTTGTTTACAATGTATTATTTGAGTTAACTTAGATATTCAACCTTTGATGATAAATCAATGCATTCCTGATGAGCTACAGATCCCATGGATCTATTTTTCTGAAATATCTTATGTCATATCTTATCAAAGGCTATAAGACCCCGGTAGTGTCAGGTTAATATACAGCAGCCAATGGACTGTGATTTAACACTTGTGGTATGATATTGCTATCAGCCAGTCAACAAGATGTACAGCTACGGAATAGTTCGTGACCTTGAGTCACCTGGTTGACAACGTGTTATCATCGCCCTGTCTGTTAAGTGGGTTAATTCACACTTCGGGCAGCGGTCAAGCGATACAATACAATATTGGGACTTTTCTCTGAAACTTTTACATCGGTGAATTAAATTTAATAGCAGGGAGTCCTGGTGAGGATGATATTCTAGTTCACAACCAATTCCATAATGCTACTTTTTCACAGCGTTATGGTTTTATACTTTTCGCGAATAACTGGATAACCGGATAACCACTGTATTCAACCATATGTATTTAACGAGCGCATTTAACAAATACATATAGGCAAATTAAATTTTTGGTATTGATACTTCATTTAACATACTTTTGACTGAAAATTCACTTTTTATGGAGTTGTCCCTTAAGATTGTATTGCATAATGCAATTTGAATTAATGAAGTACTTTCTTTTGCAGATAAGCCATCATGAAGATACAGCTACTCCTACTCTTGTCTTCAGTCTTCGGTGTTCATGGAAGCACTATCCTACTGTTTTTCTTCCCGTCCTATAGTCACATGCGGGGCACGTTGGTTGTGGCGAGGGACTTAGTGGCGCGAGGTCACGTGGTATGGAACGCTCTACCAACATATATGGCCAATGATGAACGTGTCCATGTTCCTGGTGTCAAACAGCTGGTGTATAACTCAACTGATGAATACAATTTTGAGCCAGCAGTAGACAATGTTATCAATATGTATTTTGAACATGGCAAGTTAAAAATGCCCTTTGATGAGGTCAACGAAATATGTGATTTGATACTTCGAGATGACAGCTTGTTTCAAGAGGTCAAGAAAATCAAATTTGATTTCGCCATTTTAAGTACTATACCATTAGCTCGCATGTTGACTATATTTACCTATCGACTGGATTTGCCTTTCATTTACATCGGCCCATTTTTCGACCCCTTTGCTACAAGATCTCCTATTGTACTATCGACCTTCCCAGTCGCTATTTTAGGATGGAATCCAGAAATGGACTTTCTAACTCGCGTCTTTAACTCTGTGACTGTTCTAGGATATTCCCTCTATGACCCATATTCCTATTCCAAAGCAGTCGCACTGTATGCTCAAGAAAAACCCTACATATCAATGTTGTCTCTCACTGCTAAGGGTTTACTGTGGCTCGTAGACAAAGAACCCTTGCTGCATTACCCACAGGCTCTTCTTCCTAATGTCAAGTTTGTAGGTTCCCTGTCGGCCTCTTCAGTTCAAAAACTACCAGAAAAGTATCAAAAGTTCATGGATGAAGCGAAAAATGGGGTAGTCATTGTTTCGTTTGGAAGTAACGTGAATAAATTCCCAAAGGTAATACACAATCGACTCATGGAAGCTTTCAAACAAACAAACTACAGATATGTATTCAAAAGTTACAATGTACCAAATGTGACTTCTGAAATGATATTAACTGATTGGATCCCACAATCAGATCTGCTCGCCCATCCAAATGTGAAACTCTTTATAACCCACTGCGGAGCCAACGGTCAAAACGAGGCTTTCCTGAATGGAGTACCGATGCTTGGGTTCCCGATGTTTGCTGAACAACACTTCAATGCTGAAAGAGTTGTCTATAAAGGTTTTGGCTTGAAGATGGATCTTCGCACGGTTCAAATCAAGGAGTTGGTTGGAAATATTACTGAGCTCATGGTCAACTCTTCTTATTCCGACAAAATCAAGAGATACGCTGCAATTACCAAACTACGAGAAAGGAGTCCAGTAGATGAAGCTGTATACTGGATAGAACATGTGATTAAATATGGTGGCGAGCACCTGAGGTCGTATTGTCAGGACATGCCTATGTATCAGTTCCTCAATCTTGACGTCATTGGATTGTTGCTCTTCATCCTTCATCTCTCTGCCTTTCTCATTTGGAAGTTGTGCTGCTGTTGCTGCAGAAGGTGTTGTACGCAATCATCTGGAGAAAAATCAAAACGAGATTAAACCAAACCTGCATCCTTTATTCAAGACATTCATTAGCATTACAATTAACTATATTTAGTATTTTCATTAAGTAACAGTATGTATACATGTATCACTAACAAGATTTAGAAACCGAAACATGGCAACATGTCAACTTCATATACAGTGTGTTTTGTTATCTTCATCTTCATGTGTTTACTTAATGTTTTTTATCTGATGTTCTGCAGATGTTGTATCAATGGTGTGTAAATAAATACAAACAAAATATAATGATACATGTCAATAACCAGGTTTGTAGCTGTTGCTGATGAAATTAAGCGTGACGTCGCGGAAATCTGCCACTTTTTTCTTGACTTCTATGAGGACTTTCAGGTCATGTTGTTTAAAGACTTTACAGATTTCATTTTTTGTTTGATCAATCAAATAACTTCCTTATCGAGTGCTGTGAGGCCGTCGTCTGTATAAAGACCAGCTTTGTTGTTGTCCAGTTTGGGTTGTAGTTTCGATAACAGAAAAAAAGCCAACTAGTTCGCACGTCTTGAAACCAGCATAACTGCTAATGATGACATGAAATGATGTTTCTAAAGAGTGTTTCCACAATGGTTTGCTGTTATGGTCTATTAGCAATATTTCAGGGTGTTTCCTCCTCTGTCGTTATACTTTCAAATTGTAAGACGAATCGAGTGCTTCGTTTAGTCTGTTTTTGTAATCGAATCGAATTCGACTCTGAGTTGCCAGAGTTTGATGATGCTTATGATATATATGATGTTATATGTTACGATTTTCAGATTTGTCCGGTTTATGAGTTGGCAAGATGGATTGTTTTCAGTTGGATTTGTGGACTTTTAAATTGATGAAGTCTTCTCGTTGGCCATTGCTTCGATTTTGCCATCGAGTTTGAGTGCTTCGACAATTGTCTTATCCTCTTAATATATGCTGTTTTCTAGCTCGTTCTTTGTTACTTTGTACATGTAGGTCTTGACATACCAACCCCCTGGTCAACAATATCAACAAAACCTACAAGCATGCTTCAAGGCTTAACCATACAAATATATGCATAATTCATCTTCGAAGCTGTAATGAGCAGTGTTACAAATATAAACGTTGTCATATCTTAACCGCTACGAAGTTAACAGGATTACATATCTTGTTAAACTTCTTATATTGCTATACAGGGCTGCTTTAAATGCAAGCAATACTGCAAGTGCCATATTTTAAAGCGAAACATCATCATACAAAACCATTACGTTTTATGTCATATATTTAAAGTTTATATCAAGTGACTATCCATTCCTTTACATACCTGATGTACTTCTGCCAAAAACTCTGTTACATATGTTGGAGTGCACATGTATGTATGTATTCAATCATGATGTACTCTTCAAACTTCATTCATGAATTTCAACACTTATTTTCATATCATTGTGTATTGTAAATATTGAATATACTCCTTACCATTATTTACTATATGTATATATACATGTGCCGTGTAATGTTCATAATTAGAGGAAATAAAGACAATCTATATATCTACCATCACTGTATTTCGGAGCATGGTGAGCAGCAAGTGCGATATCTTAAAGAAAAAGATAATGTTTTCCTGAAGAATCCAAAGACGAAGTTTTAAAAATTACAGAAGAATTACAGACTGATGATTCTCTTGAAACACACTTGCGTAAAAGGCTAATATGAAAGTAACTCTCCATTCCTTAAATATAATGGAGCCAAAAGTCCATTAGTGTTAACCCCTGTCCTGTTACCTGGGGCCTCATAGGCCTGAGCGCAACTTTGCTGACATATAATAACACCACTGTAATCTGATACAGCTAAGCTTTCATGTAATCCTCCCACTCGCGCCTCTTACACTACAGTTAATTTCGAAATAATTATTTGTAAAAGTTTAATGAGAAATATTGATTTTTAAATTTACTTATACTAACTGTTACCATGTCCCTCAAAAGCCCAGTCATAACCCTTCAATACATCAATCTAACTGCAGAAATGCCAATGTAGTTGTGGCAACATACAGTCACTATGAAGCATCAGGCGAGGAAAGACAGTATTTTTGATAAAAAGTTTTAGCACATTTTGTATAAGAGGATGATGATGGTCATATGCAAATTTCGGAAGATAGTTCTTCCAACAGTGACAGTGTACAAAATGATTCTGATCTGGAATCATCATCGTCAGGCAGTGATGGTTCTGTCTGATGAACAAAATGTGGATCAAGAAGCAGTTAATATGGCGGCATGTAATCAACCACCACAAGGACATCGAAACGTTTCAAATGTGTACTTCAGACGAAATGGTAAATGACATTGTTACATATACACATGCAGTAGGACAGAAACATGCTAAAGATAAAGAAAAAGCAGAAATGCATGGAAGTTTACAGATGTTGATGAAAAGGTATACGTTATTTGGGAATTCTCATCACATGTTGGCACTTAAACAGCCATCGAGTGTGTTGATAGACATATATATCTATCTCATTCAAATATATACACTTAATATTTCACAAATTTGTTTGACCAAAAATAAGTGGAGAAACTAACTAGTAAAGGTCTAGGTGTAGATCAAGACTATTATTTTCAAGCGCAAAGCATAATGGTAAACACCGACACTGTACACAAACAAAGAAAAGATTTATTCATTTATTTCACCTATGTAGTTCATACATATAGTGAACTAAATGTATTACTCAACTAGGTAATTTACTTGTATAATCAATGATAATATATTCATAATATATAGAGGTTATCATGAGTTTTGTGATGGTCAATATCCTGCATAGGAATAAACGTTGTATTTTGGGAGCCTTGGCAAGCTAAATACACAGTGTTTATCCCTAATGCAGGATATTTTCTGAAAACTAATGTAGAGGGAGAATAATTGGATAACGTCACAAGTATCTACACATGCAGATGAGAGATGTGAAGAGGACAAGGATAATTTAGGTGAAAATGACTTTTCTGCTTTAAAGGAAATATTTACCCCGGATTACCCTAATATTTCCATCTCTCAAGTTTTCAGTGAACATCGCGTTTAGATTTTATAAAAGAAATTAATCTCTTTGACACACTTTAATTCTTAACCTTTTCTAAATCAGCTTTAACCAATCTTGAGATAATTTGCTGATGTTTTTACGACCTTTGTGTCGTTTCATGCTTGCTTTTGCATGTGTTTTTTAAATTGGGCAATTGACTTAAATTTCTCGCCGCAAATGGCTGCGATACTGCCGAAGCGGCGTTGAGCAATAACTCACTCACTCACTCATTACCCAGGATTATGTTTGAACTGTCAAAGAACAATAACATATTTACTAATTTTCTATAGATTAAAGTCAATGGACAAACTGCCATGCGATATATACGGTTTTTTTTATTCGTCCTTCTTAAAATGTCTCCGTGTAACAATTGACCCCGCCCTACGATAAAAAAGCTCCGAATTGCAAATATCAGTGATCATGAATTTGACTAGCGTTGACACAACCGAAGAGGGAACCAGGCAACATATCTGGTATAGATGAAGCAGCTGGAGGACTACGACCTGTGAGATTTGTCCATGTACAGGAGATGTCAGTAGCGCCGTTATGTGTACACTCATATGCATTCAGTTACGATTCGTCATTCCTTCCTTTTAGCATTTTGATAGGTTATTCTTCAATATTAAATATATTAAACGTTATCCAGTTTCTCCTATCTACACACGTTACATGAAAATTAAAGTTCAAACGAATTTGCAGCTTGGGAGAGTCGGTGAGGAATGAGTGTATGGTATGTATGAAACACTTCGGAAATATTTTGTTTGTATTAATACTGATAAATATTGAAAAATCATTCAGCTGTTTGAATTTCGATGATGAGGTGACAAGAACGGGAAATATCTGTCAACGATGCCAGTCATTTTGAAACCAGTTATACAACTTTTTAATTTCGTATTTTTAGTTTTATTTTACGATTTCTTCGAAACTATCCATTATTTTCCTATATTTTGGATATTGTACATTTTGTCCATAAACACTTTTTAAAAAGTCATAAGAGTTTCGGTTCCTAAAACGTAAGTCTGGACTCACAATTTCACCCTTAAACCGTCTACACGTGATTTAAATTACAATGGGATGTGACAATGAGACATTTCGAGCCAGAATTGGGTGCTTTTTAGGCGTATTCATATCCTTCATGTCGATGAGAGCGAGACGAGCCGCCACCCGAGTACACGGACTGCACGTGCCTGCGGGACTCAGACCCTGTCTTCACCTGGCCCTGTTCTTATCGTTGCTACTCGTCCTCTCTAACGATGTTGAATTGAATCCGGGACCACGAAGACAAACAACGCTTGAGGGAGATGTATGTGAGTCCGAAGTGTTAAAAGAACTTAGAGATATGAGAAGAGAAACAAAAACTAATTTCGAGAGACTTTTCGGACGAATTACACAATTAGAACGTGACGTTACTACACTCACTGAAGAAAACCTAGAACTGAAGACAACTGTTGAACGTTTAACCAACAAAATTGACAATCCAGACAATAACTCAAGACAAAACAACATAATAATGTACAACATAGAGGAGACAGCCGGTGAAAAAAACGAAGACGTTATAGATAAAGTTCTCGATGTTATAGAGAATAAAATGAAAATTACGGACATTACTGATTTTGACCGAGTTGTTCGCCTCCCGTCGAAGACACGCGGAGCTAGACCTGTGCTAGTTACCTGCCTCAACTTCAGACACAGGACAAGGATTTTACAGTCGGCCAGACTTCTTAAGGGACACAATGTATCTATTTCACAGGATTTCACGGAAAAGGTGCGTTCTACAAGACAAAAACTAAAAGGTTTCATGACCAAGGCAAGGAATGAAGGTACATTTTCTACTCTTAAAGGTGATAAAATCCAAATTGAAAACAGACTATATAGACTTAACGAAACTGAAGATGATTTAGTTCTGATAAAAACATTCCCTAATCGATCAGGAAATGTTGACTCTAACAAATAGGGGCGTGGTCAAGGCCCACATGTAGTAAACAAGTCTTTGAATGCTGTTCTGTGGAATATAGAAGGTCTGAAGAAGAAAATTTGCCGTATAAATATTAGTAATTTTCTAAAGAAATTCAGCTTTATATCACTTGTAGAAACGTGGTCAGATGAATGTGAGGAGTTATCATTTCAAGGATACACTGTGTTTAGGAAGTGTAGACAAAAACATGCCAATGCCTTTATAAATTCTGGTGGAATAACTGTATTTATATCGGACCTTGTCTCTAAATATGTGTCATCAATATCAAGTGAGAGCAAAAACATACTCTGGTTACGGGTGCGTGTACCAGACTATCACTCAACCATATTCATGGGTGTTGTTTACTATTCCCCAGAGAATTCAAGCACACATGCTGATGAACCTATTTTCACTCTTTTGGAAGATGATATTGCTAAATTCAGATCAGAGATCCCGGATTGTCGAATAATAATTCAAGGGGACTTTAATGCACGTACCGGGGATGGACGTTATAAAGACTACATTGTTAAAGATGACCCGAGGTATCTCCCGATTGATGAGGATCTTGACTATGTAACTGATGACGCCATCGAACCACGTACATCACGTGACACTGTCATCAACAAACGTGGCTACGCTCTATTGAATTTCTGTAAAACGTCAGACCTGAGAATATATAACGGACGCCTATTTCAAGATAAAACCGAAGGTAATATAACATGTTTTGCCAATAATGGGCAAAGTACTGTTGACTATGTGCTATGTTCAGAAAATTCTTTTCAATTAATCGATGATTTTAAAGTGTCGGATGAAGTTGAGTCATCACACTTACCAATAACATTCTCGTTATCATTGTCAATGAAATATAATGATCATGTCTACAATAACCTTACACCTAAAATGAGATATCGATGGAACAACGACTGTCTTTCAGAATACCTGCATAACTGGGATGTTTTACCAGCCGATGTTTTGAACCAATTCCATTCCTCTATTGACAACGGCGATGTTCAAGAAGCTTCATCAATATTCAACACAGTTATGAAATCATGTGCTAACTTTTGTAAATCTAATGTACTGTTATCCAGTAATGTTTCAAAGGGAGACAACTGGTACGATAATGAATGCAAAAGTGCACGTGATACCGCTCGGCGCTATCTGCGTGTATTTCAGTCAAGTAACTGTAAATGTGATCGACAACGCTATGCTGAGTCCCTGTCACAGTATAAACAACTGTGTGCTGTGAAACTATCGTCTTCTCTTCAGATTTTACAAATAAACTTAGTAACGCACTGTCTACTAAAGACAGTAAAATATTCTGGAGAACTGTGAAATCAAAATCATCATTTGTAAACAACAACATTACGCCGTCAGATTGGATAGATCGCTTCATGAATGTTTTTCAGACCTCTTATTTTTCAGATAACAACAAAGACTTTTATATTTCTGTTAGTAATTTTGTGGAATCAATTAGTGACAGATTTATTGATTCATCAGTTGACAATGACTATCTGGACAAGGAAATTACTTACCAAGAAATAATTAATGCTATTCAAGAAATGCATAATGGAAAAGCACCCGGACTCTGTGGCATTCCAATCGAATTTTTTTAAAATGCACCTCATCATTGTATTGTGTTGTTGAATTCTTTATTTAATAGCATTTTATCTACAGGTATTTATCCATCTGAGTGGACGTTCGGAGTTATAATTCCCTTGTACAAGAAAGGTAAAATTGATAGTCCTGGGAATTATAGACCTATTACATTGCTTGAAGTAAATGGTAAAATATTTTGCAAAATTATCAACAACAGGTTAAACTCTTGTACGGAACCGTAGAGGGGACATTTCTCGAGAATTAATTTTTCAATATTAAGTCGTGGCCACGAGATAAGATGTCGTGGCCACGAAATAAGATGTCGTGGCCACGAAATAAGATGTCGTGGCCACGAGTTAATATGTCGTGGCCACGAGATAATAAGTCGTGGCCACAAGATAATATTTCGTGGCCACGAGATAATAAGTCGTGGCCACGAGATAATAAGTCGTGGCCACGAGATAATATTTCGTGGCCACGAGATATGAAGTGGTGACATCTGATCTCTTGGCCACGAAATATTATCTCGTGGCCACGACATCTTATCTCGTGGCCACGACTTATTATCTCGTGGCCACGACTTATTATCTCGTGGCCACGACATATTAACTCGTGGCCACGACTTATTATCTCGTGGCCACGACTTATTATCTCGTGGCCACGACATATTAACTCGTGGCCACGACTTATTATCTCGTGGCCACGACATCTTATCTCGTGGCCACGACTTAATATTGAAAAAATAATTCTCGAGAAATGTCCCCTCTACGGTTCCGTACTCTTGGGCCGAAAGGGAAGATTTCTTTGCTGACGAGCAGGCTGGGTTCAGGCATGGTTTTCAGACTCATGATAATATATTCATTCTTAATGCTATAATTAGTAAATATCTTTCACTCTACAAAGGTCGTCTCTATTGTGCATTTATTGATCTGAAGGCTGCTTTTGATTCAGTGGATAGATGTGGTCTCCTTTACAAACTTTGGCTTGGCAACGTGAAGGGTAATACGTATAGATTGTTGAAAAACATGTATCAGAATGTGAAGGCTTGTGTGTCGATGAGAGATGGATACACTCCGTTTTTCGACTGTTTATCTGGAGTTCGTCAGGGTTGCCTGTTTTCCCTTTCTTTTCTCTTTCTTTGTTAACGATATCGTTGAAAGTTTATCAGCCGATGGTCAAAGGGGTATCAATCTAGACTTAGTTGAGTTGTTCATCCTTTTGTTTGCTGATGACATTGCACTTTTTGACTTTACAGTTATAGGTCTGCAAAAGAGATTGGATAAGTTAATATCTTATTGTAATAAGTGGAAACTGACAATTAATGTTGATAAAAGTAAAGTAATCGTTTTTAGAAAGGCTGGTAGATTGAGAAGCTATGAAAAATTCCTTTTAAATGGTCAGTCGCTGGAAATTGTTCCTTCATATAAATATTTGGGTGTTCACTTCTCATCTTCTGGATCTTGGTATATCACACAGAAAACTTTGGCTGATCAAGCTGGGAAGGTGTTGAATATTCTCAAATCATCGGTTAAGAATTTCTATAGTTTACCAATAAATGTTCTGTTTCACATATTTGATGTCAAAGTTTTGCCAGTGTTACTTTATGGAAGTGAGGTCTGGGGATTTCACTCGTCACCATCTGTATTGAATGTACATGATAAGTTTTGTAAACAGATTTTGGGTCTCTCTAGAAACGCCCCAAACCTTGCAGCTCGTGCTGAAGTTGGTCGTCATTCATTAAAGGTAAATCAGTATGTTAAAATTGTTAAATATTGGGTTCGCATCTTGTCTCAAGTTGAGAATGTTATCTTAAGAAAGGTTTATAATTATCAGTATTCTCTTGCTGAAAAGGGTATAGATTGTTGGGCCTTAAAGGTGAAATCTCTTTTGTTTAGTTACGGTTTTGGCAATGTGTGGGCTAAACAAAATGTTGGTAATGTCTCTTTATTCATTGAATTATTTAAGCAAAGATGTATTGACATAGATAATCAGTTGTGGTCATCTCGTATTGTACGGTGCTCTATGTATGTATTATATTATGCTGTAATCTGATGTATAATGGGCCTGTGGCCCCTTTACTGAATAAACTCTCTCTCTCTCTCTCTCTCTCTCTCTCTCTCTCTCTCTCTCTCTCTCTCTCTCTCTCTCTCTCTCTCTCTCTCTCTCTCTCTCTCTCTCTCTCACTAATAAGACAGAAGAAGGTATTGTAGTGGTTGTATGATTTTATTTTATGATGAAAACCACAGGCGCCAGACCATAAATAAGACTTACGTATATATATATATATATATATATATATATATATATATATATATATATATAAGAAGGTATGACACTGACCGCCATTTTGAACCTGGCATAGGACCGTAACTGGTTTACTGGCTCAAATACGCCTTGTAACATTCGTAGGCTGATGCAAGTTTACATTTCCGGTCCTATGCCAGGATTCAACACGCCCTTGCAAAAGTATAAAACATAATAACACATATTCTAAGATGCCTAGCTGCCAGAACAATCGAAATAAAAGTACTTTATCAGATGATAAAGGTATAGTTTTTGTGATGACGTAACAATTGAATGACGTTTCCGCTCCCCTCGTAGTCACGTGTGCTCATGGTAACCCAACGAAAGAGGGCAGTTCAAAAGATCGTGTTTTTCTGCAAATGACAATGTCCTAAAACAACGGTAGCGTTGTTATAACACTTATTGAAGGTATGTGTTCTTTTGTATCTGAATTAGTCTTAAATGTTAAGCTACAATTGTACTTGAACCAAAACGACGAAATCCGCATTAGCAACCCCGGGAACCACTATGACGTCACAACAGAACAATGACGTCATAGTCGCTGTTGTCGCACGGCTCGTCAGTTGGCCCTGATCATGGATTATTAATATTAAGGAAGTAAACTCTATTTATTTTGCAAAATTACTCAAAGCAGAATGTTGTGTTATGGGTTATCTAAGAAAAGTAATAAAGTTCGCTGTACCTCAATGTGTTTTGTAATAAAGTATAGTTTTCCCTGAACTATTATAACGTCAAAGTACTCGGACTACCGTCCTCGTACTTTAACTATAATAGTTCAGGGCAAAACTATACTTTATTACAAAAAACATTGGAGTACAGGGAACTTTATTTCTTAAATACAACATACAAAGGAGTACGGGGTACCAAACGGGACTTTAATTGCTATTTAGTAACCTTACTAAATCATTTAGTAAGCTTACTTATTCATTTAGTAAGCTTACTAATTCAAAACGAATTCTGAAGCTTACCAAATCGATTAAGTAAGGTTACTAAATATATGCCTGAATTAGTAAATTACTAAATCGAATTAGTAAACTTACTATAAAGCGATTAAAGATCCGTTTGGCACCCCATAAAACCTGAACATTAGCACGAGATTGTCAACAAATCAGAAACTGCTCATTTATAATAAAAAAAAAACTGACAACGGATGAACTATTTGCATAACATATTCTCAGATCTATATTGGGCCTGTATCTAACACTATGTGCACATTTATAAACGCAATGTTAGAAAACAAAAGCTTTATATCTTCCTATAACTGTTACTAAGAATTGTATCAGGCCTCCGTTAAAGCTCCTTTTACATGTAGCAGTAGCCGGCTACCCGGGGGTGAGTCAGACAGTAGCTAAGAGAACTTACACCCCTTGGGAAGTTATTAATTTTGTTTGAGTTGCAAGTTATATACCATAACCACCATCTGCGTACGTTGGGTATCTCATAACCACCATGGTCGGTTATGAGATATTCAACCTACGGAAACAGATAGACTTGTAAAATTTGGAAATTTTGTCAAATTAGAAATGAAAATTGTGTAAGTTACGAAAGTGGGATTCGAACCCAGGACCTCTATTTCGTCGGGCAGCGCCTTTACCAATGTAGCTAACGAGGATCCATACCGATGAGTGTTCATTCTTTTGTGTCTGGTCTGTATTTACATATTTTTCTAGTATTATATATACATATGTATATATGGGTACAAATTTATGTCTACTTTATGTATGGAATGAAGGATTAAGTTTGAAACCTTCCTTTCGAGTCAGTCATGGGTGTATTGGGAATAATTCACTGATATATTTTGATCATGTCGTATAAATCAACAAAATACTCCGTTAAAATGCATATATACAATTAGTTTATAAATAGAGTGCTGCTTGTAGTGTCTGCATAGCCTTTATGATTTATACGAAAGTTCTCACTGTCCCGTCCTCAACACGAGGTTAGTATTCAACAGTCTTTGTTTTATTTTAAAGTATATGTTTATGTTCATGAGCAACTATACCGGTGAAACGATATGCTAGATCTTCACTTCGATACAGAACCCTTGGATCTGTTCATTTACAGTTCGATTCAGATTTGCGGTACAGTCTTAGTTACACTGGATGGACTGTGATTTAACACTTGTGGTATATGATTTTGTTATCAACAAGTCAACAAGATGTATAGCTACGGAATAGTTTCATGACCTTGAGTCACCTGGTTGACAGCGTGTTATCAGAGGGTTCATCGCCCTGTTCATGGATAATATGTTAAGTGAGTTAATTCACACTTCGGGCAGCGGTCAAGTGATACAAACCAACTGTAGTGATGTGCTACATGAACTGTCTTGCATAGTCTGTATGATCAACTCGGAAGTTCACGCTGTCCTGTCTGCAACACGAGGTTTGTATTCAACACGGTCTGTTTTACTTTTAAGTGTATGTTTATGATCAACTCGTGGCGTAACAGTACACTGGAGCTTCGATTCGGTACGTATTGCAGTAGATCTTGTTCTGTGGAACCTTGGATCTATTCATTTACAGTTCGATTCAGATTTGCGGTACAGTCTTAGTTACACTGCACTTACAGATGCATGGTGCACTGAACCAAAAGCAAAATACCACAGTTTAAAGTGATATGCATTGTGGTTAATAATATTTCATTTGTTTTTTCAAAATACAATATGCTGGATGTGCCGTTACAATGTTACTTGATATTTGTAGTGGTCTGTTATGATAGGAACTCTTCTGTTAAAAAGGTCTGGTTCACTCTGACCTAGTTTTTTCGCATGTGCTTTCCGGAGTATTGGGTCCTCCCCCAGCGTGTTTTGTGTTCCATACATTTAGGTTATAGGCGTCACAGTTCTTTTACCAAACGCAGGAACTTTTATCAATGTACAACTCTGACGTAATTAAATGATCAGGAATCATCGCAGCGTTTTCTTGGATGTTGGAGTTAGCCCAGAGAGAAATGCCTGTCAGGCCCAAACTGAGGTAAACAAGTGCCGCTAGAGCTAGAGCTAGATCCTAGAATGCAAGTAAGTGAGACGGCATATTGATTTCAGTTAAAAATGTTTGTGTATATCCATCCCATTCGCAAAATATCACAATTTAACTAGTTTCTAAAAATCACTGAAAAATCCTTGTAAACGCAAACACTACCTTCCCTCTGTGGTATAACTCAAGTCAGTAAACTTTACCTTCCGTCTGTGGTATAACTCTAGTCAGCAAACATAAGCTCAACAGTAAAACAATACTGTCCATCTGTGGTATAACTATAGTCAGTAAACATAAGGTCACCAGTAAACAATACTTTCCATCTGTGGTATAACTATAGTCAGTAAACATAAGGTCACCAGTAAACAATACTTTCCATCTATGGTATAACTATAGTCAGTAAACATAAGGTCACCAGTTAACAATACTTTCCATCTGTGGTATAACTATAGTCAGTAAAAATAACCTTCCCTCTGTGGTATAACTCTGGTAAGTAAACACCACCTCCCCTTTGTGATATCCCTATGTGGTATAACTGTAGTCATCAAACATGACCTTCCCTCTGTAATATAAATCTAGTCAGCAAACATGACATACCTATCCTTTTTATTACACAGTTTGTTAATGTGGATTTGAGAGCTACACCACAAAAGGTAGTACATTATATAGTTGTTAGACATATAGGTGTATCAGAAACGTGTAGGTACATGTACGAGTATGAGAAATGTTTAGGTAATGTCCTAACCTCGCTGATTGGTTGGAGTGACAGGTATGAGACACGATAATTTCATAGCAATACTCCGATCAAGAAGCCACAGAGGGACAGGTGTTACTTTCGATCTGATTTTATTTAGATTGGCAACTTGAAGTTTTTATATGATTTTGCCATGAAATTTACAAAATCATGCATTCGGGCTGGTCAAGTTTAAAGTTACACATATTCTTTTTTCTAGTTTCTAATTATAACACTGCTACAAAGTAGGCGGAATTAATACCGGTCATTCAATCTGTCCTCCCGTCCAGTCAGGTTTCTCAAAATCTGTTAGATGAACATAAACCAAAATATGTACAATTGTTAACCATATTATCTCACTATGTCTTGGCCATTTGCAAATTTCTGGGATTTAATTATTGTTTTCGTTTCTATGGATACGTCACGTTTTGAACTTTGTCCTAGAGTGTTCAATATTGGGACAACTTTTCTCTGAAACTGTTACATCGGGGATTTAAATTTAATAGCAGGGAGTCCTGGTGAGGATGGTATTCGAGTTCACAACCAGTGCCATAATGCTACTTTTTCACAAAGTTATGGTGTTATACTTTTCGCGAATCACTGGATAACTGGACAACCCTTGTATTCAACCATATGTATTTAACGAACGTATTTAACAAATACATAAAGGCGAATGAAATTTTTGGTATTGATACTTAGTTTAACATACTTTTGACTGAAAATTCACTTTTGATGGAGCTGTCCTTTAAGATTATATTGCATAATGCAAATTAAATTAATGAAGTACTTTCTTTTGCAGATAAGCCATCATGAAGATACAGCTACTCCTACTATTGTCTTCAGTCTTCAGTGTTCATGGAAGCACTATCCTCCTGTTCTTCCTTCCGTCCTATAGTCACATCCGGGGCACGTTGGTTGTGGCGAAGGATTTAGTGGCACGAGGTCACGTGGTATGGAACGCTCTACCAACATATGTGGCCAATGATGTTCGTCTTCATGTTCCTGGGGTCAACCACATTGTGTATAACTCAACTGATGAATACAATTTCGGGACAGCATTAGACAATGTTATCAACCTGTATTTTGAGCATAATCAGTTAAAAATGCCCTTCGAAGAGGTAAAACATATATGCAATTTGATACTTCGAGATGACAGCTTGTTTCAAGAGGTCAAGAAAATCAAATTTGATGTCGCTATTTTAAGTGCTCTACCATTATCACGCATGTTGACTATATTTGCTTATCGATTGGATTTGCCTTTCATTTTCATTGGACCATTTTTCGACCCCTTTGCTACAAGATCTCCTATTGTACTATCTACCTTCCCAGTCGCTATTTTAGACTGGAATCCTGAAATGGACTTTCTAACTCGCGTATTTAATTCTGTTACTGTTCCAGCATATTCCCTCTATGACCCATATTCCTATTCTAAAGCAGTCGCAATGTATGCTCCAGAAAAACCCTACATATCAATGTTGTCTCTCACTGCTAAGGGTTTACTGTGGCTCGTAGATATTGAACCCTTGCTGCATTACCCACAGGCTCTTCTTCCTAATGTCAAGTTGGTTGGTTCCTTGTCGGCCTCTTCGCCTCAGAAACTACCAGAAAAGTATCAAAAGTTCATGGATGAAGCGAAACATGGAGTGGTCCTTGTTTCCTTTGGAAGTAACGTGGGCCAATTGCCAAAGCAAATACACAATCGACTTATGGAAGCATTCAAACAAACAAACTACAGATATATATTCAAAAGTTACAATGTACCCGATGTGACTTCTGAAATAATGTTAACAGACTGGATGCCTCAATCAGATCTACTCGCCCATCCAAATGTAAAACTCTTCATAACCCACTGTGGAGCAAGTGGTCAGAACGAGGCTTTCCTGAACGGAGTACCGATGCTCGGGTACCCGATGTTTGCTGAACAACACTTCAATGCTGAAAGAGTTGTCTATAAAGGTTTTGGCTTGAAAATGGATCTTCGCACATTTCAAGTCGAGGAGCTGATTGGAAATATTACTGAACTCATGATCAACTCTTCTTATTCCGACAAAATCAAGAAATATGCTGCAATTACCAAGCTACGAGAAAGGAGTCCAAAAGATGAAGCTGTATACTGGATAGAACACGTGATCCAATATGGCGGCGAGCACCTGAGGTCGTATTGTCAGGACATGCCTCTGTATCAGTTCCTCAATCTTGACGTCATCGGATTGTCACTCTTTATCCTTCATCTCTCTGTCTTCGTTGTATGGAAGGTGTGCTGCTGTTGCTGCAGAAGGTGTTGTAATCAATCGCATAGAGAAAAACCAAAAGGAGATTAAAGCGAACCTTCAGCCTATGTTCAAGAAATCCATTAGCATCATATGTAACTCTGTTTAATTGTTTCATTGGACAATTGTATATACATGTATCACTAAAGAGCTTGAGAAACTGAAACAGGACTATATGTCAACTTCACATTCAGTGTGTATTGGCATCTTGATATGCGTTATTTTAGTACTCATCAGATATTCTGCAGGTGTTATATCAGTGATGTCTAAATGAATACAAAGAGACAAATACGAGGGTTGTTAGAATTATGTTTTAACTGACACGTTTTCATTAATTTTTCGATTTTCGATTCGAATGAACTTCCCTCTCATAAAGAAGACTCAAAACGGGACATTCCTTTTTCGCCTCTCGAGTCAGCCTTAGAATAGTCCCTGGTATTTGCATGTGACTGTTTGATACTCATGTGCTACCTTAAATTTACAGCAAGCTCAAAGGATATTGGACAGAAATGATTGAAGTTGGTAACTTTATTCTATGTCTTCAGTTAAGTATATAATTTTATAAACTTTTTTACAGCTGGGTACCGAACGTTAGTTCACCTACATGCGTATCTTAGTGCAAATCGCATGTTAATTTACCTTCATTATGAAGTCACATTCAATGGCAAGGAATCATCATATATCCCTGAGATGATGAACAAACAATCATACTCAAACGTGTCCTATGATGTTTCAGTCTATGTTTTTGAAAATTGGCATAATGAAATGGACAGAAGGAGTCAAACTTTGAAAGTTCAAATATCATGACGTGTTTTGTTTGAGAAAGGTTCAAACGCAGCATTTGTTCCTATATAATGATCATTCAGCATATTATGTCCACTGACCCCGGGTCGTAATGTGCACGTGCAAATGAACTGTTATCTTGAACTATGTGATTTAGGAGATAACATCCATTGTGTTTTTAATTGTTTGTGTGATTCGAACGTAGATTCGATACTTGTTGATATCATTTGGAACCAAACGTTTTGTGTCGTGATCGTCTACTGTATGAGCTCTCCAAAACATTGTTCCAAATTTGAATGATATACAAAAAAAAAGATAAACAGATGAAATGGCGTTGAAGGGAAAATTATGGAAACCTCAAAGCTTAGGTAACTGTTTTACGCAGCTTCGTTTCATTGTTTAGCATTAGAATGTTCCGTCATCATGTATTCACTCGAGATATATCCTTTTCACAACAGTAGTGTATGAACATCCGTTCCACGGTAAATAAACCAACGAAAACAAGTATTTTGAAATGTCATGGTAGAATATGAAAGTAAAAATGTTTACATTTACATTATAGTATATATACATTATATGTACATTACGTCATTCATAAAACTAACACCTGTTTCGAACAAGATAATCCTTTTAATGCCATCTGCATGTAATACCTTGGGATATGGTCGTCGCCATGTCTGTCCATCCGTCCGCTCATCCGTCCGTTCGTCCGTCCGTCTGTATGAAACTTTCCATGTGTATTACCCACCGACTGAAGTGGTGCCTTTTGATATTTTCAGATTTCGGAGTTATTTTTGTTTTGTTTCCATAGAAACGTGTTTGATTTGGTCTTTGTTTAGAAATACGAGTTTCGTTTCCGGATCACTTCTTCAAAATCCTCCAATATATCCAATTGATACTTTGCATGTGTATTACCCACTAACTGAAGCAGTAGATACACAACTATCTGTCACAGATGTGTTTTACAAATTATGTGGGACCGGTTGGATATGTCATCTTCTGATGAATCTTGTTTGCTAACTAGAGGTTATAATCAATTTACATTTATACTCGAATAACTGACAGTCGACATTCAGTCACACAGACTGCAGACATGTCAAGTAGATGGTATTTTTCTGTTTAAAGTGACAGAGAATTTGTCCATAACCCTTGTTTGGAATAATTGGACCTCTTGGGGGAAATCATCATTGCAAGTCAATTGGACGAGTAAAACGCGACTAATGTTCAATGTTGTTGATCACTAATTGGGTATTTTACAGAGAAAGACAAACTCTATAGATTTCGAAATGTTGACCCCCGGTCGATGCAAAGACGCCTAAAGAACGAGTCAATGATTTGATTGACATGATATTGGTAGTTTCTTCAAAGTGAATAGTACATACAATCTTAGAGTCCATGTGATATATCAGACAAATTTATTTATTTACTTTATTTCAGTATTTATCGTATTATTGTTTACATTCATTGGGAGTAGATTATTTCTTATTCAACTACTAATCATATCAGTGAACATAGTCTAGCCTTATTAGAAATGTACTGTAAACTAGCATAATTCCAGCTCATTTGATTACTGCCAATTAACATAACTGAAAAAGTAATTTTCTTGTTCCATGTTTGTGTCACTTGAGATCACTAAACAGACAACAGTCGGTTGGTGAGAAGTAAAAAGTCTTGTGTTATTCAACTGATAAAATGTTCATTAGTGAATAGTGACGCTTACAATTCGACTCTTTATGGACATGTGCATTATATATACACTTGGAAATTAATTAAGCAACACTCGATTTTTGAACAGCAAAATCATTCCAATTTGCAAGAAGACAATATGACAATAACAGTTAGTTATTTTAGGTAGAACAATCATATAGCAGTGTTGCAACGAAAAGTCTCTCAAATAACGGTTCACTGTCTTTTGCATAACGGCTTTTACAATTATTTGGTATTTTGATGTCAAAATAAAATTTCCATTAGTGGAAAATGAAAGTCAATATTTGTTGCTGTAATGTGATTAGTGTCGTTCTTTCATGTGAAGTGATTGACTGACTTTTTAACAAAAGTCACTCGGTAAAGTAGTACCAACTTCAAACTCACAAAATCACAAAACTGTAAATTTCAATAAACATGTCTTAACGGTGAATCAATTGTGTTTCATAATTTTTTATTTGGCTTTAATACGTTCAAACACATCATATGTGCTATTTACAGTAAAAAATAAATTCATAAATAATATTCATCCTCAATCGCTAAAAATATATCAGAATTACTAGTTTCCCATTTGAAATCGAGTCACATCATTATGCATGTGCAGAAATCGAAACTGCACGTCCCATTTACATGTAGAGAAGTAATATGACCTATAAACATTATTAACTCAAATTTGTCATTTTGTCTGTTATAAAAAAGATTCCAAAATTACGTTTGACTAATTGGCGGGATTCAATCGTGATGCATTGTGCGGTTTTTGATCAGAAATCACTATGTTTACCTCCATATCACAATATACTAAGTCAACTCTCATCAAAATGGTAGTTTTCGGTAACAGGCGGTACTTCTCGATAAAGTAACACCATTTATAACGTTTGGTATATGTGACCCCAAAAAAACAATGGAAGCACCATTAATGAACTATTCCGGTCACAAATTACGGTATTGACTTATCTAAAGCATGTGTTTAAAAAAACATATTGAACTCAAATAATCTGAAATTTATTCACAGATCATATGATTGTAGGCTTTTTAAAAATTATTGTTAAAAATGTACTGGAAGTTAACATGTATGTCTGTCTAGCTTCTTATCATGCTTGATAAAATATGTTTTAGTGTAAGAAAATCAATTCTCAAGTTTGAAATGTAGTTTCTCTTTTAGGAATATAGTTATTTTAGGTAAAACGTCAGTACCATCACATTTATTCTCATATTTTAATAAATTTTGCATATGGGGAATTTTGATTTCAATGAATGAGTTGCTAAATAATCAATGGTTATGTCTGAGGTTATAAATCATTCAAGTAACGTAACAGTCCAAGTTCATCACATTTAGTTGACAAACTAGTGTGTTGCCTAATTAATTTCAAAGTGTAAATCATGCTGTAGTAAAGCATTATAGCAGTTACTTTTCCGCACCATGTTCTCCTTTTTTGCATTCCTTTTCTTGCCATCATCTATTATATCTTTGTTAACCAGTGGAGTTTAATTGATTTGCTCTGTAAGTTAAGTTTGTGTGTGGTGTGACATTATGCCTACATGCTGATTACACAACTTACCTCCAATGCAATCGTTCAGGATTTCTTACTTCTAGCCGAGAATATGGTCCATTTAGAACAGAGGTTACGATTACAAATCTGAAGGGAGTACATTGCACTTCATCTGTAATGATTATTGTATCTACTAGGGCTAAAGCCGCCATGTCCAATTCACAAATTAAATCAAATTCCAACCACTGCTCCTTTCAATCCTAGGAAAAATAGTCAGGAAAAAGATTTCTGTAAAGGAGAAGAAAAGATCACCAAGGCTTCCTGCCGAATGAAAGCCAGTTGCCAAAAGGATCAGCCAAGGGGAGACTTTGGCCAGACTCTGCGGTCGATCCCGAGGAAGGCAGGGGCTTTATTTCTACGGAAAACCCGAGAGTGAGGTCTTTCTCCATCTTACATACCAAACAAAACCATCTCAGATATTCATTTTCATGGCTTGTCGTGTCTTCTTAAATGGAGCATAAGAGTCGTCTGTAAAAAGTCATAGATATAAGAGGAATGATGAGGCCCATCTTCTTCATCTCATATGCCGTCGTCCAATTTTTCAATCCTTTGACGTACTTTAATCCAAATCGAGTATGATACATTATTGTATGTAAGTATGATACCTAAGTCGTGTCAGCATAGATGACTAACTTTCATAGTATGTGGTGACAGGTGGTAGCAAAGTGATAAATTGCTGGTGGTATACTCACTGTACAGTAATGTGCTTCATGAATTGTCTTGTATAGCATAATCCTGTATCCAGCACGGGGTAAGTTAACCGAACTGTCTCAAGCACCCCATTCTCATGCATGTTAATGTCCCTGATTGAGTTTCCTCACCATTGTTTTGTTTGTTATATAAATGTATCACATTTTTTATATCCTTTCATTCCACTTAATGAAGGAGTGACAATTGCTTCGAAACGTCGTTTATCTTCACATTAAAGAAGTTGTTATCCAAAAAATCTTCCTGTTCTTTTATGCCACTTCTCAATGCCCTTCAAAGACCTGATACGACACTGTCTGTTTTATTCTGCGTGAGTGTTTATAATCAAATAGTGGTGAAACGATTCACTCGAGCTTCGGTTCAGTAAATGTTGCGATACAGAGGCCATGTTAGGTACTTTTTGGTTTGATTCGGATTTGCGGTACAAACCGAAATTACACTTACAGATACATAGTACACTGTACCGAAAGAAAAAAACAGCGGATTAACTCTTCTCGTGGCACTCAACCCTTTCCAGGATCCGTTGGCTTGACTTTATATATAGCATAGATTATACTATTGTATTGTCTTCATACACATTTATGCAAACCTAGAACTGAAATTTGATGATATTTAATTGCACCACAGGTAAGATAATCTATTTGCAGCAAGGCTGTATAGATATTGAATTTAATTATTTTTGTAATGATCTTAAAACGAATAGAAATGAGCGAAATCTACCTAAAGACGTTACATTATGTAGAAATACATACATGGGGACACCCGGTGGATATCTGATCTTTATATAGAAATTACAAGGCCTTTCCGTTCACAGGAAGCCTATATCGTAAGAAAATATTGGTAAAATGGAGGTTAAACCATAAAACTACAACCTATACATATAGAGTAAAGAGGCAACTGCAGCCATTGTTGCTGATCTGGACTCACTTAGAATTCAGCTTAGGTTTCACTCTCAGAACCGTTGTAATCCTCACTGCGAACTGTCTACATATGTAATTATTTAAACTCCTATGGGATGTGTGTTCAATCACAACATTAATATGATGATGTAGAAACCGCTAAAGAGCACGGTGTACACAAATACTAGTATTTTAAAGGCGCTGTAGCACGCCGTTCTTACTGAAATAAAGTGATCTCACGATAAGGTAAATAAATGATACCAATTGCTAGATAATACTCATCAATCAAAATAGAGCGTTCTAATACCAATGTACATGGTTCGATTCAGCCATGTGAGTCCAATGGTCATTCATCTTACCATCTGAACGCTCAAATTCGCAGCTGACCTCCAAATCTACCTCTCACACTGAAGAGTTCTTCACCAATGTCACTTTATACGTCACACAGTTTTTTTCCAATACGGATAACCATTTTCTATCGAAACTGTTAATCTCGTTGTGTCATGAGATGTTTTGTTTAATGATGTAACACTTTATTGTATATAGAATACTAAACAATGTCCCGTGTGATTTCATGTTTATGAAACGAGTGAATGATTTGGTAGTTTAACGAGCGAATGCAAGTTAAATACTGATACCATCCATGAGTGTCACAACCTTGTTATCAAACGGGACCGAGTTAAGTATTTTATGTATTACTCAATGATGTTTATAGCGCTGAATTGCAAGAAAATCCTTGTTAGTGACGCTAACTTGCAAATAGGTCACCCGCTATTGCAGTCGCGCGGTTAACATTGTGACGTCAACCGAAAACGACTATGACTATATCATGCGCCGATTATGACGTTACGGCAGCACGCGGTGGTATCACACATGTGTGTAACCATCTCATTGTTATCTAATGAGTGATCTCACCATGGTTGAGTAATAATAAATTAACTTAAATAATAAATGGACAATTTGAGAAAACAAAATTTGCAAAAAACGTGCTACAGCGCCTTTAAGTTACCTGGATATTGAAAACAATTATATGGTAAGAGACGGTAATTCGTATAACCTATGCCTCAAGAAGCACGGTATTCTGGTTCAATCACATTTTTTTAAAATATGTGCAAATACTTTGCAATGCTTTACATCTGTAGGATGTAAATTCCTTACACAACAGCAACCAACAGAGCTGTTTCATGCATTCTCATTGGTAATAATGTTCTTATTTCCATGTACTTTCCATTGCTTTATAAACATCTGCCAACTTGTGACACCTACACGTAGGAGGATATCATTATCTAAACAATTATGTCTGATATTGGACACATGCCGAAATTTACATTAATTGTGCATTTCACGTGTAGTTCATTGGTATTGTCTTGATATTCAACTTAATATGCCGACAGTGGCATTTCTCTTGCATTTCACGTGTAGTTCATTGACATTGGTATGTTGTCTCATGGATAATCAAATTCAGTTCCAAATGAAAATTGCAAAGATAAAAACAGTGTAAATACTCTTGTCATCTTTAGCATTTAGATGTTCTTTTAGAAGTCAACTCGACCAAAGTTGGGTGCTAATTTAGATGTACCCACACTGTGTATCCATAAATAGTTCTCTTCTTTGACTTTGGATGCCTCCTATTCTACGACTCAGAGGCCAAATGATTTAAATGAGGGAAACTATTTAGCGATACACCTCGGAGGTTGGTACGTCTAATACATGACTTTTAAGGTACTAGAATAATAAATCGAACACACACACATCAGCATTGGCTGTATAAACATAAGAACAAAACCTAGTAAATTTGAGGATAAATACCATTTTGAACCCTCTCAGCTTTTAAAAATGGTAATTACCAGAAAAAAGTGGTAATTCCAGGATAAAGTGGTAATTGCCAGTTTTTAAAAAGAAAAATCAAAATATCATTTTGGGCCCTCTGGGCTTTCGTACTCTGGGATTTCGTAGATATCACATTCATGACTTATATGTTAATATATTAAACACTTACAGTCTTTGAAAATAATTAATAAACTCATTACAATTCAACATTAGTAGTGTACTTTCTATTGCAGAATCTTTTGAAGTGCAATAATGTATACTGTGCCAATTTTGGAAGTCGATTCCTAGATTGTGAAATGCTTTCAACTTATTTATCGCCACTTCTGACAACTTATGGGTCGACTCCTAGAATTGTGAAGACCTTTTAATGTTTTTTTGACGAAATGATTTATACGTGTTTATCTGTGTCATCTACCGACTATGGAGGTTGATATGATATATAGGACAACACATTGTGGATATTCCACGGGTATGTTCATTTATTAAACAATTGCAGTCTGTCTTATATATAATTATTGATAAACTCATTACAATTCAACAGTAGTGTTCTTTCTATTGCAGAGGGGCCAAAATGAAGATACAGCTATTGCTACTATTGTCTTCAGTCTTCGGTGTTCATGGAAGCAATATCCTCCTGTTTTTCTTCCCGTCCTTTAGTCACATCCGGGGCACGTTGGTTGTGGCGAGTGACTTAGTGGCACGTGGTCACGTGGTATGGAACGCTCTACCGACATATATGGCCAATGATGATCGTCTCTATGTTCCTGGTGTCAATCATTTGGTCTATAACTCAACCAATCAACACAAATTTCAGACAGCATTAGACAAAGTTATCAACGTGTATTTTGAATATGATCAGTTGAAAGAGCCTGTCAATGAAGTCAAAGTAATATGTGATTTGATTCTTCGAGATAAAACTTTAATTCAAGAGGCCAAAACAATCAATTTTGATTTGGCTATTTTAAGTACTCTTCAGTTAGCAGGCATGTTGACTATATTTGCCTATCGCCTTGATTTGCCTTTCATTTACATCGGACCATCTTTCGAGCCATTTGCTACGAGATCCCCTTTTGTTTTATCAACATTCCCATTCTCTGTTACCGGATGGAATCCAGAAATGGACTTTCTAACTCGTGTCATTAACTCTGTAACTGTTCTTGGATATACCCTGTATGACCCTTACTCCCATTCTAAAGCAGTCGCAATATACGCTCCAGAAAAACCCTACATATCCATGTCATCTCTAACTGCTAAGGGTTTATTGTGGCTCGTAGATATTGAACCATTGTTGCATTACCCACAAGCTCTTCTTCCTAACGTCAAGTTTGTTGGTTCCTTGTCAGCCTCTTCTGTTCACAAACTACCAGAGAAATATCAAACGTTCATGGATGAAGCGAAAAATGGAGTGGTCCTTGTTTCCTTTGGAAGTAACGTGGGCCAATTGCCAATGCCAATACACAATCGACTTATGGAAGCATTCAAACAAACAAACTACAGATATATATTCAAAAGTTACACAGTACCCGACGTCACTTCTGAAATAATGTTGACAGATTGGATTCCACAATCAGATTTACTCTCCCATCCAAACGTAAAACTCTTTATAACTCACTGTGGAGCCAACGGTCAAAACGAGGCTTTTCGGAATGGAGTACCAATGCTCGGGTTCCCGATGTTTGCTGAACAGCACTTCAATGCTGAAAGAGTTGTCTATAAAGGTTTTGGCTTGAAGATGGATCTTCGAAGAGTTCGAGTCGAGGAGTTGGTTGGAAATATTACTGAGCTCATGGTCAACTCTTCTTATTCCGACAAAATCAAGAGATACGCTGCAATTACCAAACTACGAGAAAAGAGTCCAAAAGATGAAGCTGTATACTGGATAGAACACGTGATCAAATATGGCGGCGAGCACCTGAGGTCGTCTTGTCAGGACATGCCTCTGTATCAGTTCCTCAATCTTGACGTCATCGGATTGTTGCTCTTCATCCTTCATCTCTCTGTCTTCCTGATATGGAATGTGTGTCATTGTTGCTCCAGAAAGTATTGTACACAATCACATAGAGAAAAACTAAAAGGAGATTAAAGCAAACCTTCAGTCTATGTTCACGACATCTATTAGCATCAGATGGAACTCTGTTTAATTGTTTCATTAGACAACTGTATGTATACATGTATCACTGGAGAGCTTGAGAAACCGAAACATGTCGACTTCACACACAGTGTGTTTTGATATCTTGATATGCGTTTACTTCATGCACTTGTCTGATATTCTTCAAATGTTACATCAGTGATGTGTAAATGTAATTCCTATCGTTTGAGCGTGGCGATTTAGAGAGACATTGATTTGTCTTTGGTAATAAACCAGATAAAATAGGATGTAATGCCTGTGAAGAGGGCGCGATCTGAGAGATGTCTATATATGTGACGTCAGAGTGCGACAGGTTCATTCTCGCCTGCGACACTAGCGTACCAGGTTGAATTGAGTTATGTCAATGTCTTGTGTGATGTATAAAAGATGAATGTGTTGTCTTTATAAGGCAAATAATGTGAATTATAAAGATTCGATGTGCATTGTAGTGGTTATGTTATGGCAACATAAAATTTTGGGCTGTGAAGTAATACCATGCGGATGTGAAGTGATGGTGGTGGCTGTTAAAGTGATGATCCACGACTTATAGGATCGTGGTTTAGGCAATGGCTTTGGGTTAACGAAGTGGTGACGGATGGCTAATAAATAGGGTATGATGCCGTATGGTCGATGAAGACGTGGTTATTGTCAATAAACTGGTGGTTCATGGTGAGTTTTACTGAAGTTTTCGTTGATGAAGTGATGATTCACAAAGTAATTGTTTATGGTTGTGAAGTGATTGTTCAAAGACACTTTGTCAGTTCATTGTCACAAAATGTGTCTTGACTTGCATATATTCTTTTTTGTGTGTTATGCATTGTGTTAGGAATGTGGTGGTTAACAAAGTGTATATTGTCCTATTTTCTAAATGAATGCGGGCCTAAAGAAATCTAACTAGTGTTTTGGATCTAGGCTATTTATAGTAACACATAGAACAGTAACAAAATGACCTTGACATATATTTCAATATCAAATATAGAATATAGAAACAAAATTAAGTTTCTCCGTTTGCTGATAAAATATAGAAACAAAATTAAGTTTCTCCGTTTGCTGATAAAATTTCAGGAAAAGTGTTAGACACAGACATGTGCATTTCTGACTTATCTCCCTTTAGTCTCAAATCAATTATATTGTTTCACTCAATATGTCACTGTGTGTTTTGTTTACACATTATTTTGCAAATCTTAATATAACTATTCACTGATAGTTTTAAAAACCTGGCATAAGGAACTATTACATGGACTTTCTTCATTACACTGATAATACTATGTATATTAAAATTTACCATAAAAACTGAACAGCTGCAATCATCTTAGAAATATTATGTTGAACGTTGAGTTATGGTAATGTAATGTTATTATGTAAAGCTGCTTATCATGTTTCATTACTGTTTGATGAAATCAAGAACACTTTTATATGTATGAATTGTTTGTATAACAAGATATCATTGATAATAGTCATTCAATAAATAATGAAATTATGTAACACAATGTATATGAACACTTCCATTCACTGATGATAATTTACATGTAACACAATAAAAATGTATCTATGTCATGATATATTATATATTCTGATACTCCACAACAAAATCATCATAAATGTAGAGTTTAAGAGTTTGTTATATTCATGAATATATAAGATAACAAACAATAAGTATATTTATTTATCCTGTACAAAACGACAAATAAGGTACATGTTATCGTGCTACTTTATTTGCATAGATGCAAGAGGATATTCAGTTTGATACTCTCATACACCCAGTAGATTTCCCTATTTCTTCTGATCTTGTGAGTCTGATAATAATTGTTACCATGCATAAAATATTTGCAATTATTGATATCATTCTCTTAATTGTTACATTATTGTGAACTTGAAACTTGACAAATATTCTGTCAAATTTTATAAATGAAAAAATTATATTGCATTCATAAATTTTGAATAACAGAATGTCAACAAATAATGTGTTCAAATGTTCAAGTGAGTAACAGCAGTGATAAATTCAACAGTCCCAGAAGCATATAACATGAAGATATTTTTTAAATGACTATTCACAGATCATTCTTAATGAATTAAAAAAACACATGATTCAAGAACAGGAAGATTTTCTGGATAACAACTTCTTTAATGTGAAAATACACGACGTTTCGGAGAACATACTCACTCCTTCACATTCTACCTGATGAAGGAGTGAGTATGTACTTCGAAACGTCGTGTATTTTCACATAAAAGAAGTTGTTATCCAGAAAATCTTCCTGTTCTTATGTATAGCACTTCTAAATGCCCTTCAAAGACCTGACATGCTTCAAGATAAATCAATAAGTATTTTATCTGTTGAAATTTATGACAACATTATTTATTCATCTCATTTCACGACTCGATAAGCCGTATCCTTAGAAAACAGCGATGAGACAGTCTTCAGTGTGAGAGGTAGATCTGCAGGTCTCAATTGAGAGTTTAGACAGGGGGATGGTTGACCATTCCATCATTGAACCATATTTAAAATTTTACTCTCAGTGTTTAGGTATCGATACATCAGCTAGATCACTTGAACCGCATTCGAGCGGCCATTTTAATGTGAACTCATTAACATGACCGCTGGATGGGAAATGGACTCGCATGGCTTAACCGAACCATGAACATTCGTTTTAGAACTTTTTTGTATTGATTTAGGAGCATAATTTAGGCAATAGCAGCACTTATTTATATTTAAATGAGAGCACTTTATTTCAGTAAGAAAATCGTGCTAACCAGTAAAGTTATAACTGCTGATTGTATCTGGTATAACTATGGTTCTCCACTTTTATGAATAATAAATAGAGTGCATAATGATATGTATGATATGAAAATACGGTTGAGGAAATATGTGTATTTATCATCTTAATACACATTTTCTATTTGATTAGTATGTATGTGATACATGATCTGTAAGTATGTTACCCAAGTCGTGTACGAGAATAAAACTGTGAGAATTTTGTTAGCATAGATGACTGACTTTCATAATAAGTGGTGACAGATGTTAGCAAAGTGATAAGTTCCTGGTTAAACCAATCACGCTTCGATCAGTGGTATAAGCAGTGGTCCGAACCCGTCGTACGTGCAAGTACGTACTGTCTACTTGCAAACACGTGGGCAAACTTTGGGGATTCGTACGTGGTGAGTACCGCCTCAGTATGAACTTGGTGGCATGCAGACACGTCGTTGCACTTTTAGTGCATGCAGAACTTTTGTTGCGTTTGCTGCCTTCACAACAGTACCGTTGACAGGTGTGCCTTTACCGACAAAGAGTCCATAACCTACTGACTCTGTGAGTTTTTCAAAATTTCCCCAAAGTCACTTGATCTGTGGATGGCGCACTTACATGTAGTTCGTGATCTGCGCGCTTACTCGGCACCAAGTTCAACTATCCAATGAGCACGTAAAACTCACATGAGTCGTACTGGATAAGCACGTGCTCCGCGCATACGACACACGTTGTGAGAAGTGATTTCTGTACATGTGAGTCGGCGTCTAAAATATCAAGGCAAATAATTTGAGTGAGAAATGACACCGTAAGTAAGTAGCATGGTAAGTACGGCCTCCATACGATAACGTGGCAATCGCATGTAGATCGTATGCTGTAAGCACGATGTAAGCACATAGAACTCACTTATCACCTGCACAACGTACGTCGTTGTGTGCGGGCCACGTACTTACACCTTGGCTGTACGAACAAAAAAAACACACGACGGGTTTTGACCGTGGCTTCATACATTGTACAGGGACACTTAGGTGATGTTCAGTTGTGTCTTGTATAGGGCGTGCGATTTACACATTACACTGCCCTGTATTCACTATGGGTTAAGTTAAAGACACTCTCTGTTTTATTCCGAATGTGTGTTTATGATCAAATAGTGGTGAAACGGTTCACTCGAACTTCGGTTCGGTGGTTGTTGCGATACAGAAGACTTGGTTTTGTTACTTTTTGGTTTGATTCTAATTTGCGGTATAAACCGATAATTTATTTATTTATACCTCACTTCCGGTCTCGTTGCTATGGTTTCTTTTGTAACAAGTGTAGGTATATAAGCATATACAACTACACCTTTTCTGATATACCTATACTTTTTTTCTGATATACCTACACTTTTTCTTTTCTGTTTATATTAGAAAGTTATTTATTTTTGCAAAATATCATACTGAAAGTTACTTCTGTTTTCTCTTAACTTTGGCCATGTTGACAATGGCCATGCAGTTTTTGGCGTTAACTGTACGTTTTAGCGAGATGCACGTGCGTCTTCGTTGACAATGCCGTCACTGGGCCATTTCAGTTAGAGTTCGAGCCCAAAACATGGGTAACCATACAACGAATTACGGGCTCAGCGTACCGGGGCTTGTTACAGATGAGGCCGTATTTGGGTTGTGCTTTTCATGCACAAGCTTGTTTACAGCTGTATTTGTTTAGAAATATTATGAAATAAACTGAGGTGCAAAAGAAAGTATATCACTCAGTTGTGTTTATCATATGTATAATTTTAAAAGTCACATATCTCGAGTGTTCGACGTCGTATTAAAAAACTGCCTAGTTTGGCAAATTAGTCCAAAACATTAAATCAGTCAAATAATACCTCTACGCTTTTTTATAAAAAATTTAAATTTTGAAATTCCCCCAAATTAATTTTGACAAAACACAACTGTTCATTGACATATAATACATCCTCTGTGTGAAAATCAATAAATGTGCCTCGTCCCGCACACATTTCCAACATTTAGGACACGGTAGGGGTCATGTTGGTGTAAATTTCATTTCTTACCCCCGTTTATTTTAAGTAATGATATTTCAGTTAAAAAAATAAACCAGTCACTAATTAAGTCATTCAAACTACTGTCGAAAGGTGTTATTATATCGTGCCATAATCAAATGTATCTAATTTCTTTAAAATATTGAATTAATGGAAAACAGCTGAGTGATATACTTTCTTGTTCACCTCAGTTTAGTATCCGTTTACACTCGACCGTAAGTGGGGTATAAGACAGATATACGCCTCGTAAGGGTACATATAAGGGCCCAACGGCGAAAAGTGTAGGGTATCATTCGATACACTCGGAAAAGTATGGGTATATCTCTCACATAAATGTACTGTATGACAACATCTGGTGAATGTCTTCATAGAAGAACTCTTTATAGAAATTACAAGTTCTTCCCGGTCACAGGAACTCCATAGTGTTAGAAAATATTGGTAAAATGGAGGTGAAACCATACTGCAGCCATTGTTGCCGATCTGGACTCATTTAGGTTTCACCCTAAGAACCATTATAGTCCCCACTGTAAACTATCTAAATATATAATTGTTTAAACTCATATGGCATGTGTAACAATACCATGCATGTAATGATGTAGAGCATGGTGTACACAAATACTGTATTTAAAGGAGCTTGAGCACACGCCGTTCTTACTGAAATAAACTTATCTCTCGAAAATGAAAATAAGTGTTATCAATTGCTAGATGATACTCCTCAATCAATAAAGAGAGTTATAAAACGAGTGTTCATGGTTCGGTTAAGCCATGCGAGTCCATTTTCCTTCGAGTGGCCAATTTAATATCTTCACATTAAAATGGTCGCTCGAAGGAAGTTCAAGTGATCTGACTGACGCAGCAATACCTTAACACTCAAAGTAAAATTTAATCTTGGCGCCATGATAGAATTGTCATTCATGTTGCTGTCAAATCTCTCAAATACGCAGCTGACTTATAAATCTTCCCCTCACACTGAAAAGTTACACACTATAATGTCACTTTAAACGTCCCACAATTACAGATTATCTCACTACACGGCCTTTAAGTTATCTAGATATTGAAAACGATGATGTGGTAAGAGACGGTTATTCGTATAAACTATGCCTCAAGAAGCAATATATTCTTTCATTAATTAAGAAACTTACCTCGGAGTTAGAAACAGTTTAATTCACATATTCAATGAACATTTAAAAAATATGTGTTCATACTTTGCTATCCTTTACATCTGTACGATGTAACTTCCTTATATAGTAGCTAACCAACAGAGCTGTTTCATGCATTCTCATTGGTAATAATGTTCTTATTTCCATATACTTCCCCTTGCTTGACAAGCATCTGTCAACTTGTGACAACAAGAAGGGCATCATTATCTAAACAATTATGTCTGATATTTGGCACATTTAGAGCCAAATGCAATCAAACTTTGACCCCAAAATATTTTTCAGTTGAGGGCTCATGTTTCACACGCGTAATATGCCGACATTGACATTTCTCTTGCATTTCACGTATAGTTCATTGGCATTGGTATTTTGTCTCATTGATAATCAAATTCGGTTGCAAATAAATATTACAAAGATAAAAACAAAGTCAATATCCTTGCCACTTTTAGCATTTAGATGTTCTTTCCGAAGTCAATACGACACGACTTGGGTTCTAAATCAGATGTACCCAAACTGTGTAAGCTTAAATATTCCTCCTCATCTCCGACCCATAGGAAAACTATTTAGCGACACACCTTGGAAGTTGGTACATCTAATGCATGACTTTTAAGGTACCAGAATAACAATTCGAAAACACACAAACCAGCACTGGCTCATATTCAATATTATATGTTTGACCACCTTTATGTACCTGATGGGAATAGATATGACAACGCTTTGTGGATAGACCACCTCCAAATTTAAAAAATAGCGACTTTGGTGTATATGATGATGATCATTATAATTACATTATTATCAACTATTATTAATCAAATGTCACCTGATTTAAAATTAAAAAGTTCAGTATATGGAAATATTTAGTAAAGAGACATTTAACTAATTATGACTATTTTATCGTTGTCGCTATTGATTTCATTGCATAATGAATTGGAATTTATTACAATTTACAACTTCTTTTTCAGTTTTTATGATAAATTAAGATAATATCACATTCATGACTTATATTTTCATGTATTTAACACTTGCAGTCTTTGACCATAATTCACGAACTCATTACAATTCAACAGCATAATTCTTTCTATTGCAGATAATCCATCATGAAGATACAGCTACTCCTACTATTGTCTTCAGTCTTCGGTGTTCATGGAAGCACTATCCTCTTGTTTTTCTTCCCGTCCTACAGTCACATGCGGGGCACGTTGGTTGTGGCGAGGGACTTAGTGGCACGAGGTCATGTGGTATGGAACGCTCTACCAACATATATGGCCAATGATGTTCGTCTTCATGTTCCTGGTGTCAACCACATTGTGTATAACTCAACTGATGAATACAATTTTGGGCCAGCAGTAGACAATGTTATCAACATGTATTTTGAACATGGCAAGTTAAAAATGCCCTTTGATGAGGTTAACGAAATATGTGATTTGATACTCAGAGATGACTGCTTGATTGAAGAAGCCAAGAAAATCAAGTTTGATTTAGCCTTTTTAAGTACTATACAATTAGCTCGCATGTTGACTATATTTGCCTATCGACTGGATTTGCCTTTCATTTACATCGGACCATCTTTCGACCCCTTTGCTACGAGATCTCCTTTTGTATTATCGACCTTCCCATTCACTTATTTCGGATGGCATCCTGAAATGGACTTTCTAACTCGCATCATTAACTCTATAACTGTTCTAGGATATTCCCTGTATGACCCTTACTCCTATTCTAAAGCAGTCGCACTTTACGCTCCAGAAAAGCCCTACATATCCCTGGAGTCTCTAACTGCTAAGGGTTTACTGTGGCTCGTAGATCTAGAACCCTTGCTGCATTACCCACAGGCTCTTCTTCCTAATGTCAAGTTTGTTGGTTCCTTGTCGGCCTCGTCGCCACAGAAACTGCCAGAAAAATATCAAACGTTCATGGATGAAGCGAAGAATGGAGTGGTCATTGTTTCCTTTGGAAGTAATGTGGAGAAATTCCCAAAGTCAATACACAATCGACTCATGGATGCATTCAAGCAAACAAACTACAAATATATATTCAAAAGTTACAACGTACCAAACGTGACTTCTGAAATAATGTTAACAGATTGGATGCCACAATCAGATCTGCTCGCCCATCCAAATGTAAAACTCTTCATCACCCACTGTGGAGCCAATGGTCAGAACGAGGCTTTCCTAAATAGAGTACCGACGCTCGGGTTCCCGATGTTTGCTGAACAACACTTCAATGCAGAGAGAGTTGTCTATAAAGGTTTTGGCTTGAAGATGGATCTTCGAACAGTTCGAGTCGAGGAGCTGGTTGGAAATATTACTGAACTCGTGGTCAACTCTTCTTATTCCGACAAAATCAAGAGATACGCTGCAATAACCAAACTACGAGCAAGGAGTCCAACAGATGAAGCTGTATACTGGATAGAACACGTGATCCAATATGGCGGCGAGCACCTGAGGTCGTATTGTCAGGACATGCCTCTGTATCAGTTCCTCAATCTTGACGTCATCGGATTGTTGCTCTTCATCCTTCATCTCTCCGTCTTCCTTATATGGATTTTTTGTCATTGTTGCTTCAGAAAGGATTGTAATCAATAACATAGAGAAAAACTAAAAGGAGATTAAAGCAAACCTTCAGCCTATGTTCACGACATCTATTCGCATCATATGTAACTCTTTTTAATTGTTTCATTAGACAACTGTATGTATATATGTATCACTAGAGAGCTTGAGAAACGGAAATATGGCCACATGTCCACTTCACACACGGTGTGTTTTGGTATCTTGATATGCGTTTACTTGATGCACAATCAAGACAAAATCAAGAAAGCCACTGCAATAACCAAACTACGAGAAAGGAGTCCAATAGATGAAACTGTATACTGGATAGAACACGTGATCCAATATGGCGGCGAGCACCTGATATCGTATTGTCAGGACATGCCTATGTATCAGTTCCTCAATCTTGACGTCATCGGATTGTTGCTCTTCATCCTTCATCTCTTTGTCTTCCTTATATGGAAGTTGTGCTGCTGTTGCTGCAGAAGGTGTCGTAAGCAATCATCTGGAGAAAAACCAACACAATATTGAAGCAAATCTGCAGCCAATATTAAGACATTCGTTAGCTTTACATGTAACTATTTTACACAATATCCCACTTAGACCTCGTTGCCAAGAGGATGTTCACGACATCCATAAGCATTTACATTTATTTGTTTCATAAGGCAATTGTGTGAATACAAGTATCACTAAAGAGATTGAGAAACCGAAACAGGGCTCCATGTTAACTTCTCATATGCGTTTACATGAAATAAGATTTTCTGCAGATGTTGTTTGAGTGAAGTTGAAAGGTTAAAAACACAATATAAAGAGATCATTTGATACGAGGACTTTATATGGCCCGCCTCGGCAAATTTATATATTATTGGGTTTCATTTGGTTACAATTTCCTTAAATGAAATTCGTTCTTATGGGGAAGACTACAAAACAAAACAGCACACACTTGTTTCGCCTCCACAACATGAGAAGTTTTGGAATGTCCCTGTCATTTGTCGGTAACTCGTTGACTAAGTGCTACCTTATATATATATATATATATATATATATATATATATATATATATATATATATATATATATATACAAAATGATACTGGACAGTTATGAATGAATATTGAAATGAAAACACCGTATTCTCAGATAATGCATATTGTTTAACCAAAGCCAAGGACGATTTTTCGAACAATATTTCCTGATTTACCTGGTGGCGTTGTAGTTTAGTCATGTGCAGTGCTCGTTACTGTTGATTGAAAATACTGCTATATGTAATTACCTGGGTGTGTTAAAATGTATGTTACATGAGGGAAACGTTTCAACAAATAATCACCAAATTATTATGTTATTATTATCTGGTCTACAGTACAATCAGTACATCAGTACAGTACAATCAGAGGCAATTCTTCTGAAGTTTGTAGTAATCAAATAATTGGCTACATAAAATAATAGTTCATTGAATACAACAATACTTTTATAAATACGTTGTATGTTGTACGCTCTTGTGGTCTAATGTTATGTTGTATATTGTAAAACCTAACTAAAGCTACACTAGAAAACATTGTTAAATATTCGCCGAACATGAATAACAGTATAGGGATGGCATCTTGGGTTTATCAGAGTAAACAGAAAGACGTTCTGCACTGCTAAGTCTCTGACCATTTAACATTTGATAAGTAATAAATAATCGTATTTCTGTGGAAAGAAAATATCAAGCTTCACATATCTTAAACAAAGCCCACTTGAAATATTGCTATTTAAATGTAATGAACAATGAAGTAACGTGGACGTTGTGGCTGGATACCACTGTGACATTGTGTGACATTGTGTGACATTGTTAACATTGTGTGACATTGTGTGACATTGTGTGACATTGTGTGACATTGTGTGACATTGTGTGACAGTGTTAACATTGCGTGATCATCAGAGTGAACATCATATATGCTATGCTATGTTGTCCTTTTGAAAAACTATCTCACTTGCTTTATACACTGTGATTTTCATCCATTCATTAGACAAAATAAGAAATAAAGCAGAACTAGTCGATGAAAAGACTTGCAAATATAGCGTGATTGCAGACCCATTGAGTCATTGCGTGACTTTAAAACAAGTATAATGAGTTTCCAGTTAATGTGAACAGCTCTGATGTTTACACATGTGTTTGTTCAGGAAAGTCATGAAGCACTAGTTGCATTTACAAAGCAAAGTGAAATACCACGCCAAATGTACGTATAATTTTTACATATGATTATTTGCTGAGTGCGTTCTGATTAAAGGTTGCATGTCAGCGTGTATCACTATCAAGTCAATATGGTCATAAAAATAAAACAAAACAAAATATGTATATAAACACCCCGTCTATGTGGTTATCAAATTAATAATGTAAAGCTACCACTGAGACTTTTCATATATATACAAGGTAAAACGTTTATTCAAAATGTACTTTCTATTGAAACTTACATTACGATACATAATTCATAAAAAATGACCTCTGTTGCAAACGAAAAGTGTCTACATGTAACTACTAAATTACGACATCTTTTTAACAAAATGATCATAATATTTAATTTACATTTATTCTTAAATAACGGACAGTAGACATCTTCAGAATGGGAAATACCTTCTCACTGACATGACTGCAGTCTGCAAAGTGACATAGAATATTTCTCATAAACTTTTAATTAAGAAATAAAGTTCGCTGTACCCCAATGTGTTTTGTAATAAAGTATAGTTTTGCACTGAATTGTTATAGTTAAATTTAAACGTATTAATAGTTCAGGGCAAACCATACTCGATTAAAAAACACATTGGGGTACACCGAACTTTATATTTTAAGATGCCAAATAACCAATACAGGTAACATTCTGCTTCCAATAATTTCGAAATAAAATATTGTTTACATTCTTAATATTAATAATCCATGAACAGGACCAACGGACGGCTATTCCATGTATAAAATCTACCGCTTTAGGTGAAAAAGAAATTTAATTGATTTGATTAAGTAAATTTAACATTGGATTTAAACTTTGGTCGTGTATTTAATATGAATATTGTTGACTAGTTCATTGATTTTACAAGAAAGTAAAAAATAAACACGGCTGGTTAAAAAACAAACATTCAAACGTTCAAACATTCACGTCGCGGAACGGAGCGTACATTTGCCTAAATTAAAGGTTTGCTGCTATCATAAAAGTTATGTTCATTGTCCCACCGCTAATTTTAGCCGACTGCAGGAGAGGAGTACACATACAAATACAAAATATTCACTGTACTTACATAAGTGTATGTTATATAGGCTGTTATGTATGAGTATATGTCATATTGGTCATGTAGTGTATTTTATAGTTGTACATTGTGTGTCTATGTATGTATGAGACCGTTTTGGTGTAAAAGGAATTTCCTCCGGGATAATAAAGTCTTGTCTTATCATATATTACATATGGTTGCGATGTATTAGTGCAGTCGGCTGATGCGAACCGACGCATGGGTACAATTGATTACGAGGGGGAGGCGTGGAACAGCGGGGACGTCATTCAATTGTTACGTCAGCAAAAAAAAAAATCTTTATTGTCTGATAAAGTATTTTTTTCGATTGTTCCAACCGCTAGGCTTCTAAGGATTTGTTTTGATACTTGCCAAATTCATGTACCATATGTACCCACATCACACCAGATCATCTCACCCGATTCATCCTCAAATGTAAGATACACATAGGACACACACTTGCTTCCAATTAAAGTTTAGAAGAATAAGAATTGTATTGCATCGATAGGAATCTAAAGTAATTCCATATACCCTTGTATGTCCTTAACTAGCTAATGTGATAATGTGTGCCATTTTAACACTACAATCCAAATCTGCCTTTTGTCTGCTAAATATGAGTTTCCCAATTTACTTTTAACTCTACTGTACATAATACATAGAGGATATTTGACATTTCTCGTCGAATACCATGTATATCTCATCGAGTGAAGTAGAAAAGGATATGTTCACGAGTGGCGTAGCTGGGCGTCCCTGACCCAAGCTATTTTCGAGTGCAGTAGAAAAGGATATATATACTATTTCTACTTCACGAGATGAGATATACTTGGTATTCCACGAGAAATGTCAAATGTTCGATTTATTAGAATTAACCAGTTATGTATAGTTCGAAAATGACGTTATTACAATGAAAGGAGCCTCCATTCTCCCCTTGCTTTATCCCGATCTTCCTATGACGTCATTCTATTGTTAACGTTATGATGACGTCATACGATCATAAGTGTTCTTTCACGCAGTAGAATAACATGTTATTTTACTTAGTGAAAATACGGCTTTTAACCGATAAAACCGTATTTCACCACTGAAAATATAATAAAATTTGAGGACTTCGGATCTTTATTAGGACAAGTGTATGGATGACATCTTTATTCGCAGAGTGCGACGTTTCGGTACATATTCTTGTGCCGTTTTCAAGCATGAATAAAATACACATAAATTTGTACAGAATACAATGTAGTGAATTAACTACCAATATTAAAAACGGTTATAACGCCTCTCAAAGAAGTTATTCATATCTTTATTTCGTAACGATATTGAACAGATTTGCTTCAATATTGTAATGTTCAGCAACAGTCAGTAATTCTCGACAATCTAGCAACAGTCAGTAATTCTCGACAATCTAGCAACAGTCAGTAATTCTCGACAATCTAGCAACAGTCAGTAATTCTCGACAATCTAGCAACAGTCAGTAATTCTCGACAATCTAGCACCATTGAAAGCGTTTGAAATTCAACGTATGTGACTTCCAACATGAAACAAGTGTAACTCTAGTGTATTTCGGTTGAAAAATAACTACAGCATTCGATACATATTTCAATGAAGGAGTTTTTTCAGAGTGAATCGTACATTAAATCTCAAAATCCATGCAATATCTTGGAACAACTAAAACTGTTGTTTCTTTCGTAGTATTAGCCTACTATCATTCAATATGTTTCAAACATATCTAAATTTAACTTTCAATATCAGTGAACATAGACTAATCTATGTATGTCCGATTTCAATACATTTTGAAGTATAATGACTCATAGTTTCATTTCATTACAGTCATTTAACTGAAATAGCTCCGTTTTAGTCCATCTTCATTTGCAAGTTTGCTTCAGGTGTGTGTGTCTAGAGACTCCTAAACAGGTAACAGCACCAGGTCTAAACTTATTACAATGTTTTTTTTCAAATTTTGTTTTTTCAAATTTCCCATTTATAGTTTATATCATTTATTTTTACTTTAGAGGGTAAAATATCTTATTACACAAACCATGTATCCGTAGTGGTAATAACGGTGTTGCGTATAAAACAAAAACTGCATGGGGCCATTTTAATGTGAACACATTTGATTATTTCGAATCGAACAAAAACGATTCCATCGATTACCGAAACATGTTTATTCCTAACTTGATTTTTGAGTAAAGGATGTTGTACTATTAGTGACATTATTTTTCAAGTACATTTCATAAACTCATTTGAGCGGGGGGGAAACGTGCTACTGTCCCTTTAAGGGTTATCCAACTGATAAAATTTACAATCCTGGGCAATTCGACTCTTTATGGACAGGTGCATTACATATCATGATGTCGTAAAACACCAGCAAATAACATTTCGAGCCTTTCTTTCCTTGCATTCCTTGTCTTGCAATTCCTTCATGAGACCTGCTGCTACATAGCATGTCCTGGGTGGTTTATTATATATCAGGTTGTGTCAAATTTAATAGACAGTCAAATCTTAGACAGCAGAGAAGGAGATTAATTAACACAACACCCAGGGATGAAATGGAACCGTCGTAGTTAGTGCTCCATGTTGAGTCGGCTTAGCTTGTTTTCATTTTTCATTTTGATGTAATATTTAAATATTCGAGAGTTGCATGATACGTTTTCATTTGAAATTATCTTCACCATTGAAATATAACTATGATAATTTAAATAATGTAAATTATTCTACCTTTTTACTGTTGTTAATCGTGTAAACTCAAATACCACATTGAGTTCTCTCTGTTGTTAAATGTCAGATATAAATCGTTTACGTTACAATCTGTCAGTAGGATAGTCTTGATCACTACGCTTTACAAAAGACAAAGCTTTCACTTTTCACATCATCATCAGAAAGCCAGGGTAAGATGCCAGTAAACTGGTTCATTAGATAGCAATTTACATAAAAAAAACACACATTTTGTTACACTTCTATCTTACTTAATTTTATATCATTTAAAATCATTTAAATATACTTTCATTTTATAGGTTTGAGCAAATATTATTAACATTATTTCATTTCATACTGTTTGATATAAGTGAATTACTACTAATTTCATACAACTTAATATCAGCGAAAAACACTTTTGAAACAGTTTATTTGTCCACCAGGCATCCTTAAACACATTTAGAACCATAAATAACGTTATCGAGCCGATACTAATAGCTTCATATGATTTCAGTAAAACATAACGTAATTGAATAACAACCATGGACATCTTATGTTCATTTGCTAGTATTAAAAGTCGCCCATTTCTTTTCAAGTGATACAGGGTTTAAGAAAGTATATTTCTTGGGCTTGCAAAATTCACAATAAATGTTCAAGATGTGCCAAGTTCCAGGACTGCAAAAAAGACAGAAGAGATTGAAGTGAAAGGATTTGAAGACATCCTGCTGACCAGGGTAAAAGTATCGTGATGACTTTGAAATGAAAGTCAAGATAACAAAGTATAAGGAAAATTGCCCACAGTGTTGAGAACGTATTTACAAAAAGAATCCATTTGATGAATTATCACACTTCGACCTTTAGTTACCGACGTACGCTGCCGATATACAATATCCGCAAAATAATTGTAGTAATTCGGAAAAAGTACCATTTTCCTTTGACGTTTTATTATTTGAAAGTCATAAAGAGGTTTAATTTGACTTTCAAGTCGGTTGACAAGATTAGTGTAGTGGTTACTTCTGTTCGGAAGGCTGAATATTCAATCGATTGTGTTAATATATGAAACATAATACTTCAGACGACATTTAACGATGACTTTGAGATTTCTTTTAAAAGAGATGTATACACCCCCTGCGGAGTCTCGAAACTAATGGGGTGTTTGTGTCCTTGACTCAACAGTGTGTCCGACATCTAGGGCACCCGAAGGAGACACGCAGCAACAGTCGGCCGGGTATACGGGTCACCTGGACATTCGGGTACAGATGTGATACAAAGCGTGTGACCCGTGTCGTAGTTGACCAAGTACTTTCCCTCCTTTCTTCTATATTTATACACATAGTGTTCGTAAAGGCACAAATCTTTGAAATTTAAAGAGAAAAAACCCGGACAAGATTGATGTTCGGAAATGGGTTTGATGGTAATCATGGAATGTATCAATTAAATTTTCAATTGTATAGTTTGTATGATAGTTCACAAGAAAAGGTAATGTTGGTTTGCAAGTATGAGAAAGTCATAGATGAGATGATCGTAAATCATAGGTCAGAGATAACATCAAGATCGCTTTTGATTGTTACGAGATTTTGAGGGCAAGCGTCTCTGGAAATGTTTTACTCACTCACGGCAATATAGATAGATCCTATAAAGGTTAAATCAACCTCCAGAACGTGAACTTCTGTTGTGTGCTCCGGCGTATGTCCAACCTCTCTCTCCCCTGCACCACCCCACCCCCAACACACACATACACTCTACTCCAGCTCGACAATGTCTTCAATTGCTTCATGCTAAACAGATTTTCACTGAGTTATTAACATAGATGTTATCTTTATACTTCTATACACGGACTCGACTCAAGGACAAGCTATTTGTGCTTCCAGAAATCCCAACGCTCGAGTCGTGTGTGAATCCACATCGGTCCCGTCTGTACACTTCTCTTACTCACTCTCTACACTTCTTTTGTCGCAAATATTGTGTGTATTTTCTGACTTCAAAACGTCTGACTAAGGTGTTTGATGACATGATAGTAATACACTGTAGAAATGGGTAGTTATCAAAACTTTAACTCTATCCTTCCATGTTGTTGTCTCAAATAGAGGGAGACAGTCAAAAGGACGAAGGATGAAAGGACATAAATAAAATTACATAAAAAGAAGTTGTAATGGAACTGAATGTTTATCCACAAACTATTTAGTGTTATTCAGATATAAGTAAAAAGGGTTCTTAGCAAGTTGATTTTCACATGTTTCTTTATAATTTAAATTACGAGCTAACCAGTTGCAGAAATTTCATTCCTTTGTCAACAATGATATATTTCTGAATGATGAATTTCTTCCCCAAAACGTTGGTTTTAAAGTGTGGTACAACATATTGTAACTCCTTACTCGAGACTTAAACAGTCAATACACTCATTCATTCCATCAGCAATATGTTCTTTGAATAATTAACTGATGTCCGCAGATCAGCACGTATCTCAGCATTTAAAGCTTCTATAACTGATAAGCATGTCTCTTCTCCACAATATTGTTCATATGATAAAAGAAAATTATGTGCACTAAAAATTACGATATGTTGTGAGTACATTTAACAAAATTGGAAGACAATCTAATCCAAACTGTATGTGTAACACTTCCGTTGAAAATGCTGACCATTTTTCGGAATGTTCAGTATACAATAACTACAGTGAAAAACTTATGTTATCATTTAAGCAACATGTCTGTTAATAAATCTTGAAGTCCAGACTTTTGATTTTGTCAAAATGTGGAATTATTTAAGATAGTTTAATCTTTCATTCACGAGACCTAACGATTTGTGTTTAAAAAAAACAAATTTTAAATTAGTATTTATTGTCTCCTTTGATTCATGGATGTATGAAGGGGACTCGATTTTGATGAATTTAACATGTATCTGAACATCTACAATCAGCCATGTTTTGACCAGCCGTCATTTTTGGAGTAGGTAACTGTAGTTACCTTACTCAGTGTAGTAGGGATGTAAGGGTTGTTGCCAATCTTTCGTGGTCAAAGCACAAACTTATATCGTAACTATATCTCCACTCGCATGTTGTATTCGACCTGGTACCCTCGACCTAACAACCTCGGGGCTAGTGATGCTGGACTGATGGGTGGGGGTCAAATAGGAGGTGGTACTCCAGTGTGTGCTTTTCTTGTTAATCAGAGCTGAAAAATTAATGTCCCAAGTTGACTTATCGCACACTTTGTCAGAGATTTAATATTAAATTTTCTTCTAGAACATTCCTTAGCACGTTGGAAAACACGTGCAAAACTCCAAAGCTTCCAAGCCAATCATTTTCTTAGAATATCTTTGATGTCAATTTCGCTTATAAAACGCAAGTCACGTGATATGATTGTTCCGTTAAAAAGACGTGCGCGCACTAACGTTGTCTAAAGTTGCAGGTGCGTGTTTGATTCAAGACGAGATCAAAGATGTCTACTGCGTTGTTCTTCCTTGGTCTGCTCCTTATCTGTCATCAAGCAGTTTCTTTGGTGAGTAAAGTTAGAATAATGTACAAATATTTTATTTAAGGTGATAATTATGGGTCACATGAGTCAACAATATATAACTGGAGGACCCGTGGCGTAGCACCTTACTTATCTTCAAGTATAACCGATACTGCTACCTTTGAATGATTGTATGTTGATATAACCATGTTCTTCGTATTTTTTTTAAATGCATGACTAAATCTACACAACTCAATTTACATGTTTAGTAGTCTTTAATTGATTGTATACTACCGGCAAAATAAACCATACCCAATTTTCAAAAGAGTCAATCCAAATACTGCTGTGAATATGAATCTGAAATCACAGGTCATAATTACAAAAATATGTCTTTCTTTCTGCTTTAGATGTTCCCAAATGTCCTGTTGACTAATAATTGTCTCGCGCCAGCAACGGTATATTTTCCGGTTTTCGAATTTATAAAAATACATTGAATTTCAAATTGTTACTATCGGGAACAGATTAGCATTAAAAAGGTAATGTTAAACAACAGTCTTGTAACTCCAATCATAACGTCTGGCGCATGTGACTCCAACAATACTGAAAGTGGCATTATAGAATATATTGCACTTTTGTTGATTTCCTTTGCTCGGAATTATATATATATATTCAAATTGTGTAAAACATTTTTAATTTCATTGTATATAAATCAGGTGAAACTGTTTTGGAAAATCTGATAAATAATTTATATTCAAATGTCGAGGTAGGTCGTTAAACAAAGGAACAATAATGAAGTTTAGTGAACCGGTAATGCAATAAATTCCGGCTACTGGGGTCCTGTAGACGTGTACCCGTTGTATCCCTAGTTTTACTGGGTTTTTTTAAAATGTATATATATAATATGTTCTGTTGTTTTTATTGTTTCATCATAATTCATCCAAACACGAGCATGAGCAACTGAGTGAACCAAGATTAACATTGCTAAAACGTGTGTCATTACAAAAAAAAAATTATTGGTGACGTACAATGTTCTTGTTAATAATGAACATTCATTTGATTAGCCGCATTTGTTATTTTATGACGAAAGGCATACAGGATACACACATTTTTTTTTTATATTTTACGACAACGTCAGAATGTTGTTCATTCACTTATATATGATTCTAGATTCATAATGTCCGATATTCATGGGGAAATACACCAATTAACATTGTCCTTTATTAGGTTTTTTTTTTGCCAACAGAAACAGCATGTTTCCGGCAGTTCTTTTGCGGGTCACAAATTCGAGCTGGACCTCCAAATGGATGCCAATGTTTTAGAGATAGAATCACTGACACCTGTAAATGCCCCAGACAACTTCAGAGAGACGACAAGCCGATATTACTTCAGCAGAGTATGTTGAATATGCGATGTGGTGTAATATGTTGCAATATGTGTTGTAATAATTATATTTTAGTATGCAAAATATTATTTGTTGTTATATGTTGGGGTTTTTTTTACATGCAACGTCCATCTCCTTATCTCAGCAATTAATCTAAGTTTGTGTAAGGGGAGAAGATAATGACCTAAATCAGCACATATGTACATTTATTACCCATATTGTTGACACTAACCGGGTTAATATTATCGATATGAGCACATGTGCACATATCACGTTTGCCTAACAACGATTGTTTCACCGCGGCTTGCCATTCGTCGTCCGTGACGTCATAAAACGATTGTTCGTGACGTCACTATAGCTTGCCGTCGCAAGAGAAGTGGACCGTTTTCTGACTTATTTTACGTGGATGAAATGGAATAGAATCGTTAATAAAGAAATTATTACACTCGAAAGTGCGTCATATGACTGTTACGAAACTCTTGCAAATTTGTGTAAAACCCTCGCTCTCGCTCGGGCAACACATACATTTACACTCGTTTCATAGTGTAATAATCTCTGTATGTAAGCCAGTAATATCTCGTCACATATTTGATAATAAGTATTTTAAGGTTGATTTTACAGTATCATTCACACACAAAACTATAAATTCATAATATTATATTTCTATATAATCAAGTTCGTCAAGATCAGCAAAACCATAACGTTTACCTCTTTTAAAGAAATTACAAATGGTTCAGCTGCATGTGCCCTGTTTCCCCAGCAACTGGTGGCCCACAAGGACAGGAAGGCTGACAGATGCTACCTGCAGAGAACTAAACTGACGAGGGAGATGGTTGAGAGAAGACTCAGCAATGTCAACGACGTGAGTAACATGAGAAATTTACTCTTGTATGTCCGTTAGATAATCTCACAAAGATATACGACTCAAGACAACTCTCAATTTTCATCTAGCAGACTGAAGATAAGTGGTGAATTCTCATAGGTTATTCGTCACAATGGTCGGCAAACTTAAGACAAAACGTCAAGGTGATTTAACCTCTCCCCTCTGGATCCAGTGCGGGAGTGCGCTTTCATGAACCCCTTGACAACGTTTTGCTTTGTTTATTTGCTTAAAAACTATAATTCGGTTGCCAAGTTTTGATGAAAGGGTCCCAACCACACCTTCAACCCCTTAACGTTGACAATCCTTGATCCTCTGTTGATGCATGTTGTCCTTGCAGACCGGCGCAAGGAGTTTGGGTGTAGAAGAGGAGTGGATCAACCCCGCGAAGGCTTTTCCCATCAACCAACAGATGCTGACGGCTATGTTCGGACCGGAAGTCGCTGAGTTCTGTCGTTTTGAACAAGCTTTATACCTTGGGGACGGAAGTTATGGCACACATGGGCTTTCACCACCCGGGCTAAGACGTCTAGGTCAGTAGATGCATTGATATTCACAGTTGAACAAAAGAATCACACATCCTGTTGTTGAAATTAATGCGCATCTTCTCTCAGTTGCAGAAACTTTATTGTCTGTGTGAAGAGAACTATGACTGACATGCCGCTTAGCGTGATAACAACGCTTAGTAGGATAATATTACTAATTATGATATATATAATATAGCTATTTATTCCAAACACATAGTCAACGTTAAAGGGAAAGTTTTATCACTGATCTATCAGGAGCATCCGCCATCGTTGTTTCTTGGCATTTCGTGAAATCAAAACACGCTATATTTAAATCAATTTCTTTTTTGTAATAAAAAAACACATTTACACTGATAGAAAATTGACATTATAACACATAACGTATCATAAAACTAATAAACAATATGCTGTTAGGCCGTAGCGAAGTTTTCCCTATTCGCAGCGCCGATGAATGGCTTCAATTATCATTGTTTTTATTCTTCGACAAATGTGTGCTTATCTTTATCAAGTTGTCAAATGTAAAGTCATCAAATCTTTAATTTCAGTAAAATATTTTAATTTGATTGTGCTTTAATCATGCATTAATAGCGTAAACGTTGTGTAAACGGGAATATACTCTCGAATTTCGTTTTCACAAAAAATACCCCGATAGAACCCTCATTTTAACGCTTATTGTAATAACAGCGTAATCACATTTCACTCATTATTCGAACCACATAGTCGACACTTTGTGTCTTTATAACGTCTTGTATGAGAGAACACTAATGATTACAATTACACAATGAGAGAGTGGTCAAGGCACTGGCAATGCTGTATGCGATATCTTAAGAACCATTCAAATGTCATGTGTTTCAATTTGCTTCCAGGTTCCTCAATTAACCTACATTATGACGTTATTTTACAAGGTCAATCGAACTCAGGGAGACAACTCTTGTTTACTCCCACAAACAAAAGCACGTTGCCAGTTACGCAGTTCAAAACCTGCAATGGGTACCAATTCTTTATCAATAGCCCTCTAAAAACTCTTGCAAGTTGCAAACCATTTAGATATGCGCATCTTGAGGGTGTTAAAGAGTTTATGAATGGCGTATGACTACAGTTTGTATTTTACAGTCTAATCAAATATCGTGAAATGGCGTCTTGTTTTTCGATTTTTACGCATTAAAATTCTTGGTAAGAAAAAGAATAGCCAACTCGGTGCTCGTGAATTATTATGTCAAACTCCTCGCTAAAGCTCGGAGTTTATCACAATAAGTAAGTCGGGACAGACTCGGGACAATTCCTCGCAACTCGTTGATTATTCTTATTATTCACATACTCTAGTAGCCATTGAGTCTCTCTCAATTAATCACTCGACCAAATAAAAACAGTTAAAATCACCCCCTGGAACCCTGTACTGCAGGGCCCCAGTGATAGTGATTTTGTACAGCGAGAGATGCAGTGATAGTGATCAGAGATTACGGACGTTAGTGCATCGGTTGATGAAAATATCTAAATCCATCGACATAAACAAATCATTACTTCCATGTAAGCATAGTTCATGCATGTGGAGACATCAGTGAATCCCTATATTTTGGTTGGTAAGTTAAATATTGAGAAAGTTATCGGCAAGTTACTTTAGTAGCATTATGTTAAACAGAGAAATATAGCCAGTATGTAAACAATCATTGATTTAAAAAACAATTGAAAATTAAGTCGTAATTGTTTAAGTTAGGTGATTATTTGGGCAAAGTCTTTAGTTGTTTACTTCAATACTTATAGTGAATTTGTGAAAAATAGTTGATGAAGTGATCGTGATCGTCTGACTGTACATGTTCTGTACATGTCTTCACATCCTCGATAATCCAGCGCTATTGTTCCGATAAATCTACACACAAGCGCGCTTGTGTGTAGATTTATCGGAACAATAGCGCTGGATTATCGAGGATGATGTCTTCAGTGATCGTGTTTTTTGGTTGCTGTGATCGGAATTAGGGTCACAATTATATGCTTTCAAAGGCTTCAAAATAATGAAAATAACTAACTCTTGAATATGAGCATCGTTAGCAAAGGAAGCGAAAAAGTAGTTGATTCCTTTGAAAAGAACAATCATGAAGTACAATCTGTAACCATATATCCCAACATGTAACATGAAAGTGCATTTGAGAAGTCACACCATAACAAGCTGCCATTTGTACTAAAATCATCTTAGTGTTGTCACCATTTTCGCTTCTATTTGAGATTTGTCTATTTGACGTTTGTGTGGCACAATATTCAACTCCAAGCTGCTTATGATTAGGATACTGTCAAACACTTACCAACAACACAACACAACTAAACTAAAGAATTGCCAAAACGATCTACAACAATTTATTCACAAATCAATATTTTAAACGCTTAAATTGTGTTTCAGTTCAGTTGCAGTTATCAAACCTTTATAATGCGTTTAAGTGGAGCACATTTCATTTAGGTAAATGTGGTAATAAAAATGCGATGTTTATTCTGGGCATGCTGGGAAGAAAGGACATTTATTATGATTTTGACAACATAACCAGTTGACATGATTGTTGCTGAAAGACACATTATTAACAGTTCTACCCATCAATCTGTCTTACGCGTGAAAAAAGTATCTGCCTCTACTTGAGTTTCATAATAGTTTACAGTCAGTATCTTAAAGTTGGTCTCTCTGTGGAATTGTATACTAGTTTCTTTGAAAGTACCCATTACAGAACAATATCCACACCCTACAGTAGTTTCCACGACGTCTGACTGGAAATTAATTACAAATTCCTCTTTTGAAATTCAATTAATCATCGTTTCTGATGCTCAAGTTGAAGTTTTTATTAAGTTCGTACAGAAAATCACGATCACTGCAGATTAATCCAAACCACGATCACTGATCTGTACTGATCACTATCACTGCGAGGTATGTACAGTATAATATTTTAACAATAACTTTTCACAGAATAAGCACATATCTCGCAAAATTATACAATGTGGTTTCTGAAGGCTAAAGTTCGTGTTAATTCTATAATTTGGTCGATATGGTGCGTAGTATTTGCATACATGTTCAAAAAAGGTTTTATTGTGACGGCCCCGCTAATAAACCACATGACCACAAACATATGCATCGTTTAAAGGTTAAAGTAAATACACTTATGAATGGGCCAAAGATTCAGCTTGCCATCAGTCATAATCATGTACTGTGTATTACCCATATGTTGCTTTACAGCTGCATTTTGTATACACATACAGCAAATATCCTCGCTAATCCGACCACTATCACTGCATCTCTCGCTGTACAAAATCACTATCACTGGAACCCTGGCAGCACAAGGACCCCCCCCCCCCCCCCCCCCCCCCCCCCCCCTCTCCCCCTCGCTCCCCGCTAGGAGGCTTACCCCAGTGGCGTCAAATAATTCCTGCATAAACATAATTATGGGAAGTTTGACCTCATGACGCGCACTTCGTTGACGATGTTCCTAATTTTAAACATACTGCAATGATAGTTTTGTGATGATGTTTTAAGATTGCACATGTACATGGTTTCAACATAATAATCGCCTGCCTCGAATTATCACTCGCCCTGAATAATCGCCGGGTCAAATCGATGTTTGAAACTAATAATCGCCGGGCGATTATTCAAGGATTTACGGTACCCACTTTTCCTTAACTAATGACAACTTTTTCATCATTTCAGGACTGCGATCGCGACGCTCAAATGTAATCATTTTCGTTGATATAATGATGTAACTGTAACAGGACTGAAAGAGACTCTTCAGCTCACAAAGTCTACGCGGAAATGCAAATAAAACATGTTTTGGCGTTTATTTTTTGTTATTACTCCATTAAGAAAATTCACTTGATTTTGACATAACTATATTTTTGCAAGTAGGCATTATGATTGAATCATGTTATTTTAACAGGATCTAAGGACTGAAAATAAAACATAAAAATATGTAAATTTCCCCGTTATTTTATATATGAAAATATCACATACAATATAAATAGTAACAGACATAAAACGAATGTTATTTTCCAAAAATATATTAAACTAGCGTCCAAAAGAAACGCTCTCCGGACATAGTCGAGCTTAAATGGCATGATCAGTATTAGTTTCTCTTCATGGGATGATGCTTTTATTTTTATGTCTGTTCAAGCACCGATGCAGTGTTAAAAATGATATTTAAACAGGACGTTTTGGAGAAAATGGTTTACGTATAAGTTTAAAATATATATTATATAATATGACTATGAAGTTAATCGAAGAGTTTGTTGCATAATGTTCATTCTTTTACTTTAATTCGTTGAACAAATAAAGAAAAAAGTCGTGTTTACAGAAACATAATAATATAATTTCCTGATCGTATTGAGTTTGCTAGCATAAAATGTTCATTTTTTTCTTTGAACAACTTTATTGTGTCACAAGAGTGTAACAAGGGACTATTAACCTGGTATATAGTTAAAAGGGCATCCCTAGGGTAAGCCTGGGGCTTTCCTGATGAATGGCCGGTGTTTATCTATTGAATGCGTGGCTATTAAATTCATAAATATATAAAAATTGGTGGAACCCCAATATTTAGAAGCCCCATTAGTTAGACACTATATTTTATGGGTGAGTAAACAAATAGCACAAGGCTGTTACCCATTAGGAAAATGAAACCGTCCAACTCTTACCCCACTTGTTAGACAAGTTTTCAGCACAGTACTTAGTACACAGTTTTACACTCAACCGTAAAAGAAACGTCACCACATTCTCACCAGTATAAAAAAACAAAATACTGCTGCCAGAGAAAGCCGGTTTTAAATGCTTTTTACAAATTACCTTCTTGGACTTAACGTTGTTGACGCGTATGTACTGTAAGACGTCATGAAACAAGCCAAACAAGTCCTGGTTAACAAGTTTCCCCCACATCCATAAAGTGAATGAAGGAAATGTTTCCTATTCAACTTTTATATGACCAAATTTGTTATTTTGCCTGTTTAAAAAAACGATTCCAAAATTACGTTTGACTCATTGGCACGCGCCACACGCAGTGCATTGTCCGGTTTTCGATCAGAAATCACTACTTTTACCTTCATATCGTCAATATACTAAGTCGACTATTATCAAAATGGTAGTTTTCGGTAACAGTCGGGACTTTTCGATAAAGTAACACCATTTATAACGTTTGGAATATGTGACCCCCCACAACACATATACTGGTTTACACACAGTTACATTGTACTTATCTAGCATCAAACTGGTCATTCCAAGTAAAAATATAAGCCGATGCAGTTTAATTAGGACTGGTCCATTGTCACAATGGGTGGGCGTTTGGGCTTCCCCTACTCTTCTGTCTGCAACTGGGTCGTCTGTAATTGGGTCGTCGGCATAATGGGGTATGACCAAAACATTCCTCACAATGTATGTAATCGTTCGTGATGGGAAATGGACTCACATGGCTTAATCGAACCATTTACGTTCGTTTCAGAACTCTTGTTATTTATTCAGGAGTATTATTTAGCCATTGGTAACACTTATTTATATCTTTGTTAGAGCACTTCAGAAAAAAAATCGTACTGCCTTGCCTTTAGCTATGAAAATACAACAAAACACACATTTCTTACTTCCAAGTGTTTTCACTGTTTGTCCTCTTTCAACCGTATCTTTCAACTTAAGTTGGTTGTAAAACTTCATCCCTTTATCTACAAGCTTTCATATTGCCATGAATAATCACCAGCCTCGTTTAGATCAACGTGAATCTCTCCCCACACCATGACGTTATACGAGCTCCAAACGATCGGATTTGCTAAATGCAATGTTTCTCTGACAATTTCTGGACGACTGCAACCCGACGTGCAGCACCAAATCATAGTCAGAAAGGACGAAGTTCCCATCCTGCATGTTGATATAGAACAAGAATAATACTGCTTATTACGGAGATTACTTCAAGTCATAGCACTTTTATTTCTGTCTTTAACATACCAACAAACAATGTCGAGACTAAAACACCAGGAATGCCCAAAAATATTAAATCTTAGAGGAAAGGAAACAATACAACTAAAACTAAAACAAAGGGTGACCATATGACAAGAACTTTACTGAAAGTATTTCATATACACTGTCGGCCAAAAGAAACGCCTACTTTATTTTCCTGTAATTGAAAGATGAAATCATTTCTGAAATATAATTAATGGTTGTCACCACGTTATGCTGAAACAACAGTTAATATGAAAGTCCATTTAAATCGTGGAAAAACTGTGATTCGACATATAACATTCATGAAAACCACGCCCAATGAAGACCGTTATTTCCCGGTTGATTCATTGCGCACCGTAGCGTCTTCACCACTTGTGACCGTCTTTGGACCAATCAGAACTTGTAAAAACCTTCAATCATATAATAAATGGTATTAGGTATGGTATTAGTTCGCTCATTTTAAAACAACATCATGTATCATCAATGCCTCAGCTGCATACATATGCAAGTTTCAGCTTCGTGGAACCTCAGAGGAGATTGTCATAGGTACATAGGGTCGGTCAACTTTGACTTTGAAGGTGGTACAAATCAAAATGGCGGCTAAACCACGTGATCTATGATTTACGTTTTTGCTCGCATTATCATGGCCCATCTAGTCTCTAAATGCATTTTAATTTTTTTCCCATGTTAAAAATCGAACTTTAAATTCGAACTAGACCTTTAATTGCTGGGCCGATTGGGCCCAAAAGCTTAGTTTCGCTATTCCATAATATGAGCTGTCATCATGTAAAGTTTGGTTGAATTTGAGTAAGGCGTTTTCGTTGTAGTATGGATACAAAATCGGTGGAATAATAACACACACGCCAAAAACAATAAGGATTCTGTCCAAAGGGCTGAATCCTTAATAAATAGATTCGTAAACGGCTGATCCAACTGTTTCGAAACCGTACACAGAGTAGCCATTCTATATTAACGTCATTATGCGATATCTACTCTTGGCTAGGAGCTGTTGCTATGGCAGCGGGGCACATACAAATTGTAAACCGTGAGACCATAAAGAAAAATTAATCGACCGTTAGCCAATCCAAAATACGAGATAAAAAGGTTTACCTAATTATAAACCCGCGGCCGCCAATTCAGCTTAGTATTGCAAACATGTTTCGTACACAAGACAGTTGAGTAAGTTAAACATTTGGATTGATTAGAAATAAAACCTCAACTGGGGAATTTATACACTTGGAAATCAATTAAGCAATACCCAATTTTTTACGGCAAAATCGTTCCAATAAGAAGGAAGACAACGTGTCGGAAAATCGGTTAGTGGTTATATAAAGTAGAACAATCATGTAGATATATATATAGCAAAGTTCACTCAACTAACTGCGGTCACATTTTTCCTCATATTTTCATACATTTTGCATATGGTGGATTTGTTGTGAATTCAGCATAATATTTCACGAACCATTACAATATAACCCTTCTCGCAGAAGATAGGAATAGCACAGATAGGAACTCAACCTACTTTCTCAGCCAATCAGACGGTCGTATTTTCCTGACAAAATAGTCTCTTAATGATTAAGAACTCAACGCTAAAAGGGCACACCCACACTCTCTGTGATTGGTCAAAAACAAATGACAACAATGTTTTACAACTTTCATTACGTAGTTAAGAATGTACTTATCTCTTATAAACTTATCTCCGAATAACTATACCTTACTAGGTATTTAAGTCCATTTTACTACGTTTAATTACATTCTAGTACGTTCTACTACGTTATACTTCATTTAACTACACTAGTATCATTTAAGTTGAAGAACGTTTTTGTGTTAGTACGGCTGCCTACGTTATCAAATTATCATTGACATTGACGTTAAAGTAAGTTCCTATACGTCTAAATATACTTTATAAGTAAGTATGAATACGCTTAACTACGATAAACCATGCCTAACTAGGTACATTTAATATATGTATTTGTACATGATAACACACACGACTGAGACACATGGTATGATTTTAAAAGGTATATAAAAATAATCTATTCTGTTCATTTGACAATCCTGAGACGATGAATGGAAGGAAGTTAAATGATGAGTGGAAGGAAATTACAGCACATGACTGCTGTGAACAGAGAAATGCTATGTTTTGCCCATTGTTTTATGAAAATGAAGCTGGACGAAAAAAGCAGAGAAAAGAGAGAAGATGGCGGGTTCGTGATTGGCTTCTGCGTCGACCACTACACGGTCAATACCATGCCCTGACGGACGAATTGCAACTGGAAGATCCTTAAGCGTTAATAAATTGTAGGCGAAATAATCGTGCTTTACCCAAGTTTAACTTACATTGACGTAATTAAACGTACTTCAACGTACTTAATTGTACTCAAAACCGTTCTTAAATGTAGATCAACGTGGTGAAACCTAAAACAACGCAGTAAGTCGGTGGTGCAATGACCGTAGTTATCCGAGGTTTTGTGGCTACGTTCAATCAACTAGGTTAAACAACGTAAATTAAGTGTGAACCCCATATTATACGTCATAAAGCGCTTCATGAGTAAATATAAAGATATGTCAGTTAACCCAGTGTGAAGTAGAACATGACAATATAGTTTCAAGAATATGACCTACAGAAATGTAAGTGAAAATGTGAGCACTATATATACTATCAAGAAACTTACCAAACAGAGCCTATTAAAAACTCTTTATGAAATAAAACCTAAGTTCACACCCCAAGATGGCGTCCATGGTGCCAACGACATCAGAAGGTAACAAGACACGTCCTTCAAGACGCCTCTTGCTCGAACAGTCTGTCAGAATTCGCTCGTTCTTCCACGGGCTTTCATCCGGTCAACCTTCAGCCAATCAACGCCAAGGACACATCTAAGTCCAGTCAATCAGCCTCGATGATACATGAGGCATCACGCACCTCGCACGTGATAAAGTGTCAACATCCGGAATGGCGATAATACGAAATACAGCGTTACACCAGCATTCAAGATGACTGAACAGAAAATGATGAGCTTCTATTTTAGCTATCCCTTGTGTTGTACCAAATATTAAGAACTAAGTTAAGATAGCTTGTTGATTGTCAAAGTATACATGTACTTATTGAATTGTTACTGTCATACGGGTTGCGCAAAACAAAAGATTCCGCCATGCTTATGAAGATGGTTCATATTCGAGACTAAACTATGTAAAATATTTGAAAAAAGAAACGCATAGATCATATTTTGACAGTTTTAATTACGGGCTTGGATCAATCATACTTAGCACTGTAACAGTCTATATATTTCACTACGATTTTCTGAACACAAAAAAAGAATTATCACAAATATTTTCTCTGATGTGGGTGGCTGATTTGCTTTTGTTGCTATCTGTTATGCCCACCTCTGGCTGTCAACACTGCTTACACCTACGCGGCATGGATTGAATAACACGTCGTTTTGCTTCTCGTGTTGCCACTCTTGCTGCAACGCCAAAGCAAGTTCAGGTAACGTCTGGGGTTGATGACGGCGACGCGAATGTCTATTCAGCTCATCCCAAATGTGCTCAATGGGGTTCAGATCCGGCGATTTGGAGGGCCATGGGAGGACATTGATGTTCTCACTGACGATGAAGTCAACTATCAAACGTGCTGTATGGGGCCTGGCGTTATCTTGCTGGAATATTTCCCGACGTCGGTCAATAACGTGGCACAGATGAGGACGTAGAATGTGTTAGATATACCCGTTCGCCGTTAGATTTCCCTGGACCACCACAAGCTCCGATCTCTGGTTGTACTGGATCGATCCCACCGTTGAATCTGTCGAACTCATGGACACAATTCTGGACAAATCTTTCATTCAAACGTCTGTACACTCGATGTCTTCCGTCTGTTGAAAACAGCTTGAAGCGTGATTCTTCGCTAAACCAGACCCTTCTCTGGTTAGCCAAATTGCAATTCCTCACATTCGGGCGCCATCTGACCCTTATGAGGTCGGTGTCGTAGCGTCAAAATAGGCCGAACGAGAGGCCTTCTTGTCCGCAACCCGGCGACTCGAAGACGGTTCCTTGCAGTTTGGTCGTACAATCTTCTCAACCCGGGAAATCTTACCATGGTTTCTCTGGCCGTCGGATTGCAATATGAAGTTGTAGCGGTCCTGAGAAATGATTAACCGGGATTTTGTCTTATATCATGTATATGGCAATTCCACCAGACACGTTTTTTTCGCGATTTGCATGTGCATTACGAAAAAGTGTAACTTTAAACGACCCATATTTGCTAATATGCTTGCGTTTTAATGCACTGTAACTAGGCCTAATAGACCAGGGTAGAGTTTTATCAATAAATATTTTCAATTGATTTTTGAGAATCACTTTTGAAAAAACACATTTTTCATATGCGTTTCTTTTTTTAAGGATAAATCTTGCAAATACTCCGAGCATTAACTAATCTTCTTCGTGATCAAATTATTTGTTTAGATGAGTTACCTAAAGAATAACAAACTAACTGTCTAGTTGATTTCCGAAATTGAGCGTGTGTGTAGTACACAATTCAGTGTAGTGTGTCCGTATATCAAACTATATTGCAAGGGAGTACGGGAAGGTAACAACAACGGCATCCCTAAGGTTTGATCACAGATTTCAATATATAACCCACGTATTTGGATTGTCTTGCTTGACGTCGGTGGGGTCAAATGTTTGATGGTGTCCCTATTATAGTCACTTTCGTCAAACACACTATCAAAGTGCACCATATTTTTTTCTTATCCTCTCTGCTCAATGTTTTTTCATATTGTATTCTTCAATTTATAAGGGAACAATTGGTCGAATTCCCAATTATTGAAATGCTTCATCCTGAGTAATCAATTATCTTCATTGGTTATGTATAAACACAAGGGCAAAATCAAATTAAAAATGAAAACATTCCATTTTTCGATTTGACCATATTTTAGCTAAGATAAGCATGATTCATTGTTATATTTATGATTATAACACTATCATTATCACACATAGCGTTATTATTACACCACGTGCTACACACAATGTTTGTTCGTCGGTCATGACAAATGCATTCGGATTTAAATATCCAAGACAAATTTATCCATGTATGTGTAAAACCAAACGTGATTGTTATCATTTTCACATATTTCCAATGCAAGATTTAGATTGAAAATACCTAAACAACTGCGGTTGCAAAATTAACTTCTTTATCATTTCAGGACTGCGATCTCGACGCGCAGGTGCTCCTACATTGGTTTTCGGGATCATTGTTAGTGATATCATCGACTTCTAGATATATAATACTGTCCATACATGACAAGAATATATTCTCCAGTTTAGTTCTGCCTTGAACATATCAACCAAGGTGCCAATACCAACACATCAAGAGTATCAACAAGAAAATTAATATATGAGAAGAACCGAAAATTAAAATAATCGGTACTTCAAAAACGAAGGGTAGTCATTGTATGAGATTATTATTTTATAATGATTTTTATTTCTAATTCTTTACAGAGGTTGCACAATTTCCTTTCTTCATATTTGATGTAATGACAGCAGCTATTGTCTAATATACTAAGAGAGCTGTAACTGCAATGATACAGACAATCGAATCTGTGTCTGAGATATTCCAATCGATCTGTTCAACACGAATGTAGACTTGTTAGGATTAAACATCTCACTCTCTATTGTTGTATGTCGTTATTGTTGGAATTATTCTCGACATTGTTGATGTTAAGCAAAGCCTTTCAGATATCCTTCACAATAACCAGGTGTATAACCACGAACCAGAAGTTAGCCGTTTCAATCAGACACATATATGGTAGAAAGACTTCCTTTTTTTCATTTTCATAGTTTTGTGCCTGTCGTAATACATCTACGTTCAACCGTTTCAATCAGGCACATATATGGTAGAAAGACTTCCCTCTTCATTTTGTTGTGCCTGTCGTAATACATCTACGTTGGATTGGTGTATCGGATGACATCATGAATATCTCAACATTTATCCCATTTATTTATTTCCTTCACACTTGCAGATCTGCTTAACTGATGAGCTATAGCTTTAGTGTGACGTGTGTGTTATTACTCGCTCGTGGAAGATACTGCAATGTAGTATTTACACAGCGATACACAGCTAGTGTAATACTGCTATATACCGCAAGTTGTGACGTCATAATGTCTAGCCCCAATTCACGAACTTTGCTTTACTACTGTAGGCGGGTTCTAAATATAATTCTAAACAACCGTCCATATAATAGACTTTCTAGTAAACGAGTTAATGAATTGGCATTGTTCGCTGGTTTCAAACATAGAAATACCAATGTCATCTCGAGTAATGTCCACGTCTTCATCCTGTCAGGACGACTGCGATCTGGACGTGCATCACCAGGTTATGCCACTCAGTTTATTATTATTTAAGATGAAGTCGTTGGTATTATTTGGAATTCAAGTTTGTAAAGTTATTAACCACAATTTGAATACCTCATATTTCCTGAATCGACAACAACCTGACATTTAAGCTTTTACCAGCACTAACCCGAACATCATATAAATATGATATTCTAATGGATCTGTTTAACACTCACTTACATTTTTAGCTCATCTGGACTGAAAGGCCCGATGGGCTTATGGCATGGCATGCCCGGCGTCCGTCCGTCCGACCATCCATCCGTCCATCTGTCTGTAAACTGCATTTTCATCTTCTTCTCCAGAACCACTTGGTCTAGGGAGCTGAAAGTTTGTGTGCAGACTCCTTGGGTAATGGGGATTCTAAATCGTAGATTTCATGACCACGTGACCTCAAATGGGGCCACAGGGGTCACAACCCCAAATACCTATTTTCATCTTCTTCTCCAGTTCCAAAAGGTCTAGAAACCTGAAAAGTTGTGTGCAGACTCCTTGGCTAATGGGGATTCTAAATTGTAGATTTGGTGACCCCGTGACCTCAAATGGGGTCACCGGGGTCACAACCCCCAAAACCTATTTTCATCTTCTTCTCCAGGTCTAAATGGTCTAGAGAGCTGACAAGTTGTGTGCAGACTCTTTGGCTAATGGGGATTCTAAATTGTAGATTTCATGACCCCGTGACCTCAAATGGGGTCACAACCCCAAAAACCTATTTTCATCTTCTTCTCCAGGTCCAAATGGTCTGGAGAGCTGAGAAAGTGTGTGCATACTCCTTGGCTAATGGGGATACTAAATTGTAGATTTCATAACCCTGTGACCTCAAATGGGGCCACAGGGGTCACAACCCCAAAAACATATTTTCATCTTCTTCTCCAGTTCCAAAAGGTCTAGAGAGCTGAAAAGTTGTGTGCAGACTCCTTGGCTAATGGGGATACTAAATGGTAGATGTCATGACCCCGTGACCTCAAATGGGGTCACAGGAGTCACAACCCAAAAAACCTATTTTCATCTTCTTCTCCAGTTCCAAAAGGTCTAGAGAGCTAAAAAGTTGTGTGCAGACTCCTTGCTTATGGGGATACTAAAATGTAGATTTCATGACCCCCTGACCCCAAATAGGGTCACAAGGATCACAACCTTAAAAACCTTTTTTCATCTTCTTCTCCAGTTCCAAAGGGTCTAGAAACTGAAAAGTCGTGTGCAGACTTGTTGGCCAATGAGGATTCTAAATTGTAGATTTTGTGATCCTGCGATCCCCAATATAGGCCACAGACATCATGATCTGAAATGCTATTTCATCTTGAGATTTTATGGGCTCTTTAATGGGAGGTTATTTAAAGGAAACAAAAGTAATGAATTAAATCTTCAAGTGTGTCTTTATTTGTAGGGGATTTATCTCTGACCTCAAAGATAGGTCACACGGGTAAGGTCTCCATTTAAAGTGTATTTAAAATGTGCTGTACCTGTCACCTAGAAGTTGACATTTTGAATTAGTTAATGTATATAAAGCCTGATGAGCCACAGAGCCCATGACTCTATTTTTTTTTAAATTAAACATCTCATTATCTACTCTTTTTTGTCATTAGTGTTGGAATTAAACCGGGATGTGCCGATTTTCGTAAAATCACGTTACTTCAATTCAAATATGCAGCACCAACCCTTTGAAACAATCTTCCTCTAACAATAAAAATGCTTCATCTTCAAAAGAACCCATCTTATTTAAGCATTATAAAGGACAATATGTACACCTAGAAAAAAAAAGCATTGCAACACCTTGATTCAGGGACTAAGACGGTGTGCTTGGAAAGATTTAGCTTCAAATAACTAAATGAATACATTTTTATTTTGACTGTAACATGTTGAAACAATCCACCTTCCTATGGAGAGTCAATCCATACAGTGACACATTCCATACTGATCAGATTTGATCATTTGTTTAACCTTTATTGAATTTCATATTTTCATAATATTGTGTTTTTGAACGTTCATGCTACTTTAGCTATTAACTTCTCTCAAAGGCATTTGCTCAAAATGTTATCTATGCGTTAAAAGGAATTGACTCAAACACATTTTAGCCAAAACATATTGACTTACAAGTGGCTTAAGAGCCATACCAGTTTATTTAAAATTTAAAAATCTGAAAGGAGTGAAACGTAATTTTAATTTCAGTCTCACTTTATAGCTACTAGATCATGGTTTTATCAGTATTATCAATTTATTCTTTTAAACAACATTGCATCATCTGAGTATGGAACTTATATGTCAGTGTTGCGATACTTTTTTCCTTGTGTATATTTTATGCCTGTTTATTTTCTAGCAAAACTATTATTTTCCTTTTTCTTTGCTCCGGTTGCTGTTTTCCAAGCAAAAGCTATTTCCTTTCCCATTTCTTTTTTCCCTGTTTTTTTCCGCGCACTAAATGGCCTCTGTCGTTGACAACTCTACTAGTAAATTATTGTCTATATAGAACTTTCAGCGTGCTTAGTGTGGACACTTGACCTGAGACGTCTCACTTATTGCTATGTATTGTGAAGTTTCAGCTGATAACGTTATAAGCATTCACGTCAAATCAAATCAGAAAATCAGGTATGCACATTGAAGACCTTTATCATGTTTACCAAATTCATTCATTCTAAATATCTAAAAATATTCATGTAAAATATGCAAATCTCACAAACCAATAATTGGTAGTAAGAGTGGGATTGAAAGTATGTCGTCTGTGGATGGTACTGCAGGTTAATATTTATGCTGCAGTATAAAACTAGTGATTAACTTAAGACAGTATGAAACCATGGTACGAGTTCATATATATATATATATATATATATATATATATATATATATATATGCATACAAAATGTTTCTTGGTGTAAACCCAAGCACACTAATACTATGGTTGATTGAGAATTAATTAATTGCAAGTTTTAATTTTGAAATATTCACTCATCATTTCAGGACGACTGCGAACAAGACGTTTAATTATTGAAGAGGATCATATCATTTGGATTTCATAAGATAAAGATTGATACTGAGAGCGTTCACAATGTTTTATACATGAGTGTGTGGATTATTTTGAGTTCAAGTTTGTAAATGTATATTGAACACAATTTCAATTCCATATAGTTCATATATCGATAACAATTGCAACCAAGTCTATGGAATGACCTGAATGAATATTACTTGCAATAAAAAGTAGTACGAGTGACATACACGTGTATGATACCAATCGAACTGTTTTACACGCATTTAGATGTATTTTGATTAAACATATCACTCTCAAAAGCTGTATGTCATTATTTTTGGAACTCATTTGGAAATTGTCGAATATAAACAAATTCGTTTACTTTGATTCCAATATGGAGCACGAAACATTCATAACAGTATATTGTATTCCTCTTTCTATAAATATATCATCTCTCAAACCTCGTATCTTCAAAGTATTCTACAAGTTACAAACTCTCTTGATCATGTTTATGTTAAATTGCTTTACTTACATACAGTGTATATACATATATGTATGATATTCCAATAGTATTGATTGGCACACATTAAGATTAACATCTCACTCTCAGATCTCAGCTGTATGTCGTTATTGAAATATGCCTGAAATAACGCTAATAAGATTTGTACAGTGGCATGTCGGAATACACCCTAAACGCCTTTACTATATTTACCTCAGTCATTCGTTGTCTGTAAAACTTGCAAATCTCACAAAACCAATTATAGTCTGTTTGTCGTGAAAACGTACCGATGAATTTCAAGTTTAACATAAAAGTAAATCAATGACGGTAAATTACAAATTACAAACCCTCGTAGTTTTATATCGCCAAATAGGCATTTAATTTTCAGAATTTTATTTAACGTAGGAAAAAAGTTATTTAAGAAACGATCATAGTTTGAAGTCGCTGTTATTGATTTGTATGACAAGGGCGTTTGCACAGTGTCCTAAACACCAGACACATATAGGGACGGTTTCAAAATATTTACTGATAATTTGAACCTATAAATGAACATATCTAGAGATTTATGTATGACTCCTCTTTAAAAGCCTAGTTGCATCTCTGAAATTCATTCTTGACTGCGCTTATCGCATTTCATAGGGGTTAAGAGTACAAGTAACAGTTTGTCTACATAGTAGACTTGGTTTGAATTATTTGTTTTCATGTTGCTTAATGAGCTTTTACGTTTTACCGAAAATCCATATTGCGAGATGTCAACTACGGCACCATGTCTCAATCCTTATAGTGTGAGGTTCTTGCTGTTAACTCCTGATGTGCAGTATGACTGGTACTCGCCCATGTGTCATTAGACATACGTGTTCTACCTGGACAATAAGATATGGATTAAATATTGGTTATCAACGCATGTCCTGTTTGCATATATTATCGCAGTCTCAATTAAATAAGAAGTTGATAATCCATAAATATCCTTCTCCTCTAAATAAATTGATGCAAATATTAATTGAAAGTTATTTATGATACGATTTCATACTCATTTGCTTTGACATCCGTCTATATTCCAAGCTTTCTAGGTTTTAAGACCGTCCCTTTCTTGGGAGATTTTCATTTGGCCGTATTTACTATAAAACTGGTTTATCGTTTGAGCTAATGACAAAAATTCACTCATTTCTAAGTCTAAAACGATTGAATAAATTCAGCAAGAGAGCAGTTAATGTATGGTAGAATGTGTATGTTATGAACTCGGAAGCTTATGCCTATAATTTCTCTCTTCAATCAGTATTGCGTTGACCAAGTTAATAAAGAGACTACGGTATTCTATGTTAACGTTGATCACGCACTTCACGTGTATTTGTGAAGTCTTCAAAACACAGTGCATACCCCCTTGTCATACAAACCAATAACAGCCACTTCAAACTATGATCGTTTGTTAAACAACTTTTTTCCTAAGTTCAAGAAAATATGAAAATTGAATGTCAAATTGGCGGGGTAAAACCATGAGGGTTTGCAATTTTCACATCATCGTATTAAATTCACTTTTCTTTTAAACTGAAAATTCATTGGTACGTTTTCACGACAAACGGACTATAGTTTGAGTGTAATCGAAAGTATTTAACCGATCGTCTGATAGAGACACTGTAGGTGAATATTGATGTGACATTGTTAAACGAGTGTAATACGGGGGCAATCATATCGGGGTTCATATTTATCATACGATGCCCTAGGGCAACATATCACTTTGTCATGGTGACGTGACGTCATAAACAATGCAATGACGTTACGTTTCGTCTATGATGTTGCGTTCTGAATGGTTGAATTTGGATTTTAGCGTGTTTTCGTTAAGTTTACCACTTCGGTAATAAACAGAATATTATATTCGGGTCTATGCCATAGTATGTTTACGACACTCGTGCCTGAATAAAGGTATATCCCTCGCTCTCGCTCGGGAAATACTAATATTCAGGCACTCGTGTCTTAAACATAGTATGACAAAGACACTCATGTAATATCCTCTATTTATTGGTCGCCCGTGCAAGATACTGCAGTGTAATATTTATACGACAATATTGAACTCGTTTAATACCACCGCACATATGACGTCAAAATAGTTTATGGTTGTGACGTCAGAAAATCTCAATACTGCTGCAGGAGAAGGTTTATTTTGAATGCCATTGATAAGCATATGTTTTGTAGGGAAGTACTCACAATTTCATTCATCGGGATATGATACTTTTATTTTTATGTTCAAACACATGTTGGGTGCTGAAATCGTTATTTGGCATTTAAGTTAAACAAATTTTAACTATGGAAATTATGTTAATCAACGATGATATCAAAATAATGTACCTTATTGAATATAAGTACATGTTTTTCACACATTTTCAATGCAAGATATAGATTGAAGATACCCACTTTCTTAAACAACTGCGGATGCAATATTCCCTTTTTTATCATTTCAGGACTGCGATCTCGACGCGCAGGTGCTCTTACATTGTTTTTGGGGATCGGTGTTATTGATATCATCAACCTCTAGATATGAAATACTGTCCATGCATGACAAGAATATATTCTCCAGTTTAGTTCTGCCTTGAACATATCAACCAAGGTGCCGATACTAACTCCTCAAAAGTATCAACAAGAAAATCAATCTTTTAGAAGAACTGAAATTTAAAATAATCGCTACTTCAAAAACGAAGATTGGTCATTGTAAGAGATTATTATTTTATTATGACTTTTATTTCTAATTCTTTATAGAGGTTGTACAATTTCCTTTCTTCATATTTGATGTAATGACAGCAGCTATTGTCTAATATACTAAGAGAGCTGTAACTGCAATGATACAGACAATCGAATCTGTGTCTGAGATATTCCAATCGATCTGTTCAACACGAATGTAGACTTGTTAGGATTAAACATCTCACTCTCCACTGTTGTATGTCGTTATTGTTGGAATTATTCTCGACATTGTTGATGTTAAGCAAATCCTTTCAGATATCCTTCACAATAACCAGGTGTATAACCACGAATCAGAAGTTAACCGTTTCAATCAGACACATATATGGTAGAAAGACTTCCCTTTTTCATTTTAATAGTTTAGTGCCTGTCGTAATACATCTACGTTCAACCGTTTCAATCAGACACATATATGGTAGAAAGACTTCCCTTTTTCATTTTCATAGTTTTGTGCCTGTCGTAATACATTACGTTCAACCGTTTCAATCAGACACATATATGGTAGAAAGACTTCCCTTTTTCATTTTCATAGTTGTGTGCCTGTCGTAATACATCTACGTTGATTTGGAGTATCGGATGACAACATGAATATCTCAACATTTATCCCATTTCTTTATTTCCTTCACACTTGCAGATCTGCTTGACTGATGAGCTATAGCTTTAGTGTGACATGAGTGTTATTACTCGCTCGTGGAAGATACTGCAATGTAGTATTTACACAGCGATACACAGCTAGTGTAATACTGCTATATACCGCAAGTTGTGACGTCATAATGTCTAGCCCCAATTCACGAACTTTGCTTTACGAATTAATGTAGGCGGGTTCTAAATAGAATACTAAACAACCGTCCATATTATAGACTTTCTAGTAAACGAGTTAATGAGTTGGATTTGTTCGCTGGTTTCAAACATAGAAATACCCATGTCATCTCGAGTAATGTCCCCGTCTTCATCCTGTCAGGACGACTGCGATCTGGACGTGCATCACCAGGTTATGCCACTCAGTTTTTTATTATTTAAGATGAAGTCGTTGGTATTATTAGGAGGTCAAGTTTGTAAAGTTATTAACCACAATTTGAATACCTCATATTTCCTGAATCGTCAACAACCTGACATTTAAGCTTTTACATGCAGTAACCCGAACATCATATAAATATAATATTTTAATGGATATGTTTAACACTCACTTAAATTTTTTGGATTAAACATCTCATTATCTACTCCTTTTTGTCATTCTTGTTGGAATTAAACCGGGATGTGCCGATTTTCGTAAAATCATTTTACTTCAATTAAAAATGCAGCACCAACCCTTTGAAACAATCTTCCTCTTACAATAAAAATGATTCATCCTAAACAAAACCCATCTTATTTAAGCATTATAAAGGACAATATGTACACCTAGAAAAAAAAGCATTGCAACACCTTGATTCAGAGACTAAGACGGTGTGCTTGGAAAGATTTAGCTTCAAATAACTAAATGAATCAATTTGTATTTTGACTGTAACATGTTGAAACAATCCACCTTCTTATGGAGAGCCATACAGTGATACATTCCATACTGATCAGATTTGATCATTTGTTTAACCTTTATTGAATTTCATATTTTCATAATATTGTGTTTTTGAACGTTCATGCTGCTTTAGCTATTAACTTCTCACAAAGGCATTTACACAAAATGTTATCTATGCGTTAAAAAAGAATTGACTCAAAAACATTTTAGCCAAAAAATATTGACTTACAAGTGGCTTAAGAGCCATACCAGTTTATTTAAAAATAAAAAAATCTAAAAGGAGTGAAACGTAATATAATTTCAGTCTCGATTTATAGCTGCTAGATCATGGTTTTATCAGTATTATCAATTTATTCTTTTATACAACATTGCATCATATGATTATGGAACTTATATGTCAGTGTTGCGATACTTCTTTCCTTGTGTATATTTTATGCCTGTATATTTTCAAGCAAAACTATAATTTTCCCTTTTCCTTGCTCCGGTTGCTCTTTTCAGAGCAAACCTAGTTCCTTTCCCGTTTCTTTTTTCCCTGTTATTTTTTCCGCGCACTAAACTGGTCTCCTGTCCTTGACAACTCTACTAGTCAATGATTTTCTGTATATAACTTTCAGCGTGCTCAGGGTGGACACTGGACCTGATAAGTCTCACTTATTGCCATGTATTGTGAAGTTTCAGCTGATAACGTTATAAGCATTCATGTCAAATCAAATCAGAAAATCAGGTATGCACATTGAACACCTTTATCATATTTACCAAATTCATTCATTCTAAATATCTAAAATATTTCATTTAAAATATGCAAATCTCACAAACCAATAATTGGTAGTTAGAGTGGGATTGAAAGTATGTTATTACTCGTCTGTGGATGGTACTGCAGGTTAATATTTATGCTGCAGTATAAAACTAGTGATTAACTAAGACAGTATGAAACCATGGTACGAATTCATATATATATATGCATGCAAAATGTTTCTTGGTGTAAAACCAAGCACAGGTAATAATATGGTATATTGAGAATGAATTCATTATGAAATATTCACTCATCATTTCAGGACGACTGCGAACAAGACGTTCAATTATTGTAGAGGATCATATCATTTGGATTTCACAAGATACAGATTCATACTGAGAGTGTTCACAATGATTTATACATAATTGTGTGGATTATGTTTAGTTCAAGTTTGTAAATATATATTGAACCCAATTTCAATTCCATATATTTCATATGTCGACAACAATTGCAACCAAGTCTATGTTATGACCTGTATGAATCTTACTTTCAATAAAATGTAGTACGAGCGACATACACGTGTATGATACCAATCGAACTGTTTTACACGCATTCAGATGTATTTTGATTAAACATATCACTCTCAAAAGCTGTATGTCATTATTTTTGGAACTCATTTGGAACGTGTCGAATAGAAACAAATTCGTTTACTTTGATTCCAATATGGAGCACGAAACATTCATAACAGTACATTGTATTCCTCTTTCTATAAATATATCATCTCTCAAACCTCGTATCTTCAAAGTATTCTACAAGTTACAAACTCTCTTGATCATGTTTATGTTAAGTTGCTTTACTTACATACAGTGTATATACATATATGTATGATATTCCAATAGTATTGATTGTCACGCATTAAACGCCTTTACTATATTTACCTCAGTCATTTGTTTTCCGTTAAACTTGCAAATCTCTCAAGTCCAATATAGTCCGTTTGTCGTGAAACGTACCGATGAATTTCAAGTTTAACATAAAAGTAAATCAATTACGGTAAATTACAAATTATAAACCCTCATAGTTTTAAATCGCCAAATAGGCATTTAATTTTCAGAATTGTATTTAACTTAGGAAAAAAGTTGTTTAAGAAACGATCATAGTTTGAAGTCGCTGTTATTGATTTGTATGACAAGTGCGTTTGCACAGTGTCCTAAACACCAGACACATATAGGGACGGTTTCAAAATATTTACTGATAATTTGAACCTATAAATGAACATATCTAGAGGTTTATGTATGACTCCGCTTTAAACGCCTTGTTGCATCTCTGAAATTCATTCTTGACTCCGCTTATCGCAGTTCATAGGGGTTAAGAGTACAAGTAACAGTTTGTCTACATAGTAGACTTGGTTTGAATTATTTGTTTTCATGTTGCTTAATGAGCTTTTACGTTTTACCGAAAATCCATATTGCGAGATGTCAACTACGGCACCATGTCTCAATCCTTATAGTGTGAGGTTATTGCTGTTAACTCCTGATGTGCAGTATGACTGGTACTCGCCCATGTGTCATTAGACATACATTTTCTACCTGGACAATAAAATATGGATTAATTATTGGTTATATTAATCAGCATCAACGCATGTCCTGTTTGCATATATAATCACAGTCTCAATTAAATAAGAAGTTGATAATCCATAAATATCCTTCTCCTCTAAATAAATTGATGCAAATATTAATTGAAAGTAATTTATAATACGGTTTCATACTCATTCGCTTTGACATCATCTAGATTCCAAGCTTTCTAGGTTTTGAGACCGTCCCTTTCTTGGGAGATTTTCATTTGGCCGTATTTACTATAAAACTGGTTTATCGTTTGAGCTAATGACAAAAACTCACTCATTTCTAAGTCTAAAATGACTGAATAAATTCAGCAAGAGAGGAGTTAATGTATGGTAGAATGTGTATGTTACGAACTCGCAAGCTTATGCCTATAATTTCTCTCTTCAATCAGTATTGCGATGATCAAGTTAATAAAGAGACTACGGTATTCTATGTTAACGTTGATCACGCACTTCACATGTATTTGTGAAGTCTTCCAAACACAGTGCATACCCCCATGTCAATCAAACCAATAACAGCCACTTCAAACTATGATCGTTTGTTAAACAACTTTTTTCCTAAGTTCAGGAAAATTCTGAAAATTGAATGTCAAATTGGCGGGGTAAAACCATGAGGGTTTGCAATTTTCACATCATCGTATTAAATTCACTTTTCTTTTAAACTTGAAATTCATCGGTACGTTTTCACGACAAACGGACTATAGTTTGAGTGTAATCGAAAGTATTTAACCGATCTTCAGATAGAGACACTGCAGGTGAATATTGATGTGATATTGTTAAACGAGTGTAATACCGCTGTTTATTGGTCGCCCGTGCAAGATACTGCACTGTAATATTTATACAACAATATTAAACTCGTTTAATACCACCGCACATATGACGTCAAAATAGTTTACGGTTATGACGTCAGAAAATCTCAATACTGCTGCAGGAGAAGGTTTATTTTGAATCCCATTGATAAGCATATGTTTTCTAGGGCAGTACCATTGTTAGTTATATCATCGAGCTAGATACGATGGATATGTAATACTGTCCATACATGACAAGAATATATGCTCCAGTTTAGTTCTGCCTTGAACATATCAACCAAGGTGCCGATACCAACACATCAAGAGTATCAACAAGAAAATCAATCTTTTAGAAGAACTGAAATTTAAAATAATCGCTACTTCAAAAACGAAGGGTGGTCATTGTATGAGATTACTATTTTATTATGACTTTTATTTCTAATTCTTTATAGAGGTTGCACAATTTCCTTTCTTCATATTTGATGTAATGACAGCAGCTATTGTCTAATATACTAAGAGAGCTGTAACTGCAATGATACAGACAATCGAATCTGTGTCTGAGATATTCCAATCGATCTGTTCAACACGAATGTAGACTTGTTAGGATTAAACATCTCACTCTCCACTGTTGTATGTCGTTAGTGTTGGAATTATTTGACATTGTTGATGTTAAGAAAATCCTTTCAGATATCCTTCACAATAACCAGGTGTATGACCACGAACCAGAAGTAAACCGTTTCAATCAGACACATATATGGTAGAAATACTTCCCTTTTTCATTTTCATAGTTTTGTGCCTGTCGTAATACATCTACGTTGGATTGGAGTATCGGATGACAACATAAATATCTCAACATTTATCCCATTTATTTATTTCCTGCACACTTGCAGATCTGCTTAACTGATGAGCTATAGTTTTAGCGTGGCGTATGTGTTATTACTCGCTCGTGGAAGATACTGCAATGTAGTATGTACTATAATGTTATTAATTAAGTATTTCTGTAATGGCCCAGTTACAGGTCGGAGGTCCGTTGTATTGGCCTGAGACCTGTAACTGGGCCAATACGGAAATACTTAATTAATGACAATTTTATTAATTGACCTCCTTCAATTCTATTTGCACAACACTAAACGTCTCATTGATATTAAAATAATACTTAAAATCAAGATTGGTGAACGGATATCTTGGGTCAAAGTTCTGAAAGCGACAGCTTTGGGCTTTCACCAAATGTGCGACTGCACATGCTCAGACTCATATTGGCCCAGTTTGACTCGTATTGGCCCAGTTTGTCTGTATTGGCCCATTTGTCGAATCATATGGTCTAGCCCGTAAATACCGTATACGTGCTATAACAATGATAGTTAATTAATAAACAGCGATACACAGCTAGTGCAATACTGCTATATACCGCAAGTTGTGACGCAAGTTGTCTAGCCCCAATTCACCAATTTTGCTTTACTAATGTAAGCGGGTTCTAATTGAATACTGAACATCCGTCCATATTATAGACTTTTTAGTCAACGAGTTAATGAGTTAAATTTGCATTGTTCGCTGGTTTCAAACATAGAAATACCAATGTCATCTCGAGTAATGTCCACGTCTTCATCCTGTCAGGACGACTGCGATCTGGACGTGCTTCACCAGGTTATGCCACTCAGTTTATTATTATTCAAGATGAAGTCGTTGGTATTATTTGGAGTTCAAGTTTGTAAAGTTATTAACCACAATTTGAATACCTCATATTTCCTGAATCGTCATCAACCTGACATTTAAGCTTTTACATGCAGTAACCCGAACATCATATAAATATAATATTTAAATGGATATGTTTAACACTCACTTAAATTTTTTGGATTAAACATCTCATTATCTACTCCTTTTTGTCATTCTTGTTGGAATTAAACCGGGATGTGCCGATTTTCGTAAAATCATTTTACTTCAATTAAAAATGCAGCACCAACCCTTTGAAACAATCTTCCTCTAACAATAAAAATGATTCATCTCCAAAAATCCCATTTTCTTAAGCATTATATAAGACAATATGTACACCTTGAAAAAGGTATTGCAACACCTTGATTCAGGGACTAATACGGTGTGCTTGGAAAGATTTAGCTTCAGATAACTAAATGAATAAATTTTGTATTTTGACTGTAACATGTTGAAACAATCCACCTTCCTATGGAGAGTCAATCCATACAGTGATACATTCCATACTGGCCAGATTTGATCATTTGTTTAACCTTTATTGAATTTCATATTTTCATAATATTGTGTTTTTGAACGTTCATGCTGCTTTAGCTATTAACTTCTCACAAAGGCATTTACTCAAAATGTTATCTATGCGTTAAAAGGAATTGAATGAAAGACATTTTAGCAAACTATATTGACTTACAAGTGGCTTAAGAGCCATACCAGTTTATTTAAAATTAAAAATCTAAAAGGAGTGAAAAGTAATTTTAATTTCAGTCTCACTTTATAGCTGCTAGATCATGATTTTATCAGTATTTTCAATTTAATTTTTATACAACATTGCATCATCTGATTATGGAACTTATATGTCAGTGTTGCGATACTTCTTTCCTTGTGTATATTTTATGCCTGTTTATTTTCAAGCAAAACTATAATTTTCCCTTTTCCTTGCTCCGGTTGCTCTTTTCCAAGCAAAACCTATTTCCTTTCCCGTTTCTTTTTTCCTGTTATTTTTTCCGCGCACTAAACTTGCCTTCTGTCGTTGACAACTCTACTAGTCAATTATTGTCCATATAGAACTTTGAGCGTCCTCAGTGTGGACACTGGACCTGAGAAGTTTCACTTATTGCTATTTATTGTGAAAGTTCAGCTCATAACGTTATAAGCATTCATGTCAAATCAAATCAGAAAATCAGGTATGCACATTGAACACCTTTATCATATTTACCAAATTCATACATTCTAAATATCTAAAATATTTCATTTAAAATATACAAATCTCACAAACCAATAGTATGTTTTAATTTTTTTATTTTTGTAAAACCAAGCAAGGGTAATAATATGGTTGATTGAGAATTAATTAATTGCAAGATTTAATTTTGAAATATTCACTCATTTTTTCAGGACGACTGCGAACAAGACGTTTAATTATTGAAGATGATCATATCATTTGGATTTCATAAGATAAAGATTTATACTGAGAGCGTTCACAATGTTTTATACAAGAGAGTGTGGATTATTTTGAGTTCAAGTTTGTAAATGTATATTGAACACAATTTCAATTCCATATAGTTCATATATCGACAACAATTGCAACTAATTCTATGGAATGTCCTGAATGAATCTTACTTTCAATAAAATGTAGTACGAGCAACATACACGTGTAAGATACCAATCGAACTGTTTTACACGCATTCAGATGTATTGTGATTAAACATATCTCTCTAAAGAGCTGTATTTGGAAATTGTCGAATATAAACAAATCCGTTAACTTTGATTCCAATATGGAGCACGAAACATTCTTAACAGTATTCCTCTTTCTATAAATGTTTCATCTCTCAAACCTCGTATCTTCAAAGTATTCTAAAGTTACAAACTCTTTTGATCATGTTTATGTTTAGTTGCTTTACTTACATACAATGTATATACATATATGTATGATTTTCCAATAGCATTGTTTGACACGGATTAAGATTAACATCTCACTCTCAGATCTCAGCTGTATGTCGTTATTGAAATATGCCAGTTTTGTTGCTAACGCTAATAAGATTTGTACAGAGGCTTGTCGGAATACACATTTAACGCCTTTACTATATTTACCTCAGTCATTCATTTTCCGTAAAACTTGTAAATCTCACAAAACCAATTAGTTTGAGTGTAATCGAAAGTATTTATCCGATCGTCTCGTAAAGACACTGCAGGTTAATATTGATGGGACATTGTTAAACTTGTTTATTGGTCGCCCGTGTAAGATATTGCAGTGTAATATTTATACGGCAATATTAAACTTGTGTAATACCACCATACATATGACGTCACAATAGTTTACGGTTATGACGTCAGAAAATCTCAATACTGCTGCAGGAGAAGGTTTATTTTGAATGCCATTGATAAGCATAATATGTATCGTAGGGAAGTACTCACAATTTCATTCATCAGGGTATGATACTTTTATATTTATGTTCAAACACATGTTGGGTGCTGAAATCGTTATTTGGCATTTAAGTTTAAAAAAATTAACTATGGAACTTATGTTAATCAACGATGTTATCAACATAATGTACCTTATTGAATATAAGCACATGTTTTTCACATATTTTCAATGCAAGATATAGATTGAAGATACCCACTTTCTAAAACAACGGAGGATGCAATATTGCCTTCTTTATCATTTCAGGACTGCGATCTCGACGCGCAGGTGCTCCTACATTTGTTGTCAGGACCATTGTTAGTTATATCATCGAGCTAGATACGATGGATATGTAATATTGTCCATACATGACAAGAATATATTCTCCAGTTTAGTTCTGCCTTGAACATATCAACCAAGGTGCCGATACCAACACATCAAGAGTATCAACAAGAAAATCAATCTTTTAGAAGAACTGAAATTTAAAAAAATCGCTACTTCAAAAACGAAGAGTGGTCGTTGTAAGAGATTATTATTTTATAATGCCTTTTATTTCTATTTCTTTATAGAGGTTGCACAATTTCCTTTCTTCATATTTGATGTAATGACAGCAGCTATTGTCTAATATACTAAGAGAGCTGTAAATGCAATGATACAGACAATCGAATCTGTGTCTGAGATTTTCCAATCGATCTGTTCAACACGAATGTAGACTTGTTAGGATTTAACATCTCACTCTCCACTGTTGTATGTCGTTATTGTTGGAATTATTCTCGACTTTGTTGATGTTAAGCAAATCCTTTCAGATATCCTTCACAATAACCAGGTGTATAACCACGAATCAGAAGTTAACCGTTTCAATCAGACACATATATGGTAGAAAGACTTCCCTTTTTCATTTTCATAGTTTTGTGCCTGTCGTAATACATCTACGTTCAACCGTTTCAATCAGACACATATATGGTAGAAAGACTTCCTTTTTTCATTTTCATAGTTTTGTGCCTGTCGTAATACATTACGTTCAACCGTTTCAATCAGACACATATATGGTAGAAAGACTTCCCTTTCTCATTTTCATAGTTGTGTGCCTGTCGTAATACATTACGTTCAACCGTTTCAATCAGACACATATATGGTAGAAAGACTTCCCTTTCTCATGTTCATAGTTGTGTGCCTCACTCTCCACTGGTGTATGTCGTTAGTGTTGGAATTATTCTCGACATTGTTGATGTTAAGCAAATCCTTTCAGATATCCTTCACAATAACCAGGTGTATAACCACGAACAAGAAGTTAACCGTTTCAATCAGACACATATATAGTAGAAATACTTCCCTTTTTCATTTTCATAGTTTTGTGCCTGTCGTAATACATCTACGTTGGATTGGAGTATCGGATGACAACATAAATATCTCAACATTTATCCCATTTATTTATTTCCTTCACACTTGCAGATCTGCTTAACTGATGAGCTATAGTTTTAGCGTGGCGTATGTGTTATTAGTCGCTATTGGAAGATACTGCAATGTAGTATGTACTATAATGTTATTAATTAAGTATTTCTGTATTGGCCAAGTTACAGGTCGGAGGTCCGTTGTATTGGCCTGAGACGAAGTCGAGGACCATTACAACGGACCGAGGACCTGTAACTGGGCCAATACGGAAATACTTAATTAATGACAATTTTATTAATTGACCTCCTTCAATTCTATTTGCACAACACTAAACGTCTCATTGATATTAAAATAATACTTAAAATCAAGATTGGTGAACAGATATCTTGAGTCAAAGTTCTGAAGCGACAGACATACAGACAGACAGACAGACAGACATATACAAAATGTTTCTTGGTGTAAACCCAAGCACACTAATACTATGGTTGATTGAGAATTAATTAATTGCAAGATTTAATTTTGAAATATTCACTCATCATTTCAGGACGACTGCGAACAAGACGTTTAATTATTGAAGAGGATCATATCATCTGGATTTCATAAGATAAAGATTTATACTGAGAGCGTTCACAATGTTTTATACATGAGTGTGTGGATTATTTTGAGTTCAAGTTTGTAAATGTATATTGAACACAATTTCAATTCCATATAGTTCATATATCGATAACAATTGCAACCAAGTTTATGGAATGACCTGAATGAATATTACTTGCAATAAAATGTAGTACGAGAAACATACACGTGTATGATACCAATCAAACTGTTTTACACGCATTCAGATGTATTTTGATTAAACACATCACTCTCAAAAGCTGTATGTCATTATTTTTGGAACTCATTTGGAAATTGTCGAATATAAACAAATTCGTTTACTTTGATTCCAATATGGAGCACGAAACATTCATAACAGTACATTGTATTCCTCTTTCTATAAATATATCATCTCTCAAACCTCGTATCTTCAAAGTATTCTACAAGTTACAAACTCTCTTGATCATGTTGATGTTAAATTGTTTTACTTACATACAGTGTATATATATATATGTATGATATTCCAATAGTATTGATTGGCACGCATTAAGATTAACATCTCACTCTCAGATCTTAGCTGTATGTCGTTATTGAAATATGCCTGAAATAACGCTAATAAGATTTGTACAGTGGCATGTCGGAATACACCCTAAACGCCTTTACTATATTTACCTCAGTCATTCGTTGTCTGTAAAACTTGCAAATCTCACAAAACCAATTATAGTCCATTTGTCATGAAAACGTACCGATGAATTTCAAGTTTAACATAAAAGTAAATCAATTACGGTAAATTACAAATTACAAACCCTCGTAGTTTTATATCGCCAAATAGGCATTTAATTTTCATAATTTTATTTAACTTAGGAAAAAAGTTGTTTAAGAAACGATCATAGTTTGAAGTCGCTGTTATTGATTTGTATGACAAGGGTGTTTGCACAGTGTCCTAAACACCAGACACATATAGGGACGGTTTCAAAATATTTACTGATAATTTGAACCTATAAATGAACATATCTAGAGGTTTATGTATGACTCCTCTTTAAACGCCTTGTTGCATCTCTGAAATTCATTCTTGACTCCGCTTATCGCATTCCATAGGGGTTAAGAGTACAAGTAACAGTTTGTCTACATAGTAGACTTGGTTTGAATTATTTGTTTTCATGTTGCTTAATGAGCTTTTACGTTTTACCGAAAATCCATATTGCGAGATGTCAACTACGGCACCATGTCTCAATCTTTATAGTGTGAGGTTCTTGCTGTTAACTCCTGATGTGCAGTATGACAATAAAATATGGATTAATTATTGGTTATTTTAATCAGCATCAACGCATGTCCTGTTTGCATATATTATCGCAGTCTCAATTGAATAAGAAGTTGGTAATCCATAAATATCCTTCTCTTCTAAATAAATTGATGCAAATATTAATTGAAAGTAATTTATAATGCGGTTTCATACTCATTCGCTTTGACATCCACCTAGATTCCAAGCTTTCTAGGTTTTGAGACCGTCCCTTTCTTGGGAGATTTTCATTTCGCCGTATTTACTATAAAACTGGTTTATCGTTTGAGCTAATGACAAAAATTCACTCATTTCTAAGTCTAAAACGATTGAATAAATTCAGCAAGAGAGGAGTTAATGTATGGTAGAATGTGTATGTTACGAACTCGCAAGCTTATGCCTATAATTTCTCTCTTCAATCAGTATTGCGATGATCAAGTTAATAAAGAGACTACAGTATTTTATGTTAACGTTGATCACGCACTTCACGTGTATTTGTGAAGTCTTCCAAAGTGTGAAAAACCTTTTATCTAAGTTAAAGAAAATTCAGAAAATTTAATGTCAAATTGGCGGGGTAAAATCATAAGGGTTTGCAACTTTCACATCATCGTATTAATTTACTTTTCTTTTAAACTTAAAATTCATCGGTACGTTTTCAAGACAAACAGACTATAGTTTGAGTGTAATCGAAAGTATTTAACCGATCGTCTGATAGAGACACTGCAGGTGAATATTGATGTGACATTGTTAAACGAGTGTAATACGGGGGCAATCATATCGGGGTTCATATTTATCATACGATGCCCTAGGGCAACATATCACTTTGTCATGGTGACGTGACGTCATAAACAATGCTATGACGTTACGTTTTGTCTATGATGTTGCGTTCTAAATGCGTGACAGACTAATGAAATTGGTTGAAATTGGATTTTAGCGTGTTTCCGTTTATTTTACGACTTCGGTAATAAACAGAATATTATATTCGGGTCTATGCCATACTATGTTTGCGACACTCGTGCCTGAATATCGGTATATCCCTCGCCCTCGCTCGTGAAATACTAATATTCAGGCACTCGTGTCCTAAACATAGTATGACATAGAAACTCATATAATATCCTCTATTTATTGGTCGCCCGTGTAAGATACTGCACTGTAATATTTATACGACAATATTAAACTCGTTTAATACCACCGCACATATGACGTCAAAATAGTTTATGGTTATGACGTCAGAAAATCTCAATACTGCTGCAGGAGAAGGTTTTTTTTAATGCCATTGATAAGCATATGTTTTGTAGGGCAGTACTCACAATTTCATTCATCAGGATATGATACTTTTATATTTATGTTCAAACACATGTTGGGTGCTGAAATCGTTATTTGGCATTTCAGTTAAACAAATTTTAACTATGGAAATTATGTTAATCAACGATGTTATCAAAATAATGTATCTTATCGAATATAGGTACATGTTTTTCACACATTTTCAATGCAAGATATAGATTGAAGATACCCACTTTCTTAAACAACTGCGGATGCAATATTACCTTTTTTATCATTTCAGGACTGCGATCTCGACGCGCAGGTGCTCCTACATTGTTTTTGGGGATCGGTGTTATTGATATCATCAACCTCTAGATATGTAATACTGTCCATACATGACAAGAATATATTCTCCAGTTTAGTTCTGCCTTCAACATATCAACCAAGGTGCCGATACTAACTTCTCAAGAGTATCAATAAGAAAATCAATCTTTTAGAAGAACTGAAATTTAAAATAATCGGTACTTCAAAAACGAAGAGTGGTCAGTGTAAGAGATTATTATTTTATTATGACTTTTATTTATAATTCTTTATAGAGGTTGCACAATTTCCTTTCTTCATATTTGATGTAATGACAGCAGCTATTGTCTAATATACTAAGAGAGCTGTAACTGCAATGATACAGACAATCGAATCTGTGTCTGAGATATTCCAATCGATCTGTTCAACACGAATGTAGACTTGTTAGGATTTAACATCTCACTCTCCACTGTTGTATGTCGTTATTGTTGGAATTATTCTCGACTTTGTTGATGTTAAGCAAATCCTTTCAGATATCCTTCACAATAACCAGGTGTATAACCACGAATCAGAAGTTAACCGTTTCAATCAGACACATATATGGTAGAAAGACTTCCCTTTTTCATTTTCATAGTTTTGTGCCTGTCGTAATACATCTACGTTCAACCGTTTCAATCAGACACATATATGGTAGAAAGACTTCCTTTTTTCATTTTCATAGTTTTGTGCCTGTCGTAATACATTACGTTCAACCGTTTCAATCAGACACATATATGGTAGAAAGACTTCCCTTTTTCATTTTCATAGTTTTGTGCCTGTCGTAATACATTACGTTCAACCGTTTCAATCAGACACATATATGGTAGAAAGACTTCCCTTTCTCATTTTCATAGTTGTGTGCCTGTCGTAATACATTACGTTCAACCGTTTCAATCAGACACATATATGGTAGAAAGACTTCCCTTTCTCATGTTCATAGTTATGTGCCTGTCGTAATACATTACGTTCAACCGTTTCAATCAGACACATATATGGTAGAAAGACTTCCCTTTTTCATTTTCATAGTTGTGTGCCTAGATGCATTTGATTATGGCACGATACAGTAACACCTTTCGGCAGTAGTTTGAATGATGAGTAACTGTTTTATTTTTTAACTTAAATATCATTATTTAAAGTAGACGGGGGTAAGAAATGAAATTTACACCAACATGACCCCTACAATGTTCAACATGTTGTAAATGTGTGCAGGAAGAGGCACATTTATTGATTTTCACACAGAGTATGTGTTATATGTCGATGAACAGTTGTGTTTTGTCAAAATTAATTTCGGCGAATTTTAAAATTTAATTTTTTTAATTTTAAATTTTTTAAAAAATGCGTAGAGGTATTCTTTGACTGATTTAATGTTTTGGACTAATTTGCAAAACTAGTCAGTTTTTTAATACGACGTCGAAAACTCGAGATATGTGACTTTGAAAAGTATACATATAATAAATAGAACTGAGTGATATACTTTCTTTTGCACCTCAGTTTAGTTTTGTGCCTGTCGTAATACATCTACGTTGGATTGGAGTATCGGATGACAACATAAATATCTAAACATTTATCCCATTTATTTATTTCCTTCACACTTGCAGATCTGCTTAACTGATGAGCTATAGCTTTAGTGTGACGTGTGTGTTATTACTCGCTCGTGGAAGATACTGCAATGTAGTATTTACACAGCGATACACAGCTAGTGTAATACTGCTATATACCGCAAGTTGTGACGTCATAATGTCTAGCCCCAATTCACGAACTTTGCTTTACTAATTAATGTAGGCGGGTTCTAAATAGAATACTAAACAACCGTCCATATTATAGACTTTCTAGTAAACGAGTTAATGAGTTGGCAATTGTTCGCTGGTTTCAAACACAGATATACCAATGTCATCTCAAGTAATGTCCACGTCTTCATCCTGTCAGGACGACTGCGATCTGGACGTGCATCACCAGGTTATGCTACTCAGTTTATTATTATTTAAGATGAAGTCGTTGGTATTATTAGGAGGTCAAGTTTGTAAAGTTATTAACCACAATTTGAATACCTCATATTTCCTGAATTGACAACAACCTGACATTTAAGCTTTTACATGCACTTACCCGAACATCATATAAATATAATATTTTAATGGATCTGTTAAACACTTTTGTTTGATTAAACATCTCATTATCTACTCCTTTTTTACATTACTTTTGGAATTTAACCAGGATGTGCCGATTTTCGTAAAATTATGTTACTTCAATTCAAATATGCAGCACCAACCCTTTGAAACAATCTTCCTCTAACAATAAAAATGCTTCATCCTAAAAAAACCCATCTTTTTTAAGCATTATATAAGATAATATGTACACCAAGAAAAAAAGTATTGCAACACCTTGATTCAGAGACTAAGACGATGTGCTTGGTAAGATTTAGCTTCAAATAACTAAATGAATAAATTTTTATTTTGACTGTAACATGTTGAAACAATCCACCTTCCTATGGAGAGTCAATCCATACAGGGATACATTCCATACTGGCCAGATTTGATCATTTGTGTAACCTTTATTGAATTTCATATTTTCATAATATTGTGTTTTTGAACGTTCATGCTGCTTTAGCTATTGACTTCTCACAAAAAATTACTAAAATGTTATCTATGCGTTAGAAGGAATTGAATGAAAAACATTTTAGCAAAAAATATTGACTTACAAGTGGCTTAAGAGCCATACCAGTTTATTTTAAAAATTAAAAATCTAAAAGGAGTGAAACGTAATTTTAATTTCAGTCTCACTTTATAGCTGCTAGATCATGGTTTTATCAGTATTATCAATTTATTCTTTTATACAACATTGCATCATCTGATTATGGAACTTATATGTCAGTGTTGCGATACTTTTTTCCTTGTGTATATTTTATGCCTGTTTATTTTCTAGCAAAACTATTATTTTCCTTTTTCTTTGCTCCGGTTGCTGTTTTCCAAGCAAAAGCTATTTCCTTTCCCATTTCTTTTTTCCCTGTTTTTTTCCGCGCACTAAATGGCCTCTGTCGTTGACAACTCTACTAGTCAATTATTGTCTATATAGAACTTTCAGCGTGCTTAGTGTGGACACTTGACCTGAGACGTCTCACTTATTGCTATGTATTGTGAAGTTTCAGCTGATAACGTTATAAGCATTCATGTCAAATCAAATCAGAAAATCAGGTATGCACATTGAACACCTTTATCATATTTACCAAATTCATTCATTCTAAATATCTAAAAAAATTCATGTAAAATATGCAAATCTCACAAACCAATAATTGGTAGTTAGAGTGGGATTGAAAGTATGTCGTCTGTGGATGGTACTGCAGGTTAATATTTATGCTGCAGTATAAAACTAGTGATTAACTTAAGACAGTATGAAACCATGGTACGAGTTCATATACATATATATATATATATATATATATATATATATATATATATATATATATATATATGTATACAAAATGTTTCTTGGTGTAAACCCAAGCACACTCATACTATGGTTGATTGAGAATTAATTAATTGCAAGTTTTAATTTTGAAATATTCACTCATCATTTCAGGACGATTGCGAACAAGACGTTTAATTATTGAAGATGATCATATCATTTGGATTTCATAAGATAAAGATTTATACTGAGAGCGTTCACAATGTTTTATACAAGAGAGTGTGGATTATTTTGAGTTCAAGTTTGTAAATGTATATTGAACACAATTTCAATTCCATATAGTTCATATATCAATAACAATTGCAACCAAGTCTATGGAATGACCTGAATGAATATTACTTGCAATAAAAAGTAGTACGAGTGACATACACGTGTGTGATACCAATCGAACTGTTTTACACGCATTCAGATGTATTTTGATTAAACATATCACTCTCAAAAGTTGTATGTTATTATTTTTGGAACTCATTTGGAAATTGTCGAATAGAAACAAATCCGTTAACTTCGATTCCAATATGGAGCACGAAACATTCATAACAGTATATTGTATTCCTCTTTCTATAAATGTTTCATCTGTCAAACCTCGTATCTTCAAAGTATTCTACAAGTAACAAACTCTCTTGATCATGTTTATGTTAAGTTGCTTTACTTACATACAGTGTATATACATATATGTATGATATTCCAATAGTATTGATTGGCACGCATTAAGATTAACATCTCACTCTCAGATCTCAGCTGTATGTCGTTATTGAAATATGCCTGAAATAACGCTAATAAGATTTGTACAGTGGCTTGTCGGAATACACCCTAAACGCCTTTACTATATTTACCTCAGTCATTCGTTTTCAGTTAAACTTGCAAATCTCTCAAGTCCAATATAGTCCGTTTGTCGTGAAACCTACCGATGAATTTCAAGTTTAACATAAAAGTAAATCAATTACGGTAAATTACAAATTATAAGCCTTTGTAGTTTAAGTCAAAATAGGCATTTAATTTTCAGAATTTTATTTAACTTAGGAAAAAAGTTGTTTAAGAAACGATCATAGTTTGAAGTCGCTGTTATTGATATTGACACATATAGGGACGGTTTCAAAATATTTACTGATAATTTGAACCTATAAATGAACATATCTAGAGGTTTATGTATGACTCCTCTTTAAACGCCTTGTTGCATCTCTGAAATTCATTCTTGACTCCGCTTATCGCATTCCATAGGGGTTAAGAGTACAAGTAACAGTTTGTCTACATAGTAGACTTGGTTTGAATTATTTGTTTTCATGTTGCTTAATGAGCTTTTACGTTTTACCGAAAATCCATATTGCGAGATGTCAACTACGGCACCATGTCGCAATCTTTATAGTGTGAGGTTCTTGCTGTTAACTCCTGATGTGCAGTATGACAATAAAATATGGATTAATTATTGGTTATTTTAATCAGCATCAACGCATGTCCTGTTTGCATATATTATCGCAGTCTCAATTGAATAAGAAGTTGGTAATCCATAAATATCCTTCTCTTCTAAATAAATTGATGCAAATATTAATTGAAAGTAATTTATAATGCGGTTTCATACTCATTCGCTTTGACATCCACCTAGATTCCAAGCTTTCTAGGTTTTGAGACCGTCCCTTTCTTGGGAGATTTTCATTTCGCCGTATTTACTATAAAACTGGTTTATCGTTTGAGCTAATGACAAAAATTCACTCATTTCTAAGTCTAAAACGATTGAATAAATTCAGCAAGAGAGGAGTTAATGTATGGTAGAATGTGTATGTTACGAACTCGCAAGCTTATGCCTATAATTTCTCTCTTCAATCAGTATTGCGATGATCAAGTTAATAAAGAGACTACAGTATTTTATGTTAACGTTGATCACGCACTTCACGTGTATTTGTGAAGTCTTCCAAAGTGTGAAAAACCTTTTATCTAAGTTAAAGAAAATTCAGAAAATTTAATGTCAAATTGGCGGGGTAAAATCATAAGGGTTTGCAACTTTCACATCATCGTATTAAATTCACTTTTCTTTTAAACTTAAAATTCATCGGTACGTTTTCAAGACAAACAGACTATAGTTTGAGTGTAATCGAAAGTATTTAACCGATCGTCTGATAGAGACACTGCAGGTGAATATTGATGTGACATTGTTAAACGAGTGTAATACGGGGGCAATCATATCGGGGTTCATATTTATCATACGATGCCCTAGGGCAACATATCACTTTGTCATGGTGACGTGACGTCATAAACAATGCTATGACGTTACGTTTTGTCTATGATGTTGCGTTCTAAATGCGTGACAGACTAATGAAATTGGTTGAAATTGGATTTTAGCGTGTTTCCGTTTATTTTACGACTTCGGTAATAAACAGAATATTATATTCGGGTCTATGCCATACTATGTTTGCGACACTCGTGCCTGAATATCGGTATATCCCTCGCCCTCGCTCGTGAAATACTAATATTCAGGCACTCGTGTCCTAAACATAGTATGACATAGAAACTCATATAATATCCTCTATTTATTGGTCGCCCGTGTAAGATACTGCAGTGTAATATTTATACGGCAATATTAAACTCGTGTAATACCACCGCACATAGTTTACGGTTATGACGTCAGAAAATCTCAATACTGCTGCAGGAGAAGGTTTATTTTGAATGCCATTGATAAGCATATGTTTTGTAGGGAAGTACTCACAATTTCATTCATCAGGATATGATACTTTTATTTTTATGTTCAAACACATGTTGGGTGCTGAAATCGTTATTTGGCATTTAAGTTAAACAAATTTTAATTATGGAAATTATGTTAATCAACGATGTTCTCAACATAATGTACCTCATTGAATATAAGTACATGTTTTTCACACATTTTCAATGCAAGATATAGATTGAAGATACCCACTTTCTTAAACAACTGCGGATGCAATATTACCTTCTTTATCATTTCAGGACTGCGATCTCGACGCACAGGTGCTCCTACATTGTTTTTGGGGATCATTGTTAGTGATATCATCGACCTCTAGATATGTAATACTGTCCATACATGACAAGAATATATTACCCATATGGGAAGACGGACACAGGGTAGTATTTTTTCTGTAAGTCACATGGGAGTTACACCTTTTTCTGGCTTTTGATTGGCTGTTACAGAAAAATAAGAATTTCATTGGTTGCCGTAACTACTTCATTCATCTTTCTTACTTTTCCCGACTAGTAACTTTAGAAACTGTCTTCTGCATTTTAACATGTTTTATATGTTTCCCGCAGTTGAAATTAGCGTTTTCGTACATGTGCCGACGCATCAAATGTCGGAAGAAGCAGTTAAATTGTCCGAAATTTAAAGAAACTAGCGATTACTGCTTGACTGTATAACCACGGAAAGCTTCAAGAGCGACGGCGATCGTTCGAATGTAATGACGTCATAGGCGCGAGCGGTTATGACATCACAGTGTCGATTGTAACGTCACAGGGCTTTTCGGTTTGAGCCTACTTGTTTTTTAGCTTCGCACACCTCTTGATATGGATGTTGCAATAACTTATATGTATAATCATGGATTGATAGTAATTGGCAGGAATAAAAAACTTTCAACTAAAGCCACATCTTTCTTTTATTGTGAAAGACATTTTCGCAGGGGACATTTTAATCGTGCGGAGTAAACAAGGATAGGTACGTAAGAAGTGAATCCACGTCACACGCGTATGGATATGGAGATTCGTCTCCTTCTTGGGTCCCTTTAGAGAAGCTATTGGCTTTTAATATTCGCGTTTTTACTTTAATTTGTCATATGAGTAATATAAACAATAACCAACTCGTGACGGGGAATGGCAGGTAATCTTTCCCTCGTTATATCAATTGTGTGTAATTCTCTCGCCAAGGCTCGAGAATTACTCAAATGATATAACTCGGGAAAGATAATCTGTCATTCCCCGTCACTCGTTAGTTATTGTCTAAATATTCTCCAGTTTAGTTCTGCCTTGAACATATCAACCAAGGTGCCGATACCAACACATCAGGAGTATCAACAAGAAAATTAATCTTTTAGAAGAACTGAAATCTAAAATAATCGGTACTTCAAAAACGAAGGGTGGTCATTGTAAGAGATTATTATTTTATTATGACTGTTATTTATAATTCTTTAAAGAGGTTGCACAATTTCCTTTCTTCATATTTGATGTAATGACAGCAGCTATTGTCTAATATACTAAGAGAGCTGTAACTGCAATGATACAGACAATGCAATCTGTGTCTGAGATATTCCAATCGATCTGTTCAACACGAATGTAGACTTGTTAGGATTAAACATCTCACTCTCCACTGTTGTATGTCGTTATTGTTGGAATTATTCTCGACATTGTTGATGTTAAGCAAATCCTTTCAGATATCCTTCACAATAACCAGGTGTATAACCACGAATCAGAAGTTAACCGTTTCAATCAGACACATATATGGTAGAAAGACTTCCCTTTTTCATTTTCATAGTTTTGTGCCTGTCATTAATACATCTACGTTGGATTGGAGTTATGGATGACAACATAAATATCTCAACATTTATCCCATTTATTTATTTCCTTCACACTTGCAGATCTGCTTAACTGATGAGCTATAGTTTTAGCGTGGCATATGTGTTATTACTCGCTCGAGGAAGATATTGCAATGTAGTATGTACTATAATGTTATTAATTAAGTATTTCTGTATTGGCCCAGTTACAGGTCGGAGGTCCGTTGTATTGGCCTGAGACGAAGTCGAGGACCATTACAACGGACCGAGGACCTGTAACTGGGCCAATACGGAAATACTTAATTAATCACAATTTTATTAATTGACCTCCTTCCATTCTATTTGCACAACACTAAACGTCTCATTGATATTAAAATAATACTTAAAATCAAGATTGTTGAACAGATATCTTGGGTCAAAGTTCTGAAGCGACAGCTTCGGGCTTTCACCAAATGTGCGACTGCGCATGCTCAGACTCATATCGGCCCAGTTTTACCCGTATTGGCCCATTTGTCGAATCATATGGTCTAGGCCGTAAATACCGTATACGTGCTATAACAATGATAGTTAATTAATAAACAGCGATACACAGCTAGTGCAATACTGCTATATACCGCAAGTTGTGACGCAAGTTGTCTAGCCCCAATTCACGAATTTTGGTTTACTAATGTAAGCGGGTTCTAATTGAATACTGAACAACCGTCCATAGTATAGACTTTTTAGTCAACGAGTTAATGAGTTAAATTTGGATTGTTCGCTGGTTTCAAACACAGAAATACCAATGTCATCTCGAGTAATGTCCACGTCTTCATCCTGTCAGGACGACTGCGATCTGGACGTGCATCACCAGGTTATGCCACTCAGTTTATTATTATTATTCAAGATGAAGTCGTTGTTATTATTTGGATTTCAAGTTTGTAAAATTATTAACCACAAGTTGAATACCTCATATTTCCTGAATCGACAACAACCTGACATTTAAGCTTTTACATGCACTTACCAGAACATCATATAAATATAAAAAGAGAGGAGGAAACCGCCAAAACAAATGTAGTTATCCGCAGGGGGAGTAAGGGGGTGAGGAGGGTGTAAATGTTTGCAGGAGGCTGGGAACCTCTGGAGTTATATGTTTCGGGGGTTAGACCCCCTTCATCAGACTGAGGATTCCTGGATTTGACTGGCCTTTTATACCTTGAGATGGTGCATTTGCATTGTGATGTCATAGGGCATTGTGATGTCATAGAAATAACAGGAAGGAGGTTAAGCATGTATTCTGCAGTGAATCACTTGGTGATTAAAAGGTTTTGGGAATTAAAAATAAATGAAGAGTTGCATTTCAAGCAGAATATGGAGGAAATAATTTACAAAATAATTGGGATGTTGAAATATTATTTTAAAAAATAGAAAAAAAAGATATGTCTAATTTTTAAAATTAGATGATATTATACTAATTGGATTGCTTGAATGTAGTGGGTTAAGTGGATTTCCAATACAAATGTCTCTTAGATGAGATCAATTTTGATTGTGTTGTAAGCCAGGCAATATATACGATAATATGTTGCAAGTTTGGGTGATGCTTATCAGTTGACAATTTGGCATCTTATGTGGGAGAGCTGTTTGTTGACTTTGTCTTGTTCCTTTACATTCTGATTGCAGCTTCTTGTTTGTAGCATTGAATGTAATCTTGCAATGTTTGTGTTAATTTCAGGTAAGACCTGAATTAATTTTTTGGCCGTGATGGGGCATGATATCGACTTAGAATTTTAGTTTCAGTCTTACTTTATAGCTGCTAGATCATGGTTTTATCAGTATTATCAATTTATTCTTTTATACAACATTGCATCACCTGATTATGGAACTTATATGTCAGTGTTGCGATACTTCTTTCCTTGTGTATATTTTATGCCTGTTTATTTTCAAGCAAAACTATAATTTTCCCTTTTCCTTGCTCCGGTTGCTCTTTTCCAAGCAAAACCAAGTTCCTATCCCGTTTCTTTATTCCCTGTTTTTTTTCCGCGAACTAAACTGGCCTCTGTGGTTGACAACTCTACTAGTCAATTATTGTCTATATAGAACTTTCAGCGTGCTTAGTGTGGACACTTGACCTGAGACGTCTCACTTATTGCTATGTGTTGTGAAGTTTCAGCTGATAACGTTATAAGCATTCATGTCAAATAAAATCAGAAAATCAGGTATGCACATTGAACACCTTTATCATATTTACCAAATTCATTCATTCTAAATATCTAAAAAAAATCATGTAAAATATGCAAATCTCACAAACCAATAATTGGTAGTTAGAGTGGGATTGAAAGTATTTTATAACTCGTCTGTGGATGGTACTGCAGGTTAATATTTATGCTGCAGTATAAAACTAGTGATTAACTTAAGACAGTATGAAACCATGGTACGAGTTCATATATATATATATATATATATATATATATATATATATATATATATATATATATATATATATATATATATATATGCATACAAAATGTTTCTTGGTGTAAATCCAAGCACACTAATACTATGGTTGATTGAGAATTAATTAATTGCAAGATTTAATTTTGAAATATTCACTCATCATTTCAGGACAACTGCGAACAAGACGTTTAATAATTGAAGAGGATCATATCATTTGGATTTCATAAGATAAAGATGTTTTATACAAGAGTGTGTGGATTATTTTGAGTTCAAGTTTGTAAATGGATATTGAACACAATTTCAATTCCATATAGTTCATATATCGATAACAATTGCAACCAAGTCTATGTAATGACCTGAATGAATCTTACTAGCAATAAAATGTAGTACGAGCGACATACACGTGTATGATACCAATTGAACTGTTTTACACGCATTCAGATGTATTTTGATTAAACATATCACTCTCGAAAGCTGTATGTCATTATTTTTGGAACTCATTTGGAACTTGTCGAATAGAAACAAATTCGTTTACTTTGATTCCAATATGGAGCACGAAACATTCATAACAGTATTCCTCTTTCTATAAATGTTTCATCTCTCAAACCTCGTATCTTCAAAGTATTTCTAAAGTTACAAACTCTTTTGATCATGTTTATGTTTAGTTGCTTTACTTACATACAATGTATATACATATATGTATGATTTTCCAATAGCATTGTTTGACACGAATTAAGATTAACATCTCACTCTCAGATCTCAGCTGTATGTCGTTATTGAAATATGCCAGTTTTGTTGCTAACGCTAATAAGATTTGTACAGAGGCTTGTCGGAATACACATTTAACGCCTTTACTATATTTACCTCAGTCATTCATTTTCCGTAAAACTTGAAAATCTCACAAAACCAATTAGTTTGAGTGTAATCGAAAGTATTTATCCGATCGTCTCGTAAAGACACTGCAGGTTAATATTGATGGGACATTGTTAAACTTGTTTATTGGTCGCCCGTGTAAGATATTGCAGTGTAATATTTATACGGCAATATTAAACTTGTGTAATACCACCGCACATATGACGTCACAATAGTTTACGGTTATGACGTCAGAAAATCTCAGGAGAAGGTTTATTTTGAATGCCATTGATAAGCATAATATGTTTCGTAGGGAAGTACTCACAATTTCATTCATCAGGGTATGATACTTTTATATTTATGTTCAAACACATGTTGGGTGCTGAAATCGTTATTTGGCATTTAAGTTTTAAAAAATTAACTATGGAACGTATGTTAATCAACGATGTTATCAACATAATGTACCTTATTGAATATAAGTACATGTTTTCACATATTTTCAATGCAAGATATAGATTGAAGATACCCACTTTCTAAAACAACTGAGGATGCAATATTGCCTTCTTTATCATTTCAGGACTGCGATCTCGACGCGCAGGTGCTCCTACATTGTATTTGGGGATCATTGTTAGTGATATCATCGACTTCTAGATATATAATACTGTCCATACATGACAAGAATATATTATCCAGTTTAGTTCTGCCTTGAACATATCAACCAAGGTGCCGATACCAACACATCAAGAGCATCAACAAGAAAATCAATCTTTTAGAAGAACTGAAATTTAAAATAATCGCTACTTCAAAAACGAAGGGTGGTCATTGTATGAGATTATTATTTTATAGTGACTTTTATTTCTAATTCTTTATAGAGGTTGCACAATTTCCTTTCTTCGTATTTGATGTAATGACAACAGCTATTAAGTATAATGACATTCAATTTGAGCTGTAAGTGCAATAATACAGACAATGCAATCTTTGTGTTATATATTTATATCGAACTGTTTAACACGCATGTGGATGTATTTGGATTAAACATCTCACTCTCCTCTGCTGTGTTATTATTTTTGGATTGTTTTTCGGCATTGTTGATTTGAAGAAATTCCTTTAGATATCTCTCAAAATAAATGGTAAAGATATATATTCTGATCATGTTCATAGTTTTGTGAGTATCGTTATAAATCTACGTCGGGTTGGAGTATCGGATGACATCATTAATATCTCAACATTTACCCAATTTATTCATTTCCGTCAAACAGATATGTTTAACTAAAAAAAGCGATTTTTAGCGTGATGTATGTGTTATAAATGGCTCGTTGAAGATACTGCAATGTAGTATGTTCATAGCATACCAAGCTAGTCTAATACTGCTGTTTATTATATGATTGCCGGTAAATACCGGGATCTATCAATGAAAATAAACCGTCTTATCAGTCACTAGTGACTGATATAACAATGACCTGACGTCATAAAACAATGCTCCTATGACACATTCATGACGTCACATTGTTGCTTAGGCGACAGGCTCATTCTGGAGCCGACTTAACGTAAATGCAAGTCGATTTCGGTGAATATGCAAGGATTTGGTCATATAATTAATTAAAAAATTGTCTTTCGTGAGATAGAAACGTTATATATTTTCCTATTTCCTATTTTAAAGTTAAATGTAACCTTTCTATCTCACTCGATGAGATAAACATGGTATAAGTCAAGAAAAGCCAAATATCCTCTATATATCGCACGTATTGGGACACTGAAGTGTGAATTTGTGCAGTCACAATGTCAGTACATTATTAACTCTGGTTCGTTATTCGAGGACGACTGCGATCTGGACGCGCAGCACCAGGTTATGACACTCGGTTGGAATTAATCTGGTATTTGCCATTTTCGAAAAATCATTTGATTTCAATTCAACTATGCAGCGGCATCCCTTTGGAACAATCTTCCTCTCCCATTGAAAATGCTTCATCTCGGGAGAACTATCTTATTACAGAATTATACAAGTTATAAACTCTTGTGAACAATAGACACACCTGGGAAAAGGTTTTGCAACACCTTAATTCATAGACCAATATAAGAATAGTTCTTTGCAAAGAGTAAGCTTCCTATAACAAAATGAATCAATCGTTGTATGACTATTTTGTGAGTTAAAATCAATTCTTGAAACAATTTAGTGTTTTTCTATAACATTCTGATGATACTGAATTTCCATAGAAAATAACTATTAATATTGTTGTTAAATTCAAACAACACGATTCAATGTAAGTTTCAGTTCTTGAAATCAACCTTCTTATTATGAAGTTTACATTCATCCATAAAGCATTTTGTAATCATGATAAATAAGGAACTAAGTTCACGTTTTATTTAAACTTTCACAAGTTTTGAGTCTAAAATCGCAAGGATATGATATCGATTTGAATTCTTTTGATTGTAACTTGTTGAAAGACAATTTATTCCAAGTGTACCCTCCTGTGGAGTCAGTTCATACATTCATTCTGACAAGGTTTTATTTACCTCCATATTAAAAAAATAATGTGTCTTTGATCATGAACGTTCATGCTGCTTTAACTATTGACGTCTCACAAAAGTCACCTACTAAAAATGCCATCTATGCGCAAAAAGGGATTAAATGAAAATCATTTTTAGCAAAACATATTGACTTTCGTGTAGCTGCAGAGCCAAACGAGCTAATTAAGGAATTACAAACCTTAAAGGAGTGGAACGTACTTTTAATTTTAGACTCACGTTATAACTGCTAGATCATCGTGTTATCAGTACTATCGACTTACGCTCTTTAATACTTATCATATGTTTATGTATAAACTGGCTTTCTCTCGTTTACTAACACACCATCAACACGTTTAATAGGAATGGTATTGCATGGGACGTTTTTACGTATCCTCTATTTGTCTTACCATTCTGTGAGAAGTTTGTGTCTTGGCATAGTTCTATCATGGTTTCATTCTCAGACTTCGTTTGCCATGCTTCACGTGTCGTGCATTCTATAACATGCATAGATGTTTATCTTATCATATCTGTTTTGTATGATTTTCGCTTATAATATAAAATTTAGATTTAAAAATACCCACTTTTCTTCGGAAATGCCTGAACAATTCTTCAGCTTTCATTTTGAGAGAATCCTCCCGTGTCAAATTGTTGATAATATCGATGGGATGCTGCTGTACGCTCCGTTCTTGTCACTGTGAACCGTCGCACCCAATGTCTTCATGTGTTGTGACATCCTACATTTGGAGATTACTGACACTGTATCTAATAAATGGTTACACTACTTATTTTCAAATTTGACCACTGCCAATTGGGGAGGCCGAACAATACACCAGTTTACTGTTTAGTTTAGCTTCACTGACCTTTTGAATATGACACTTTACCCACTTTTCCAGCTCTCCACATTGTTAGTCCCTACGCAGACATCAGTCGATTTTGGTGACCTTGACCCTCATTTCCGAGTTCATCATGGCTACTCTGGTTAATGGATAATTATCGTATGCCCTTTGGCACCCCAAGTCTCCATCTTTGATTAGTCTATAGATGTTCGGGAACAAAATCACAAATCATGTTCCTTATGCAATATAAAAGAAGATTTTCCCTTGTTTGAAAATGTGGGCTGTCACATACCGAAGTCACTACAATTCTTTTTACTTTTCAAACTATGCAGCAGATGTTTGGATGGAAGAACGGAGTGGAGTAACCTCGGTCGGAGGAGAAATATTCAGATGTTCTAGATACATGTACATTAAACCGCATTAGAAACGTCACCATACAAAATACAACATAATTCTAGCCAGGAGTTATAAACACTACATAAACAGAGATACACCATGTCTTCAGAAGCCAACTAAAGCAGATTTAAAATTACAAATCATTATCTGTTCATATTTCTGTTTTGCTTGTTTTATGACGTTAAAGAGTAAAGACGCGTTAACAAAGTTAAGTCCAAGAAGGTTATTTACGTTGATATAAGCTTTTATTAGTTAAATTTGTATATTTTATGAATTTTTATGTTAAATGCAAAACATTTTGACCAAAAACATTTTTAAAAAGCGATGTCAACACCCAAAGTGAACTTAAACAGACATGAAAGTTTAAGTATTATATATAGAGGATATTTGACATTTCTCGTCGAAAACCATGTATATTTCATCGAGTGAAGAAGAAATGATTATTATCACGAGTGGCGCAGTAGAAATATATTCACGAGATGAAATATATATAAACATGGTACTCGACGAGAAATGTCAAATGTTCTATTTATAAGATTTAATAAATTATGCATAGTTCGTAAATGACGTTCATGTTTCACGTTTATGAATGGAGCACCCATTGTCGCCTTACTTTATAGCGGTCTTCCTATGACGTCATCCTATTATTACGATTACATCATATGATTGAAAGTGTTATTTTACTGAGTAGAATAACATGATATTTCACTCAGTGAAAATACGGATTTTATTTCAACCGATAAATGCCGTTTCATAATTTCACCACTGAAAATATAACAATATGATGTATTAAACTGCTGATACCTCTCTTTAATGTCCCTATCAAAAACATTCACAATCGACTTTTACCGGCAGCAGTATTTTGTTTTTTACACTGTTGAAAAAGTGGTGACGTTTCTTTTGCGGCTGCGGAGTTTGGTTTTGAGGCATAATTTTAGCATTACCGAAAGTACTTTCATTTTCTTTCTTTTCTATTGTCAACTTCTTCATCATTTCAGGACGGCGATCTCGACGCAAAGCTCCAGATACAGCCACCTCAAGGATCATCATTGAAGATGTGGACATTCTGTAGTATTTTCAAAACATAACGGAATTAACTTTTTCAGTCCATAGCACTTTTATTTATATCATAACACACCAACGAACATGGCGACGTTAAAGATTACAAAGAACAATTAGAACTATAGATGAAACGTCGACCAACAGAAACGGTATTTCTAAAACGAAATGCGAATACAGTCAGACCCCGTTTATCCGGACATCATATACCCGGAAACCCGGTCATCCGTCATCTCATCCGTCATCATCAAATATTTTCTTTGAATTACTATGCAAATGGTGATTCAGATAACTGAATGACTTGCTATCCGGTCGGTTTTCAAATATGTTCACGTCCAAAAGAAACGTCCCAAAAACTTTCAAAGAGTATAAAATGAAATATTGATGCCGGAGAAAGTAGATATTCAATGTATTCTATAATACATGTTTTGTTAAAAAGTACTCACAATTTCATACCCCGGAGTATGATACTTTTATGCTAAAACCGCTCTGGTCAAAATGTTTGGGATATTATTAAATAAAATTAAATTAATAGAAATCTTACTAATTGAAGATGTTTTCGACACAATTTACCTTAATGGATTTAACTTTGTTGACGCATCATTATTGTAGGACGTCACAAAGTAAGCTAATACTCGCTTTTTGACGCTTCTATCTGGTCTAGTTAAGGAGCATCCAAAATGACGATTTCTTCAATCGTGTGTTTCTCAGAAATATGAACAGATAATGTTTTGAAAATTCATCTGTAGTTTTGTTGGGTTCTGAAGACAAAATGTAACGCTGTTTCAGTCGTATTTATCACCCGGGATCGAAATATATTGTATTTTGTATTTGGGCGTTTCTTACCAAATCGTGCAGATAAACAGGGTCTCTCTCTATATCACACGAACATTAATTAAATGTTTTCAAATGATGTATTACATTTGAGATGCAGTATGAATATATCATTATACATTATACATTATATAGAGAAGTTGTTTTGCATATGCCAATGCAATGTCTTAAGGAAAATTTCATTACTATAGATATCCTTGTCTTTGAAGGGTATGAAGAAATGGCATACATAGAAACAGGAAGATTTTCTGTTGAAAATTGTGATTTAGTGTTACAATATATTGAATAAGTTGTTATCCAGAAAATCGCCATGTTCTTATAGATAACATGTCATGTAATATTTAAACAAAGGTAGACTATAACCTTTGCTATAACCCCCGAGGATGAGGGTGTTGTCTATTTTATATACCGACGAAAAGCAAAAACAAACAAACTAACGTGAGTGCAGTTGTCTAAATGTTTTACTGCAGGTGGTCCAAGTACATTAAAGCGTACATAAAATATCATGGAAGTTCTCTGACAGCAGAATACTGACCAACAATCAACCCTTCTTGGTCACCAATCCCTCGTGGTCTAGTGGTAGAGCCTTGGGCTACAAAGCGAAGGGTTGCGGGTTCCCATCCCGCATTGTCTGCTATGGAAATTTGGCAATTTTGTGGATTGATTATCTGCTTAGAATGCATTGGGACTTGGAATTTATAGGGTGTAAAGAATTGTACTTGGAGTGCCTTGTACTGGATAATACCCTCTTGGAAGGTTATCATTCTGTTCAAGGCCCTCCCAGCGGGGTATTATCCAGTATAAGGCCTTCTCAATAGGAATTGTAAGGCCCTGGTACCTTTCGTAGGGAAGTTCTCCCGGAAAAACAACTGAATTCGAGGAGTGTTAAATGGGCCTTGAGGTATATAACGTGTGTCAATATTGTTGGATACATTCTAGAAATTCTCGAGTTTAAGCAAATCCGTTTAGAAGATAAACCAGATGTTGTATCAGAAAATCGGAAGTACGAGCTTTTAGATTAGGAACCTGTAAGAAGAGATAATCCCGAAGATGTGATGTTAACTGTATGCAGCTGTTGTCCTGGTGTGTCGGAAAACATAGATGGTACTTGTTTACTTTATCATTCATAAAAGTGTCACGCTTTCTTTACCTCGCCGTGTAATAGTAATCTCAATTAAAAATAAAGTTTATTTACACCCACTTTCGGTGACATTGTCTTTCAATATTCATTACATTTTCCATTTTGAAGAATTAGTAGACATAACGAATAGGGAGTTGTAAGTTTACCATTATGTCATTTCATCAGTCAACAGGAGACTGGTACGGGTTGATACAGATCAGCACTGAAAAGTACAAAGCGATACAGAGATACAGGCGGTCGAGATATAGAGTGGTATAGTAATGCAATCGGTCCAATTACAAATGATACAGTAATACAATTGGTCGGGGTACTGTGTGATGCAGTGATACAATCGGTCTAATTACAAATGATACAGTAATACAATTTGTCGGGGGAATGTGTGATGCAGTGATACAATCGGTCTAATTACAATATCATATAGTGATACGTTTGGTCGGGGGACTGTGTGATGCAGTCATACAATCGGTCTAATTACAAATGATACAGTAATACAATTTGTCGGGGGACTGTGTGATGAAGTGATACAATCGGTCTAATTACAATATCATATAGTGATACGTTTGGTCGGGGGACTGTGTGATGCAGTGATACAATCGGTCTAATTACAATATCATACAGCGATACGATTGGTCGGGGTGCAGGTTGATACAGTGATACAATCGGTCTAATTACAAATGATACAGTAATACAATTTGTCTGGGGACTGTGTGATGCAGTGATACAATCGGTCTAATTACAATATTATACAGCGATACGATTGGTCGGGGTGCAGGTTGATACAGTGATACAATCGGTCCAATTATAAATGATACAGTAATACAATTTGTCGGGGGAATGTGTGATGCAGTGATACAATCGGTCTAATTGCAATATCATATAGTGATACGTTTGGTCGGGGGACTGTGTGATGCAGTGATACAATCGGTCTAATTACAAATGATACAGTAATACAATTTGTCGGCGGACTGTGTGATGCAGTGATACAATCGGTCTAATTACAATATCATACAGCGATACGAATGGACGGGGGACTGTGTGATGCAGTGATACAATCGGTCTAATTACAAATCATACAGCAATACGATTGTTTGGGGGACTGTGTGATGCAGTGATACAATCGGTCTAATTACAAATCATACAGCGATACGATTGGTCGGGGTGCAGGGTGATACAGTGATACAATCGGTCCAATTCATATGATACAGTAATACAATTTGTCGGGGGAATGTGTGATGCAGTGATACAATCGGTCTAATTACAAATGATACAGTAATACAATTTGTCGGGGGACTGTGTGATGCAGTGATACAATCGGTCTAATTACAATATCATACAGCGATACGATTGGTCGGGGTGCAGGTTGATACAGTGATACAATCGGTCCAACTTCAATATGATACAGCGATACGATTGGTCGGGGTACAGGGTGATGCAGTGATACAACCGCTCGATCAGATACCGTCGGAAGGACACTCGTTTCGTATAATTTGTATCTAATGAGACCGAGTGTAGTATTGTCCCTGTGTTGTCTATGACATTCACCTTAATTTTCCTTCAAACGAAGTCCACTTTGGTACGTCCACCGGGCGTTTATGCCGGACTTCAATAACTCTTTGCTATGCTTCGTAGTCTTACTTCGAATTCTAACATCAACTGCATCAACTTCTGTCGCAAACGACACACAGATAGGGGGTTCTTATCTCAGTCTGATTTAAATCGACCTTGTCCCGAGGAATAAAATTTGCAAAATAATGCATCTACCGGGATACGAACGGGTACGGAACCTATGACTGATATGAGTTCGTTTCCCGGTAGATGCACTATTTTGCAATTTTTATTCCACGGAAAACCGTCGATTTTAATCAGACTGGTTCTGTATCTTGGGGTCCAAGTCCTGCCATACTCTGAGCACTGAAAAGCGTCTCGACAGCTTCCTTTTGTTTAAAGTGGAGTGAGTCCACCATGAAGCTACGGAAGGCCTCACCAATAGACATGTCACTCCGAGTCGGAATTCCATAGAAAATAACGTTGTAATCATTGTTGGAGCAAGTAAGAGAGGCTAGCTTTGAGCCACAGGGGCTTGTATTGTCGAAACTAGCGATTACAACGAATATGAAGTCGACGATCCAGACCCATATACTATATAAAAAAAAGTAAAGGGATGTAACGGGGTCAACACCCCATGTCCGTTTGAAATTATATTTCAGAATGTTGTCATCGTATTATCATTCAATGTTATATACCACGGCAAAGTCAATACACGTGTCTTTAAAACAAGCCATCAAACGTAAAAATCGAACGGATAATAACAAGGATATGATTTTTCAAAGCCAAAAATATTAGCACATTGCTCATGTGAGCCATTTGCCTAGCCCACCAAAATGATAAAATATTCTCTTGAAAAAATTATTATAAAATACTTTATAATATCCTGTCAGCTAATAGTGACCCAGTTACAAAGCCCAGTATTTGTTGCATCAGATCGCGCAAGAAGGCCTTGAATATGAATATAAAGGACTGGCATGAATCTTTGACTTCAAGCTCGAAAACGTATTCGTATTCATTATATAAACACGTATTTTCTGCTGAATTATATCTAAGCTGTATAAGTATCAAACGTTTCCGTACTGCTCTTGCTCAGTTTTGTTGCAGCTCACATCAATTAAATATTGAAACGGGTAGATATACCAATACGCCTAGTTCACATTCACATTGACCAGTGCGCAACGCATGGGTTTTCGGTATTGGATGAGAATTCATCAGTTTGATTTAGTGACGGATTCATGTTTAAACAGGTGTACCACGACCAGTATATGGCCTAGCTCCAACTTCCAACAAATACTTCCATTTGGATATATGATGGTCTTGAGGTTCTGTCCATATGATTGTCATCTTAAAGGCACTATAGCATAGCAAATTATTAAATATCACTAATTCAATGATCTTGTCCATTGTTCGTATATGAAATTGATCAGCCCTAATGTATTCTACCATATAGTCAATTTGAAATATGTTTAAGTATTCAGGTTATAACGTTAATTTTAAAAGTTTGCTTGATTTAATGCAACGTTGCATTAAATCGACCGTGGCGCCTTCTGACGGGCAACAGTTTGGTTGAGCGAAACCTAGATAGAGTTAGCTCCCCTTCAAGAGGTCTTCAGAACATGAACAGACAGGGCCCAGTTTCTGTTTACAATGCCGTCGAGGAAGACACACCTTACTTTGGCAAATACCAGACGAATACGTAGACATGCAGTACAACAAGGACGACGGCAATTGATGTTTAAACATCAAGCAACCATTCATCGATTGAAGGATCTTTGAGGCGCGATGACTTGCTCTGTTGCTCTTGCCGTCTTGGTGTGAGGTGTGAGGTGAACAGGTACTGTTGTCTGTACTGAGTGCTGTCGGGTAAAGCTACGCAGCTAAGAATTAAACGAACCATTTATACCAGCAGAATATTTTACATGTGAAAAATCTATCTCGAGATAGTAGTATTTACACTACAGTAATGCATTGACACTGAAAGTAATCAAATGACTAGCCCCCAATTCCCAAGTCAACAAGTGTAGGCTAAAGGTACGCAGTCAGAGTTTGACTAATCCATACATTTCCAATTTTATGATAAATTTAAATGTTAAAAGTATTTGCAGAAGCTGATGGAAGGACTATATACTAGCGAAAGTATGTTGGTTACGATTCCATGTTATTTCAAGGTAACATGGATAATTTTAATCATTTCCAAACATTTTACTGATAATTGACATGGAAACAGCACATCTACCCCGCAACATTACAAGCATTCTGATTGTGGATACAATGGTATTTAATAAAACAGTTACTGTATATTACTGTGCATAAGACTTTTTGACACCAGAAAATAGGGGGTCAAAGAAGGGGGTCGACTTATACAAAGGGACTATGTTCATTACTAAGGTATGTCCATTTTTTCAGCCTTTTAGGCTTATATTATGGTGACAATGGGGAAGTGACGTTACTGTAAAAAAATACCCAGTCAATATTTTGCCGTTTTCCAAAACCATGCTCAAAATTAATGAATTTGATTATAAACCTAATCTCAAGATGTTAGATTGCAATCATGTTGAATTTTATAAGATTTCGTTCACTGTCACGATCATGAAAATTAGTTATGCTACACTGAATTTACATAAGGGACAACGGCGATTCTTGCAACACTTTTGGCACAGTGCTCTATGTCATCCAATTTACCAACATAACATGATAAAGAAATCATCCTGTTTTTCACACCTCTTCGTGGTGAGCAAATAAATAAGCAATGTATGTAATGAACAATGAAATATATAGCCTGAACTAGTATGTATGAAGATGGTCCCTATTATCGCGTGGGTCTTATCATTTTACATGCATATTTCCATGACAATGAGTAGAACAGCTGAACCGTGATCATCTTTCATGTTTTTTCCTAAAATATGTAAAATTCACACAATAATTCAACATGACATATAATATATGACATGAGAGGGAAACTTGTTCTTTATGGAATGTATTTCAACTATTATCGAGGTAGGCCTTTTTGAAAATCATGGATGCAAATAATGTTATGAGTTCATGACCAAACTAAAATCGTCAGAGATAGATTAAAATAATTTGTCATTGACGGACTATAGATCTATATCATTAAAAATAAAATTTGCAAAATTAAAAAGACATTTTATTGCATAAGTGTAATGCCCAAGTCTTACTGGGAAGACATATTTTACAGGTAAGCTTGGAAAACGTATCAGAAAACTACCACTTTTTCACTATTGCAAGTTTTAATACTTTTTTTTTCATTCTGAATTATCTGAATATTGTTTTCAATTAGGCCTATGTTATCAAGGACGTAAAAATGTAAATTAGGCCCTTCACTCCAGGCTTCAAATCACTAAGTATGTTTACAAGAAAATATAACTTTATATTTCATAATGTTATTTTTGTAGATGCTTTTTAGGTATTTTGCAAAAATAAGTATTCTAGATCTGCACAAGGAACACATGGTTGTAACCACAATAATAGGGTTACCTTACTCACCATAGGAATAGGTTTTTTCTCAAAATAACGCATTATTATTGTTAAAAGTATAGACCTACGAATAGCCTACATAATGGATTAATTTTGTCCAATATAAGTATATATTCTTTATAGAAAGTATTTTTTTATTTCACAAGTATAAGATAGGTCTATACATGCCTCCATATTTTCCATCTTGTGACGATAGAATCAAATAGCTGCAGAGGGAAGCAGACAATAGTCAGGCGCAAAACAAGACGCGCAACGTGTAGATGAAACCAGGAAAACAAGCATCACAACAACGCGTGCGACAGATTTCAATGTACGGAGCAATCGTTTACACTCCGTGTACGGAAAATTCACGCGTAATTCACGCGGTCGGCTTCTACGTTTTATTTATTTTAACAAATCAACTGTAAGGAATATTAAGTATTTTCTTGCATCAATAGGAAACTAAAGTGTTTGCGTATGCATCAATATGTCGTAATATAGCTTAATTTAGGTCGAAAAACCGTGCTACAGTGCCTTGAAGTCCAAGTTGACTTCAAAGGACAAATAGACCACATTAATATCCTTTTGAAAATGTGTTCCTTTTTGACAATCACAAACTTACGAGCCGTCCCATTCTTCGTGGAAGCTAATGCTCGACCAGACACAAGGCATACTGTAAAGACTTATCTTCAAGGTGAGGCCGTTAACAGCTGCGTAACATCACAAATATGAAAAGAAAACTGCTGACTAAACACCTGTACTTTTGAGTTTTATTTAAAACTTGAGATTTTTGCAATTAAAATGCATACATATGGTACATCAACTGAGGTGAGTACTTTCTTTTGCCTGGCAGTTTACAAATCAAAAGACTTAGGCCTATTCCTGGCTGATAACGTGTGAGAAGGCGTTCCTCTTTGATCCGGATTTTGCACTGTCAACAACAGCTCATGGACAGTGTATTCTTAAACACGTTACGGCAATGTCCAACGTCATTGATCTTTTGAAAATGCCGCCGTATGTTTAGCTTTAATATTTCCTACATTTTCGTTCATAGAGAGTCCAGGTCGTTGCGTTGTATTCCCTCTGTTCCTGCGGAATGTCCAAATAGCCAACCGTGGAGAGATAGCAGTTGTCCACGGATTTCACCGTCCTATAGTAGTCGAACGAGACACACACAAACTCCCGTGCGTGGATACACAGGGACTTGCATGTGGACACAGTCGCATGGACCGCCAGGTTGTTGTGTCCTTTTATGCCGTATCCCCTTCTCTCCCGGAAGGAGTTGCTGTATGTCTTGCAACCTGAAACACAAGAGTCTGACTTGCGACGTGCATGCTCTCCTTACAGCTGTTACTCCACTCAGCTCTCCCTACAGCTGTTACTCCACTCAGCTCTCCCTACAGCTGTTACTCCACTCAGCTCTCCCTACAGCTGTTACTCCACTCAGCTCTCCCTACAGCTGTTACTCCACTCAGCTCTCCCTACAGCTGTTACTCCACTCAGCTCTCCCTACAGCTGTTACTCCACTCAGTTCTCCCTACAGCTGTTACTCCACTCAGCTCTCCCCACAGCTGTTACTCCACTCGGTTCTTCCACCCTAACCTCTGTTGCACATATGAGTATTTTCCGGCTTTGACTAAAAATATAGAACCCTGATTGGTTGCAACAACAGCTAGTTGTGCAATCGGTGACGGTGTTTCAAACTGATATAATTTAGTTCCATAATTTTCGACATGACTCAAGTCGCTTCATCTGTGGGACAGGCACATATTGTTTACAAGACAGAACTCGGTCGCACCTGTGAAACGATTGACAAAAATAAGGGCGTTGCCAGTGTCGTAAACTTTCACCACCAACGTATTTCGCGAGAATCGTAAAATATCGCTCATATGCAGAAGAGGTGAGCATAGAAGAAATGAGTGGAATACCCTCTGTGGGAAGAAACTGGCAAAGGTTATGAAAATTCTATATAATACGATTTATACGAGTCAACGTTTGCAGTAGCTCCACTAACCGTAACTCTTTAATGTTAGAGTTTGATATAGGTTATGGCAATGTTAGGATTGCATTATGATATATAGGAGTCAAGAGTTTGCAGCTGCTCTCTAACAGCACCCATTTAACTCGTAGAATATCAACGTCGGCATTGCAACCTGAAAGAGCATAAGCTGACAACTGCTTATGGAATGTGATTACAAGAAAATTGGAAGTTAGCCGGGGGTAACATAACTTCAGTTACTTTTGACCCTCATAAATGAAATGTTTTGTGATTATGTTTATGTATAACATTCAGTGTTATTACTTTTGAATGGGATTAGAGCCAATCACGAGAAAAGGCACAATGACATGCAAACCTATACCAAAGCTCACCTTTAAAGATACCATTCCCGCCAAAAATATAAACCAATCCTCTCACTCGCTTCCCTATGCATCATTTGATCACGTGGTGACACTATGAATACACCCATTCCCATGAAATGATGACTTCACTCAACAAAACTAGATTTAAAGAAAAGAGAGCCACCCACGTCGTAGCTAATCAGGTTTTATGTAAGTTAAGGTTAATCACCCTCACAAGGTAGTTATTGAAATCAAGTTTATGCGTTTATTTCAACAACTACCGTAGTGAGGGTGATTAAGTTTATTTCAACAACTACCGTAGTGAGGGTGATTAAGTTTATTTCAACAACTACCGTAGTGAGGGTGATTAAGTTTATTTCAACAACTACCGTAGTGAGGGTGATTAAGTTTATTTCAACAACTACCGTAGTGAGGGTGATTAATGTTATTTCAACAACTACCGTAGTGAGGGTGATTAAGTTTATTTCAACAACTACCGTAGTGAGGGTGATTAAGTTTATTTCAACAACTATCGCAGTGAGGGTGATTAAGTTTATTTCAACAACTACCGTAGTGAGGGTGATAAAGTTTATTTCAACAACTACCGTAGTGAGGGTGATTAAGTTTATTTCAACAACTACCGTAGTTAGGGTGATTAAGTTTATTTCAACAACTACCGCAGTGAGGTCTGATTAAGTTTATTTCAACAACTACCGTAGTTAGGGTGATTAAGTTTTTTTCAACAACTACCGTAGTGAGGGTGATTAAGTTTATTTCAACAACTACCGTAGTGAGGGTGATTAAGTTTATTTCAACAACTACCGTAGTGAGGGTGATTAAGTTTATTTCAACAACTACCGTAGTGAGGGTGATTAAGTTTATTTCAACAACTACCGTAGTGAGGGTGATTAAGTTTATTTCAACAACTATCGCAGTGAGGGTGATTAAGTTTATTTCAACAACTACCGTAGTGAGGGTGATAAAGTTTATTTCAACAACTACCGTAGTGAGGGTGATTAAGTTTATTTCAACAACTACCGTAGTTAGGGTGATTAAGTTTATTTCAACAACTACCGCAGTGAGGTCTGATTAAGTTTATTTCAACAACTACCGTAGTTAGGGTGATTAAGTTTTTTTCAACAACTACCGTAGTGAGGGTGATTAAGTTTATTTTAACAACTACCGTAGTGAGGATGATTAAGTTTATTTCAACAACTACCGTAGTGAGGGTGATTAAGTTTATTTCAACAACTACCGTAGTGAGGGTGGTTAAGTTTATTTCAACAACTACCGTAGTGAGGGTGATTAAGTTTATTTCAACAACTACCGTAGTGAGGGTGATTAAGTTTATTTCAACAACTACCGTAGTGAGGGTGATTAAGTTTATTTCAACAACTACCGTAGTGAGGGTGATTAAGTTTATTTCAACAACTACCCTAGTGAGAGTGATTAAGTTTATTTCAACAACTACCGTAGTGAGGATGATTAAGTTTATTTCAACAACTACCGTAGTTAGGGTGATTAAGTTTATTTCAACAACTACCGTAGTGAGGGTGATTAAGTTTATTTCAACAACTACCGTAGTGAGGGTGATTAAGTTTATTTCAACAACTACCGTAGTGAGGGTGATTAAGTTTATTTCAACAACTACCGCAGTGAGGGTGATTAAGTTTATTTCAACAACTACCGTAGTGAGGGTGATTAAGTTTATTTCAACAACTACCGTAGTGAGGGTGATTAAGTTTATTTCAACAACTACCGCAGTGAGGGTGATTCAGTTTATTTCAACAACTACGGTAGTGAGGGTGATTAAGTTTATTTCAACAACTACCGTAGTGAGGGTGATTAAGTTTATTTCAACAACTACCGTAGTGAGGATGATTAAGTTAATTTTAACAACTACCGTAGTGAGGGTAATTAAGTTTATTTCAACAACTACCGTAGTGAGGGTGATTAAGTTTATTTCAACAACTACCGTAGTGAGGGTGATTAAGTTTATTTTAACAACTACCGTAGTGGGGATGATTAAGTTTATTTTAACAACTACCGTAGTGAGGGTGATTAAGTTTATTTCAACAACTACCGTAGTGAGGGTGATTAAGTTTATTTCAACAACTACCGTAGTGAGGGGGATTAAGTTTATTTCAACAACTACCGTAGTGAGGGTGATTAAGTTTATTTCAACAACTATCGCAGTGAGGGTGATTAAGTTTATTTCAACAACTACCGTAGTGAGGGTGATAAAGTTTATTTCAACAACTACCGTAGTGAGGGTGATTAAGTTTATTTCAACAACTACCGTAGTTAGGGTGATTAAGTTTATTTCAACAACTACCGCAGTGAGGTCTGATTAAGTTTATTTCAACAACTACCGTAGTTAGGGTGATTAAGTTTTTTTCAACAACTACCGTAGTGAGGGTGATTAAGTTTATTTTAACAACTACCGTAGTGAGGATGATTAAGTTTATTTCAACAACTACCGTAGTGAGGGTGATTAAGTTTATTTCAACAACTACCGTAGTGAGGGTGGTTAAGTTTATTTCAACAACTACCGTAGTGAGGGTGATTAAGTTTATTTCAACAACTACCGTAGTGAGGGTGATTAAGTTTATTTCAACAACTACCGTAGTGAGGGTGATTAAGTTTATTTCAACAACTACCGTAGTGAGGGTGATTAAGTTTATTTCAACAACTACCCTAGTGAGAGTGATTAAGTTTATTTCAACAACTACCGTAGTGAGGGTGATTAAGTTTATTTCAACAACTACCCTAGTGAGAGTGATTAAGTTAATTTTAACAACTACCGTAGTGAGGGTAATTAAGTTTATTTCAACAACTACCGCAGTGAGGGTGATTAAGTTTTTTTCAACAACTACCGTAGTGAGGGTGATTAAGTTTATTTCAACAACTACCGCAGTGAGGGTGATTAAGTTTATTTCAACAACTACCGTAGTGAGGGTGATTAAGTTTATTTCAACAACTACCGTAGTGAGGGTGATTAAGTTTATTTCAACAACTACCGCAGTGAGGGTGATTCAGTTTATTTCAACAACTACGGTAGTGAGGGTGATTAAGTTTATTTCAACAACTACCGTAGTGAGGGTGATTAAGTTTATTTCAACAACTACCGTAGTGAGGATGATTAAGTTAATTTTAACAACTACCGTAGTGAGGGTAATTAAGTTTATTTCAACAACTACCGTAGTGAGGGTGATTAAGTTTATTTCAACAACTACCGTAGTGAGGGTGATTAAGTTTATTTTAACAACTACCGTAGTGGGGATGATTAAGTTTATTTTAACAACTACCGTAGTGAGGGTGATTAAGTTTATTTCAACAACTACCGTAGTGAGGGTGATTAAGTTTATTTCAACAACTACCGTAGTGAGGGGGATTAAGTTTATTTCAACAACTATCGCAGTGAGGGTGATTAAGTTTATTTCAACAACTACCGTAGTGAGGGTGATTAAGTTTATTTCAACAACTACCGTAGTGAGGGTGATTAAGTTTATTTCAACAACTACCGTAGTTAGGGTGATTAAGTTTATTTCAACAACTACCGTAGTGAGGGTGATTAAGTTTATTTTAACAACTACCGTAGTGAGGGGGATTAAGTTTATTTCAACAACTATCGCAGTGAGGGTGATTAAGTTTATTTCAACAACTACCGTAGTGAGGGTGATTAAGTTTATTTCAACAACTACCGTAGTGAGGGTGATTAAGTTTATTTCAACAACTACCGTAGTTAGGGTGATTAAGTTTATTTCAACAACTACCGTAGTGAGGGTGATTAAGTTTATTTTAACAACTACCGTAGTGAGGGTGATTAAGTTTATTTCAACAACTACCGTATTGAGGGTGATTAAGTTTATTTCAACAACTACCGTAGTTAGGGTGATTAAGTTTATTTCAACAACTACCGTAGTGAGGGTGATTAAGTTTATTTTAACAACTACCGTAGTGAGGGGGATTAAGTTTATTTCAACAACTATCGCAGTGAGGGTGATTAAGTTTATTTCAACAACTACCGTAGTGAGGGTGATTAAGTTTATTTCAACAACTACCGTAGTGAGGGTGATTAAGTTTATTTCAACAACTACCGTAGTTAGGGTGATTAAGTTTATTTCAACAACTACCGTAGTGAGGGTGATTAAGTTTATTTTAACAACTACCGTAGTGAGGGTGATTAAGTTTATTTCAACAACTACCGTAGTGAGGGTGATTAAGTTTATTTTAACAACTACCGTAGTGAGGATGATTAAGTTTATTTCAACAACTACCGTAGTGAGGGTGATTAAGTTTATTTCGACAACTACCGTAGTGAGGGTGATTAAGTTTATTTCAACAACTACCGCAGTGAGGGTGATTAAGTTTATTTCAACAACTACCGTAGTGAGGGTGATTAAGTTTATTTCAACAACTACCGCAGTGAGGGTGATTAAGTTTATTTCAAAAACTACCGTAGTGAGGGTGATTAAGTTTATTTCAACAACTTCCGTAGTGAGGGTGATTAAGTTTATTTCAACAACTTCCGTAGTGAGGGTGATTAAGTTTATTTCAACAACTACCGTAGTGAGGGTGATTAAGTTTATTTCAACCACTACCGTAGTGAGGGTGATTAAGTTTATTTCAACAACTACCGTAGTGAGGGTGATTAAGTTTATTTCGACAACTACCGTAGTGAGGGTGATTAAGTTTATTTCAACAACTACCGCAGTGAGGGTGATTAAGTTTATTTCAACAACTACCGTAGTGAGGGTGATTAAGTTTATTTCAACAACTACCGCAGTGAGGGTGATTAAGTTTATTTCAAAAACTACCGTAGTGAGGGTGATTAAGTTTATTTCAACAACTTCCGTAGTGAGGGTGATTAAGTTTATTTCAACAACTTCCGTAGTGAGGGTGATTAAGTTTATTTCAACAACTACCGTAGTGAGGGTGATTAAGTTTATTTCAATCACTACCGTAGTGAGGGTGATTAAGTTTATTTCAACAACTACCGTAGTGAGGGTGATTAAGTTTATTTTAACAACTACCGAAGTGAGGGTGATTAAGTTTATTTCAACAACTACCGCAGTGAGGGTGATTAAGTTTATTTCAACAACTACCGTAGTAAGGGTGATTAAGTTTATTTCAACAACTACCGCAGTGAGGGTGATTAAGTTTATTTCAACAACTACGGTAGTGAGGGTGATTAAGTTTATTTCAACAACTACCGCAGTGAGGGTGATTAAGTTTATTTCAACAACTACCGTAGTGAGGGTGATTAAGTTTATTTCAACAACAACCGTAGTGAGGGTGATTAAAGGTACATCCATTGTGTTGTTGGGGCCAACTTGGGGGTCACATATTCCAAATGTTATAACTGGTGTTACTTTATCAAGAAGTACCGACTATTACCGAAAACTACCATTTTGATGATAGTAGACTTAGCATATTGACGATATGAAGGTAAAAGTAGTGATTTCTGATCGAAAACCGGACAATGCATAGCTGGTGGCGCGCGTCAGTGAGTCAAACGTAATTTTGGAATCTTATTTATAACAGACAAAATGCTAACTCTGAGTTAATAAAGTTTAATATAAGGATAACCCATGATACCGAGGATATGGTAAGGTTGTGGACCCTGATGGGAAGGAAAAATCCGAGGATGCGAAGCATCCGAGGGTTTTTCCTGACTATCAGGTTCTACAACCTTACCATATCCGAGGTAGAAATGCTTATCTATACTATCAACCGTTTTTAAGTGTAAAATAGGCTTTTACTTGTTATCGCGTTATATTGAGGATCCCTGGCGTTATATTGAGGATCCCTCGGTGATGTTAGCCTGTCAACAGCCGCGCTATATGAGTTTCTTTTGTACCGTGAAATCTCGTCTGCCCCCTTGGCGCAGTAGTCTATGGCGTTGCCTTAGTAACTACAGGTGATAGTGGATACGGGTTCGAGACGCACTTTCTGCAAAACATTTGCTGTACATATTCTGTCGTAAAGTTATGAAATTTTTCAAAATTCTGTGTAAGACTCACACAGACTTTTCTCAACAACATGAATGTGCATGTTGAGCGTGGCGTGCATGTTCCCCAGACATGAAACCGATCGAACATTTTTTAGACCATCTTGACAGGCAGATTATCAGCTGACCCGTTCCCCCAGCAACCCGACATAAACGTGAACGGTGTGTGATACGTGCATGGAATCACATTACACGTGACGTCATTCACATGTGAAGTTTAGCGCAAATATGTTGACCAGTTTTCCATATGTGCGAACGAAGTGAGTGTGCGAAGTATGGAAAACTGGTCGTTCATCTCTGTTGCGCAACATATTTGCGCTAAACTTCACCTGTGCGTCATTAGACGCATCACGTCATCATCCGCAGACTCATTCTTGCGTGTACGGATACATTTTCAAACCTCAATTATATCAATTATACTTTTTTGGGAACTGACTTTCGAACTTGATCAGGAGTATCAACTGAAAATCAACATCACAAAATTCCATTAACAAAACTTGCCCCCATTGAACTGTCATTCGCACAAAGTTATCTGACAATATTCAGTTGCAGATTAAAGGGTCATAACTTGTTCCAATAAAACACTGTAAAACTAAGTCTAGAAGAAGTAAACATTAAATCCTAGAAAACTGCAAACGGACCACGCATTATGGGAAGAAGATTGGTTAGCAATTGTACATATTTTAATTGACGTACATCTTGCGGTTTTGGCGTTGAGGGGAAAAAAAAGACTTTAAAACTCCGCATGAAACTTGCTCAATTACTAGAAGCTACGTTTGTGAATTCAATTATAATTCGTCTTTTCGTGAGGTAGAATCTCAAGTTTTATCACTCGTTGAAATATATAACATTTACCTCACTCGAAGAATTGAACATGGTATATATCAAGATAGGAAAGATGACCAGGGAAAGAAAATTGTGCATGTTTGTAAACATATGTAGACAATTCGTTATAAATTTTTGAAATACGTAGATGATTCCTAATTTATTTGGCAACTTCCGAAATTCCAACTTTCTTCAATTCATAACATGTCATAACATTTTCACGATTCATCTTCGAAATGTATTGATAATCAAATCGTGTAACGACTTTATAAACAGTTCTTGGACATTAAATTCGTGCTTGATACTGTTGCTGTTCTCACCCCGAATAGAATTACAAACGAGTCATCTACGAATCATCCTCTAATTTTGCAAATTAAGGACGAAACAAGTACGGATTAATCACCGAATGTTCACGAATTAATCGCTATATGGTATCTTAATTATTCTAAGAAATCCGTGATGTATTCGTAACGGTGTCTTATTAAGTTCTTATAATTCGTAGATAAGTCGAAGATAATTCAAACATATTTCGTAGATGTTTTGCCAAATGTTCACGAACATTTACGTATTTTCACAATCTGTTATTCGTGGGCATTCGGGATAATTCGGATCGTAGTGGAATAGGGGCACTAAATTCACACTGTATTTTCAATTGAGGAGTAATAAACATCAAAATGCGTCACCTTTCCGTGTAACACGTTCAGATTTCCAGTGTGGGTTGTGTGCTAAGCAGAGTTGTTCCTGGTACGCATGTAGCCTGCACTCGTCAATGCACGTGTTGTAGCAGACCAGGGTGAGTCTGACACGGGGCAAGTCCAGTCGGTCCCCCAGCATCCCACACCTCTCACAGTACGAGGTCGAAGAACATGCTAGCAGCAGAAGCGTAGGGAGAGAGTACACCGACATCTTCCATCAAGTAACGTGCTGCCACCCTGCAACGAAAAGGAAGGGGAAGTCAAATGCTATCAATGAAAGGTTACATACCGAAGTGCAAAACTACCGTAAAAGCTTGCGACACAATATAACTGGGATAAAGTATTTATATTGCCCCGATTGTCTATCAGCTTTAGAGATAATTTGGGCTGCTGTAATCCTGTAAGGCCTGGGGTATGATTTGAAGACCTAGGGTATGATGTGAAGACCTAGGGTATGATGTGAAGACCTAGGGTATGATGTGTAGATAGATCTAGGGTATGATGTTTAGGCAAGGGGTCTGATGTTTAGGCCTAGGGTATGATGTGAAGGCCTAGGATATGATGTTTAGGCCTACGGTTTGATGTTTAGGCCTAGGGTCTGATGTGAAGGCCTAGGGTATGATGTTTAGGCCGAGGGACTGATGTGTAGACCTAGGGTCTGATGTTTAGACCTAGGGTCTAGTATTTAGACCTAGGGTCTGATGTTTAGACCTAGGGTCTGATGTTTAGGCCTAGGGTATGATGTGCTGGCCTAGGGTATGATGTGAAAACCTAGGGTATGATGTTTAGGCCTAGGGTCTGATGTTTAGGCCTAGGGTATGATGTGAAGGCCTAGGGTATGATGTGAAGACCTATGGTATGATGTGAAGACATATGGTATGATGTGTAGACCTAGGGTATGATGTTTAGGCCTAGGGTATGATGTGAAGGCCTGGGGTATGATGTGAAGACCTAGGGTATGATGTGAAGACATATGGTATGATTTGAAGACCTAGGGTATGATGTGAAGACCTATGGTATGATGTGAAGACCTAGGGTATGATGTGAAGATCTAGGGTATGATGTTTAGGCATAGGGTATGATGTTTAGGCCTAGGGTATGATGTGAAGGCCTAGTATATTATGTTTAGGCCTACGGTTTGATGTTTAGGCCTAGGGTCTGATGTGAAGGCCTAGGGTATGATGTTTAGACCGAGGGACTGATGTGTAGACCTAGGGTCTAGTATTTAGACCTGGGGTCTGATGTTTAGACCTAGGGTCTGATGTTTAGGCCTAGGGTATGATGTGAAGGCCTAGGGTATGATGTGAAAACCTAGGGTATGATGTTTAGGCCTAGGGTATGATGTGAAGGCCTGGGGTATGATGTGAAGACCTATGGTATGATGTGAAGACATGCGGTATGATGTGTAGACCTAGGGTATGAAGTGTAAGCCTAGAGTATGATGTGTAAGCCTAGAGTATGATGTGTAAGCCTATAGAGTATGATGTGTAAGCCTAAGTATGATATATAGACGTAGGGTATGATGTGTAGGCCTAGATTAGATTATTTTTGCCTAGGGTAGGATAGAGGCCAAGAGTAGGATCCAAAGGCCGAAAGTAGGATATCTAAGCCAAATGGTGAATATAAAGGGCAGGGTATCTAGGCCTAGAGTAGGATATAAAATCCTAGGGTAGGATAGATAACCCTAGGATAGGATAAATAGGCCTAGGGTAGGGTATCTATTAGCTTAGATTCAGATATATATGCCCAGGGTAGGACCTTTAGTCCTAGGATAAAGAATAGGGTAGGGTATTTCAAGCTTGTTGCAGCGGTCCGAAACATCTAGACGATACATTTTTAACAATTTTGAGTTTGTGGTTCCACAAGGGGACTTAGGTTCTGCTCTCAATTTCAAGCGTAATGTAACAGAGGGTAAAACCGGAAAACTGTAGGGACTAACCTCTGTGGGAAGAGAATGGGTTCCACCAAGCCGGGTGTACGATCACCCTAAACGACCAAAAAGGGATCACCTTTGTTTGTTTCGGCGAGCACGTTGTGACAGAGCTGAGACTGATGATATCGGTCGCATCAATTGCATTTACTTCTCAACAGGGTCGTACTTTTGAATGACCGAATTGGCGATTTAACATGTGAGTGGCTAGGACCATGCATAGACCGCAACAGCTTTTTGCGATTGACATGCGATCAACTTGCAACACATCTGTGACCTCTGCGGCAGCTTTTGAAATCGAGTTACGACACGTTACGACATTTACGAGTGTTATACGACCATGGTGACGTTTCACACCAGCGCATTAAGACATTTGCAACCTCATCACAACTATGTTTAACGACTGGTCGAACACGACCGGCTGAAATCACGACTACAAGTTCATGAACCTATTGAACCAGCTGATCCTAATTCATAATTAATCAATAATTGACCCTAGCTGCCGTACTTCGTGTTGAGAACATTCTTCAGCTCTAAGAGGAATGTGGCCTTGTAAGAATTAGTTTACAACCACTGTATATAAAGTGGAAGACCTGAGGTAGATCATGTCAATCTAACAGTTCTCGTCCATTCACAGAGCCATCGCGATTGATTACTTATTTGTCGCGTGATTTCTCAAAATTGGTCGCATTAAAACAATGTTAAAACTAAGGGTATGATCTATAGTCCTGGGGTAAGGAAACTAGACCTTGGGTAGGGTATCTCGGCCTAGGGTATGGTACCAGGCCTAGGGTAGGGCATCTCCTGGTCTACCGCTGGCGCATACTCTCAGTCTCACCGAGATCTCCCTCAAGTTTTTGGAAGATCCCTTTAAATCACTCGCCATGGGTCGCATATTGTCACAGAGGGGTTTGTGACTTTGATTGTCAGTTTTTATAAACTTCTGCGATCGATGTAACCGTTGTCTTGATCGCATATTCGAGCATAATGCGTTCATGTCAGTCTCAATGGAATCTTGGTACGGTCGAATGTCAGTCGTTTGAACTCACCATTAGATTGTGCCACCTTGCACTGCATTCGCGCTATTTTGTCATGAGGAATAAGTAACCAATGGCGATGTTTCTGTGTGCGGACAGCGACTGTACCGATAACTCACCATGATTACACCACGACCGACATGAGATCGTAGAAGGCATTCTCTACCACACGTCTTCCACTTGATATACAGTAGTAGTCATATGGTCTTATTCCTGTTTGATAATGAATCTTCTAAAGGCAAAAGCATCATCGGCCAACAAGAAGTAGGTCAGCTTCCTTGGTTCATCAAATGAGTTAGATGAAGGAGAACGAGTTCTATGGATATACAACTTCTTTATTGCTGGAGTCCGACGTTTCGGTGGAGATTCTAACACCGTTGTCAAGCAAATGCTGATCCAGTAAATGCATTTTGAAAGACATTTGAGTTAGAGTCAATAGGTTCTTGATCAGGAGAACACATTAGACACACTTGTGTAGACACACTGGTTGTTGCTAACACTTTTTACAGGTGCATTGTCAAATGTTTCCCATCAAGAGCATGTACACGTAGATATGACATGAGGTACTTGCCATCGTTCTTCAAACTGTTCGGCTATTTGCTTCCACTCTTCTGAAGCAGGTGTATTGAATACCTCGTCTCTGTAGATGTCCACAAAGACCCTCCATCCAAACAGGCTCTGTGGCAACTTCCCAATGCAAGGCATAACTCTTGCCAGTCTCCATTACTGGCTGATTTAAGCCTTGCAGTATTTCCTTAAGAAATCTGTGCTTAGAAATCCAGGCCCACTATGCATTTTTGGTGCAGCGATTCACTATCGAGGCACAACAAAGCGAGGGAAATACCGCAAGGGTTAAATCAGCTAGTAATGCAGACTGGCAAGAGTTATGCCTTGCATTGGGAAGTTGGCTCTGTAGTTGCTGCCTTCAAATATATGGAGTCCTAATCTTTCCAAAATTGCGTTAAACAGCTCGACTTGCATCCTCATGTAGTTTTTTTTAACAAAAGTGGATTTCCATGTATCAACTTCTTGACAAGATGGTAGTACTAGTTGTGTTCTTGTCTCTCCAAAGGTGTGTGCCACTCTCGGTACCACATGCCCTCGACGCCTTCGCCTTCTGTTTTGACAGTGCCTCATCTTATAGCTAAGGTATAGTCGCGTTATAACGATCAGGGCCATTTCATTTTCCATCTTATTTAGATACTCTCTGCATGTATGCTACTCTGACTCAGAATGACATGATTGCAGTCGTTCGCGCTCATTGTTACACCGAACAATCGTACAAAAAGTTGTGATGAGGTCGAATATGTCTCAATGTGGTAGTGTGAAAAAACGCCATGATCGTACTCGAACTGTACAACATGTTGTTACATGGTCGCACTAGATTGCACAAGCCATTGCACAAGCCATTGCACAAGCCGTCGCACTGGTTACAAGTCGATTACATGTCGATTACATGTCGGTCGACATGCAACTGATTCGGATTCTTCGGTCCTGGTCCTAGTACGACGGTGTAGAGAGCGACTTTTAAAATAAGTGACCTATTATATCAGTCTCAACTCTGTCTCTACGTGCTTAGGCCCCCATTCCACCGAACTGCGACCAATATGCGACGGAGCGCGATCGCTGCTATAAGGCCGGTCGCAGCGGACCCAGACATTTCAGCGATCAATTTAAAAACAAAATTGAGTTCGTGGTTCTATCAAGCCGGGTGTACGATGGCACTGCGACCAAAAGGTGACCACCTTTGTCTTTTTTTAGCAAGCACGTTGAGACAGAGTTGAGACTGATATGATAAGTCGGTCTCAACAGGGTCGTACTTTTGTATGACAGAATTGGCGGTTTCACATGCGATTGGCTAGGACCATGCTGAGACCACCGGAACAGTTTCTACGATCGACATGCGATCGACATGCGATCGACATGCGATCGACATGCTACTGATTTGCGACCTGTGTGACAGCTTATGCAATCGAGTGTAACCACAATTCGACAGTTGCGAGTCTTGTACGGTTCCAATATGACCATGGTGACATTTCACATTCGCATTGAGACATATGAGACCTCATCACAACATTTTTGCTCGACCCGTCGGGTCCAAAATAAAAAATGACCGCGATCGGCTGCAATCATGTCATTCTGAGTCTGACTAGCAAACATATAGTACCCACATAAGATGGAAAATGAAATGGCCCTTGTCCAGAACTGCCTACCCTGCTTTCATGTTGTAGTGCAAGTGTAGACATATTGCAAGTTTAGAGTATTGTGTAATGTTAAAGTGTACAAAAATGATGAAGTTAGTATGATACCATTAGTTTTAAAATATCATGCTCTGGTTTGACAACAATAATCTTTCTCTGACTTTTTTTACTGTGGGATACTCTGTAACTTAGTTATAATATAACTCTGGAACAGGTCATTACTCCATAACTCCATTTAGAAATGTATAAACTATATCCCAGGTAACACTACCGCCTTCGAAACCTGTAACTAACAATATTCTACAGTATATTCTATATATGAGTCCTTCTACGTATGTCTCTGTGCGTTGATGGCGGCTCTAACCGCCCTCTTATTTATAAAATGAACCATTCTTATTTTCACAATAGAGGTGTACAATTTGCAACATTAGTATACAATCATGTTTAAAGAAAATGTAACCTCTCTGTTTTATTCGATGTTAATTCGTTTATTCATGAAGACAATACTTTCAAGTAAACAGAACACAAAAGATAATTTTGAAGCGTCACCTACTAAGCAATATATCGCCATTCAAAATGAGCAACATTCGCCTGCAAATTATCTCACTCTTCAAATACTTACTCAGGAGTTGTTTACATTGAAATCCTTAGGTAATTTGTCGATTCTCGTCGATAACTCGTTTAAAACATAATAACAACTTTTGACATTGCAAGTTTCCGATAGAATGGGTATTTGTGCTTCTGTAGGGAGTAATTTCGAAGTTTTTGGAGCAATTTTCGATATCCAATCGCTGATTTTAGATTTGTTCTCTTCTCAATCAAGTTGAGTGTTAGGTTATTTTATAGGCTACAATATGTTTTGAAATGAATAACTGTCAAATAAAAAATAAAAACGATCATACTTTTTTTTTTAGTATAAACATCATTATTGTTTTAATTGTTGTGCTTGAGTTTGTGTTTGAAGTGGCCTATAGTTTGAGGTCTACTGCGTCAATATTTCTTATGGTGACACTTTTTATTGACAATAGAACAATTGCATTATAAATAAGAAAATCATATAATTTTCATCATTGTTACTGGTTTACAGTTTTCAGAAATAATTATTCGGGCTATCGTGTACATTTACAATCACTCAGATTCAGTGTGATACCACTGACGTAAAATATACATTTATATATACAGATACAGCATCGCATGAGCTTTACTGAAATGTCAGGCTTTCTCAGTTTCCTAGCATGATATAAAACCGCATATCTTATTTATAATTTTACATTAGTTGAGGATGTTAGGTTTAGAAAACTGTATTGTGGCATGGGATATTTCAAATATTTACCAAGATTGTACTTAGTCTAGGTAGGCTTTACAGTAAAAGGAGAACATGTATTCATCTTCCATTAGATTAAGATTAGGTAATTTACAAAAAGGAAATTTCCAAAGTGTAGAAAATCCATAGAAGTAAGTAACAGATATGTCCATAATGATTAATGACAACGGATTACCATGGAGTGAGAAAGTAACCTAACACGGTATGTTTGTTTGTATTTCTCTTTCTTAAAATTGTTAAGTTATTTTCATTATGTCCAGTATTTGATGAGAGTTAAACAATTTCCATAGTTATACATCGTAAGTTTCACTTTCTAGAATAAAAATACTTTGAGATAGTATCATATATGTGTTCCATTTCATTTCAAATGTTAAATAAGGGAATAGAAAAACGTGAGACATAGAAACGAGATGTGTTGGTGCAAGGATTTAGATAGAAATGCTATCCTTGGCTGGTGATCGTGCCTTGTCACACTTTACTGAATGTGAAATTTGTTACATTAACATTCTAAATATCTTGTGAATATAAAAATTATTGACATTTTGACCTGTCGAATGAGTATAGTATTTCGGCCACTTCATCTATAAGTGGAAGGTTAGAACTACTTCTAAGTTGTAAAATGGAATTTTATTTCACCGATTGATGAACCATTTCGATCAGTCTGATTAAAAATTGACCTTGTTCCGAAGAATAAACTTTGTAAAATAATGCATCTAGCGGGATACGAACAGGTTTTGTCGCACAAGGTTTTGCAAGGAAACCTCCGAGGATATGAGTTCGTATCCCGGTATATGCTCTATTTTGCAACGGTCGATTTCAATCAGACTAGCTGCCACTGAAACAACCCTTTTCACTTCCCCTGACCACGATATGCTCCTAAATACCGCGTCATGACAGAAATCTTAATGTGCATTGGTAGGAAAGAAATAACACCGAGCAGCGTGTTGTTAATTACAATAAGCAAATCAACAAGGACAGTGATACAATATTTAACTCAACTGTTCACTGACCGTCTATCGCTCAAGGGGTGATTGCTGGTTCCAGCTGTACAGTTTCTTTAAACCTTCCTTACTCACTACCCGTGTAGGACTGAATAAATTGATTCTGTGATAGATGACGACATATCAGGTCTTAGACGGCCACGTCACAGTTACAAGGTTCAAACTATGGAAGGGGATGTGTGCCAGAAATGATGACATGTTGACTTGTAACTTGTAAAGTGTAACATGTCGTTCTCAACCATACAAGTCTCGAAAAGACAAGTCCAACCATGCAAAACTAACATTTTAATCCTGTCAATCGTAACTTTCCATTCTCAACATTACAAAGTTGAAATGTAATTCTAGAAATCGTCAAAGTCGTAAAGCCAACTTGTCATTTTTAATTATTAAATCTAAATAATATACACATTTTATAATGTTACAAGTTACGTTTGACAAATCAAGTATTAGATGTACATTTTCTTGTGACCCTGAAGGGTGTTGACATTTTTTTTTTTTAAATTTTGCATTTTATTGTAAAAGGGTATACAGGATTGCACAGTTTACACTCGGGTATAATGATAGTTATACATGTATAATGAGTTGGCATAATATAAAACTACATGTTTAATACCTTCATAAGTAGGACAGTCTGTATCAATTGGGTATAAAGAAAAAATTGCGTCTTTTTAAAAAAAATGTTTTGAAAAACAGTTGGTCGGGACATTTTTTCACATTCGATTATAGTTAGATAATTTATCGACATTTTGGAAATAAATACATGATGATAAATAGTTTCAAAATAAACCTTACGTAATTTCAAGTGGTTTCGAAACATAAATTACTGTCAGGGTCACGGATTGCTTTGATTTGGGTCCACAAAATTCCTGTCTCAGCTTTTGGACCGTCGTAACACTGGTCACAGTTCGGTATTTATTTTCCCCGTTTCCATGGAAACGCAACTTGGATTCCTTTCTGGTGCAGAACTAATCTACAATGTAGATATCGCTTGTCATATCGCATGATCTCACACAAGCACAATCTACTTAGGGAGCCAGTTTTTGGGTGATAAAAGACGATTGTTCATGAAACTTTCGATTCCCCCAAAATTCATTTACGTGATTACATTTATTAAAACATATTGGAAATTTTCTGGTTCAGATTTACAGAAAGAACAAATATTTGAATGACTTATTTTCATTTTCAGCAGCTCTCTTCTTGTGTAGATTGCTCTATTTATAAATATATACTGAACATCTAAAAATGTCACACTCTTAGTACAGTTTCTGGACTTTTCAAACACACTAATCCTTTAAATATGTGTATAAAGAAGCCCATTCTGCAACTTCGGACCGGATTGTGTTGTGTTTCTCCTTGATAACACATTAATGGAATGAACAATTCTTTTCTTTCAACTTTTAAATTAATAATTTGATATATATTTCTACTACAATGAGTTTGTTACATTAATGACTAACAAACAAAAGTGTTAAATAGACACGGCAATGACGTATGTTTAGGGGAAATATATTGTTGTAAAACATTAATTATCGGAATGTTTATCTAAATAAAAAAAATATCATCGTTTCATGCGAGTTAATAAAACACATATTTAATCTATTGAAAACAATACGCATGTCAATGTATTCATTAATGACAATTTAAGTGAAATTGTACGTATATCCTGTATATGTTACAGTCGATTCAATTTTTAAATTCAACAGTGCAATTATATTTTTGAAATTACCAGTAATACAATTCTATTTTTAGTTTGCATTCTTTATTCATAATTATTTTCATGTTTTTGCATGTAGAAGTTGAATGTTTATTGTTTAAAGTGTGAAACAACTGATCTAGGCTTATGATTTACATTTCATACTTGAATTCAGTAATTAAATTGATTCTTTATATAGAATTTATGGACATTTTAATCATGGACAAATATATTTCTGTCCCACAACAATACACTTTTCACTGCTTCAAATACTAAAAATATAGGTTGCTAGAGAAGTAAATTAAAATAGATAAATTAACGTATTCAAAACCAATAAATAATTTAAACTAGTTGAGAAAAGTTTGTAAAATAATTAAAAGAGATAATTTGAACTCAGCTAAAGAACATTTCCCCTTGATTATATGTCTGTAAGAACAAGAAGTATTGATGCTCAGAACAGTTTTCAGTTATAATTAAAGTGAAATGCATTTTTAATTTCTTTTAAAGAAGTATATGAAGTTCCCTGATTTAGATCATTGCTTTGTGGTACATTTAAGATATTTTAAAATTAATAATAAAGTTGTCAACACTGGCTTATGTATTTCTTTCAAATTCTTCATCACTAAAGTTTATATACTTTCAATATCAAGATTTTCTTTTTCAAAACTTGGATATTCATTTCTGAATGCAAAATAATTTTCTGAATACACGTAAAATTAGAGTATAAAAAAGTGAATGTTGACATGATTCAACTGAGAGAAGATAATGTGTAAATGAACGCACAGAAAGTAATTAATATTTTCGGGTGTAGGATGTCTATATATGGTTTCAAATTGTAAATCTGCAGTTTTATATGTAAGTGTAAGAAGTTTTATAATGACGGATCGGATACATTTATCATAGCATCAATGCCAATCAAGCTATGCGACCCTGTATGTCTGTCAGTGTCATCCCACATTTACATTACTTCCGCATTCGTTTTGCGTTGCAACAAAAATAATTGTTTGTCAAGTGTCCTTAAAATGTATTGAAATAATAATTAGAATACCTTTAATTTTCAATTGGTATTTTCGTTTGGCATGTAATTACTAAGCGACACTATCACACGGAATGTAAGTGACAGTACCGCTCCGTGAACTGACAAGTGACAGCGTGCGTTTGTTTGTAGGACATAACAAGAGTTACGTCCCTTGATTTCAAGGGGCGTGGTCAACTCGTCCAGCGTTGGGCTCAAAATAGACTAAGGGATTCCCAATCTAGGGCAGTGGCAAGGGAGGTCTCGTTTTTTTTGCAAATGCCTCTCGTCCTCGGAAAACATCGGCAATGTTCGGGAAACTTCCAAATATGGTCAATGCGAATTCATGAAGAGATGTAATTTGAAACATTGCATTCGCAACTATAAAAGTCGTGTCAGTCTCGAAATGCAAAAGTCCGTTTTACAAAGCTGACTTTGCAACTCTTCATTTTCCATTTTTCATTTGTCAAACGTAACTTGTGGCATTACAAAATATGTATATTATTTAGATTTAATAATTAAAAATGATAAGTTGACTTTTCGACTTTGACGATTTCTAGAATAACATTTCAACTTTATAATGTTGAGAATGGAAAGTTACGAATGGCAGGATTAAAATGTTAATTTTGCATTGTTGGACCTATTCTTTTCGAGACTTGTATGGTTGAGAACGACATGTTACACTTTACAAGTTACAAGTCAACATGTCTTCATTTCTGGCACAAATCCCCTTCCATATCAAACATTCAACGTATTTGGCGAGACATTTCAAGATTAATTATTCACCGTAAATGATGTTTTTACAGATATCTAGTATCAGATTCATTAGAGTATTTATTTGACGTTTAAAGGATTAAAAAAAAGATCATTATTTTAAATCGGGTGATTTTATGAAATATATGAAATGAAGATATTTTTTAAAATGTTATATTATTACTAAATCTTTAGTTCAAATCATGTGTCAAATCAAATGTGTTTTATTATTGTATTAAACAACATCATATACGTAGTGTTGGCGTCCACAGGACATGAATAATCAATTCTTTTCAACTAACATATTCTACGGATGGTAACACATATCTCCTATCCTATGCAGTGTTGCAATATTGAAAATATTGAAAACGTAACAGCTCTTTATGTCGAAACAAAATTTTAGGGGACATTTATGTTTATACATACATAAGTAGTTGTGATACAACCGAGTTGAAACATTATTCAGCGTTATATTTGAGTAAATTCTGTTGACCAAAAATAGTGCAGATTCATTAAAAACTAAAAACAGCATTTATGTTATACATGTTTACAGAATAAAAGTTCATTCAATCATAAGAAAGACATGGTGGATATATTTACCTTGGTGTCATACTTAATATCGTAACCCTATACCTGACCAACATTAGTGAAGAGAATGGTGTTACAATGTTAACCAATCGACCCTAAATGGTCCGAAAAACGAAATTGAAGAAGTCAAGACATTGGTGTACTTTTCAAGACAACACGACATAATATACCACTACGGATAATTGGTGTGTGTAAATTTAGTGGTAATAACGATGTTGCGTATAAAGCAAAATTTGCATGGCGGCCATTTTATTGTGAACACATTTTATTATTTCGAATTACAAAACGATTCCCATGGCTTTACCGAACCATGTGCGCTCATTTTTAATTTGATTTTCCCAGGGACATTATATACATATAGAGAAGAGTGTTTTACTATTGGTGACATTATTTTTCAAATACATTTCGACCTTTTTAAGCGGAAAAAACGTGCTGCTGCCCCTTACTTACATACGATCGGCTCTTCATCTCTTGACAGTAGTCTGATGAAATGTATCAACACAAAATTCACTAAAGATTAATATATCGTTTGGTACCGATGATGGTGGTATTTAAAAACACTGGCTTAACGTCAGTTTCATCTTCACAACGTCACAGGCGTAACGCAAAGATTTTTATATCTGTATGTTAGCAGATGGTAAGGGCCGCAACTCGTGATCACAATAGGTTTCGCTGATTCGTTTCACCACTTCTGGCTAGGTTGAAGGCAAGGTAAAAAATGGAGAGATCTCGATACATTTTCACCTTGCCGTGGGTAGATGCGTCAGTTTGGACTCTCACTGACGGTTTGATACCGTGTTCGCCAATTAAGGATTGTTTTACATGTTTTGTGCCTCTATCGAAGTATAACAGCAACAAATTGTATAACATCGCGTAGCGTAGCGGAGCGATGTTATACAAAATGTGTTGCTGTTATACTTCGATAGAGGCACAAAACATGTAAAACAATCCTTATAATTACAAAATCAACAGGTTTTTCTTTAAATATTTACACAAATCTAATATATTTGTAATTTATCACTAGAAACAACGGCTTGTTACAAGCAATGATACATGGCTGAATCAAAATTGAGGAATCCTTCATCTAAAACGGCAGAAGATTTAATTTCGTTTTCCCCAACATTCACATGCATACAATCAGAGTTCGTTTACTCTACATTCCGGATTTTTAGATTAACCCTCATTAGCATATCACGCGACGTTCAAACATGGCTGCTGTTAGTGAAGCGCTGTGAGTGAATAAGCTCGGGGACTTGTATCTATCAAAATTAAGTGTTCCCGGTGAAGTTAATTGTCTCATTCGGAAAAGAAATGTATTTTCCAGTTATAGGTGTAGGTGTGAAGACGAAATTACATATGTATTTCATATTTTGCATCAAAACGTTACGCTCAGTTGTAAGAACCGGCAGACCCGACCGTTTGTTCGAATGGATTGTGACGTCACAAGGTACGAATGCACGAGGAATGGTAGCACATTTTATCTGCATTCATCGAGAAATGGCAGCAGGTTTTTGAGAGCTTTCGTCCAATCAGAAACGCAGAAATTAGTGTAACAAAACCATTTTGTAATTATTGCTTGTTGGTATCATTTTGGTACAATTCCATTATAGCTTGCATCCCATAAAGGGTACTAGAAAAACTATTAAATTATACTAGGTTTTGTCAACGAATAAACGATTTGATATTAAACAAGCGAGTTTGATACAAAATCATTCACCAGTTTGATAAAAATGGTATATTTTGAAGAAGTTTAGTATTCCGTTTGTTACTTGCTCATGTGAAATTGCCGACAAGATTTTCGCGAGTAATGTACCATTGTGTACACTATTATGACGTCATATATGTCAGCGATATTACACTAATTTAATATCTTCGTTTAAATATTTCACTGCGTCATCTTACACGGGCGAGTAATACAAGTACATATTTACATTTGCATTCCGTATCATAAATAAGATTCCCGTTTCAATACGCATGCGCAGCCCTTATGATTGCTCTCTTCCTTCAGTAACGGTAACATTAAAAAGTTTTGAACTACAACAAACCAACTCGCGCCTACAGCTTACTGAATCACAAAGTCATATCAGATTGTCCTCCTTCCCACTCTGAAATGTTAATAAGTTTTCTCGTAAAGATACAAAGTAATTACATTGTCTAGCCAAGTCAATGGGTCATAGCGCCATAAACTGTTTCAACTAATTGTTCAATTATTGTCATTATTTAAAATTTAGTAACCTAGTACGATTAAAAGACACTGTAAATTGGACAAATTAATGTCAAACTTCATCAGCACGTTGTTGGTCAGATGGTCAGTAAAGGAATGTTGCATTGCTTAAAGGGGTGTAACTAATTTGGAAAAAATAAAAATGATGTAGGTCACATTGCCATTTTCAGGATTACTGTATTGTTTTGTAGGGCGGTAGGAATGCTGTAATGCTTTATAGGGATATATAAGATACCCAAGGCAATAAATCACAGACGGTCAATGGGACCGACAGAGTGCTTTATGAGACAATAAAACATGCACGTGCAGATGCAGGTCGTCAGTTAGAGCGTCGCTTAGCAAATGACTCAAATGACTCAAAGTTTGTATGTATATGAGCGAATATTATATAAGAAATAGAAGACTCGTCGTTGGTCTTTATCGTGGATAACACATTTTATGCTCCCTGCTATGTTTTATTCAACAATGAAGCACGCCAACTCGGCTTCCATTTCTTAAGTGGAATAGTTGGTCACTATAGGAATGCTGTAGTGCTTTAAGGGGATGTAGTGCTGTTTTGCTTTGTGGGGATGTAGATAATTTGGTCACTTTAGGAATGCCGTATTGCTTCGTGGCGTTGTTGTAATGTTGTATTGTTTTGTGGGAAAATAGCAATGCTGTTTTGATTTACGGAAATGATTTTTGTCAATGATGTATTACCTTATTTGGATATAGAAATGCTATATTGTTTTATTTGGATGTAAAAATGCTATATTGCTTTGTGGGGATGTAGAAATGCTATATAGCTTTATGAGGATGTAGAAATGCTATATTGCTTTATGGAGGTGTAGAAAAACTATATAGCTTTAAGGGGATGTAGAAAAGCTATATAGCTTCATGAGGATGTAGAACTGCTATATATCTTTATGAGGATGTAGAAATGCTATATAGCTTTATGGGATGTAGAAATGCTATATTGCTTCATGGCGATGTAGAAAAGCTATAAAGCTTCATGGGGATGTAGAAATGCTATATAGCTTCGATTCATGAGGATGAAGAAATGCTATATTGCTTGATGGAGATGTAGAAATGCTAAATAGCTTGATGGAGATGTAGAAATGCTATATAGCGTTATGAGGATGTAGAAATGCTATATTGCTTTATGGAGATGTAGAAAAGCAATATAGCTTGAAGGGGATGTAGAAATGCTATATAGCTTTAAGGGGATGTAGAAATGCTATATAGCTTTATGGGGATGTAGAAATGCTATATAGCTTCATGAGGATTTAGAAATGCTATATTGCTTTAAGGGGATGTAGAAATGCTATATAGCTTTATGGGGATGTAGAACTGCTATATAGCTTTATGGGAATATAGAACTGCTATATAGCTTTATGAGGATGTAGAAATGCTATATAGCTTTAAGGGGATATAGAACTGCTATATAGCTTTAAGGGGATATAGAACTGCTATATAGCTTTATGAGGATGTAGAAATGCTATATTGCTTTATGGAGATGTAGAAAAGCTATATAGCTTTAAGGGGATGTAGAAATGCTATATAGCTTGATGAGGATGTAGAAATGCTAAATTGCTTTATGGAGATGTAGAAAAGCTATATAGCTTGAAGGGGATGTAGAAATGCTATATAGCTTCATGAGGATGTAGAAATGCTATGTAGCTTCATGGGGATGTAGAAAAGCTATATAGCTTTAAGGGGATGTTGAAATACTATATAGCTTTATGAGGATGTAGAACTCCTATATAGCTTTATGGGGTGGTAGAAAAGCTATATAGCTTTAAGGGGATGTAGAAATGCTATAAAGCTTCATGAGGATGTAGAAATGCTATATTGCTTTATGGAGGTGTAGAAAAGCTATATAGCTTGAAGGGGATGTAGAAAAGCTATATAGCTTTAAGGGGATGTCGAAATGCTATATAGCTTTCTTGGGATGTAGAAATGCTAAATAGCTTAATGAGGATGTAGAAATATTATATAGCTTCATGAGGATTTAGAAATGCTATATTGCTTTAAGGGGATGTAGAAATGCTATATTGCTTTAAGGGGATGTAGAAATGCTATATAGGTTTATGAGGATGTAGAAATGATATTTAGCTTTATGAGGATGTAGAACTGCTATATAGCTTTATGGGGATGTAGAAAAGCTATATAGCTTTATTTGGATGTAGAAATGCTATATAGCTTATGGGGATGTAGAAATGCTATATAGCTTCATGAGGATGTAGAAATGCTATATTGCTTTATGGCGATGTAGAAAAGCTATATAGCTTTGATTCATGAGGATGAAGAAATGCTATATTGCTTGATGGAGATGTAGAAAAGCTATATAGCTTTATGAGGATGTAGAAATGCTAAATAGCTTGATGGAGATGTAGAAATGTTATATAGCGTTATGAGGATGTAGAAATGCTATATTGCTTTATGGAGATGTAGAAAAGCTATATAGCTTAAAGGGGATGTAGAAATGCTATATAGCTTTAAGGGGATGTAGAAATGCTATATAGCTTAATGGGGATGAAGAAATGCTATATAGCTTTATGAGGATGTAGAAATGCTATATAGCTTCATGAGGATTTAGAACTGCTATATTGCTTTAAGGGGATGTAGAAATGCTATATAGCTTTAAGGGGATGTAGAAATGCTATAGAGCTTTATGAGGATGTAGAAATGATATATAGCTTTATGGGGATGTAGAACTGCTATATAGCTTTATGGGGATGTAGAAAAGCTATATAGCTTTAATTGGATGTAGAAATGCTATATAGCTTTATGGGGATGTAGAAATGCTATATAGCTTCATGAGGATGTAGAAATGCTATATTGCTTCATGGCGATGTAGAAAAGCTATATAGCTTCATGATGATGAAGAAAAGCTATATAGCTTCATGAGGATGAAGAAATGCTATATAGCTTTAAGGGGATGTAGAAATGCTATATAGCTTTATGAGGATGTAGAAATGCTAAATAGCTTGATGGAGATGTAGAAAAGATATATAGCTTTAAGGGGATGTAGAAATGCTATATAGCTTCATGAGGATGTAGAAATGCTATATAGCTTTATGGGAATATAGAACTGCTATATAGCTTAATGGGGATGTAGAAAAGTTATATAGCTTTAAGGGAATGTAGAAATGCTATATAGCTTCATGGCGATGTAGAAATGCTATATAGCTTCATGGGGATGTAGAACTGCTATATAGCTTTATGGGGATGTAGAAAAGCTATATAGCTTTATGGAGATGTAGAAATGCTAATATAGCTTAATGTGGATGTGGAATTGGTCACTATAGGATGCAGTTTGTATTGTTTTTTTTTGAGATGTAGAACAATTGGTCACTATAGGATTATTGTATTCTTTTGTTGGGATGTAGCAATGAAGGAATGTTTGTTAGGGGTGGGGAATGCTGCATTGCTGTGAGGAGATGTGAGAATTTCGTATTGCTCTGTTGGTATGTAGGAATGTTGTGCTTGGTGGGGTTGTAGGAATGCTGTATTGCTTTATGGGAATGTATCTCAGTTGGAAATATTCAAAATTTAAGATGATTTATTGCCCAAACACAACTGCACATATGCTTGCATATGTTAACATTTATATGGTTTGTGTTTGACCTTTAGCAATTTAACTGCATCTCACGACGTGGATGTTTGTTAAGCGAAGCAAGACTCATATGAAGGAAGTGATAATAAGGGTAATATTGAAATATTGCCTATCTTTGTTCGGGAGGCCGGCTTACCAGCATACCAAGTAAATCTCTACTAACAGTTACAGCTGATGCTAAACAACAACTACGTTGATTATTGTCTAATTGGTTTAATAATAATGGGTCAACCTGACACGTCCAAAGTGTTCTTCAAGGATTGGTATTTGTAATCGCACGACAGATACCATACATTCCTCTACCATTTAACGCCGTTGACACGAGAGTAACGTTCGAACCTCAGTATATATCATTTTAGGTACAGATACGCTAATGATTTTATTGGATATGAATCGCATATGTTGATTACTATCAACAACGTGTCTTTCATGGTGTTACCATCTGCCCACTGTATCGTCAGTTGGAAACCTGCAGGTCAGCCTCTGTACCAGTTGTTTGAGTTCTCTGCGGAAGCGCCCATTACACAGGCTGTATATGATGGGGTTAGAGGCACTGTTGAAGAAGTACGATCTCAAGAACAAGTTATAAGCAGCAAGTTTTCCTCCATGCAGATTTTCAAATACCGTCTTGTGGACTGCTCTGGCCGCCATAAGACCCAGATGGGGCAGATAACTCAGCGCGAAGACCAGCGTGATCAGGAACAACATGAAGGTCGTTTTACGCACTCCTCTGTCACTTCGGGATCTTTTAGATTCGAGTTTAACTTTCTTATTACTGTCTTTGTCTTTCTGCTTGACTGTTTTGACAGTTGGAGTTACATCGGTACTGCCTGTTGAAGTACTTTGATTATTAGTGAAACCATCGATAAACTCTGTTGATGAACCATCTCGCGGGGGAGGAAAGTTTTCTGAAGTTAACCTACTTTTTGCTTCACGAACACTAAAACTTGCCCTAAACGCTTGTTGGTGCCGAACCTGTTTCCATATGAGTGAATACAGGACTACCATGCTCACAGTCCCGGACATAAATATGAGAAACTGGGCACCGTTATGGAGGAGAGGATAGAGTGTACCTTCCATCTCGTCAGCTGTGGAGCAGTCGGAACCGTTGATGTTGATGTCATCAGTTGTAACCGTCTTTCCGCCGTAAATCGCAGCAGCTGGAAGTGACGTAATGAATGCCACCACGGAGCACACGACAATCGCAAATTTTGCCATCTTCACTGTCGTCTGCGGTTGAAACGTTTGGCATATTTGCTTATATCGGTCCGCAGCGACGGCCACTAAAATTAAACCAGAGCCCACGGATGTGAACACCACAAACATTCTGGAGAATCCACATACAGCATAAAATCCATAGGTGAAGTTGTGCCTCATGTCTATGATTTCGACGGGAATTCCGATAAAACAGTTGATGAGATCAAAGACAGCTAAAGCAACGACGAAACAGTGAGTGGTGGTTTTCTTGAACCTGCAGATATAGATGTAGCACACGAGAGAGTTGCCGACCACTCCCAGCACGATGAGCAGACAGAGAACCAAGATGGCAGGCAGGACCTGGAGAGCGAAACGGTTGTCGAACTCGTGAAGATAAGTGTCAATATTGTCAACACCAGGTGAAGAACGGTTAGGAACTGTCATCTTGTGAATGTGTTGTCTCCTATCTTCTGCTATTCGGTCTTCAACCTAAAGACAAAATCGTGGGTAATTATATCAACAACATTTGCAAAAATATGTGGTTATTTTAAAGCCATTGACTCTGTAGCTCATAAGGATTTGCATGATTTATTATCTAAGATGGAAAATCTAAAACATGTATGTCTCAAGTCAAACGTTTTAAAAACGTTTGTCTAAATACCTTAAATGTGCTGTAGCACGTTTTTTGCATATTCTTTGGATTTTTTTTTAAAAAGAGTAAAGTATCAAAGTAACTCTTCCACCAAAGTCAAAGATTCAATGATTCCAAATTGTAATAAGATCATGCTTCAAAAACAATCTCAACACATAGTATTCATTATATGTGGACTTCATCATTCTCTTCCCACAGAGGTTACTCTCTTCAGATTCCCGATCCTAGTCTCTGTTCTACATCACTTGATATTGAGGGCAACAAGAGGGTGGCCTGATTGGTTGCAATTGAATCTAGTTGTGCAATCAGCGACGCCGTTGTAAAAGTGCCATTTGCCAATGACACGTCATAATGATAAAGTAAACGTTAGACAAACGTTTTCTCGTTTCTCGTCGAAATATGCTATTTAATTTTGTGAAAACCATTGATCATAAGCAGTCTTATAAATAAAGAAGACCAAATCAGAGACAAATACCAAAAATAGTTCATTTGTGTTATTTACATCAGACATATTCGAAGGACACTTATACTAAAAGGTTCCTATACAGTATGTGTGTACCGTATCCCAAGACACGTGATCTGGCCACATTCAGATTGATTGGCGAATGAAACCAGGAAGTAGTGGTAAGGACATGATGTCCCCTGTGTACTCATATTATCTAATAATATCCATGCGGGGTTTCCAAGTCTTTCTTTAGAGTTTGGCTACTGGTGTGTCTTCGTGCTACCAGTTAGCATGACGAATGTAACACCATTGATAGATTTGTTTCACCACTGAAAAATCGTCTCTTAGAGCATATATTAAAAGATGAAATGATTTAAATTACATTCATAAAGACTAGTTACAATATACAAATGTTTATTACAATGTTTTGTTGAAGAAAAACACAATGAAAATAATGTTTATATATTTGGTATGCTGTTAGTGGTGTAACAAAACATGTCATTGGTGTAACATTGTTACTAGAATTTGGTCATTTTATTGATGTTGTTATTATTTTTTGTGTAAACATTTAAACAATTGGTGTTCAGAATTTCCTTATGAGTCTCTCTCATGTGTCAATTAAGAGCTGATGGGATCTAATTTGTATTTATCTCTATTAGGGTTAAGGAAATCATTGGTGTAACAAAACATGTCACTGGTGTAACATAATTCTTTGAATTTGTACACAATTATAAATAATATCGACTTGAATATGTTTATTGTGTAAACTTGTAAAATCTGAATGTCTATAATTTCCGTCGAACCATTCAAAACAGTTAATCAGCAATCATTTTCCACACGCATAGGGCGAGATATGCAAATTCATATATCCTTGTAAATGCATATATCGCCCGATGCGTGCGGAATGCGATAAGCAATGAAAGGAAATTAACTTAGATTCATTTAAAGTAAGATCAAGGAAAGTCAGTGGTGTAACAAAACATGTCATTGGTGTAACAACTGATCTACGCATGTTCATTTTATTTATTTTAATATTTTCATGAACATTTTTAAATTCTTAGTTTTCAAAATTTAGTAATTAGTAATTACATGTAGTAAATTTGGCCTGATTTATCTTTGGAGTTAGGCCAAGAAAAGCTAGTGGTGTAAAAAAATATATCATTAGTGTTTCAATATTCTTTGAATTTATACATTTTATAGTTTCATTTTGATATTATTTAATTTTCAATGACCAATATTTGAAAATCTTTCGTAGTTATGAAGTTATTCATATCACATTATGAATGTTCACTCAGTGGTATAACAACAATATCAGTGGTGTAACATGTGTGTTTGCTAAGATTAAAGTATTTCTAATAACAATATTTACGATAAGACTGTCATAAATTATGCTAAATGATAGTAGCTTTCATATAAATGTAAAACACATGTACAGTCTTAACCCATACAAATTAAATGTGAATATTTCATTCTTCTCACTTCTCAAGATGTTTTTGCCAAATTAAAATAAAAGTTGTAAAAGTAATGAAACAGATTAACTTAAGTTTGAAAATAGAAATGATTTGTTTATAAAGAGAAAAAAATAAAATTCAATATCTCAACAATAAAGTGTGAAAATATTTACTTTTATGCTTGTTTCACCACTGACATTGTTTTTCAGTTAATACATTAAGAACTTTTATTTAACAAATATTTTATAACTTTCATGTTCATCGTGATCGAATTGTTTTTTAACGTCTTGATAATAGAAAATATGTAGAACATCGTCACACTTTGAATTTCTGTATTTGTCATGATGTGAATATGGCCATTTTTTTAGTATGACAATATGGCATTGTCAAACACCAAAAATATGCACTGGTATAATAATTTGCTAAACTATAGTAATATTCTGTTTCTGTTCTTCTGATATATTTACTAAAGAACGCATTTCCACTGATTGTAAATATTTTCACAACAAATGATTATTGCAAATATAATTAGTTTCAGTGTTCAATCCTTGTGTCCTACCAGAAGAGTGGATGCTTGGTTTGTGTACTTGTGATAGGAACACATTACTGTCTAGCAATTCAAGTTGAATAAATTTTTTCCGCAAGGCAAAACTAGTAAAAAGCACACGTAGAAAGTGATTGAAAGTGAAAAAAAGACTGCCCTGTTACTGGCTGTTAGTAGAAAGGATTTTTTTAAAATAGAGCCATGGGCTCTGTAGCTCATCAGGGATTATATTGTTTGATGATGAAGACAGAAATATATTGTCTCAATATAATGCACAATCCCTAGCCCTGACAAATCTTAGTCTTGAAAGTGAGAGAGAGCACTCAGCAAGGTCAACACACAGGAGATTATGCAATATGTTGACCCATTGGCTCTGGTTACAAGCCAGCTGTGCTTTTACAGCCAAATTATGTAATAGCCTCCGCCTTGCACAAAACACTGGCATCACTGATCTAACTGTATAAGGCTTAGAGAGAACAGGCAGTGTGATGAATCTCATAGTTAGTTCTGGAGAATGAAGATGAAAATAGATTTTTATGTTTTGACCTGTGAGGGCGTTTTTTTTTTATAATATCCACAATATTCAGTTCATTTCACATCGATTACATCAATTTGACAAACATGTCCATAATGCATGGAGACTTGATCTTCAACATATATTTCACCTTCCTACTGAATAAGATTAACTGCAAAGTTTTTTTTTTTCTTAATTTCTGCATTTCTCAAACCCAAGTTAGGACTCACATATCTAAAAGATGAGATGACTCTCCCTCAGGTATTTTATTAGGGAAAAATTGATTGAAGTGCCATAAAATATCAGTTCAAAATTCAATTTCAAAGTTTTTTTTAGGCTGTGGCCCATATTTGGGGTCACAGGATCACCAAATTTACAAGTTAGAATCCCCATTGGCTAAAGAGTTTGCACACAATATTACAGCCTGCTAGGTCTTTTTGTTTCAGAGAAACAGATGAAAACAGGATTTTAGGTAATGGCCTGTGAGGCCCTTATTTGGGGCCACAGGGTCACCAAATCTACAATTTAGAATCTCCATTGATTAAAGACTATTTACACGACATGACAGCCTCCTAGGTCTTTTCGTTCTGGAGAAGAAGATGAAAATAGAATTTTAGGTCATGGCCTGTGAGGCCCTTATTTGGGGCCACAGGGTCACCAAATCTACAATTTAGAATCTTCATTGGCTAAAGAGTCTGTACACAACATTTCAGTCTTCTAGGTCTTTTTCGTTCTGGAGAAGAAGATGAAAATAGGTTTTTAGGTTATGGCCTGTGAGGCCCTTATTTGGGGTCACTGGATCACTAAATCTACAATTTAGAATCCCCATTGCCCAAGGAGTCTGTATACAAAATTTCAGCTAGACCCAGTGGTTCTGGAGAAGAAGTTGAAAAAGCGAAAAGTTTACGGACGGACGGACGGACGCAATCCCATGCCATAAGCCCATCGGGCCTTTCAGGCCTGATGAGCTAAAAAGGACAAAAGTTTATGGTTACTGAACACATATATACTTTTATGTTTGTACACACACACGCCCAAAAGCTGCAAGCAGTTGTCTCTAAAATTATTCATTCTGGTAAGGTTACAATCGGTTAATGATTGTATCTATCTGTAAATGGTTGATAAATCTAAACAGGTAACACTACGTTATTACAGGCTTCTAATATCACGAGTTCCCTATTATCGTGTTAGTCCGGTTTTCGTGACTGCCAAATTTCTCACTTAGCTATATGTAGATCTTACTCTTTTTTATTAGGATTAAACATTGGTTTGGACATTAAATCTTAATAATAATAATATTTAGTATCAATACATTTTTATAGCAAACATGATTTGAATAACGAGAATCAAGATCGTACATTTTGTCCTGTGTAACTGGTTACTTCAGCGGTAATATACGAATAAAGGAAGTGTACTTTGTAATAACGGATTTTAATAAACTATCATCATATAAGTTGTTGACACGCATGTTATCTACGTGTAGACAATAACTAGTTAATGTACGGCATAATCCACTACTAATTGTGAAATTGTAATGTTACAGTTTGCCAGTCCCTACGTAGGAATCTGTATTTCCAACTTTCTCACGGTTGACATCCGACAGTTCATCCTCACTTGATTCCTGGTGTTCAGCTCAATGTTGATTCACAATCGGTTCACACTGATAAGGACGGATGTTATTTATGTTAGATGGTTGAAAATCAACGCTGCCATCGCTATCCGAGGAAGCCTTAACAAAACTACGAATGTTGAAAAATGTATACTGCATATTGGTTGCCAGCGTTGGTACTTAAGAGCATCATATCATATCACGTGACTGCTGCCAACCTGATTAACTCTCGGGGATTTCTGGAAGACGACTCGCACCGAAAACGTTTTTTCAACGTTTCTACATAAACTGTCGCATTTTAATATATTTTTGGACATACTTTGTCTTAAACAATACTGTTGAACATGTTAAAACAAAGTTAGTTTTTCTCTAATATTTTCTTTTAAGAAAAACTCTTTTCTACGCCAGTGCCGCTATTGATATATATATACGATGTACAGGAATATCCTATTTATTTAGGTTCGACAAGTTTAAACTTTACTTAAGAAATCTGTTAGTTTTAATACAATGACTTACCTTGTTACATAAACAAAAAAATAGAGCCATGGGCTCTGTAGCTCATCAAGATTTCATTGATTATTATCCAAGGTTGACTATCTAAGTTATATCAAGTAAAACATTGTTATCAAGAAAAAAATAGGTTTTTTAGACCATGACTCCTGTGACCCAACTTTGGAGTCACAGGGTCACCAATCCTACAATTACAATTTCACCTTTCTACAGCTTTACGTACTTAAGATAAAGATGAAAATATTTGGGTCATGACCCGTGACCTAGATTGGGGTCACAGGGTCACAAAATCTACAATTTTGAATCCCCATTGGACAAGGAGTCTGCACACAACTTTTCAGCTCTCTAGACTTTTTGGAACTGGAGAAGAAGATAAAAATAGGTTTTTAAGGATGTGACCCCTGTGACCCCATTTGGGGTCATGGGGTCACGGAATCTACAAGTTAGTATCCCCATTGGCCAAGGAGTCTGTACACAACTTTTCAGCTCTCTAGACCTTTTGGAACTGGAAAAGAAGATGAAAATAGGTTTTTAAGGATGTGACCCCTGTGACCCCTGTGACCCCATTTGGGGTCACAGGGTCACGAAATCTACAATTTAGAACCCCCATTGGCCAAGGAGTCTGCACACAACTTTTCAGCTCTCTAGACCTTTTGGAACTGGAGAAGAAGATGAAAATAGGTTTTTAAGGATGTGACCCCAGTGACCCCATTTAGGGTCATGGGGTCACAAAATCTACAATTTAGAATCCCCATTGACCAAGGAGTCTGCACACAACTATTCAACTCTCTTGACTTTTTGGAACTGGAGAAGAAGATGAAAAAAGGTTTTTAAGGTTGTGACCCCTGTGACCTCATTTGGGGTCAAGGGGTCACGAAATCTACAATTTAGAATCCCCATTGGCCAAGGAGTCTGCACACAACTTTTCAAGTCTCTTGACTTTTTGGAACTGGAGAAGAAGATGAAAAAAGGTTTTTAAGGATGTGACCCCTGTGACCCCATTTGGGGTCAAGGGGTCACGAAATCTACAATTTAGAATCCCCATTGGCCAAGGAGTCTGCACACAACTTTTCAGCTCTCTTGACCTTTTGGAACTGGAGAAGAAGATGAAAATAGGTTTTTAAGGATGTGACCCCTGTGACCCCATTTGGGGTCATGGGGTCACGAAATGTACAATTTAGTATCCCCATTGGCCAAGGAGTCTGCACACAACTTTTCAGCTCTCTTGACCTTTTGGAACCGGAGAAGAAGATGTAAATAGGTTTTTAAGGCTGTGACCCCGGTAACCCCATTTGGGGTCATGGGGTCACGAAATCTACAATTTAGAATCCCCATTGGCCAAGGAGTCTGTACACAACTTTTCAGCTCTCTTGACCTTTTGGAACTGGAGAAGAAGATGAAAATAGGTTTTTAAGGATGTGACCCCTGTGACCCCATTTGGGGTCATCGGGTCACGAAATCTTCAATTTAGTATCCCCATTGGCCAAGGAGTCTGTACACAACTTTTCAGCTCTCTAGACCTTTTGGAACTGCAGAAGAAGATGAAAATAGGTTTTTAAGGATGTGACCCCTGTGACCCCATTTTGGGTCACGGGGTCACGAAATCTACAATTTAGAATCCCCATTGGCCAAGGAGTCTGCACATAAAATTTTAGCTCTGTGGAGTCATTGGTTCTGGAGAAGAAGTCGAAAATGTGCAAAGTTTACGGACGGATGGACGGACGGACGGACGGATGGACGGACGGACGCCGGACGCCATGCCATGCCATAAGCCCATCGGGCCTTTCAGGCCTGATGAGCTAAAAATGAACATTCACATGAATACCTCCTCGCCGTCAATACAACGCCCGTTTGTCTGCTATTGTACATTTAAAGTGTCATTAAACTGTACCGTGTAACTTACATTGTACATTTATAACACGCATGTTCAGTAAAAGAGAAACACTTACAGTCACATGTAACACGTTATATCGCACATGAATACTCGGATCTAGCATATGCGAGTCATAGCTGCGAAACAATGTTCATGTTGTAATCCTTCTGCCCACTTTCTCCTTCTGCCCACTTTCTCCCCTTCCCAAATACATCCCCCCTTAATCCACCTTATCCTCTTTTCCCTCCGACGTCTAGCCTCTCCCCTTCCCTCCCGTACTCTGTTATCTAAATTCTCTCTAGTTTTCCCTTCAGACCTCTGACCATCTGCCCAACCTCCCCACTCAATCTCTCTTGTATAATGTTATCTTCTCTCAATTCAACCCCTCCCCAATTTCCATTCTACAATTCATCCTCCCCTATGTTGCCTTCGCTCTTCTTTTCTCTTTTCACCTCTCCCCACTCACGCGCTCCTTTCTCTCTTTCTCATACCCCCTCCCCAATGGTCAAAATTTGTCAGCCTTAAAATACGAAATATATAGATTCAGCAAGGAAAAGCAGAGTTGTCATCGTACCATACACATCTAAGTCCGGTCCTAGAAATAAGCGCACTGAGGGATCATGGATAAGGCAAGTCGTAACACTGTCTTCTATTGAAGTGTGAAGAAAATAACATACGAGAAATGTCCCTGAATTCTATATCGATGAATCACTCTATGTTCTGTAGCGAAAACTAGAAACACAAACTTAAATTAAATCCCCTCTTTCTATACTAGAAGATGTAAATACAGTATAGACTGCATGCTTGTATTTGTTAAGTGCCAAGGAGAATAAATAAAGATGGATACCTAATATGCCTATTTAATTGCAGTTATTTATGACTGTTTCAAAATATGCAATAGCTTTATTAAAGATAAATATCTCTTTCTGCAAAGCGCACAGTTCAATTTGTTAGCATCGTTATGGAACAACGAAATAATGAAAATAACCAAGATATCAAAGGGCATATTTTAAAGTTTTAAAGAAAAATCGTTATCTCATTAACCTGAGAAGGTCTTTCTGGCCGACTTACAGACGGGAGGACAGGCGGATTGGGAACAATGCAATTGTCAGTCAACAGGAAGGCAATCACTAAAATACAAAACTTACGTGTACTCCTCTTGCACTGTAACAGAGTTCTGTTCTGGAGTGTTGTCAGTTCAGATGAGCCAGTGAACTATGACTTTGACTAGAGAAATCTCCTTAATGAATTTCCTTCACGACTACACATTCTCCAAATAGGCTATATTTTGAAGTGTCATTACCCTCCGGATATTTCTTAAGGGGGATTCCTCTTGAGTTCTAAAATTGTGAAACACTATAACACTAACTTGTTGAAAGTCGTCCTGAGCAATGACTCACAGGCTCTGTTATACTGTTACAGAGGACAGTACAAACAGGATGTTATGCATCGCCCTCCCAGGCTACAGATGGTGCACTTGCTCTCAGTTCGTTAAAGGAACATCCATTGTGTTGTTAGGGGTCAAATATTCCAAACGGTATAAATGGTGTTACTTTATCGATAAGTACCGACTGTTACCGAAAACTACCATTTTGATTATAGTAGACTTAGCATATTGACGATATGAAGGTAAACGTAGTGATTTCTGATCGAAAACCGGACAATGCACAGCGTGTGGCGCGCGCCAATGAGTCAAACGTAATTTTGGAATCTTATTTATAACAGACAAAATTACAAATTTGAGTTGATCAAGTTTAATAGGTCTCATAACTACTGTGCATGTAAATTTGGACGTGCAGTTTCGGTTTCTGCACATGCATAATTATGTTACTCAATTTTAATTGGAAACTAGTAATTATGATATATTTGACGATTGGGGATAAATATGCAAGCTGAGTGAATTTATTTGTAACCTCGAGTGATTGGTTTTCGGACGCTTAAGACACAAATCAATGTTGACAATAAAAATGTTTGAAAATTAATAAATATGTATCATCTTTTTTTCCATATGAGCTTTATATATTTGGCGATTGTGGATAAATATGCAAGCTGTGTGAATTTATTTGTATTGTAGACAGCACATGTGGTGAGTTGAAACGTATTAAAGCCAAATACAAGTTTATGAAACACAATAGATGTACCTTTAAACAGTCGGCGACATTGCCATGACTGTATTTGTACAATCGTGTTAGCATCGAACAGCTGAGTTGCAATGTTTGACTTTGACTTCAGATTAAAGGTACATCAAGGACGTATATCACATGTATCACGTATATCCATCTAATTCCTTGGGTGCATTCATTTTGTTGATGAGGGTCACATGTTTTATGTGCCAAACTTGATAAATGGTGTTATTTTATCAGGAAGTAATGAACAAAATTGCCGAAAATTACCAATTGATGATAGCCAACTCGTTGCACGGTAAAACGATATACCATGCACTTGACAAATATTTACATCCCTAAAGCTAGTGAAATTGACTCGACGTATCGCATGACAAGCAGAGGCGTAACTCCAAAGAATCACAAAAATAGAGCCACTGGCTCTGTAGCTCATCAGGCTATATATACATTAACTAATTCAAAATGTCTAGGTGAGAGGTACAACAAATAGGAAGAACTTTAAATGGAGTAGATGAAATAGGTCTTAAGGTCCTTGCCCCTCTGATCAATCAATCTTTGAGGCCAGAGATGAAATCCCCTACAAATTAAGACACACTTGAAGATTTAATTCATCATTGGTAGGTAGGTAGGTAGGTGGAATTAAGGGCGACGTTGGGCCAACAAATGGCCTATATGCGCCCGACATATAAAAGGATTAAAAAGATTAGAAAATAATTATACAAGAGGTTAAAAAAGATTCATATGCAGTCATATTTGCCCGTATTGCATACGTAATTCATCATTGTTGTTTCCTTTAAATTACCTCCCTTTGAAGAGCACATAAAATCTTAAGATCTTTTCACGTCATGACCTCTGTGATCTATATTTGGGGTCGCAGGATAATGAAATCTACAATTTAGAATCTTCATTGGCCAAGGAGTCTGCACACAATTTTCCAGCTCTCTAGACCTTTTGGAACTGGAGAAGATGAAAATACGTTTTTGGGGTTGTGGCCCCTATTGAGGTCACAGGGTTACGAAATCTACAATTTAGAATCCCCATTGGCCAAGGAGTCTGCACTCAACATTTCAGCTCTCTAGACCTTTTGGAACTGGAAAAAAATATGAAAATAGGTTTTTAAGTTTGTGACCCCATTTGAGGTCACGGGGTCACGAGATCTACAATTTAGAATCCCCATTAGCCAAGGAGTCTGCACACAACATTTCAGTTCTCTAGACCTTTTGGAACTGGAGAAGAAGATGAAAATAGGTTTTAAGGATGTGACCCCTGTGACCCCAATTGAGGTCATGGGGTCACACAATCTACAATTTAGAATCCCCATTAGCCAAGGAGTCTGCACACAAAATTTCAGCTATCTAGACCAATTGGTTCTGGAGAAGAAGATGAAAATGCGAAAAGTTTATAGACGGACGGACGCCGGACACCATGCCATGTCATAAGCCCATCGGGCCTTTCAGGCCAGATGAGCTTAAAAGCATCGCGCTTACACTTTTTAAACATTCAATTAAAAACATTTATATAATATATCGAGGTTCTTGCAAACTCGCAAGGATGCATTGTTCTTCTCAGGAAACAATTTTAACCAACCATACCTCGATGACTAGATTATCGACATAGCAATGTTAAAAGAAGTATCAAAACATGTGCACGTTTTGTTGTCTGGCATGATAAACGTGTTTTACTTGTGTTAGACCAAATAGTAATGTCAATGCCGTATTTTCAAGGTGCTGGTAAAACTTATTGGCTTCTAAATGCAAGTAATTTAACAAATTAACGTTTAGTAAACTGAAATTAAGAGATATCACAAAATGGCAAAGAAATGTTACCAAAGAAAGGGGAAGAAGATGAAAACAGGTTTTTTAAGAATAGATTTCATAATGTGTTTGTTCACTGGCTTATAAACGTTTGAAAGGTGCATTACTGGCTGATTTAACCCTTGCGGTATTTCCCTCGCTTTATTGTGTCAAGACAGTGAATAGCTGCACTAGAAATGCATAGCCTGGATTTCTAAACACAGATTTCTTAAGGAAATACTGCAAGGCCTAAATCAGCTAGTAATGGAGGCTGGCAAGAGTTATGCCTTGCATTGGGAAGTTGGATTCAGTGTTGCACCCAAACCTTACTGCGTGTAGAACAGTTCTCTACTGCAGACAAAGTTGCCGTGCCCCTGGCGGGATTCGGAACCCCGGACCTCTTGATCCGAAGCCGAATGCGCTAACCACTGCGCTATCTTGCCCCGCTATACAAGATGACATATTATTTTTATTATTAAGCCATGTACCATTGTGATGGCGGTACAACCATTGTGATGTCTTGACTACTCGCTATAGTGACGTCATATTTGCAGCGTTATTACACTACTTTAATATTGCCGTATAACTATTACATGGAGGATATTATATGAGTGTCTATGTCATACTATGTTTACGACACGAGTGCCTGAATATTAGTATTTCCCGAGCGAGAGTGAGGGATATACCGATATTCAGGCACGAGTGTCGTAAACATTGTATGGCATAGACACGAATATAATATTCTGTTTATTACCGAAGTCGTAAAATTAACGAAAACACGCTAAAATCCACTTTCATCCATAGACTGGCGACCCGCCGTCACGCATTTAGAACGCAACGTCATAGACGAAACGTGACGTCATAGCATTGTTTATGACGTCACGTCACCATGACAAAGTGATATATATGTTGCCCTAGAGCATCGTATGAAAAATATGAACCCCGATATGATTGCCCCGTAGGTAATAAACTGCAGTATCTTCCACGGGGGAGTAAAAAACTACAATTATCATATTCCTATCTATAAGGCCCAAAAATTTGTAAAAATTGTTTCTGGTCTTAACAGGCTGGCAAAAATGATGCTATGACACCATTTGTTTTTTTCGAATGAAGAGTTAAATTCCATTTTATACAAACTTCTCACCAGTTAAAAAAGCGAATTTAGACAATTATTCATATGAATAAAGCATAAACCCTATCAAATATGTGTTACTCTTTCAAATGGTCAATAATCACCCCTACACTCCATTTTCAATATCCAATGTTTTCTGAGGCTAAAGAATTTGAATTATGTGCCCCTTTCTTTTGTTAAAACCTAGAAAAAAAAGACCTGAGACGTGAGTTTGAAACTGATGCGGGCGGAAACCAGAAACAAATTCTTTTTTTTTTGCCTACCATGGGCTGTTTTTCATATGTGATAGAGATAAGATCAAAGCATTCATATTGCTGCTCGATCCAAAAATCCCAATCAATATCAGCCCCGGCAACCTCAGATTATCTCCCTTCGATTACAGACATGCTAACACAAGGGAACACCACATGCGATGTAGAGTCAAAGTAATTCATTATCTTCACCAATCAATAATGCTGATGACGATTTTATTATTTCAAACTACAATAATTTAACCTACTATGAATTAGCAAATTATATTAGAGGCATGACTTACTTTAGTTTTTGACTAAGTTATATCTTGATTTCTACAGGTGTACACATGTCTTTCCATATTAAAACGTATATCAAATTAGTACTTGTTTAACTTTTAACTATTGTAAAAGTGAATATATATTGTGATATATCATGTGATACAAAGGTTACACCATGCCATATCATACGCCACATCAGCCATCAACCCATACCAGCCCTCTGGCCTCGTGCTGATAAGGGGGTCTCGGGCTGCATAAAACATTGTGACACCTCTAGATCTATGTATCACTGAAGTATATCCAAGCACGGGTGCAATTTCAGAAAGATGCACAAATTCTCAAATTTTATACTTTATTAACACATGATATTCTATACATTCATTCACATTTTCATTCTGGTCAGATGTACACATGGACCAATTTCCATTAGCAGCAAACAGCGCCATAGCATAAGTCCTTCAAGCATATTTCTTGTGATTTTAAGATGAGAGTCCTGGTCTTGCCTAAATTTTGGGGAGTCCACAGTGTATATCCAAGCATTGGCCAGAAGAGGTAACAGTTCAATAACACACCATTGGGTCACAGCGGCCAGAAAATCAAGTCAATTGTTACAAATTTTCCTAAAACATTCTCCATTATTCTTCTTCTTCGCCTCCGGCCTCTGCTGCAAACTTGTCTTTACAGTGTTTGTAGAGCTTCTGTAACAAAATACAACAAATAATAAGAAACAATGAATTTGAAAAAGGTATCACAACAACAATCTAATACTATGAACAGAATGGTTTGGTCAGGTTTTGATTTTGACTTTGAGGCGACAGTTTCCTTATTTGTCCAAGGAACTAATAATTATTGAATTATTAGGCTAGATCTTATCAGACAGTAATATTAATAAAATAATGAATAATAACTTCTTTTTTTTTGGTATATCATGAGCAGCACTCAAGTGAAAATGAACATGGCATATAAAGCTAAGATAAAAGTTGTTTTAGATGAAAACGAAAACTGTTGGAAGTTGACACTCTCGAAAACTTACTCCTCTGTTCCAATATTCAAACATGTAATCGCCTCCCTGGTCAAACGCTCGCTCGAAAAAGAATGCCCCCACAATAACTGCTAGTGCGAACGTTGATGTTCGTCTGAACACAGAATTGTAAACTTGGGCAACCAAAGTCATGTTGCTGGCAGTTCTTTTGACCTTGTGTCGAAAATATGGCCGACCGGAAGATTATCTCCCCTTGTTTCAGATTATCGTCGCTAGGGATACATTTAGTATCAAGATTGAAGCGCACATAAAATATATTACAAGTCAAGTGTCTCGTTTGTCTCAATATTTTAATAAATTAATTTGATGTTTCATATATTTATCATGAAACAGTAGATTTAATTGAATAAGTGCATGTTTGTGATCTTACAAATTTTCCAATTTCATATCTTTCTAAAATCTCCAGATCTATCTGAACTCCCATTCTCTTCCCACAGAGGTTAGTCCCTTCAGATTTCCGTTTGGATCGGATATTATAATTTGTTGAATTCTGATTGGTCTATAACCAATGTACATGGACTCTGTTTAAAACATGCTGCTTTCTTTTATCCTTAAGTTTCTTATTATAGACCTGAACTAAGATATTTTATAATTGCAGATAGAGTTGATAAGTCACAAGTGGCATTAATTTAATGCTGTGATTTGATGCTTCCCGGTGCACAGAGCTTTTAGCATGAAAGGAAAAGGGTATATAATCTGGTCGGAAAGGATTTAAATAAGTACAAATAATAGATGTAAAGGGTAATAAATTCATTTTTTGCAAAGGTGTATGGGACTTTGAAATTGACCTTGTAAATTGTGCATTTCCTTCTGCTGCGCCTTAGGCAATATGAAATCTATAAGTGTTTTAAAGTCTTGTATACCCTTTCAAAACACTGTAATTAATAACATAGGAACTTACTTATAAAACCGAAGGGGCGGTGGAGATTCACCTAGTTTATTCATCAAACTTACATACAAATCTACAAATCCACCTCTGAAATACGTATCAAAGCCAAATAAATTTTATGAAACATACTGAAGGTGTCAGGGATAATGGCTGCCATGGCCATATTTGATAGTGGATCGGGACACAGTAGTTCTGGAGGAGAAGTGAAATATGTTTAAATTAATTTTACAACAGGCAGACAGACGGCGGACGGTGATGGACGATGCCGGTTGACACACTCTTGTTATATATAAATAGATATATAAAACAAATGTTCAATATTTTATTTTTCATTTATTTCCAAGAATAAGCTGTAACCATCACAAAAATGAGAAGAAAAAACTTAGGGAACAAAATTCATTAAAAGTACATGAATCATGTTGATTTAACAATAAATATATCTTCTATAAACACAAATCCATAATATTGGACAAAATATGTCCCTTTTAATGAAGTCAATAAACTCATTTGTTAATAGTAAACAGTGCTTAGGGCGAGTTCTGTCGCCATATTGGATTTTTTTGCATTATGTGAAATGAAAAAACGCTATATTGTTCATAATTTTGCAATTTTTTAATAACTAAAGACATTCACTGATGGAGTATTCACATAGTAACACATAACATGTCATGAAACTAATAAACAATTTTCTGTTATGCTGTAGTGAAGTTTTCTCCACTCACACTGAAGTTCAGTTCTCATTGTTTTGAGTTTCAACAAATGTGCGCTTGTGTTTATCAAGTTGAGAAATAAAAAGTCATCAAAATGTTGCCTTCATTAGTATCTTGATGTGTTTTTAATCATGTATTAATAACATATATATATATGTGTAAACAGGAATATCCTCCCGAATTTCGTTTCCACAAAAAATACCCCGATAGAATCCTCCTTTTAATACTACTTTCAAATATCAACTGAACAAATTCAAATAGGAAAACTTTAGGAAGAACATAACAGAAATATTTTTGTATGGTTTGTTGTTTTCACTTCACTGTGCAGTTTGAACGTCTCTTCACTGCATGATGCGAGACAAGACAGACACCACTATCACTACTGACTTCAAGCCAGGGATAAGTTCTGCAGATCTTAGCCAATACTTGCAGTCAGCATATTCCAAAACATGTAATGGTAGCCGATTTCTTTCAACTCTTGTCGAAGCTGCAATTTTTTTTATGAGAAGTTAAATTGTTTAATCAAGTCATTTACCTTGTTTTCTAATTCTAATTTCTTGTTTTCATATTAAAATAAATGAATTTCTCCTTGCCTATAAAATACAAACAACCCAGAACATGAAATGTATGTAGGTGCAGAGATCATCCATTTTGTTTGCAGCAATCACTGCAAATTGCAAATTGTCTGTTGAAGATAAAAGCGGTTAAATTGGCTGACACATTATGAATGCAACTCGATCATGTTGTACAGTATATGGCGGCAGGGTCTGACTCTATAGTCTTACTTATTGCTGGTGTTGTTGGTGAAGATCACGTTATACATGATGGCCTTCTATCTATCTACAATCTATAAACTCGATAAAAGGACACCTGACTGAAGATGTTTTGTGAAGATAAAATTCAAATTAGGAAATACCTTCATACTAGACTTTGAAGTTACACTTTCTATGCTGTTTCGATGTATAATCTGAATATTTTAAATTAACCAAATTGCAAACGTTATAATATGTAACAATTATTTCTGTACTACAAATTATTTTGTGTGCATTGTGACATGAGAATACCCTCTGTAGTCATATTATATTATTTTCATGGCAACAATACATACAACAAGAACTTGGACTGAGGAATGGTTAAAAACAGGCGCAGAATTGTTTAAGAAAATCATAATATCTTGTTTACCTTATATTTTGAGTTCGGCAGTTATCTGGAAACATTTTTATTTGGGATTGATTCTGAGTAGTGTTATTTTCCTAAATTGTATAAAAATAATGCTAGGAGAATCTGTAAACCAACTAATAAAAGGTCAACTTTTACCACATAGGTGAGTACAAAATCTTTTGAAACATTTATGCATTTATTTATTTAATTAATAAGGTATAGGCCTATCCAAATGCTGACTTTCACCTGAACAAAATATCCTCGTGTCAGGGAGTCCCTCTCACTACAGTCAGGAGAAAGAGCAAATGCAATCCAACCACAGCTACAAATACAAAAAATAAGTGCAAATAAAAAAACTATATTTGCTTTTCTAAGGAATGAATAGTTTCAGAGAAATATAAAAATAGTAACTGAGATTCCCAAGAATAAACCAATTCTCAAATAATCATAAAAATACGCTGAGTATCTACAAAACTAAAATTCAACCCAAAAAACTGTACACAAAAATATGGCATTCCTGATGACATGAAAAACAAGTAAAATGCTATAAATATGATAATAAAATATCTTAAGTGATAGCATGTCTCAAAACAAAGAGATCCTGCGACACTTTGGTAAAATAAACAATGTAGCTTTACCTCATGACTCAACATTTTAATCAGAGAATTTATATAAAACTTGTCAACATCGTATTACAAGCATTGACATTTTCTTTGCTTCTAACGCTGTTTTAAATACTAAATAAGCTATAATTATTTTTCTCTGTTACTGTTAGATGCTTGATATTCAACAAACTATCAGTTCAACAAGATGGATGAGGATTTTCTTGGCGTCAAACATGATTTTAAAAAACTTTATACAAAATAATAATGGCCAAAAAAGCATTGATTGATCAAGTCAATGGGAATGATGATTATGAATGAGGTATTATACTATATTTTATATTAAAAGTTTGTTTTTTCTTTTCTTTTTGATATGGTCATTTATTTATTTAGTGCAAACCATTAATTTCAAAACACACCAAAATAGAACCATGGGCTCTGTAGATCATCAGGGATTATATTGTTTGATGATTAAGACTGAAATAGATTATTCTCAATTATAAAGCACAAACCCTAGCCCTGAAAAATCTCAGTCTAGAAATTATCAGTGCATAAAAAAAACATGTCATTGAAGAAAAGGTGATATATATATATATATAAGGTTTTTGGGAAACTGCCTGCCACGCCCATATTTGAGAGGGGTAGTGATAAAATGTACAATATAAAGATCCCCTAGGTGCAAGGTACCTCGCCACAAACTGTCAGCTTTGAGGGTGTAGTGGTTCTGGAGGAGAAGTCGAAAATGTAAAAAAATTACGGACGACAGCCCATGCCATAAGCCCATCTGGCCTTTACAGGCCTGATGAGCTAAAAATGTGAGATAATGAAATACCGGATGAACCATTATCATAACGTGTGAGATTCAAATCTAGAGTAAAACAAGTGCTTGAGTATTCATTTGCAGAAAGAAATGCAGTTTCATAAATAAATATAATTAAAATAGTTCTGGTCACTCCTCGATATGAAATGCAATATTTGTGCTTGATATGCACGCCATGAAATAAATGTGATCCATATTAATCTATATACAATTAGCTGCACTTTTACCAGCTCACAAACACCAATAGTGGAATACACTAAACAACTGTATCTACACTTAACAATGTGAAAGACAGGACATTGAAAAATATTTCAAATAATGAATGAATTAATTACTACGAATATTACTAATATACATAAAGACTCTTTGTTTTAATGTGATACTTAATTTGTATATATGACACTACATATTGTGATAATAAATACACCAATAAGCATGTTATGTTTCATCACCAACTGAAAGGAATTTAATCTAATGACAATATTTAATTGAAAAACTTGGAGATGAAAAGTAGAGAAATTATGCAAAGATAATATTCATTTCAGTTTATCATTTACGGCATCCTATAAGTAAAGACATAAAAATAACAACATTTTGATAACACTCACTGATAAAATGTTTGATTTCCATTATTATAAAGTCATATTCTCAAGTCAAATTTTGATTATCTCGTCTAGATGGCAAGACAAACTGTTACAAAATCCTCCTTCTCCCTTTACTCGTTGCTGTAACAACAGAACTCAATACATTGACAAATCCATTTACAAAATAAAAGATGAGAAATCTTTTTTAACTCAAATCCAAAACATTTTAAGTTACATATTTACACTATTATATAATACAATCATCACTATCAGTAATATTCACACCTATAGTTCCTACACTTCTTAGTTATACAACTGTAGGTATAATTCCATTGTCACAGTTTTTTTTTACAATTTTCAACTACAACATGTTTCAAAATCTTTTTTTTAAATTAATTTTTGAAAATAATAAAAAATAAAAAGATTTGTGTAAACATGGACATTTTCTATTGTAACAGTAGAGTTCATAACAGCAATTAAGGTCCTTTTCCTTTTTAAAATTATTTTGATTAACACATTAGAAAGAAGTAGATATAAAATTTCACATTCACAAAAGGTATATTGAGAATGTAAATTATTGAACCCTTCAACAAACAGTCTGTAAAATCTAAATTCTAAATTGCTTCCTGACAAATTAGAAATTATTTCTGGAAACTTTCTGTCACATGCATTTGGAAAAACTATGAGGAAGTGAATAATGTTACACCAATGTGCGAGTTGCCGATATGTGATCCACTTTCATTACAAAATTATGATATGGTGCTATTTGTGCTTCATCACATAACATTCGGGCATAAACAAAATCTTTATCAATTGATCACCTTCCACCCAGTAAAATAGATTTGACTTGCCTATTCTTTACTACACATGTAAAGTAATTTTCAGCATATCATACTATTATCTAACTCAGACTTAAACATTAACAAGAATTACAATCACTGGTTAGCTGTCGTTGTGGAGGTTGACGTGGGTAGTTTAGGTCAAGAACCTATTGTACCCACATGAATCAAGCAATCCTTGTTCCAAGAAATCCCCTGTCTCATTAATAAATTAACATTTGATTATCTCAAAATACGTAGAAATCAAGGGTGTCGTTTCACAGTCACTGTGAGATTCGATGCATTTTAATCCATTCTTTTGAACTAGGTGACAACCAATTGTAATATTAAACTTGTTTGTAAGTGTTTTGTGAAAAGGCTAAAAGGTCTGCCATAATTAACACAAGTTTTGTAAATGAGAGCTATCTCTTTTTGACAAGATCTCTTCAGTTGATACCTTGTTCTTCTAAATATTACTTATTGCTATAAATCACGAGTTAATTCAGCGGTGGAGACTGAACACCGGCCGTCTCAGGAATATGCTGGTGTGGATTGTAGAAAGCTTGACCCGTCTTGAATCTGCGACGTATTTCCTCCGCTAAGAGCTTCTTCTCTTTCTGGACCTTCTTGAGGACTCCGCGGTTCTCCAAGGCGCGGCGGGACAGATAGGGCAGCACTTCCTCCACCGGGCCGAACGGGACGTACTTGTACACCGAGTAGCCGGCCTGACCTGGAAAGAGACAGGTTCGGTTCACAGATTTTAAAACCAGATCTATGATGACTTCCATTTGAGGGTTTCACTTCAACTCATCCACACAATTTAACCACACATACCATCTACACAACATATCCACCCAGCTTATCTACACAACTTGTTCACAGAATTTATCATCACAACTTAATACCACACAACTAATTCACATAATTCATCCACACATCTTACCCACATAATTCATCCACACAATCTATCCACACCACTTAACCAAACAAATTATTCACACATCTGACACTCACATCCTATCTACACAACTTATTCACCAAAATCATTCACACAATCTATCCTCACAATCTATCCACACAACCACCAAAGCTACTCAAGTTAGGCATGTTAGGATTCCATCTGGCTCCAATACAGAATAGAGCTATGAGACATATGGAAATAAAATATATATGCTCTTATTGAAATGAACATGAGATATCTCACCCAGCGGGAAGCTGACTTGATCACACATAGCCAAGAGTTGTCCGAAACAGATGAGACGGTCCTCCGGCCGCACGCCCCACGCCTTCATCCTGAGAGAACAAAATATTTCATAGTTAGTTTTTTCTTACGTGTGTTCATCTTCTACCTGAGAATCAAGGAACACACCTGTATTACCTGTCTCTTGGCACCACTCCATCCCAGAGTATAACTTTTGTAATCACTCTAGTGATTCATGTAAACTGTCTAGTTTGGCACAAATCGATTCAGCAACTTGAGCATTAATTTATTTTAATGTATTATTTGTATATGCAAGAAATGACAACATGTTTCGTATGTTTCGTTCAGTTGAATCACTGTTTTTAGTATAGGTAAGATCATATATAGAGACTATATTTGGAAAGATTGTTAAATATCTCTTATATAAGACTAACAGTTTCTAGGCAACAGTGATATTTCCCCTTGTGTCGATATGATATCTATGACACAGTTTATGTATTTGTAATGGTCATACAACAAACCTCTCCACAGTGTATCTGACGGTGTTCTCATTGTGACTAGCGACCATGACGGCGATCTTGCCGCGGTCACGTGTACCGATCTGACGAAACACCTCCTCCAACACGTTGTGATACATGGCTGTTGTTGCCTCGTACGTGGGATTGATCGGATCCTCATAGCCAATCATAACCGCCCTTTCTCTCTCCTAGCACAAGAAAAATATATCATATCAAAACTGATTCATACAGGTTAATGTCCTCTTCATCATCAATCTAAGAAACCATGATTTTCTGGATAACAATTTCTTCACTGTTATCACATTCCATCTGATAAGCATATACTCAGAAACTTTGTGTATCTTCACAATAAAGAAGTTGTTATCAAGAAAATCTTGGTTTCTTATGTATTCCACTTGTAAATGTCCCTCAAAGAGGTGATCATCAATCAAGGTAAATTTAGTTACATTTGCCGTTTGGTAGCGTCAATTTATAAAGAGAATTATCTCAATGAAAATTCTTCCTTCCCCAAGTCACATGAAAATTGTTCTTATTTTTCAATACTGCTCAATGCTAACGTTCAACTCAACACTTTGCTTTAATTGTTGAAATTGAGAAAATGCAAAGTTTGTTTTCAATACATGGCCATAAATCAAGCTATGGAGTAAATTTTTATAAAAAAAACTTGTCCGACTGAAAAAAAGTAAAGATTATTTTCTATTGTTTCCACAAATATTACTCTCACTTAAACAAATTGATACAGAAACATAGCTGGGCACTCACTGGTTCCATATAAGCACCTCGCACCAGTTTAGCACCAAAATAAAAGTTTTCTCTTCGTGAAAGGTCAAGGTCAATCATTATGTTGCTCAGGGCAGACTGAAAACAGAGTATTCAAAAGATTATATTTATTCATATAGATGTGTTATGTTATCTGAAGAGACAAATTATAACATGTTTTGTCAGTGTTTAAGCCTGATCATCACATTTCACTTCTTTAAGCGTAGAAATATACCATACACTAATACGGTTAGGTCAATTGAAAAGATCCGTCTTCGATTAAATCTCTTTTGTTTTGTCAGTATGTAAGTTAGATATACACCTGTGGGCATAATCTAACAGAAACTGCTTCATTATAAATTTTGGCCATTTGTTATGCTTTATCTAACTTATAAACCTACAAATCTGTGAAAGATTAAATGCATACTTTATCCTTGACAAAGCCAACAAACAGAGCAAACAATATGTCTTTCTGATACACATCAAGACTGAATACTTACTAGAAGTGTTTAAGACAGCAGTTATAATATATACATACAGTATAAAGTTATTTGGTCTATGACCGCTCCTCACCTTGAGGTAGCACTGGTAGGTGTTGAAGACGACAGCCTTCTCCTTGTTGAACTTCCTCATCATCTCCATAGTGAGACGACTGATGGCCGGCTGGAAGTAGGTCTGTTCCGCGTCTATCATCACTCGCACCTCCTTCTCTTTGGCATACTGGGGTCAAAGTTAGAATTATTACGATCGATAAGGTAAGTTTGAAAATAAAACAATACGAGCACTTATTAGGAGTAGAAATACAAATGTCAGGTTTACTCACGGAGACGAGCGTGTTGACTCTGCGCAGCATGTTCTTCATCTGCTGCTCCTCCTCCGTACTCAGCGCCGTCACCAGCGGCTGACTCTCCCCCGTCTGATACAGGCATGATGTTATATACCAGTCAACTCACTCTTTTTTTACTAGTTAACAGTCATACTTTTAGGTAAAAATATCAATGGCTGATCCAGAGGGGAAGTGAGCATCTTATAAATGTTAAATGTTTCTCAGATACATTTGTTTCCAAAGTGACGAGGGCAGTAGGACTTTCTATTTAATTTTTGTTTGAAAAATAATGTCACGGGAGGAATGCCCTTTTTTTCCATTAATATACAATTTGTAATTGGTAGAAGTTTTCAAAAAATGACAGACCCATATATTTAATGGACAAATTTATTTTAGGTTTAAGCAAAAACGATGTGGCAAATTCCAAATTTATTTTTTCAAAAGACAATAAAAAGATATAACGTGCACAAATAAAAGTTATGCACCGATGCCCAGAAACATTTCCCTTTTTTTACTTAGCCTTATTCTCTTCAAGTAAGGAGACAGACAACCCACCTTGATGTTGGTGACCTGAAGCAGTTTGGCGAGACTCATGTTCATCACTAGCAGATTCTCCCAGTCCAGCAGGTCGACCTCCCTGGTAACACAGAGGGGGTAGACATTAGAAAACATCTAACGAGGGACGGGGAATGATGTGATACTTCATATAACTCGAGAAGGATAATCTATCATGCCCATGTGGGACTATCGAATCACCAAACTTACAATTTATCACCCTAACTGGCCAAAGAAGATTTCAGTTATAGTTCTAGAAGAAGGCAAAAATAGGTTTTAAGAGTGTAACCCCTTAGGCACTAAATCTATAATTTATCTCAACAGGCTGAGATGTCTTGTCCTTTACGTTCAGTTTTCAAGAGCTTTTCAGTCTGGAGAAGAAGATGAAAATAGGTTTTTAGGTCATGACCCTTGTGGGTCGTATTGGAGGCCACAAAGTCACCAAATCAACAATTTATAATCCAATAGTCTGAGGAGTTTGTACACAAGATTTTAGCTCTCTGGACCCAGTGGTTTTGAGTAGTCGCAAGAGTAAGTCTATGGATGCTACACCATGCCATAAGCCCATTGGGCTTTACAATACACAAACACACCCCACAATATATGCTTTGTCAACACCAGTCTCACTCTCCTTTCACATTAGCCCTAAATTGAAGGGCATCCAAATGAACTGAGAGAAATGAAGTTGAACGACCCACCCATCCTTGGTGACGTCGAGGACAGAGAACCACTTCTTGGTCTCGTCACGCGTCAGACGGATGTTCCTCTTCTCCAGAGCTTCCAGGAAGTGTTCCTCCTTCAGACGCTTGCTGCTGATGTCACCGTCGTCACCGGCGATGCTGTCGAAGAAGTTGCGGATTGACACAAGCACTTCCGACATCTGCAGCTACAATAAGCATTGATATGTTTCACAAGATAATTAATTGATCTTATTGAATGTGCTCAATGTTGTAAATACTCATGTTAAAATCTGCTTACCGGTATTTATATCTCAGCAGTTGAACTAATTAAGAGTATGAAATATCTTACCAAGAGTTGAGGCCGCCCGAGCGCCGTCAGCTTAATGGCTGCTAGTCCAGACTTCTCTGTTGCATCTGTAATTTGCAGTTAAGATTTAAGGATATAATCATTATCATTGAATGAGTAGAAAGATTAGATTTCCTGTAACCAATGATGTCTGTCATTCCATGCTGACTATATTCTTTACAGTTAGGGATTGTGGTGAAATCTGGTGAACTAGCAAACCATGGGTGGTACTGCACTGAAATTCAGTGTAGCATTGCACCCAAACCTTACTGCACATAGAAAAGTTCTCTACTGCAGACAAAGTTGTTGAACCCCTGACAGAATTTGAACCCAGGACCTCTTGATCCAAAGTTGAACGTGCTAACCACTGTGCTATCCGTCCCCCGGTTTCCCTATGGAAAAGAAGGGAGGTCTCATTTATGCTTTTTGCTCAACCCTGCATTACTTACTGACTTGGTTACTTCCTGGTACTGTTAATGTGAAATACCTGAAACGGCATCAATACAGTTCATGAAGATCTCGTTGTTTTTGTCACAGTGAGCTTCATCTTCGTAGAAATACGTTCTGGCGCTGATCACTTTCTCTCGACGGTCTCCAAACTCTTTGTGAGCCCGGTACCTGGCGTCTCTCTCCGCTGGAACCAGTAGAAACATGTATAAATCAAATCAAAGTATTTAGAGATACTTTAACTGTTGTTTGTTATTTGAAGATGAAGATTAAATGATATCACCACCAAATTAAATTATAAGGAGGAAAAGAAATTTATTTCGACAAAATTACCCTAATAAAACCCCTCTCTTTAAGTTCTTCATACACTGTCTTTCAAATCATATATATACACAGCTATAAATTTTTGTAAATAAAAAATTCATCAAATGTATCCTTATTCATATGAATTTGAGAGAATTACCCAAAGAAGCAATGATTCAAATTCTAGTCAAATATTCTTCATTTTGCCGATACACTTAAAATTATTGCATATAATAATAAAATATTTATAAGTTTAACTATAATGCGTTTTAATATTTAATAAGCTTATTGTAAATGCAGATCAGATTTCCATATCTTATTCAACATACGTTGCAGCCTGCCATTAAGATCTTGAACTTATATATATATATAGACTAATATATTATCTAATTTGTAGGCTAATATGTCAACTGATTTATAGTCTAATAAATAATTAATTTATACACTGATATAAACTAAATTATTTAACAACTTTCATCACATATATAACACCATACTTTAAATATTTTGAATGATCATTTCCTGTTGGACATGGAAAGTCATGGTGATCTAGCATACAAAGAGTTCACCAGTCTGTGTTAGGTGATACGCCCATTAGCAAATAACTTGGAATCTGTCAAAGAACCAAAACCAAAAAAAATTTAAATCACCTTAAAAAATGCTTAACTCTACCCAGCTAATATGTGTGTATATTATGACAACAAATCTGAATTTCTTTAGCTTTGAAGTGTTTATTTAGTTAAATTAAGTCCTTGAGAATAATGATTGCGTGCATGATAACAACAAGTCTAGGGCGAGACCTTGGTTGACCTTGGTTATAGGTTTCACAAACAAAAGTTAAACATTGCCTCTACTGTCAAGGACTATGATATTATTGTTTGTTTTTTTATATTGCTACAGTTATTGATGCTGCATTGCATATGTTCATTCAAGTCCTTTTTAATATATTTTATTCAGTGCAACCTGCTGGGACATTTGACTGCCAACATTAATTATAAATTAGATACTATATTACACTCTCAAAAATCCTTATTTTTTTCTATTCATTTTGTTAAGTTTCAGCATATTCAAAATAAATGATCAAGTTAAGGGGACACTGCATCGAGGATAAAAATGAGATTACTTTTATCAACCTATGCTGATTAACGTGTCAGCGAACGAGTTACGCTTCGCTTCATTGTCTACATGCAGTAGTTTTTATTAATAATATACTTCAATTGTCTGAAATTTGGGGTCTGTGACCCGTTACCAGACAAGTAATCAGCATAGGTAGATAAATATTATCTCATATTTATTCTCGATGCGGTGTCCCTTTAAAACTAAATGTTATCCATTCCCCAAGTCCGCAATGATGAGACATAATAACATTATATCTAGTTTAAACTAGATTGCTTAATAAAGAGAATTACATATACTATAATATTACTTATATATGCTAACTAAATTGTTTTCAGAGTCATGTCATCATGAGTCAATGATATCAATGTCCAAATGACAGCATACGGAATAAACAGAAGCCTTCACCTTACTCCTGTGTTAGAGCAGGGTTAACGAGGTTACTAGGAGAAAATTGATCTTCCCGAAATCGATAGAGAATCTAACACTGGGTCAGACAGTATACCGTGTCTTGCACAGAAAGAGCAGCTCAATTTTTAAACACTGCTATCTCATTTATTTAAACATGCAACCTTCTACAAACCAGTACACTACAACATGTACTAGCTATATATAATTCTGTGTGCATGATTAGTTGAATAGACAATAATGTATTGAAACATATTTTCATATTCTGTATCACTTTGTTATACATTTTATGTTGCAATATGCAGTTTATTATAGTATCATGTTTATTATTGCAGTAAGGGTCGGTTAATGTTAGCTCTGAGAATTTATTAATTTCATCATTTCAGGACTCAAAACTAATCTCTACCATTTGTTTACTGTTGTCGTGCTGCGTACTGAATGGCTGAAACTATGAAAAATACTCTGGAAACTATGCGTCATCTGGCGCTATCCCGCCTCATCTTCACTGAAGATTCAATCATGATTAAATCATCATGTTTGCCATAATTGTTAGATTTGTTATCAAAATGGGACAGTGACAATATGTCAGAGAGGCAATAAGTGCCTAGCTCACTACTAATAAACTATTTCCAGATTGTGTTCAAATGAATGAATTAAATCTTACATCATTAGTCATTTCCCTGCTAAAACGATAATGTGCCAAATGATTTTCACATTGAGTTACCTGGTATTTTTAGTTCTTCATTTAGCAACTCCGAAATGTTTTAGTGTTTTAACAGAAGATATCATTTATTTATTATAAAAGTTATTAAAGGAGAATATTTGTAAAGATTTATATTCTGTTACAGTAAAATACACTTAAAAAGACATATTCCCCCGAAAATGAAATGGAAAGTCGTGTTTAATTACTAATTACGCGATATAACAACCGCGCCTACTGTTGCCTGTGCGCGTATGCATATTTGCCGGTAGCCTTCGGCAGGATAAGGCTGTGACGTCAGAGATGCTCCACGGCCCGCGTTGGTCCTTAGTGCAGTGATAGAGAAAGCATTAGAGTAGATGAAGAATCGGTTGAATACGTAGAATTTGAGTAGTTTCCGACTTGATATGGTATATTATACAGCGCTGATGTGCAGTAATCCATCAAAGCCTAGACAGAAGTTTACATATTTTTAATTTTCAAGTGAAAAGACAGATGCAGCTCGGCGAAAGGTTTGGATAGTGTCAAAGAGGAAAGAATTAAGGACCGAAAACCGTCGGAATCTGTCTCACTATGTTCACAGCATTTTGAGCAGTTAAATTAAAATAGTTTTATTAATAAGCGATAGTTAGTCTTAGAGTAGTCGCTATTAACAGTCCTTTATATGGATATAACTTATAATGCCTTCTTATGGGATGTGTCATCCTCGGTTATCCAGAGTTTTATATATGCTCCAGCGGAGAGTAATGGAGCATATATACAACCCTGGGTACCACCGAGGATGGGGGTGTGTAGGCCGTGCTCTGACTGTGAAACTTGGTACACAGTTGTATAATTATTTGTCATTGGCTAATAACTGTATTAGATTAATTTCAATTTAATATGGCCAACGTGGCAGCTCAAATGACATTTTCAGACACAAACAAATATGTCCTGGTTATAAATCGTTTGAAAACTATAGTGATATTCAACGCTAAATGATATTACACCCCACCATCCCCACTTACTAAATTCTAAATCTTGCCCCAACTTTTGAACCCTTCATACGTCTATGTTGGATCTCTGTTTTTTGTTATATATTAACTAAAATGCATTTCCACTATTGTATATTTTCACAATATCACAACAAATGATTATTGCAAAAATAAAATAGTTTCAGTGTACAATCCTTGTGGGTGCTTGGTTTGTGTACTTGTGATAGGAAAACACGTAACTGTCTAGCAACTCAAGTTCAAATAATTACTGTCTGCAAGACAAAACTAGTAGAAAGCACACGTAGAAAGTGACTCAAAGTGAGAGACCCGACCGATTTATCATTACACATATGAAAATTTGTTCATATGAGCAAAATTCGCCGTATGGACGCATTTGCACAAATGTATATTTTACTACCGTAAGCAAATTTTCACAGCGTCAGCGTCGGTTGCAATTGTTTACTACGTTGAGTGAACATGGTATTTTAACTATTCTAGTAACAGTTCGTCGTTTACAGACACAGTGACTTCACACAGATTCAGAAAATATAAAAGAGATCTTTAGAAACTCTTAATATTGTTTTTCAAATTCTCTTTATAAGATAATCTCCTTGCACGCGATGAACTTTAAAATCTATCTGACTATCCGATTTTCATTAAAATTTGGGCGACAAAATCAAACCAATGTTGACAGATTTAAATTAATGTCATTTATTTAGTTTACATCTAATACATATTAATTGAAATATTTTAGAAATTCTCTTTTCATATACCAAAAGAATTGAAAGCCCATTTCCTTAGGCAGAAATTAAACACGCATGAATGCAGTGTATATTTATTTTAACTAGTTAGTCCGGTTTTCGTGACTACCAAATCTCTCACATAGCTATGTGTAGAACTTACTGTCTATCTTACTTGATTAGTATTGAACAGTGGTTTGTACGTTAGATCTAAATAATAATAATATTTAATATCTATACGTTTTTTAAGCAAACATGATTTGAATAATCAAAAATAGAGCCATTGGCTCTGAAGCTCATCAGGAATTATGTTATTAATTATCTCTAAGGTAAAGATTAAGATATCACATAATAAGTCATTGCCCAGTCATCAAATTTAAAAGTTATTATCAAAATAAGTTACACATTAATCCACATTCATTATAAATAATGTAGACCTTTGCATTTTGTTTTACTACTTATTTTTATTCTAGAATTATCAACATTTATTACATAATGCAAAAGAGCCCCTATTTGTTTCTAAAAATCATGTTTCTCATAGGCACATAGTTTCATAGGATCCTTTTCAATATTTAATTAATAAATTCTATTGAGCATCTGAGTATAAGACTAAATCAGTAACACAGCAGAGAAGTAACCTGAAACCTCCGTGTATTAGCTAGCTGCTGTTGCATCTCTGCCAGAGAGTGGGCACTCCCCAGGTCAACACCTGCAATTATGCAACATGCAGACTCTGGACTCACAGCCAGTAAATTATATATTTTAAATTTTGTTTTCCCCATCTTTATTTATTTTTCTTTATTGGAAAAGAAGATGTGGTATCACAAACTCATGTAGCTAGTTTTAATAGTCTTATCTTACTTCATCACCAGTCATATTTAGTTCACATATCTAATGTAAAAAAAACATTTCTTAACCCTTTTAAAAAAAATTCCTATGCATCCTGTCACAATATTCAGTTCACAGGCTATTCAATAGCTCTAATTTCACATTGATTACATCAAACATGTCCATAATGTAGTATTACTCTTAAGCTGACATATGAAGTGCACATAAAATCTCAATATCTTCACAGTTCATTAACACAGCTGTTTTAAGTGATTACCCCTGTGATCCATATTTGGGGTCACAAGATCACCAAATCTACAATTCAGAATCCCCATTGGCCAAAGAGTCTGTACATATGACCTTCTAGGTCTTTTCGTTCTGGAGAGGAAGATGAAAATAATCTTATCTTATCATTTCATCACCAGTCATATGCAGTTCACATATCTCATGTAAAATAATAGAATTCTTAACCGTCTTCAATTTAGTCCTTTATGACTTGTCACAATTTTCAGTTCATAGGCTATTCAATAGTTCTCATTTCACATTGATAACATCAATTTGACAAACATGTCCACAATGTAGATTGTTATCTCAAGTCAACATACATTTCAAATAAAGTAATTGAAGTAGTCATAAAATATCAGTTCAAATTCATTTTCAAAGGTTTTTTAGGCTGTGGCCCATATTTGTGGTCACAGGGTCACCAAATTTACAAGTTAGAATCCCCATTGGCTTAAGAGTTTGCATACAATATTACAGCCTTCTAGGTCTTTTTGTTCCGGAGAAAAAGATGAAAACAGGATTTTAGATAATGGCCTGTGAGGCCCTTATTTTGGGACACAGGGTCACCAAATCTACAATTTAGAATCCCCATTAGCCAAGGAATCTGTACATATAATGACAATCTTCTAGATCTTTTCGTTCTGGAGAGGAAGATGAAAATAATCTTATCTTATCATTTCATCACCAGTCATATGCAGTTCATATATCTCATGTAAAATAATAGAATTCTTAACTCCTCTTCAATTTAGTCCTTTATGACTTGTTAAAATTTTCAGTTCATAGGCTATTCAATAGTTCTCATTTCACATTGATGACATCAATTTGACAAACATGCCCACAATGTAGATTGTTATCTCAAGTCGACTTATATTTCAAATAAAGTGATTGAAGTAGTCATAAAATATCAGTTCAAACTTCATTTTCAAAGTTTTTTTAGGCTGTGGCCCATATTTGTGGTCACAGGGTCACCAAATTTACAAGTTAGAATCCCCATTTACTAAAGAGTTTGCATAGCATATTCGGCCTTCTAGGTCTTTTTGTTCCGGAGAAAAAGATGAAAACAGGATTTTAGGTAATGGCCTGTGAGGCCCTTATTTGGGGTCACAGGGTCACCAAATCTACAATTTAGAATCCCCATTAGCCAAGGAATCTGTACATATAATTTCAGCTCTCTGGAGTCATTGGTTCTGGAGAAGAAGATGAAAATAGCTTTTTAGGTTATGACCCCTGGGGCCCTTATTTGGGGTCACAGGGTCACCAAATCTACAATTTAGAATCCCCATTGGCCAAGGAGTATGTACATAAAATTTCAGATCTCTGGAGTCATTGGTTCTGGAGAAGAAGATGAAAATAGCTTTATAGGTTAAGACCCCTGGGGCCCGTATTTGGGGTCACAGGGTCACCAAATCTACAATTTAGAATCCCCATGGGCCAAGGACTCTGTACATAAAATTTCAGTTCTCTCGATTCATTGGTTCTGGAGAAGAAGTTGAAAAAGTGAAAAGTTTACGGACGGACGGACGGACGGACGGACGGACGGACGGACGACATCCCATGCCATAAGCCCATCGGGCCTTTCAGGCCTGATGAGCTAAAAATCAAGATGGTTCATTTTGTTCTGTGCAACTGGTTACTTCAGCGGTACAGTACATATACGAATAAAGCAGTATAATTTGTAGTAACATATTTTAATAAACTACATATAAGTTGTTGACACCCATGTTATCTACATGTAAACAATAACTATTTAATGTACGGTATAATCCACTACTAATTGTGAAATTGTAACGTTCGAGTTTGCCAGTCCCTACGTACGAATCTGTATTTCCAACTCTCTCACTGTTTACTTCTGAAAGCTCATCCTTACTTGATTCCTGGTGTTCACCTCAATGTTGATTCACAATAGGTTCATACTGATATGGACGGATGTTATTTATGTCAGATGGTTGAAAATCAACGCTACCATCGCTATCCGAGGAAGCCATAACAACACTACGAATGTAGATAATACACTGTCTCAGCGATAGGGAGAGCATCTTTGACATCATATCACGTGACTGCTGCCAGCCTGATTAACTCTCGGTGATTTCCGGAAAACGACTCGCACCGAAAACGTTTTTTCAACGTTTCTACATAAAATGTCGCATTTTGATAAAAAAAAATTATACACTTTGTCTTAAACAATACTGTTAAACATGTTAAAACAAAGTTTTTCTCTAATATTCTCCTTTAAAATATTCCCTGAAAAAAAATGAACACACCTTGATCGTAAGTCTGCCAAAGAATTTCATGATAAAAACATAACAAATTATCAACCTTTACTTAGTATAATTTTTGGTATCAAATTTTACATTAATTTTGAATAAAAAATTATCAAATAAATATTTGTTTTATGTTTGTTTTTAAAATAGTGAAGAGAATCAGAGAAATTGTGTTACTAGTGTCAACGTTGGTGTGGAGGGTGATGTATATGGCCATCAAAAGCTCCAGAGTTTTGATGCCATCATTCAACATTTTACTGTACCGTTCAGCTAGATGTGCTTAAAACCATAAAGCAAATTAGCACTCCTTTCCTACTAAATGCTGCCATGCTTGATACACAAACATTGAGATCCATCTTCAAATCTAGCCATGTCAAATATTTCTATTGTTAATAAATAAATCAGTTTTTTTTATGATTATAATTTGAAATGATGATAACCCAATGAAAATGTTTACTAAAATATCAAATACATAAACATTGTCAGTCAGCAAAGATGTCCAAATCACTGTATGTACATCCTTCCTTCAAGGTATAGGTGGTGTCCCAATAAACACTCCCTGTTAATTAAGTGTTCTAACTAACTACAGATCTTATTGCATCGATTAATGGATACATATTATGCTCGCCAACATCAAAAACACAAATTTGGTTTTATGACAAATGCAGCATTTGAAATAAAAGCAGCATGTTGTAAAGTGTAAAATTATCAATTTTACAATATTATAATTAGCGAACACAAGTTAGGCCACATGTGAAAGTTACAAGATTGAAGGAGAATGAGTCTTATTACAAACATTCACAAATATTTTTACAAACATTCACAAACAATTTACAAATTCAAAAGCTCCATTCACATTTTAATTTTGAAAAACATTTTGAAACCAAAGTTGTATTTATAATGTTGACAAATATCGAAGAATTGACAACCACTAAAGTAAGATTACTTTAGAAATAACATTTAATTAATAAAAGCAAATAAAAATTTACTAAAACAAAAGGAATTTTTTTAAATGACTATGAAAGAAAATGAAAACTAAACTGATATTAAAAGTATAAAGATCTACGTCCGCAACCAGCTTGAAACTAATCAGGAAATGTAAATGATGAATACTAAACAGAAGTTCTATCAGTATGTTAGATGTATCCAAAATCTACACATATTAACAGGACATTTCATACCTAATGAAACCACTCTTGTGCATTAAACAATCTCATTGAAATCGTATTTTGATTCCTAAATTAACTGTCAGATTATCACGATATCAAATAAAAAGAAGCTATTTATCATACAGATTCAAGTGAAATTTCAGGATCTATCAATGAAAATCAGTCACCAGTGAAAATGATTTTGAAACATTTTGTCATTTTATACCAGTGAAAATAATATTAGAACATGTTATCAGTTGTAAGTGACAATCATAATGGAATGTGTTAATAATCACTAGTGACAATAACATTGTATTATTAATTAACTATCAATGTTATGACACGTATACGGCATTTACGGCCTAGACCATATGATTCGACAACTGGGCCAATACGGGGAAACTGGGCCAATACGGGAAAACTGGGCCAATACGAGACAAACTAGGCCAATATGAGTCTGAGCATGCGCAGTTGCACATTTGGTGAAACCCCGAAGCTGTCGCTTCACAACTTTGACCCGTGGTATTTATTCACCATTCTTGTTTATAATTATTATTTCAATATAAATGAGATGTCTAGTGTTGCGCAAATAGAATGAAAAGAAGTTAATTAATAAAATTGTCATTAATTAAGTATTTCCGTATTGGCCGAGTTACAGGTCCTCGGTCCGTTGTATTCGCCCTCGACTTCGTCTCAGGCCAATACAACGGACCGAGGACCTGTAACTCGGCCAATACGGAAATACTTAATTAATAACTTTGTAACATATTATCAGTCACCAGTAACAATTACATTTGAAAGTCACCAGTGACTGTTACCAACTACGCCCTGACGACATCAAACGATGCAGTGGTATCCCAGCATGCTCATGGCATCATTTTGTAGAGCGCTACGGCCACTTAGATCTCTTCTGGCGCTGATGCATATAGAATACTAAACGTTGTCCCATTTGATAACATGTTTATGAAACAAATGAATGGTTTGATATTTTAACGAGCGAAAGCGAGGTAAATACAGATGTCATTCACAAGTTTAGTATTTTATTTATTACTCAATGATGTAAATAGCACTGAATTGCAAGAAAACCTTTTTTTAGTGATGCTCACTTGCAAATAGGTCACCCGCTATTGCAGTCGCGTGGCGTCAACAATAAACGACTATGACATCACACGCCGATTGTGATGTTATGGCAGCACGCGGTGGTATCACACATGTGTGTAACCAACTCATCATTATCTAATGAGTGATCTCACCACGGTTGAGTAATAAAATGTAAAACCAACTCCATTACCATATTTTCTATACGAGAGGTTAAGAACCCCCTGTTCCAGCAAACAAATATCTTGAAAATATGGGGTTGAGGTTTAAGCCGAGAGAGACACCAACTAAGATGAAATGTCATGTACTGAATCAACTCAATCAATGAAGGTGCCTCGTAACTAACACACAAATATAGATAGGCTATACCATGTTGTTTAGAATATTGGATTTCTTTATTTTCTAGTATTTTTACTTCATTTTATAGATAGAATATTTGTGATTTCTTGAGAAATACATTCATCTCAGATCACGAGGTTGAAAAGTTAAAAATATCCTGTTGCGACTGCTCCACTCGTGAAAAATAAACTTTCTAACATCTAACTCTCTGTAAACATGATATTCACCAGACAGACAAGCTCTAAATCTGACAGATTATGTACCGGACTGAATATCAAAATAGGATTTCAATGAGACATGGAATGAATAAATAAAAACTATTTGATGTGTTAAAAATAAACTGGTGCCAAAAGAAAAGAATGATAGATGATGTTTTAGTTTGATGATTAAAAACATATCTTACCTTCCTCTAGTGCAACCAGAAAATATCAAAATAAAAGATTTATATTATGAAAATTTATGAAATAATGGAAATTATTTCCAAGACACAAAACTTTTCAACACACTTTACAGGATGAATCATGTTAAATTATGACATATTTAATTGATTTTAGTAATAATTAATTCATAATTTTTAAGCACAGATTCTGATATTACTTTGAATGGCATTTAGAAGCACAAAAGAAAAAGCTAAATTTCTGGATTCTCTGTTTTTATTTGCCTATTATATGCGTGATAAACCATATGTGCTGATTTAATTTTAAATCATCTCACTCAACTTATTTATCTAAAAATGCTAAATAAATAAAAGTTCTTTATGAGGCTTACCGGTAATATGTATGTATTATGTAGTTGTTTTCAATTAAAATCAAGCAATGGCCTTACACATCTACGTGCAGTAGCCGAAGTTACACATTCAATTTAAATGAATATAAGCTATATGACCTATTCCAAAATAATGATTAGCTTATTGACATTTTTATCATGAATCATGAGTATGTCATTGTACTGAACTGATTGTGATAAACATGGTAATTTTCAGCTAAAATCAATAGCAAGAATACTTCACGATAAAATAACGGCAATGATAGCGTTTGACCATGTAAACGATCACAATACAGAAGTTGTTATCCAAAAATTTTGCTTCATGACAAAATATTTACCTGCTACTTCTGCTGTTTCTTTTTCAGACACGCAACCCCTGTAACAGATAACAATGCATTTAGATACATATAATGTTCTACCTAAAACGTTTCTCCATTGGTGGACAGACTAACTCCTTGGATGAATACTCCCCCCCCCCCCCCCCCCCTCTCCGCCTTAAGTCCTGGAATTGCATATGCTTTCTGTTGGTTAAGATTTATAAATATCTTAAGAAACTTCATGAAGATGAAACATTGCAAGTAAAACTATAGAATAAGCCATATTAATCATTAAAGTGAAAATGTGTAATTTTAAATCTTTCGAATACGCACACCACTGAAGCAATTTGACGTAACGGACTAACGGTCTGTATTTTTTCTGAGCAATATATTGCTAGTTTTACAACCTTATTCCCAAAAATTTACCAAGTCTATCCCTCGCTAAAACTAAAACTGACTGTTAGTCTCAAATTCCGAGAGAAAGATAATGAAACTTGAGTGACCTTCATCTATAAATGTGAGTCAAAACCAAATGACAATCACCTGAACATACGGCCTGTTGGAATCATGCCTTTGGATCCCCTAACAGGTGACAGCCCACACGCTTATTTAAATTTAGCAAAATTTTAGACCTGCTCCTGTTAAATTAGTACAGGGCAGGCTCTTATTGGATATCCTGTGCTTACAGCTTTAACAGGAATAAATAGATTCTTCACTGGTATTTTATTAAAAAACCCTTCAAACATGTGGAAAACCCTTTTGGCAGGATTCTAACTCCCTAATTTTGAAACATTTTGCATGTCACATGGATGAACTCCTCCAGGACAATGTAACAAACCTGGTAAGAGATCTGGAGCACACTGGAGACATGGTGCTTATTCATCATTCAAAACTGGCTCCCACGGTATATATCACTAGCATGAATGATAAATAACATCTAACTCTCGCGTCTTCTGATATCAAATATATATCAACACTTGTTGATCAAAGTAAAAATATCATGTTGATGTATTTCATATCAGAAGACACTTGGGAGAGATTCTTGTTTATTTAATAGTTTCACTTACTGGAGACACTGCACACATTAGAGTAAACAAAGAGACAAGATGTAACTCACATCATCTCAGCCTCCTTGGCCTCTTCACTGCTGATGTCCTTCTCCACGCTGTAGTCGAGGATAGACTTGACTCCGAACTGTTTGTTGCGGCTGATGAGGGGTTTGATGGCCACCTGGTCTTCGCCCGCCACAAAGTGTCCATAAAATGTCCCTTTCATCATCGCGCGGAACAGGCGAGGCCCAAGTAATTTCCTTGACCATTTCAGAAGCTGTTGGATACAAGAGATGTTTGTTAACACCGATGGCTTGGATTTTATCATACTTTGGGTCTAAATATCAAAGTGTTTACAAGGAACCAAGAAATGACTTCACTGCCACAATGATCACTGACCAATCGAAAGTTATGGCCAAGGTGAAAGTTATCCGGTCAAGATAGTAAGGTAAAAACTTTGACCTTATCTGAAAGACATTCAATTTATTTTAGCTTTTAAATTGTATTTTTAAAGTGCTCAAACCAGCAATGTATTATATACAGGGAACCAGATAAGATGCGTATCTGCGTAGAAATACACATGGATAATTCAGATATACCGAGAAAAATTAAATCAATGAGTGAAAGATATGCATGACTCTCTCAGAATACGAGTTTGTTTACATCAGTAACATGCATGAACGAGACTGTCAAAATAGTGATTGCCTCTCTATCTTGAAGGGAAGATTATCAAGTGTTTACAAGGGACCAAGAAATGATTTCACTGCCACAAAGATCACTGACCATCGAAAGTTATGGCCAAGGTGAAAGTTATCTGAATCGGCCCAATACAACTGACCGAGGACCTGTAACTCGGCCAATACGGAAATACTTAATTAATGACAATTTTATTTGTTAACCTCTTTTCAATCTATTTGCACAACACTACACATCTCATTTACCGGTATATTGAAATAATACTTATAAACAAGATTGGTGTGCAGATATCATGGGTCAAAGTTGTGAAGCGACAGCTTCGGGCTTTCATCAATGGTGCGACTGCGCATGCTCAGACTCATATTGGCCCAGTTTGTCTCGTATTGGCCTTGTTTTTCCTGTATTGGCCCAGTTTCCCTGTATTGGCCCAGTTGTTTAATCATATGGTCTAGGCCGTAAACACTGTATACGCGTCATAACATTGATAGTTAATTGATAAACAGGTGGTTGTACTCACCACGACTATACAACCAAGGTACTGCTTGTGGAATACTTACTTGTTTGGATATTAAAATTACTTTTATTTGCATTTCTAATACAAAGCTCATCAATTTCTTACTAACATGTTGAAATTGAGATGTGTTTATTATGGCTTAATGACTTAAATGCTTGAATGAGAATATACAATGGCATTGTTTCAAACATAGTAAACCTGAATATAAGTTCTTATAATCTCCTCACTGTGGAATAACCTAGTGAGTCTATTTGTAGTTGCGGAGTTGGTCATATGTTCGAGAAAACACCTCAGGGTTTAATTCCTCCCTTCAGTTTTTCCTAAGAGCAGAAGACCTTGGAGCCACGTTTTCTCCTTCCCTAATAAAACCAAACAAGTGTTTGCCACTAACATGGCAATGTCCCCCGCCGGTGACATTGAGTTAGTAAGACACATCATTGGAGCTATTTATATATTGCATTACTGGTAAAAAGTGACATGATGATCAGCAAATTTTAAGACTTTGGGTGCTTGGGTTCATGATATATTGTATTAATAAGAGTTCTAGAAGTGGTCAAAGTGTTGTGGTGACCTTGAAAATAAGGTCAAGGTCACCAAAATGTACTGGTGTGTGTGTCATCCCCCAATGTAGGCTGACACCAAATTTGAAGCCTTTGGATGCAACATCTCATGAGATAATCACGTTAACAAGAGTTCAAAAAGTGGTCAAAGTGTAGAGGTGACCTTGAAAATAAGGTCAAGGTCACCAAATCGACTGGTGTCTGCGTCATCCTCCAATGTAGACTGACACCAAATTTGAAAACATTTGGTCAAACCGCTCATGATATATCGCGTAAACAAGAGTTTGAAAAGTGGTCAGTGTCGCAGTGACCTTGAAAAAAGGTGAAGGTCACCAAAATCGACTGGTGTCTGCGTCTTCGCCCAATGTAGGCTGACACCTAATTTAAAAACATTGGGTCCAACCGGTCATAATAAATGGGGATAAGAAGAGTTCCAAAAATGGTCAAAGTGTTGTAGTGACCTTGAAAATAAGGTCAAGTTCACCAAAATCGACTGATGTCCGCGTCTTTCCCCAATGTAGGCTAACAACTAATTTGAAGACTTTGGATGCAATGTTTCATCAGATATCGCCTTAACAAGAGTTCAAAGAGTGGTCAAAGTGTCCTGGTGTCCTTGAAAATAAAGCCAAGGTCACCAAAATTGACTGGTGTCTGCGTCTTCCCACAATGTAGGCAGACACCAAATTTGAAGACTTTGGATGCAACGCTTCATAAGATATCGCGTAAACAAGAAATGTGACGTACGTACGTACGGACAGACGCCGCTGAATACACAGTCCCCCGTTTCGCGTTGTGGCGGGGGACAACAATAATGTTCTTTAATCTCCTGCTTGTGGAATGGTATTATACCTCTAGTTGGCAATTTGGTTGAATTGTTCGGGAAAACACCTCAGGCTAAAGCCCTCAGGGTTTAATCAGTTCCTTTAAGTTTTTCAGAAGACTGTAAAGCCCTGTTTTGTCCTTCACTTATAAACCTGAACATGTTCTTTTAATGATTAATTCCCTTGCTATGGAATACTCTAGGAAGTATACCTCCTGTGCTGAGTTGGTCATATTGTTCTTTTTTTTAACCATTCACTGTGGAATACTATAGAGAGTATGTATACCTCTAGTTGGTTATAATATTCTCTGTCCCCCTCACTGTGAAATACATGTACCCTCGGAGTGCTTCCTCCAGAGTGGTCCATGTATAATTCAAATCATTTATGAAGCCCACAAGCACGAAGATCCTTTTAATCAAAATCTGTAGCAGTTCCAGGGGGGTTAGAAGAATCTTTTTTCAATGACTGAACCCCCCCACCCCCTTTTGAAAATTTCTGCATCCGCCTCTGAACATTGTTCAAATCAAAGGAACCAAATTTTTTATACAAGCAGTTTCTTTTCATTTGCGGTCCAACAGCCTAGAGTGTCATTCACCCAACTGGCCACAATGGGGTTCTATGTATGAAGCAGGTCATGTGTACAATACACCCAGACTGTCTCCTGGTCTCCTCATTGTTTATATTCCCTTGAGGTCACGATTAAACAAGAAAAGCATCTAAAAAGGCAATGTTTGACCCATTTGGTCTATGTATTTCCAATACTAGTTATGAATTAATTTGTTATGACAAGTAGGAATGTACTAATAATGCTAAAAGGTAGGTTTGGTAAAATAGTCAGGGTTTGTTAGACTAGATTAGAGAGACTGTATAGACTGTTTGTTTAAATATTTGTATGTTGAAATATTTTTTTAATCCATTGTGTCATAGGTGGTCAAATATGCCAAACATTTTAAATGTTGTTCTTTTGTCGAGAAGGACTGACTGTTGATAAAACTTACCATTTTGATACTGGTCAACTCAGTATAGGGATGATATAAAGGTAAAAGAAGTGATTTCTGATCGAAAAACGGACAATGCACCGCGATTGACACGCCAATTAGTCAAACAAAATTTTGGAAACTTATTCACAATAGACAAAATGACAAATTTGGGTTGATTATGTTTAATAGGTCACATAACGACTGTGCATGTAAATGGGATGTATAGTTTTGGTTTCTACACATATATATATAATGATGTTACTCGATTAATTGCAAACTATTATTTATGATAAATTTGGTGATTGGGGGATGAAAAGTGTGATTTTATTTGAAGTGAAATCAGCACATATGATATTTTGGCACATATTAAAATCAAGTACAATTTTATAAAACACAATGGATGCACCTTTAAAGACTTTTTAAAAATGTGCTCTATTCTAACTATATCCACATTTACAACTGTTTTTTAAAAGTTTAGTGGTGATCTTTAAAAATCCAGGCAGTGAATAGAAATTCCAAAATCCTTATTTGCAGTGTCTGATAAAATAGCTCTATTTTATGCATATAAATGTAGAATCTATTGTTTAATTCATAGACCAAGTGCAGAGGTTGATATTAACCATATAAAAAATATCCATTCAGAGTAGACTTAACTCAAGAATATACTAGTTGAAACTGCTAGGAATACATCCATTTAAATATTAAAGGCGATGTAGCAAGCTGTTCCTCTTGTTTACATTAAAACGGCCGCTCGAAGGTAGTTCATGGGATCTAATAATCTAACATTTAACATCTGAAATGAAATATTTTGTAAAACTTTAAAATTTTAAAAAGTAAAATAATATAAAAAGGAGCCTCTGAGATGTGTTCAATTTCAACTGAGCTCTGTAGTCTTGTTGTAGACTTGCCTAGGCACTTAAACATTAAAGTTTAAGGGGTCTGGATGACAGACTAGTGATCTAACTGATGGAACGATACTAAACTATCAGAGTAGAGTTTTAATTATGGCACCATAATGGAATGGTCAGCCATCTTGCTGTATGAACTCTCAAATTCGCATGAGGCCTACAAATCTACATCTCACACTGAAGAGTTAAACAAAATCTCGCTGTACAAGTCGCACCTTTTTCTTTCAATTCGGAAAACCGTATTCAATGGATACGGCTTATCGGGTCATGTGATGAGATGTTTTACCCTCGAACGTTACGTTACATTATATAATATCAACTTTATTAAAAATTTGAGAAAGATAATATGTAAAAAAACATGCTACAACAACAACCAAACATTCGACATGCGGGTTAGAATCTTAAACGCAAACCACGGCCGACCAAACCCGTTTAATTTCAAAGCCTGGGTGTCAATCTAGGGAACTAATAATTTCTCACCTCAGTGACTTTACATTAATGGGATTTCACAATGGTGACCTTGACATGAATGCTTACTGACTTGAACAATGTGACATACATACTGAATCATGGGTGTTGTCATGGATACAGATTAACCTTCTATATTGATTAATGTAGATGTGTCTAGGACACTGCAACTGATCGGATATAACTAGATTGAGAAATATTATATCAGGCTGAATTTTCTGCAATTTCTATTTTGGGTCGATTTTAAAGCTGTTCATATAGTGTTATTTTTTAAAATAGTTTATTGGATATTTGTTCTTTAGTGTTCCATTTTTTCATACTTGTGATTCCTTTGGGAATATATCATATCGTCATGTTGAATTGACGTCATTATACAGTCCTATTAAACAATATTATGACACCACAATTTGATCCTGGCGTTTCATTCTGAAGAAGGGTTGCCAGCGGCAGCCTATGCTTGAAAGTAGTTCATGACTTTAGGGTTCATTAGCGTAGATGTCATACTATATCTATGAAACTCAAACCTGAACATCAATATGTGCCTTGCTCTCAAGCCGCAATCAGGATGTATCGGTGTTCATAGGGGGATATGAATATTTTAGTGTGAAACGTGAATTGATTGTTTTTTCCTTTTGCCCAATTTAACAATGAAACTGTATCCTTCCTTGTAGCGGGCAGGCAACTTTTCAGTTTTATTTCATACACTGCGTTTCTCACTGGTCGCAAACTTCTGTCACGCTTTATCTCATGTTATCCTGGTCTAACTTTATACCTTTAGGTATGCATAGAACCATATGGTTGATGCAGAATGAATTATTGTTTCCTTGTAAATAAATAGTTTATTTATTTATATATAAATCCATGTGTGGATTACATCTCTCATCTGTTACATTAATTAGCATCTACATTATCACTCCAGTCCTATAATATCAGAAAAACTATTTATTTCATATGTTTAAATCCCAGTGAAAGGTTCAAGAGTAACAATTTTAAACTACTCTGAATTTATCTAACATAGAAACACGAAACTGAGATGAAAATGAAGAACTCAATCACTTTTAAATTTATAACATAGACACAAACCATTCATATAAGCAGTCCTATGAATGCATAATTTCTGCAAATTATTAGGCCTACTTATATAGTAACTTGAGATAATTATTTACATTTATTCATTGTTTTAGCATTGTTTTTATATTACCGTTATCATGATTGAACATATATATATTTAATAAGTACCAGTATGAATTTTTATATGTAAGGGAATTGGTGGCGATTTTCCTTTGGAGATCACCCTAGTAAGTTGATTTTCTGGTGTGTGACTGCGAGTAGTTTAGTTGATTGTGTATTTACTTTTTAAAGAATAGAATTGAGTTAGGCCTACCGGTATATGGTATGTACTACTTCTCATTTCTATTACATACCAAGGATTTATAGGTCTTTACCGTACGTGATCACGTTCACCACACATGTAACTATGACTTATTTTAATATTTATCCATGTTCGGGGTCCAAGCCGTTTTTTTGTCATAGATCTCGTGAAGATCGAAAGTGTTATTATAATACGCACAAGAGAGAAATAAAGAAAACAGATGTATCTATCGACTTACCGTTGCCTGATTATTTACTAACGAGTCCACTGAACACAACTTGAAGACAAGCAGGGCCCGGAAGAGTTCCCACGTTGTTTTACTGCGATATGCCTCACGTGCGTTTTCGAAAGTCAAATCCATGATAGGATGCCCTTGATCACATAATTTTGGTTTTTTCTCGCCATCGAAATCTGTGTCTAAAATCTGCGATGCTGCTGGGGTTTGTTTTGGGACTGATTTGGTAACATTTGTGCGCACATTCCAGTTAAGAAGTCTGGATCGGGGAAGTTTCAGCACACTGCGGTAAGCCATCTTACTATCGCGAGCAGCAATGTTTATGTGGGAGACGTACTGTCAGAATTATAGTCCGTATCACATAACACCAAACATCCGTGACGTCATCAGGATGCATTATACGCACATAACACATAGAAGGATCCCGTCCGAAATCATCGGAAGTTGCTTTTGATATATTTCCGTATTCTAACCAAATAAGATCTGATTAAAATGGCATTATATAGCTGTTATCAGTTTGTTTATTTCCTTATATCCGAAACTACTTTTCACGTGCATTCATGTAAGTGGTTGTGAATCATAATCAGTATCCTCATAAGACAAATTATAGATGGTATTTGTGGTTTCATTTCAAATGGAAAATACAGCCCCAAATATCGCCTATGTATGTTTTAATTTTTTTCGCTTTTTGAAAAAAATAATTGTTAAAGTTTTACCCCAATTTCAAATTTGACTATTGATACGGGCGATGTAGTTATAAATGTACTAATCAGTGTATAATAAACTGAGATATGTACTTTCTGTTGCACTTCAGTTTATAATATGCATTATATTTAATGTTTACATAAACAAGTGACTTAAAATCTAAATTCAGAGAATTATGTTCAAAATATGTTAGAATATATAAATATGTTGTTTACTTAAAATAAAGATACAGACAACGTATGCCTATACACGTTTTATTTTCCCCATATATTGCCTACTACGTTACTTTTTGTGAAGTTCATTTTAGTATGGCAGAATCGGCTAGTAGACTAGCTATAATTGCTGATCACCAGACCATATATTATGGTGGCAGGAATTAAGACATATGGCTGGCTAGTACTCAGCATTATTGCATTATACATGTTTCACCAGCTACTCTCGTCAAATACCTAGTGGAGCGAACAGCAGATTTACACTTTTAATTAGATTGTTATTCATATCGTATCAACGAACTTATAAAGATTACCGCATTTCCTTGATTAGACGACGGGATATGATAGTTTGAAAGAAATAGACGCCGGGTCTCGAAAAGACGCCGAGTGATAAGGTGAGTCTTTTTAAATGCATTGTATACAATCATAGATGTACAGGTGCACGTTCAACAATGAACAAATATTCAATGAAACAATGTCATGCAAGTTTGTCATGATTGCATTTCTATATGTTTGTTAATTAGTCTGATGATTTATATATTGCCTATGAATTATTAGGCCCTTTGAAATTATATACACCGGGTCTCGAATAGACACCGGCCGGGGCTAAACACACACAAAATAAACTTTATTTTCATTAAGGCGAGCCTAGGATTTAATCCTTGGGCGAGCTCTATTGTATATGCAACTATATCATACCAATTAAGCAAAAGGTTATAAATTCAAGATTTCAAATACGTGCGTGCGTTATGTAAACAATACAACGATAACCTTGTTTCTGAAATAGACTGTAGATTCCATTCAGAGATATTATGGAGGTGTGTCGTGATCTCTCATTTGATTGGCTGTATCAAACAAGCACATTCGCGACATCGGATCAGCGACTCGTTAATGATACATATCACTATTCGCACCTTAACGCACGCTGAGCCCTAACCCAGCATAAGCAAATTTTATATTAAACTTCTTTCCAACAGGTAGTCGACTTGGCCAAAACGTTCTTATAAACAATTCCCATTAACGCATGGGTCTTACAAATAAAATAAAAAAGTATATCTATTAAAACTTCTAATTAATATTGAAAAAGTTTGTTAACACGATATAAATTGATATACGCACTTACATACATATGAACTTTAATAGCTGTGATTATAAATACGTGTTAGCTGTCACCACTTTGTCAAACAAGCACGAGATTGGGACTAGACTGCATGCACTGCACATATTCAAGCGCCCTCGGTATATCCACGGACTTAAATTAAGTCCGTGGTATATCAAATATGTTTAACTACATTGTGTTATACTCGTGAAGGAATGATAAAAATAACCAATCTCCCGTATACGCTCATTTCGACTAGTGTATCGGTCTTTTCAAGCATGTTTAAAGCACAAACTCTTTAACATGTTTAAGAGCCATCAAGGATGTTAGTGTTTCAAATACAAAATTATTTGTCGAAAATATACTAGTTTATAACGTCATTCGCTGGAGAAATCATTTATCTACAACATGACGTGTGATAAATCATTTTCATATCACGACAATGTAATGGAATTTGGTTTTAAAAGGTATTACACATTCGAGTAACGCGCGTCAAGGGTATCTGACGTCATATACGCCAATATACGGTAAACGGGATTCCCTTTAAAACGTACTACACAGCAGCAAGTGTTTCCGAAGCGTGAAGGCTCGTCTCTTGGAAGTAAGGCTACAACCGACACATGTGAAAACAAGTATTGAGGTATTAGAATAAAGATTTATTATGAGATATGATCTATAAATCTATGATGGTATTCGGTATAAATTTGTATATCTTTCTCTAGCATGACATTAATATAAGAATACATTATACATAGGCCTACCGTTTTGCCGCATCGTAGCCATTGTGTGATACGGATAAGTGGAAATATTAATTGAGACCCACTTTCATCCGTACAGTACCAACACTAAGATTAATGCGTCTCAACCAGTTTATATCGTAACCTAAGTAATGAACGACGACGAATCAAAAGAAACTAAACTATAGCTAAACCAAATGTTTCTGATCAATCACTAAAGATAAAAATAAGGTTGTATAGGAAGATACCGACAGACCTCAATATATCAACCTATTTTGGAGTATTTGCTTCCTTTTTTCTTCAGTATTTTGAGTGTGGAGCAGATACAGCATGTTCCTTGACAATATTCAGAGTCTTCTAACCATTCTGTATCTTTACAAAATAGTACCTATATCCCTCACATTTTACATTAAAATAGTATTGTTGGTTACCAACCTCGACCAAACAATAGGGTTGACCGGTAATAACTATTAGCCAGTTAAAACAGTTTCCTGGTCATGTAAATTAATATAGGCATTTTTAGCAATATAATTTTCTATGTGCTCATTGCTCCTAAAAAGTGTAAGGAGCGTGTCTGTTCATTTGAAACAAAGTTACGGAGGCTGTGCAGATTATGCATGGAGTCGTTTGACAATAAACAATGACAACATATTTATTCTTAAAAGAGTAAAACTTTATTAAACATCGTAAATTTAAGGAGTCTATTCCGGTCGTTTAGATCGGACTCTAGGCTTACCTTTCACGTGTGGATATGTTTCGAGATAGGTACAGTTAAGGCTAAAATGTTATGATCTGTCGTGTTTGAGTGACTAATAATGAATGTTTAACGTTATTTAAGTTTATTTTTAGCCCCAAATCAGTTCATTTTGTTAGAGTTTTGTTTCAAAAACACCCTTCATTTCGAAAAATGTCACAAAATGAACACAGACCTTCATCGGTATTACCATTTCCTTTTGTTTCGGTACATGTTCAGTGAAAACGAAGTATAAGTCAACATTCGCAATTCATTTTGGTGAATTCGCAGGAGCTTGCCGACGATCCAGCCCCTTTTACTATAAATAATAATAAAACAATAATATAAGGGCTGGATCGTCGACTCATATATGCTTTTCTAGTTGCTAGTTTTCGCAACGTAATATATCTAGAGCCAGCTAGTGTGACGGTGCCCTGCATGTCGAACGTAGCCAACCTTTGTTCCAAGGATTTATATTGTGACGTCATCTGTAGCGTTGTGGAACATATCTTTGTGACGTCATTCACTATGACGTCATTGTTTGATTTCGTCATTCCGTTATAGGGACATTTTGTTGAAGAAGAACGTATTAATTTAGACGTGTCTTTTATTGATAAACAAAATGAGTGCAAGAGAGAACTCTTTGAAGATGATACGAGGCGACAGAGACGATTTAGACGTAGGAGATTTATTCAGTAACGTCAAAGAAATAACGTCTTTAGCACACTTTGCTCGTTGTCAAGCACAGGAAGCGGAAATGAGAGCTAACTATGCCGTGAATCTGGCGGAGAGGGCGACGCTTGAAGCGGAAGCGGTGCGAAACATCGCCGAGAGTCTCACGAAGACTGCCAGATCGGTTGCCAAGATGTCAATGGATCACATAGACAAGATAAACTCGGCCGAGTATCGGTCCTTCAAGAGGGGAGATATCCTCGCTGCGGTTCGTCACACTTGTGAGAGAAAAGATTCTCCGGTCAAGTCACCCCTTGCAACAAGTCCTCGGAAACGACAGCAGCCACCATCCGTGAACATTCAACGCGGTGCTGTCTCTGAAGATACGGTTGTGCACACTCGACTTATTCAGGAGAAATCAACAAGTGATTCCAAACCGGACGACATAAAACCTGAAATAAACGCAAACTCAGACAATTCTGCATTGTCTACGTCATCAAACAACCAGACAACAGATTTCATAGACAACTCCGACCTGTTGCTCTGTGTGGAGAACCTTCACCGCCAGACGAGTTCTCAGGTAGCCGAGACCTTTCCCGAAGCCGATGAGGTCAAGGCCGATCTCGTGAAAGAGTTCGACAGCACCGAGCACCTACCAATCGTTTGGGAGGATTTCTACCAAGGTAAAGGTGGACGTAAGCCAATGCCATGGTCAGACAAGAAAAGCATCAGGAAAATACAGAGAAAATTGCGTGACCTTGAACTTCGAGAAGAAGACAAACCATCCGAGCCATCTTCTGAACATTCAGAGATCAAAGGAGCAGATGAAAGCGAAATCAACACAGGGGAAGGTGGGCAAGATTCAAACGACGTCAATGAAACTGATTAATGCCAAATCAACAATGTTGACATCTTCAAATGATAACTTCGAAAGAAATCCTGCGTTTATTCATGGTATTCTGATGAGTTTAACTTTTGTATGAAATACAAATGGTTAACGCTGGATAACTTTAATGAGAAACTTTCGAACTCCGATTCGAGAAACTTTAGCTACTTTAACAAGGTCAGGTTGTCACCCATAGACCAGAAATATTATGCATGTTGCAGATTGAGGAACTTTACAAACTTTGGAAGTGATAACGTCTGCTTTATGTTAAAATGGCTACCTTGAGAGCAAACATCTCAAGACAGCATATAGTGATGTGGCACTGATAGGGTTAAAATGAGACTGGCGTTACCCTGTACATAGAGAAACTGTGTAGGCTGATACTTGATAATTTACACAATAGGTCATGGACTAATAATTCTTTAACATGCAAGTTTTGAATCTTTTATGGAACTTCGAATAAAATATTGGCACAAAGTCTGAATTTTGTGTTAGAAATCTAACAAGGATTTTGTCTATCGTTTCGAAGGTTTCCCGTAGGAACCCCAGGTTTTCATTACCAACTATGAACTACGAAATATGCGTTAGAATATGGAAGGTTACTACGTCTAGGTACATGTATTATTTCAAATGTAAGAACTTAATCCCCTTCGGGGCTCGTTGATTATTTTTAACGAATCCACGGCTCCTCATGCATTCTCCATTACGTAATATTTGTTACTGGTCGCTGATCACTTAAACATTTGTTAAGAAGTTGGTATGGTTTCATTATCATTGGTCAATTTTTTTAACAATAGAAGTCAGTTTATTGTAATTTTTATATTTTCTGACTTTCGAGACATAATATTCACTAATTAAGTACTATTGTTTAATAATTCTTATTTAGATAGTGTTCAAAACCTCCTATCTTCATGTAAAAACTGACTGTAATCTAATTAATTCACGCGTTATTTCAACATTTCCATTCAAACACAAGCACCCTATTTTTTACTGTTACGTATTTTGAACTTGCTATTACCATTTTTGAACGTGAGTAAATGACAGTGTTACGATTTTAGAAAAGAATTCGCAACATTAAAATGTTAAAGGATTAAGAAATAAAGTTCCCTGTACCCCAATGTGTTTTGTAATAAAGTATAGTTTTGCCCTGAACTATTATAGTTAAAGTACGAGGACGGTAGTCCGAGTACTTTGACGTTATAATAGTTAAGGGCAAAACTATACTTTATTACAAAACATATTGGGGTACAGCGAACTTTATTACTTTTCTAAGATAACCCATAACACAACATTCTGTTTTGAGTAATTTTGCAAGAAAAATAGAGTTTACTTCCTTAATATTAATAATCCATGATCAGGGTCAACTGACGAGCCGTGCGACAACAGCGACTATGACGTCATTGATCTGTTGTGACGTCATAGTGATTCCTGGGGTTGCCTAATGCGGATTTCGTCGTTTTGGTTCAAGTACAAATGTAGCTTAAAATTTAAGACTAATTCGGATACAAAAGAACACATTCCTTCAATAATTGTTATAACAACGCTACCATTGTTTTAGAACATTATCATTTGCAGAAAAACACGGTCTTTTCAACTGCCCTGTTTCGTTGGGTTACCATGGGCACACGTGACTACGAGGGGAGCGGAAACGTCATTCAATTGTTACGTCATCACAAAAACTATACCTTTATCGTCTGATAAAGTACTTTTATTTCGATTGTTCAAGCCGCCAGGTATCTTAGAATTAAGAAATAAAGTTCGCTGTACCCCAATGTGTTTTGTAATAAAGTATAGTTTTGCCCTGAACTATTATAGTTAAAGTACGAGGACGGTAGTCCGAGTACTTTGACGCTATATAATAGTTCAGGGCAAAACTATACTTTATTACAAAACACATTGGGGTACAGCGAACTTTATTTCTTTTCTAAGATAACCCATAACACAACATTCTGCTTTGAGTAATTTTGCAAGAAAAATAGAGTTTTCTTCCTTAATATTAATAATCCATGATCAGGGCCAACTGACGAGCCGTGCGACAACAGCGACTATGACGTCATTGTTCTGTTGTGACGTCATAGTGGTTCCTGCGGTTGCCTAATGCGGATTTCGTCGTTTTGGTTCAAGTACAAATGTAGCACACGTGACTACGAGGGGAGCGGAAACGTCATTCAATTGTTACGTCATCACAAAAACTATACCTTTATCGTCTGATAATGTACTTTTATTTCGATTGTTCTAGCCGCCAGGTATCTTAGAACACGGAATAAAACAACTAAATTACATTTTAGATGATGAAATTATTGCGACAAATGTTCCTACGATACTGATTTTAAACAAAAGCTGCTTCATTGACAGGATATTATGTTAGTATACGATAGTCGTAAATCAGCGACACTCTAAGGGAGTATAGAAAGTCCCTGGGCCGCGTTCAAGATAGGTTTCAAAGTAATCGCTCAATTAGCGATTACGTTTAAACTTCTCTTGAACGCGATTGCTCAATGTAGCGCTACGTAGCAAGGCGAGCAAACTTCAAGGAATTTGCACTGTGTCGTTCAAGAGAGTAGGAGCGCTCATTGAGCGCTACATTGAGCGATCAATGAGCGCTACGAAGCGCTTCATTTTGTTGAACCACCGGCTGGTATCATGTACCTTCTTCGACGCGTCATTATTATTGTAGGTCGTCATTATTAAAAGTCATTTTTGGATCTATCTCATCTATTAAAGGAATTTTCCAAAATGACGATTTCTTAAAACGTGTGTTTCACATAAATATGAACAGATATTAGTTAAGTTGGCTTCTGAAAACAAGATGTTACACTGTTTCAGGCATAAGTATCGCTCGTTGATTGAAATATATTGTATTTTGTATGGCGACGAGTTTATTAAACACTATATAATTTGTTGGATTTAAGTGGATAGGTTGTTGGAAATTCAGTTATTTACATCACGCTAAAGAACGGTTAGTGTCGAGTTATTACATCGCATTCTATTGGAAGGAAACGATTTGTTTTCAAGTTTGTGAATTATGTTTTGATACGATGTAAATGTGGTATGGATGATTCCATCAGTTTTTAATTTTGAATAGGTGTCATGTGAGGTCAACAAAGTGAAATATGCTTTAATGTAAGCATGCAGTGTTTTAACGTTTTTCGGAGGAATAACTTGTTTCTTTTGTAGACGTTTCAAGCGAAACAAGAACAAAACACTAATTTCCTGTAGGTTTATGTTTAACTTCTTAACTCTTGAACGGAAATTATCTGGGCCTTTTAGGGTACTTAACTTGATTCAAACTAGTCCGAGTGCTGAACGTTTAAAAACTGTTTCATCAAAAGTTGTAGTTTTGGAAAATAATATCTTTTCTTAGACTGTCGTGTATTTATTTGTCTCTGAATTGCACAGTTTCTATGAGAATTACTGTAAATAAGCTGTTTGGACTTCCTCAACGTTGCTCACGTGCTATCACCTGCCTGAATCATACTTTCCTCCTCTTCTTCAATGGTTCTATCCATCTACAATGCAACAAGATACGGCTGTGCATGCCAAATGGTGTAAGTTTAATGTACTATATTTGAAGATTATTCCATGTTTCTTTACAAATGATAAATTATGAAGTAGCTCTAAACGTGTAACTAAAATCGTAACACGTTGTTCAAACTACGTCGCATGTTCAAAAATCGGTACATCAACAGGCGAAATGTTCAACACGTTCTCTTGACTATGATAATGCAAAATATCATTTCAAACAGTGATGTGCCCTTTCAATAGAGTGTATTTTCCTATATATATAGTTCTCTAAGTTTAAATCGTCCATTTTAAAGAATAATAGCTAAATAGTCAATGTTTTCGAGGAGTATGGGATGTATTTGGTCATATCTACATTTGTATATAACTAATGCGCAGATTTCGCTCAGAAGTTAGGAAATTATGCTTATACATATCGTGTTGATCTTACATATATTTAAAGGTATAGAAAGTATACTTTACCTTGACTTCAAATGTTTTTACAACTACAACATTTCCGAAAGCACGGCCTCAGCCTACCCGGGTGAAGCAGCGTAACCAATACCCGTTAAAAAATCATTCCTGCCGACGCAGGTCCCATACAGTGGTTTTCAGAGACAGGACGTCATGCTAGGCATAATAGGGTATATAGATTACATTATTGAGGTGTATGTGTTAAATATTGAAAAAGAAATAGGAACTAAGAATTGTCTGGTCCGCTGGAATCTTGACCTGCTTGGCATGCCCGGATATCATGGAACATTATTAGCTTGTTGTCAGAACATGTCTATCGTGGCTGTAAACATATCAGATAACTTCATTGTAGCTTGATAGGCAGTTTATTTTGAGTGATAAATCCTAATATATCAAAGCTCGTTAGGTACACTGGGAAAAGCGTTAAGCATCCCTATGATTTTTGTCATGGATCCCAAAGACTGAAAACTGAACACCGAACGTCTATAGAAGAAATTATAAAATAAAGACCATTGACAGTTTGTTTCATTGCACAAGTGATGTTTATTTAAGGTAAGCGTGTGGGCAACACACACACAAAAACATGGGTGCAATTTGAACAAAGTCACATATCATCTTGGTAATGTTTAAAACAAGTTCTGGAAATACGCCATCAGAGAAAAACTTATTGAATAGACTCTAAGGAACAACAAAATAACGCGTTCTGCTACCTGAATGATTCACGGCAGCCACTGAAACCCTTCACAGGCATCCTGAATTATTCCATAGGGATTTGCTGCCACTCCTCATGTAACGCTGCCTCGAATTCCCTCACGTCTTGTGGAGAAGGTTTTCCAGTCGGCCAGTTTGGTCCAATACTGATCATAGGGGTTTGATTCAGGGGACAGTGCTGTTCACAGGATCGAAATTAAAACGTAGATAAAACGTAGGTCATAAAATAAAACACCTTATACCAAATAGTCTCTTTGGGTGTATGTTTTTTGTACTTTCATTTTATCTACGTTGTAATTGCGATATCGAGTTCTGTGGTGTGATGCCATTGTTCTCCAAATACAGCTCGAGAATAGTGAGATTTAGCTTTAATCAACCATGGAATGTGGCGTAGTACCAAGTCTATGATCATAGAAATTATCGATGTAAGGATGAGATCTAGCACCCCCTGGATATATTAAGCGCCTGTAAGTGTCTTTGTTTCACCAAATCCAGTCATTAGAAAAACACACCCAAATCATAACTGATTCTCCACCATATGGTATGGTTGGCATGATGTCGTGTTTGTAGCCCTCCCAACTTCCCAATGCAAGGCATAACTCCTGCCAGTCTCCAGTACTGGATGATTTAGGCCTTAAGGCAATATTTCCTTGAGATGTCTGTGCTTGGAAATCCGGGCCCACTATGCATTTCAGGTGCAGTGATCCACTATCTTGGCACAACAAAGCGAGGGAAATACTGCAAGGCCTGGAGACTGGCAAGTTATGCCTTGTGTTTGGAAGTTGGTAGCCCTCCATACTCTGACAGTGTGTTTTCGTCAGACCAGTGAATCCTCCATGACCTCAAGTTCCACTGTTCCACATAACATAGCCTAGATAAGTAACTTACTACGGGTATCCATGGGCGTGTGGCGACTCTTCTGGCCCTCAATACAGCAGTTTTGATGCGGTTGCGCAGTTTGATTACTCAAACAGTGATCTTGAAGCCAGGCCTGTTCCAGGGCAGTACGGAGGCTTAATATTTCCTACATATACTATAGACGGCTGACTCCACTGTAGGCCTACTCAGTGCCTCTGAAACTCCTTCGTGCCATTGTTCAATAGAAGTCAAATCGAAATGACATTTAGTCTAATGATTGCCCATTTTATAACAAAGAGTGAAACTGCATCTTTCAAAAAAAGAAGGAAGTCCTGATTTATTGACGAATTGTTAAAATCTAAATATTTTAGATATTTAAAAATACTTACCCTACTTTTACTAGTGCATATTACCTATATGATCCGATGAAGGATTGAAAACGTGACTGAGACAGGATCCTAACGTAACTGTAGTGAAGTGTAGACAGACTGGCTCTAGGGCACGTCACTACCCGGAAGTGTAGTGCAATCCACACATAGCTGCGCGCGCAGTGATATGAAACCCTCACATTTCCTAGAGTCAGTCCGAGCGAGGTCCTAAATGCGGGGAGGTAGTTGATCCAACGATGGGTGGGTATAAACCCTAAAAGTAGGGTAAGTATTTTTAAATATCTAAAATATTTAGATTTTAACAAATTTTTAATACTTACCCTACTTTTACTAGTGCATGTTGATTCGACAGTCGGACGGAGGGAAAGGACCCACAGCGAGGACCTCCACAGCACTAGCAAGAGTAGGACGTGACAACTGAGCGGAAACCTACAAACAGGAAACCCAAATCAGTATATGAAACCACTAAAAGGATTGAAAGGAGAGATCTCGACGAACCGAGAAATAGTCCTAAAATCCACAAAAACCAGGTCTCACCTAAGACGAAGCGGGCAAGGTGAGTTGCTGAGCCACTACGAGAGGTCCAAAAGATTGGAGTCCTTGTACGTCTTCCACGGAGACATCTCTCAAATAGTGACTGGCAAACACAGTGTTGGATTTCCAGAAACAACCCTTCATGATGTCTGGCACCGAGCAGTTCCTGTGAAGAGCCATAGTAGAAGCCAAGGCCCGAATCTCATGAGGGTTATTTGCGGAGGGGTGAGGTATTCCTGCTGCATCATAAGCTGCCAAGATGGATGTTCGCAACCATAGAGCCAGCGTGTTCCGGTTTACCTCACCCTTAGCTGCAGAAGAAAAGGGAATGAACAATCTCTTTCGCCCAGCCCTCTTGTCCGTGGACCGGGAGATGTATTCCTTCAAGGCACGGACTGGGCACAAAGAGAGTTCTTCAGACTCCGATTCATCCACAATTAAAGACAACGGCGGAATAACAAAAGATCTGTCAGGTTGACCAGGCAGTTGATTTTTCGCTACAAAATCCCACAACAGACCCAGATGCACTGAACCATTGCGCCGTTGCTCGAACCGAACCCTCGTTACGTCGATAGCATGTAATTCACTTACTCTGGCCGCCGTTGCCAAAGAAAGTAAAAACGCCGTCTTCCTGGAGAGGTTCTCAAAAGAAGCCTCCGACAGAGGTTCATATGGAGCTCCACGAATGTGCTTCAAAACCAGGTTCAGATCCCAAGCTGGAGGACGAAACTTGACTTTTTGGTCTTCCAGCTTAAAAGACTTCAGCATGGCTATTAGTTCCGGGATTTTCGAGATCTTCCTGTCTGTTTTAACAGCGAGAACTGAATTGAGGGCCGAGAGATAGGTAGAAATTGTTCCACCCTTAAGGTGCCTCTTCGAGCGGAGATGGAACAAGAAATCTGCCAGGAACTGTGGTGAGGCTGACAACGGGTCTTGCTTGTGGGATCTACAAAAGTTCTCAAAAGACAACCATTTATCATCATAAAGGGCTCTAGTCGAAGGCCGGTGTGCTCCAGTAATGGCGCTGGCCACCGATGCCGAATATCCCTTATCTCTTAAAGTCTTCTGCAAATGGTCCAAACGCACAGATGAAACCGCTGTGGATCTGGATGCACCTGCCGACTGTGAGGATGTAGAAGGAGGTTTGACCACGGGGGCAATGGGTTTGGTTCTCCTTCCGCTAGAAGACGCAGTTCTGGAAACCAAGTTCTGGCCGGCCAAAAGGGCGCGACCAAAAGCAGATTCATCAACTTGGTCTCCCTGATCTTGGCCAGAACCTTTGGTAGCAGAACTGGAGGAGGGAACGCGAACGCATCTAGACCGTCCCAAGACAGGGACAAGGCGTCCACTGCCCACGCCATCGGGTCTGGAAGGGGAGAGACGTAAGTTGGCAACTGGTTGTTGAACCTTGTGGCGAACAGGTCCAGCAGAGGCCGATGGTGTAACTGACAAATCAGGGAGAAAGCTTCCGGGTTGAGCATCCACTCTGTTGGCGATGGCTTGTCTGGTCTGGACAGAGCGTCTGCCAATATATTCCTGCAACCCGGAATGTGACGAGCCCTGATCAGAATGTTGTTGGTGTCTGACAACTCGAACAGTTGGAATGTCTGTTTCAATAACTGGCGCGACCGAGTCGTCCCCTGGAAATTGATCAAGTAAACCACTGTCGAGTTGTCTGACGCTATTCGAACCCGAGAGCCTCTGAGGATTTCGACCCAGTGCTCGATGGCCAAGATGACTGCCTGTAACTCGAGGTTGTTGCTGTGCCAACCGGTCTGATGTTCTGCCCACAACCCTGCTGCCGTGCGTTGTCCCAGGTGGGCTCCCCATCCTTGATGTGAAGCGTCCACGAACAACTCGTGGTGATGACTGAACTCTGTCAAAGAGACTCCTTCGCAAACGTTCAATGGGATCGTCCACCACCTGAGGTACCGGTGCAAATGCAGTGGAAGCCGCACGCTTTCCCTGGGATCGTCCTCCTGACAAAACGGAATGAGGAAGACTTGAAGAGGGCGTGCCATGAGACGGCCTCTGAGAGTGAGAGCCTGAGCTGAAGTCAACAGGCCAAGAAGTGACTGCCACTGGCGAACTGACAAGGCCTGATGAAGACCCCGTAAGGCTAGCCGTTCTATCTTCTCCCACCTGTCTGGAGGTACTCGGAGAAGATCTAAGTTGGTTAAAAACAGACCTCCTATAAACGTCAGCTGCTGGGATGGGACTAGTTGCGATTTCTCTGTATTGACGAGCCATCCCAACTGTCGCAGCAGGTCCAAGGCAAATAGGGTCTGTTTGTGTAGCACTGTTGAGTCCCCGTGGCTCATCAGGCAATCGTCTATGTAGGGGTCGAACTCTATCCCCCGAAGATGGAGAAACCTGGCTATTGGAGACGTAATGCGAGTGAAAAGCCACGGGGCCGTAGATATTCCAAACGGGAGAACCTTCCATTGGTAATGTACCCCTTGGAAGAGGAATCTGAGGTACTTCCGATGATGTTTGAAAACTGGTACATGGAGGTAAGCATCCTGTAGATCTAAGCTGACCAGCCAATCGTTGGGTTGAAGCTTGGAACGCAGCAGATCCAGGGTAACCATTGTGAAATGCGGGGGCTCTGGCATGTATAGATCGTTGAATGCTGCCAGGTTGTGTATCATCCGCATCTTGTCTGAATTTTTCTTCGGAACCAGGAAAATTGGGGCGTAATATCCTGGGTAGAAGTGGGGGTCTGTAACCACTTCTATTGCTTTCTTCTCCAGCAGTGTCATGATGTTGGTAGACAACTGATCGATCTGGGTTAGCGAGTACACGCATGGCCGGGGCAGGCTGGTCAGAGGCGGAGGGTTGGAGATTGGCAGTTTGTATCCAACCCTGAGAATTTCGGTGACGAAGGGATCTTCTAGGATTGTCCAATTCGGCCAGAAGATCCCAAGTCTCCCGCCTACGGGTGTAAGCTGGTAAGGGACGACTGGAGGCGGGAGGCGCCAGTCGTGCAAATCCAACGCTTCAGCGGCGTTTCTTGTAGGCTGGAGTCTTTGGTGCCTTGGACTGGTCAAACTCTGGGCGAGGTTTCTGGGAGGTGTAGCCTCCTCTGCTGAACTTGCCACGACCTCCACCACGTCCTCCACGAGTAGCGTTCTTGACCACGTTGCGTCGTGCCTCGTACACCTGGGTAACTCTCGAGTTCCTGGGACCGAGAGATGACGACAGTGACTTGATGGCTCGAAATGTAAAGTCCGATTGAGCCATAGCGGCATGCTCCTTGTACACTGTCGGGATCTTGTCCGCAAACAACATCGGAGTAGAGAGAGGAGCTCTGATGAGGGTCTTCTTGAACTCCTCCTCCCAGGCGCACGGGGCAAGGAGACCATTCCTGCGGATGAGGACAGTAGTGGCCCAAGCTGAGCGGATATGGTCCATGATGACAGAGAGCGTGTTGTACTGCCACCTGTACATCGTGGATAAGTGCTCTAGTCTGGAGGGATTGTCTTCCAACAGATCCTGTGCCAAAGCATCCGTGGCAGAGGCCAACACTGACAACGGCCTCAAAGTGCGTTTGAGCTCCCTCTCAATCGCCAACATCCTGGTGTCCTGGACTTTATACACTCCTTGCGGCGCATCCGAGAGTCTTGAACATGAGTCATCTTGTGGGGACCCCTGATCATACGTCTGCAAAGAGTGGACCTTGAAAGACGAAGTGGAGTTCTTGGCTGGACGAAAAGTGGGATTAATTGACAACTTTTGGAACTCCTCGTCCAGAGACTCGATGGTGTCGAGAACCAACGGATGTGGGGGAATGAGCAGCTCAGGCTCACTCCAAACAGCCAGTGCAGTATCCTGCTCCGAACCCGGAGAGGGGCAGTCCACCAGTCTGTCAGCGATCCACGTATACACCTCTCCCATCGGTAGATGTGTCTTCTGGGGATCCTTAGAGTCCACTGACTTCGAAGGTGAGAGAGGGGCGAGAGACCTGTCGTCGACAATAGAGAGCGAGTGTCGTGGTGAACCTTCCACAGAGGGACCCTCCCTCTCTCGTGAAAGGTACCTGTCGTTGGAGTGGGACCTCACAGAGGATCTGTCCCGGCGTGGAGAGTCACTAACATCCTGGTCCCGCTCTCTGTGTGCTCTATCCCTCGAGAGCTGACGCACCTTGGCTGGGCGCTCGTCATGAGAGGGTTCCTCAGAATCTCTAAGAGATCGGCGCTGCTCTTCCTGGTGCCGGCGCTCATCCTCCTGGCGCTGGCGCTCCCAGTTCCTGAAGCGCTTCTCTTCTAGATTCTTGAGGCGCAGGCGCTCCTCCTCCCGAAAACGGCGCTCCTCATCCAACTGAACACGCTGGCGCTCCTCCTCCTGGCGCTGGCGTTCAACTTCCCGGCGCTGGGAATCTACTGAGCGCCGAATGTTATCCTGGCGCTCAATCTCCTTTCGGTGCTCTTCCTGTCGCTTCAGGTCGAGCCGGCGCTCCTCCTGGCGCCTCCTAGTCTCCCTGAGTTCTGACAGGCGCCTGTCATCCTCCAGACGCTCGAGGTCCCTTAAAGATCGTTGATATCTTTCTTCTTCTCTTTGAACCTCGAGCTCCAGGCGCTGACGCTCGCCAAGGCGCTGTTGGTCTTCCAGGCGCCGGGACTCGGCCGAGTCAAGATCGAGGTCAGAGGACTGAGGCGCGATGGGCGGAGCACCCGGGTTGATAGCGTTGTCCAGGTGTTCCTTGGGTACACGCTTGGCCTTAGGTTTCGACGAACCCGACTCTCCAGTAGAGGGAAACGCATCCCGTGGGTGATCCCTCGCTGGTGATAGGCCGTCGACTGGTTCAGAGATGACCAACGTGTCCTGGTCCAAGTCCGAAGAGGCCATTCTACACCGTCTCTGAGTGAACCTTTTCCTCCTAGCGACTGCGTACGCCTTGAAGTCAGATGCCGAAAGATGACAGCAATGCTGACAACGAGATGTCCACTCGCAAGGTGAGTCCACCAGGCAGTCCGGGCAAAGGGGGTGTGGGTCCTTAGCCGATTTGGACGATTTGCAGGCCACACAGAAGACACGCGGCATGCAAGAGAAAGTTCACTGTCAACAAAAAGAAGAAACAGTGAACATAACAATCAAGCAAACAAAACCACCAACACATGTTAAAATACATACTTTAACATCAGAATGGTTGAGTAAAGAATGCTTAAATCAAGCATGAAAATTACAAAGATTGGTAAAGAAAAATTTACAAAGAAATTTTAATACCAAAAATTTTAAATTCCCATGAAGAAAGAAACAATTGAAGTAAACACAAAACAAGATAGAATACGAACTACACAGACCCAAGGTTAAAAGGGAGATAACCGCTGTGGTCAAAGTTCATACACATGGAATGTAAACACAAATGAAACTTTCAACAAGAAAAAGTTTACAATGTAAAATTAGCGAATATAAATAGCCAAATTTTACACTAAAGGTACACAATGTAAACAACAAGCAATATTATCCAAGAATATGGATAAAAAAAAAAAAAAAACAAACCAAAACGGTAAACAACAAGTCGTGACGTCATCACAACAAATCGAGCAAGACGAAGGAGGCCGCCATTTTGAATGGCGAACGAAAACGTGCTCCGAAGAAAAAACAACGAAAATAGCTACCAAAACGCGTAAAAGTGTTAGAAAACACGATAAAACGGTACAGTAAGCTGCGTAGCATGAAAATAGAAGTCAAATTGCTCACGAAAACCAATGCAAATGGCGACATGAGCGAAGAAAAACATCGTTCTCGAAGGATGAAGAAAAAATTTCTACGACGAGGTAGGTGAAACTACGCATGTTACACTTCACAATACAAGAATAGGGAAAAGACATACCAATAGCTAAACCACACGGTTTAGGAAGCAAAATAAGCAGTCAAAATAAATTTCTGTCTCAGAAAACACGTCCGTCGTATCGAGCGATATAGGAAATGTGAGGGTTTCATATCACTGCGCGCGCAGCTATGTGTGGATTGCACTACACTTCCGGGTAGTGACGTGCCCTAGAGCCAGTCTGTCTACACTTCACTACAGTTACGTTAGGATCCTGTCTCAGTCACGTTTTCAATCCTTCATCGGATCATATAGGTAATATGCACTAGTAAAAGTAGGGTAAGTATTAAAAATTTGCTGGGTACGTGACAACCTTTCAGTAAGAAATGTTGCACTGGTTCATAATCAGAATAACACCTTTGTCTATTCATAACTAGAAATAAATGGTCCTTTAACTATTGAAGATATGTGCGATTTTCAATTCCGTGGTGATTTACTTGTTTGTTGTGTTTATATTGATTATAATACATCATAATATGCATGCAATGAATCGTCACCCAATTACAACCTGGTGGCCAAAGCATGTCAACACAAGATTTCAGACAATCAAATAACTTTTTTAATAAACAATATACGTTGCGGAGAATTTGCTCATATAACAGGTAAGTGCCTATTTAAATTACTTTACTTCACTTATTAATGATGAAACAGGTGCATCAAAACATTAAGGCAAGTAGCATTCTGGAGATAGAGGTTAGGTAATGTTTCAAATTTATATCTAAACTGTTGCATCTCTTTTATCACAGCCATTAGCGGTGATATCAGTAAAAGAATGAGTATATTGTGACCTCAAAGCATTGTCAACTGTAATCTCAGTGATGTCAAAGCATTGACTGAGTATGTCATAGCATTGTGAGGTCATTGACTGAGTATGTCATAGCATTGTGAGGATTACATTGCAATGATACCAGCAATGTAGAGTAATGTTGAGTAACCTAAGTGGCTGCGTAAACCCAATCCTTATGTGGTCCACGTATTTTCCAAGGTGTTCCATGTTAGTTGGATAATGAAAAAAAGACTTCTCACTGTACATTGGTACATGGACGTTGAATTGTAAGAGAGCATTCACCACACCCCTTGTTGCTACTGCAGGTACAGTGTCAACACAAAACATCTCATGCATGTAGAAAATTTTATTTACCAAATTTTATTCTAAAGCTTTCATTATTTCATACAGATATTTTCAAAATCCTTTCTTCAAAATCTTTTCGCATATTGTCAAATACAGATAGATTTTTTCTCATGAAAATGTGTTTGTTCAAAAAGAAATATACAAAACAAGACATGATAATTATTGTTTTTCTAATCACAATCTTTTAATTTCCATCATATTATTTTGACATCATACATTTTGCGTAGTTGTGTGTTTTTTTAAAATGAACTATTTTTTATTATAGTAAATGAATAGCTCATTTTGTAAATTGCAAGAGCAGACTTCATCGACTTCACCGCTGTATGAAGATACTAAGATCAGGCATGTAGCGGTACGGCTTCTTCCTGTTCGGTCCTCTGCAACAGACAAACATTAAATAGAAATACATGCCGTTTAGATAGTGAACAAATAACACTGATATATTTGGGACAACACATGCATTTTGAAATGTTATCCCACAGTCAGCTTATACTATTATGATATTGGAGACTACATGAGAAACTGTTTACCGATAGATAAGATATCACTGAAACTTCAAGAAGCCAAGATGTGTATCCTATATTGACACATTTATTTGATAAAATACTAAATTATCTCTCACTTCTTAAATCCCCTTGTACACAATTTGTCATTTTCTATTCACCATTTTAACCACCAAGCTGCTTGGCCCTTCCGCTTCTCCCTGAATTTGTGCCTGCCCGGAATGTTACTACGTTCAAACTAAAAAGTTCAGAGTGTCTTAAGCGGACGTACCTAGCTGTCCGAGGGAAGACCTTCTCTTTTGGGATCTCAACAGGTGAGGACTCGTCATGTGACTCCGTCTCCAGATATACGTCTAGGCACATGAGGAGGCGCTGCAGCTGATTGGACAAGAGCTGACCATGTGACTTCCTTCCGGTCAGCTCGGTGTAGTGGATGTTTACTTCCTCCTCCAGTTCCTAAAACAAAGCTCTTCAAGTCTAGTGTCCGTACTTTGTTTGGTTCAAGATGTCAAAAGACAAGGAGTGTTAAAATGAGGCCTGTTGGAAACCCCTGAATTGTGCTGTGTGCTGCTGGCATTCATAGGGATATTGTTCAATCTTCTGTGATTTAAACTGACCAAATAAAACCTTCAGGTTAGGACTTTACAAGCTTTTTTCATATAGAGATTTTATAAAGGATAGAGATATATATTTCAGAAGAGATATGGAGGAAAACACAAAAAGAGGCGCCACTTGTCCACGGGGTTGCATGAGGATGTTGATTCTGGTGTTTCATATGGATCCACTAAATGATTCGATGGATACGCTAAATGATTCGATGGATACGCTAAATGATCCGATGGATACGCTAAATGATTCGATGGATACGCTAAATGATTCGATGAATCCGCTAAATGATTAATGGATACGCTAAATGATTCGATGGATACGCTAAATGATTCGATGGATACGTTAATACAATCTGGATGAAGAAGAGTGATGAAAGTTTACCTTGATGTGTATGTCATTGCCAGCGTTGCGGTCAGTCTGCCAGCTGATGTTGACAACAAACATGGGGGCTACTGCTGGGTAGTCGGGGGTGATGATCACCTGGCTCGATAGTTTGGCTGTAACAGAACACAATCATTGTAATGAAGAAATAGAAGTCGAGTTGGCGTGCTTTATTGTTGAATAAAACATAGCAGGAAGCATAAAACACGGAGGGCGCAGCCCTGAGTGTTTTATGCTCTCTGCTATGTTTTATTCTACGATAAAGCACACCAACGAGTCTTCTATTTCTTATATGAGATGCCCTTATATAAAATATAGAAAAAAACGTGGAGATATTTTGTTTCTAAAAACTATTTTTTAAAAATATTAATGTCTCCCGTCGTAGAACACATTCGCTAGCATTGAACAATCAACGTGACGTAAAATATGACGTCATTTGCTAAGCGACGCTCTAACTGATGTCTGAAATCACGAGCATGTTTTATTGTCTCATAAAGCACACTGTCGGTTCCATTGACCGCCTGTGTTTGATTGCCGGGGGTATCTTATATTCATAATGAGAGCACAAGAAGATAAAAGAATCCATCAATTGAAATAGAGTAGCCTCAATAAACATGGCTTTTGCAAGTACAGTTTCTCCCTGAAAGTTTATAGTTAAAGGTTGGGGCAGAAGGTACAAAAATATGTTGTCTCTATTTCAATAGCAAGAAGACCCTAATTTCAATTAATTTGTAACATGTTCACCATGAAAACTCAACTTACCAGAACCCCTCTCCATGGTAACCGTGAAGAACATGTCTGCCTCTCTGGCCATTCCACTCTCAATGGCCGTCTGGGTGTAGGGCAATGATTCAAAGTCTTCATAAGTGGACCTGCGCCACGACGTGACCTGGGATATGATTTTAGCAGGAAACTTCTTCAGAACATCGCTGCTCACTGGTATCGAGTTCCGCTCTGTAAGAATCAAATAAAACTCAGTCTCACCAAATCACAAAACAAAACATCATTATTTTAGAAAGTCATTGAAACAGGTAACAGGCAGCTAGCTTCAAATACATTTCATTGAGACATTGAATGAGTCATAGCTCCAGTGATATCTCCTGCATGATTGGTTGAATTCTGCCTGGTGAAGTGTTATCTCACACAAGAAAGTAAGCATTTAAAACACCTTTGAGTCCAATCAATGTTTCCGCTGGCTTTTTTTCCAGCCGGACATTGTGACCGGCGAGCATGTAAAATACCGGACATTTGTAAATTTTATCGGTCAAGTCATTGAAATGCAAACAAAGAAAATATAACAAAAACTATTCACTTTAATCTTCCTGTTTTATTACTGATTAGCTGTGTATGTCTAATATGAAAATTGTTCGTGTGCATATTCATAAAAAAAATATCTTTCCTTACGTCCAGGTTCCTGTAAAAACCTCACAGTACATATCGTTTGTGATGAATGAATAAACCGTTAACTTGTAAATGATTACGGTAAACAGATTTGCCAGGTGGTAGAAAAATATATATATTGGATCTAAATCACGGTGAAAATAGAAAACGGCGTCTGCTTAACGTGGTAAAAAAATATATGAAAATATAGGCTACTTCTCACAAAGTTACTGTCTTCATGTGCAAGTAACTTGCGGCCATTTGCATTGTTGAAGGGGGTGGTTTCAAAGAATGCTATATGAATATTTTCCTTCGTGCATTAATACAAAAATTGTCTCGCACGTTTTATTCGATTTTCTTTGCTTTGACTATCTTAAGAATATCTTACCCACATAACGTGTGTTACGACCATTCAAATAAATGTAGAACTCTTCTTACAATAAAGCGTCATTATGAATGTTATACGGCCCCATACGTCACAACCATATTCAACCAATCACAATGAAGGAACCTTCTAGCGCATAAGTATGTCAATTCGACGGCTTCGACTGAATGATGACTGATGTTACAATTTTAAATTGAAAAATACTAATTCAAAGAAATTAAGATGTTTCATGATCACTATCAGTATCTGAGTACTGGCACACTAAAATTGTTTTGAATGGTGGATACAGTCTGACAAAACAATTTTTCAAAATGATTCTACATTATGACTCGCCGATCGATCAGTGATGAACTGGCTTTATTTTGACTGGTATTTTTTATGTCAGTTTCAATTAAAACATAATTTAAGATGTATTCAATATTTTATTATTTATTCATGACGGAAAAGATGCTTCTTGTTCTTTTTATACAGGAGATAGTTTCAAGAGTATGACGTGATATTGTGTCGCGCATCTGAAACACACACACAATTTATTTTTTCAAGTTTCAAATTATTGCAAGAACTGATTTATTTTGACAGGTAATTAACTGAACGTCTTTTACAAACAATTTGACAGAACATCTTGGAATCACACCAGTCATCTACAGAAAGTGACACAATATGTTTGAATTTGAACTTGTTTTCTGGAATATTTAGTTATTAGCACATCCGACTGACAAAACATGCTACAGTACTGTTTGTACTGGGACTCGACATGTAACTATGCGATATTTTCTTCCTCTGCTTTGTATATTATCGGCTTCTCATGATCATTATTTATCAAGTTAGTGGCATTACAACCAAAATATGACGTGTGTTTTTTAAATCAATGACGTCACTGAGATCACGCTTTGAACAAGACTCTGTATGAACCAATCAGCGCATATCTCATGGTGTCAGGTTATTTATAGCCTGGTTTCCCCCCATAACTCGTACCTCTTGTTTGAAAAAACACTGATATCATTGTGAATGAAACGATTGCATCAACAAGAATCCAAATTACATAGAATTAGGAAAAATGGTTTTGAAAATTTTGCCGGACATGTTGACCGGCAGCCTTTGAAATTACCGGTCATGTTCAATTTAAATCATTCAAAGTCAGGCATATGCCGGACAACGGAAACACTGCAAATAGACAAAAATAGAGCCATGGGCTCTGTAGCTCATCAGGGTGTATTTTGTTTGATGATGATGATTGTCTCAATATAAAGCACAATCCCTAACCCTGACACATCTTAGTCTTGAAATTGAGAGAGAGCACTCAGCAAGGTCACCACACACGAGATTATGCAATATTCTGACCCCTTGGCCAGCTGTGTTTTTTGTGGTATACCGCCAAATTATGTAATAGACTCTGGCTTGCACTAAACACTGGCAGCAGTGATCTAACTGTATAAGGCTTAGAGAGAACAGGGAATGTGATGAATCCCATGGTACATAGTACAATTTGGAATCCCCTTGGCTAAATAATCTCTGCACAATTTTCATGGTTCTAAGCCTTTTCATCCAAACATCTAAACATTCTGAACGCAATATTCCTTCTAGTTTGTTCTGGAGAAGAAGATGAAAATAGTTTTTATGTTTTGAACTGTGAGGGCCTTTCTTTTTATAATATCCACAATTTTCAGTTCATAGGCTATTCAATAGTTCTCATTTCACATTGATTACATCAATTTGACAAACATGTCCACAATGTAGATGGTTATCTCAAGTCGACATATATATTTCAAGTATATAGTGAGTGAAGTGTCATAAAATATCAGTACAAAATTCATTTTCAAAGGGTTTTTTTAGGCTGTGGCCCATATTTGCCAAATTTACAAGTTAGAATCCCCATTGGCTAAAGAGTTTGCATACAATATTACAGCCTTCTAAGTCTTTTTGTTCCGGAGAAAACGATGAAAACAGGATTTTAGGTAATGGCCTGTAAGGTCCTTATTTGGGGTCACAGGGTCACCAAATTTACAAGTTAGAATCCCCATTGGCTAAAGAGTTTGCCTACAAAATTTCAGCCTTTTAAGTCTTTTTGTTCCGTAGAAAAAGATGAAAACAGGATTTTAGGTAATGGCCTGTGAGGTCCTTATTTGGGGCCACAGGGTTACCAAATCTACAGTTTAGAATCTCCATTGGCTAAAGACTCTTTACACAACATGACAGCCTTCTAGGTCTTTTAGTTCTGGAGAAAAAGATTAAAATAATCATATCTTATCATTTCATAACCAGTCATATGCAGTTCACATATATCATCTAAAATAAAAGAATTCTTCACTCTTCTTCAATTTAATCCTTTGTCGCTTGTCACAATTTTCAGTTCATAGGCTATTCAATAGTTCTCATTTCACATTGATTACATTAATTTGACAAACATGTCCACAATGTAGATGGTTATCTCAAGTCGACATAGTGAGTGAAGTGTCATAAAATATCAGTACAAAATTCATTTTCAAAGGGTTTTTTTTAGGCTGTGGCCCATATTTGGAGTCACAGGGTCACCAAATTTACAAGTTAGAATCCCCATTGGCTAAAGAGTTTGCATACAATATTACAGCCTTCTAAGTCTTTTTGTTCCAGAGAAAACGATGAAAACAGGATTTTAGGTAATGGCCTGTGAGGTCCTTATTTGGGGTCACAGGGTCACAGGGTCACCTAATCTACAATTTAGAATCTCCATTGGCTAAAGAGTCTGTACACAACATTTCACTCTTCTAGGTCTTTTCATTCTGGAGAAGAAGATGAAAATAGGATTTTAGGTAATGGCCTGTGAGGCCCTTATTTGGGGCCACAGGGTTACCTAATCTAAAATTTAGAATCTCCATTGGCTAAAGAGTCTGTACACAACATTTCACTCTTCTAGGTCTTTTCATTCTGGAGAAGAAGATGAAAATAGGTTTTTAGGTTATGGCCTATGAGGCCCTTATTTGGGGTCACTTGATCACCAAATCTACAATTTAGAATCCCCATTGACCAAGGAGTCTGTACATAAAATTTCAGATCTCTAGATTCATTGGTTCTGGAGAAGAAGTCGAAAAAGTGAAAAGTTTACGGACGGACGCCATCCCATGCCATAAGCCCATCGGGCCTTTCAGGCCTGATGAGCTAAAAATCCAGTGTGCAATCAAAACAAGAGCAATTCATAACTGGGATAGTAGTCCAGGGCTTGACATTCACCAAAATTTTCCACAAGACCACAGGACCAGTGAATTTTGAAAATCACTGGTCCTTGCAGGTTCTCACTGGTCCTACTCAATTTATCTTCGTATGATCTCACTTATTTTATTTGGCAATTCCACATATATTCACCCATTAGCAATGTATTATGTGTTATTATAGTAGAAAGAAATTATCCTGAAATTGTCAATGCCATTTGGGCTAATTGCTTTCAGTACCCCAGACAACTTTATACTAACTCAATAATAAAGGGACATGAAACCATCAGAGTGATTGAAAATTATATTAAAATTTCACTTATACGTGACAGATCCATTTTATAAATAAAGTTTCTGTTTACTTAAATACTAATCATTTATATATCAAATATTTCTTTGTATAGTTTAATTTCAGAAACAAAATTCAGTTAGATATACAAAATAATGTTTAAAAAAACAAAATTGTCATTTTCAACAAAATATCAAAACATACAACATCTGTAAGGCGAAAACAACCATATTCATTTGGTTTAAGATGTTCACCAACTTGGAACTTATATTATGCCCAAATAAAATTTTGCCAAATTTTCCCTCTCAATTACACATGTTGCAACAGTTTTAACCATCAAACTAAAAATATCAGTTAGAACTTTTTAAATCCATTTTGTGCCTGTTATCTTTCCTGGATATTCTTTCTCCAATAAACCAAATTTTCATCCTGCCTTCAGAAAATGGGCCCAAAAAAAGCAATAATCAAGTTATCAATTTTTATTGTCAACCAAACCATAATTGAGAAGCATGCCTATGCAAATTTGTTATGTGATGTACTGTTCTGTATTTGCATTTCCTTAAAAATAATTAATTAATTTTTTTTAAGTTATCAATTTTTCCAGGCCAAACAAAGTATTACTATCAATTATTTCACTATTTTAATCCTATAAAAGTCTTAAAATATCAAATTTAATAATAGTTAGAAATATTTAGGTTAAAAGTTAATATCCATTACCAATTTGGTAATGTTGACATAAGTGCATATATTATGAGAAACTATTTTTTCTTCAATTCAAAGCCACCTTATTGTTTTAATTCATTCCTTAGACAGGCCCCCCTAAGTAATTGAAGGAAATGCGTCAATTTTGAAGAAAATCGATCCAAATTTGAAAGAAATGCGTCCATTACGGAAGAAAATGCTTCTTTTCTCTAAACAATCGCAGCAATATCGGTGAATTCACGGTAATTACAGAAACAACCAGTCTGATGTTGGAAGGACCAACATCCCTATCGGAAACGACATCGGCCATTTCCGTGAATTCTCGGTCGATGCCGGAAATGCACACATCAAAAAATGGCGTCGGAAGAATGTTCTCCTGCTTCGGTGAGTAATGTTTTTACTGATTACAGTCCGTACTTTACATGAATCGAAGTTAAATTACTTTTGTTGAATGCGTCTTGGTATAGGGAATCAACAAGACTTTCGGTTACTGTCATGAAAATGAGTAGTTACGGTGCTAATGTTAAAATAGTTCGCGATTCTCCGATTGTTTACATCGAAGTCAGGTGAAGCCGTATCACTTACAGAAAGACTAAAAGCATAGATGATCTCTGAAGCGTGTAAGACGTTTCAGGGTTATATCATAAGTAATTTAGGACATTCATTTTGATTTATGATATAACCCTGAAACGTCTTACACGCTTCAGAGATCATCTATGCTTTTAGTCTTTCTGTAAGTGATACGGCTTCACCTGACTTCGATGTAAACAATCGGCGAATCGCGAACTATTTTAACATTAGCACCGTAACTACTCATTTTCATGTCGGTAACCGAAAGTCTTGTTGATTCCCTATACCAAGACGCATTCAACAAAAGTAATTTAACTTCGATTCATGTAAAGTACGGACTGTAATCAGTAAAAACATTACTCACCGAAGCAGGAGAACATTCTTCCGACGCCATTTTTTGATGTGTGCATTTCCGGCATCGACCGAGAATTCACGGAAATGGCCGATGTCGTTTCCGATAGGGATGTTGGTCCTTCCAACATCAGACTGGTTGTTTCTGTAATTACCGTGAATTCACCGATATTGCTGCGATTGTTTCGAGAAAAGAAGCATTTTCTTCCGTAATGGACGCATTTCTTTCAAATTTGGATCGATTTTCTTCAAAATTGACGCATTTCCTTCAATTACTTAGGGGGGCCTGTTAGACATGGACAACAGATGAAACCAAGTTGTGAAATTATACATAAGAATTTTATTTTGAAAATTAAAATATTGTTAAAAAAAGGTTCACTCTTGTAATTATGATTGATCAAATCCTTTACAATTACAAATGTAGCTAGTTGATAAAGTAGAAAGTTCTTTTACCATCCAGACGTTTGACTTACATTGGATTACATCACTTTTGTTTCTATTTATATCTTCTCCCGCCAAATGGTCAGAACTATTAAAGAATAGGGGTGGCAGGATGGGTTGCATTTATAATACCTTGTCAAAATTTTCGCTTAATTTATCAAATTCATTCCATGATGAATATTGAAATAATCACATTAACTTTATTCAACAATAATTGACCCTAAATGTTCAATACAATAATGCAATGGAAACTATTTTGTTGTGTAAAACTTTGAACTCAAAACAACCAATCACCCCCAAGCAAATAGATTGTCCCTGGCTCAAAATGCCATCACATGAATATGATACTTTATGAAGGAATTTTCAAAACTGTGAATGTAAACATTATTTTCAAAAGGTAACTTATTGTTCATCAAGATAGGGACTTTATTTGCACTTATAATTTAAAATACTGTGTAATAATTTCACTTGTGACACTGCAGTACGAGAGAGTTCTAAAAATAGATATCTTGGGAAAGCCGTAAATCTGCTGTTGAATAAGATACCAAATTTGTTTAGTTTGCAAACATTTCACGTCTATATAAAGACATATTTAGTGGAATTGATCTTGATTACCAATCCCAATGTTGTCTGCAATCACAAGTTTCAACTGTTTATGAAAACTTTGGTATCTAAAAATATACCTTGGCCGTTCCAAATATCTACTAGACCATCGGGATAGCACTAAGAACAGTTTCACTGGTCCTGTCAACATTTTACTAGACCCGGGCCAGTGGGATAGCGTGAATGTCGAGCCCTGTAGTACCACACGGCTTTTTACTTCGGAGGACAAACAAACCATTATAATGATAGTTTGGTGGTTGCAAAGATTTTAAAACAACTTGTAGGCTAATGATGCAGCGTGTTGTAATGAAATTTGACACGATTATAGTTTTATAACAGCATTTATTATCACTTGTGTTTTTCATAAAATATCTTACACATGCAAACAAGCTAACTCCTAATGACCATCCAAAAATAGTTTTATTACATAGCCAGAATAAATGGTTTGATAATGAAATTTACAAATTATTCAATTTCTTTAAAACTGACCCAAGGAAGCGAGCTGTTGAAGAAGAGAGAGGCGAGACTTGATGCGTTGTCTCAGTTTCTGGATGGTCTGCTGCATGTAGCTGGCGCTGACGGAACTCTTTGCTTTCTCCACGCCCAAGTCTCCTAGAAACTGCAGACCTCCAAGCCACTGCGCCCACATGTAGGGTCGGCCCACCTGGCCAAGGTACTCGCTGAACTCATGCATTCTGGGAAATATAAGAATATTAAATATTTAAACAGCTTTTAATAAATAAATTCAGCATCTGGATCCTGAGAAATAACATCAAAGCTAGGAAATGTGGCAATATATGATATATCTCACCCATGCTTTCTAAGTTCGTACTGGTTAGCTTGGTTGGGTGTAGTGTTGCCATGGTCACCAGGGTACAGTTCGCTGAGAATGGCATCTGGAGACAGCAGGTCACTGAGGAAAAATTTGTTTTTATATCACATGACATTACACATCTAGAAAATGAAGCTTCCAAGTTTAAGCTGAAGTTTAAGATTTAAAATTTGTCATATTATACCTATCATTAAATCCTAAACAATCCAAGATTATCCTTTTAGATTTTTAAAATTGATATCACTTACAAATATCAACAAAACAAGCTCCAAAATATTTTACAGCCTTGAGCTTGAAAATCAATCTTTTGGCTCCTAATGCAGTGTTACATTAGTTAAACCTATCTAGGACTATCCTAGTCTGAAGGGGTTAACAGTTTAATTTAGACAAAAACCTTGCAATGTTGCCAACCGAAACTAAAATTACAGATATTCAACTTGCCGTATTCATTCGCTACAGAATTGTATGAAAAGAACATACCCTCCTGAGATTGAGTTTGTGATGGTGTCAGGTCCAGCATTGACCTTGACATTGACTGTGATGATCTGCAGCACCTGCAGGTAGTGGAAGGTCAAGGTCAGACTGCTGCCATCTGGTGATGAGAAAGTGAAACGAGATAAAACATTATATTTTGTATTATAGGCATTGTTCATAACAATTATATAGATACAATTTATGTAAACATTACCCCAAAACGCATGAAATGATACATAACCAGTGTAGAAAACTCACGAAAATCCAAGCCAAGATTGGTAAGTGAAATAAATTACCAGTCCAGAAAAAACCTACCTGTACGATTTTCAACACTCACATAGAATTTACTGCTAGGACCAAACATTTGTTATACATCTGGTTAAACATGTTCCTCTTATTTCACTAATCAACAGCTGGCCAATTTTTACTAAATGTCAGCCAAATTTTTATTTGATCATATATGTTGAATCATCAGTCCTTCTTTGAAAAAATGTTGTATTACGTATTATATCGGCTAACATGACATGACATCTGGTTGACAATTATAAGAATTTCCGATTACATTAATTACACCAGTAGTTGACCATCGACACAATTAATTATTTCTTGACATTGACGAGCCATTTTAAAAATATACTGATATAAATTACAATTGATAGTATGTTTATAGTTTATGTCATTTATATTAACTTTAGAGGGTAAAACATCTTATTACACAAACCAATTATCCGTTGTGGTAATAACTGTGTTGCATATAAAGCAAAAATTGCATGGCAACCATTTTATTGTGAACACATTTTACTATTTCGAATGATAAAAACGATTCCCATGGCTTTACGGAACCATGGACACTCATTTTTAACTTGATTTTCCGAAGAGAGAAGGATGTTTTACTGTTGGTGACATTATTTCTCAAATACATTTCATCAACTTATTTCAGCAAAAAACGTGCTACTGCCCCTTTAATACATTGTTCATGGAGTAGTCAAGTTAATAAAGATATATAATAGATAATATAAAATATGCATTCAGCTAAGTGCCTTTGAGTAAGATCTAGAATGTTGAAACTAACTAAATGTTTATATTTTGCGACAGACTTTTCATTTAACAAGCAAGCTAGACTATCGCTTTGTAATCAGTACATAATAGGCAGTGCAAAGAGTTTATATATAAAGCGTTCAGTTACGCTGGTTATCGTAATTTGGAGTTAATGTTTTACAATACCAATACACCGCAGACTGACAAACGATTACCCTGCCTGTTATTGTGAAAAATATGAAGTAAAAGACTAAAATATCTACCCGACCATCGGACAGCCTGCTTTTGAAATTTCACCATTCGACTGGATAAAAGACTGTCTTGGGCGGTCGGGTAGGCGGAAATTTTCTACGCTGACATAAGGTGTCTGTATCATTAATGTGCCAGTATGATAAAGGTTATTTATTACTAACATGCCAAGCAAAATTTGATTTAAATGACAGACCTTTAGATGCTATTTCAAGTACGACTGAGAGTGGATGTTTTCGCAACACCTTCGCCTTCTTGTCAGTCTGTCGGGCTTCTACCGTCTTTCTCCTTCTCTTCTGTTGGCAAAGTTTCAGACATTTGACTAACTATATACAAAATAGTCTCTAATGTTTGAAGGTAAGTTGACTGACTGACTGATAACGATGAATGTATTTCATGCACTGATTATAACCGTCATGACTGCAATGTCTTAGCAACAATGATAAAAACCTTACATACAATTTGGTGAAAATAAAGATTACAGAAAATTTTCCCATGTACTCACAGATTTAGATCTTTCCTGGTCCTCCTGGTCGCTGTCACTCTCCTCGTCTGGGAGAAAAAACATGAATAATTAGGGAATACTTGGGAAAATACATTTATTTGTTTTTGGCTTTGATATAAAACTTTGCCACAGATTCTATTTTCATACCAAAAGCTTGATACTTGAAGGAACAGCAAGCACTTGAGAAGTTGAGGAGATTCCAACTCATCCACAACAAAGCCCGCCCTATCGACACTATTGATAATCACCAGTTGGAGTCCAGGGACTAGATTAATACAGTTCTCTTCGTGCTAAGACAGTCATAAGTACAATATATCAACTGGCTTATGACCATCTTTGTGCTAAAGAGAGCTTTGAAAATCTAGGTTCAGGCTTGTGTGACCTTTCTGACATAACCAGGGAATGGAAATACTACAAAGTTGTACCTACCAAGAACTTGAGTGGTCTGATTAACGAGGGACTTGGCTGCGTCCACATCTCCCTCTATAGTTACTGTCAGGTTGGTGTCTGTGAATAGAATAGCATAAAACGATTACTGTGAACAAAATGGTAAATGTTAAAAATCCCAATGCCTTATGCAATATATTTTATTGGTTATTGAGAATATAAATGGGATATTACCCCCAAATCCCTGCCCAGTGATCTTTTCGCACATGTGGCTGCTAGTAAAAAGCAGATATGGAAATTTGTACACCAAATTTTGTAAAAGAAACACACTTGATCGTTAAAGGAACAAGCCTTCTTCCAGAAGTCATTGCCAATCCATGGTTTCACAATTAATTTTTATTTTCAAATCTTGTCGCCTTAAAACCCCCCGAAGAGATTTTATCAATCAATGATAGCACAATTATAAAATACAAAATATTCCTTAATATTTTTTTATTATTTTAAAGTTGCCGCTCATGTGATTCATGTTTGTTATGTCAATGTTCGTTTGAAACCGAAATTGAATCCTGAAGTCATAACATCTCTGCAGCTAGAAGAAGTATTTGTCTTATCTGGAAGCAGGATAACAAGTACACAAGTACTTACCACAGGCCTCCTTGTATGCACTCGACTGCATGTAGAGGACGTAAAGTGGGCGTGGCAAGTGGTAGGCCGTCTCGTGTTGTTCGCACACTTCGTCATACGGCATACCAAGGAAACCCTGCACGGGTTTAGTAGCCTGATAGAAAATATGACAACATTCAATGAGCGTGTAAACATGACAACATTCAATGAGCGTGTAAACATGACAACATTCAATGAGCGTGTAAACATGACAACATTCAATGAGCGTGTTAACATGACAACATTCAATGAGCGTGTAAACATGACAACATTCAATGAGCGGGTAAACATGACAACATTCAATGAGCTTGTAAACATGACAACATTCAATGAGCGTGTAAACATGACAACATTCAATGAGCGTGTAAACATGACAACATTCAATGAGCGTGTAAACATGACAACATTCAATGAGCGTGTAAACATGACAACATTCAATGAGCGTGTAAACATGACAACATTCAATGAGCGTGTAAACATGACAACATTCAATGAGCGTGTTAACATGACAACATTCAATGAGCGTGTAAACATGACAACATTCAATGAGTGTGTAAACATGACAACATTCAATGAGTGTGTAAACATGACAACATTCAATGAGCTTGTAAACATGACAACATTCAATGAGCGTGTAAACATGACAACATTCAATGAGCTTGTAAACATGACAACATTCAATGAGCGTGTAAACATGACAACATTCAATGAGCTTGTAAACATGACAACATTCAATGAGCGTGTAAACATGACAACATTCAATGAGCATGTAAACATGACAACATTCAATGAGCGTGTTAACATGACAACATTCAATGAGCGTGTTAACATGACAACATTCAATGAGCGTGTAAACATGACAACATTCAATGAGCGTGTAAACATGACAACATTCAATGAGCGTGTAAACATGACAACATTCAATGAGCGTGTAAACATGACAACATTCAATGAGCGTGTAAACATGACAACATTCAATGAGCGTGTAAACATGACAACATTCAATGAGCGTGTAAACATGACAACATTCAATGAGCGTGTAAACATGACAACATTCAATGAGCGTGTAAACATGACAACATTCAATGAGCGTGTTAACATGACAACATTCAATGAGCGTGTAAACATGACAACATTCAATGAGCGTGTAAACATGACAACATTCAATGAGTGTGTAAACATGACAACATTCAATGAGCGTGTAAACATTACAACATTCAATGAGCGTGTAAACATGACAACATTCAATGAGCGTGTAAACATGACAACTTGTAATCGACAAACATCCTCATCTTAGCATGAAATGCTCATATGCTCCCTCAATGACATTTGAGAAGATCTTTATTAACTTTATAGATGAAGTGGAACTGCATCATAAAAATAATAAAAAATTTCCTTAAATACTTGCTCTCAAAAGGTGCAAGTTCATGGACAACACTCATTGATATATCCTGTGTGGAATTGCTATTTGTTCAGACTGAATACTGGTTTAAATTTGCCATCCATTAATGTCATAAAGTTGATATGGTTTGAACTGACTACAGATAACATACCTGCAGGATTGACTGGAGTTTGGGCTGGAGAGATTCCAGGTGATCTTGTTTTGTCTTGATTTCCAGAGTTATCTCCTCCTTGCTGGTTGACGCATCCTTCAGTTTCGCAGCCAGTCTAGTGATAACAAAGTTGTAAATAAAAGAGGATCAAGGTGAAATGAATCAAGCAAAAAACTGATGCGCAATAAGTAGATCCATCAATATTTTTATTATTTAGTTCATATTTTCGCATGTGCACATATCATGTTTACCTAGTAATCATTCTTAAAACTTCTTAAAACTGTTTGTGATGTCACCATACCTTGCCTTTGTGAGAGAAGTGAGCCATTTTCTTGATATTTTTACATGAATAAAATTAAATACAATTGGTAATCAAGAAATTATTTCACTCAAAAGTGTGCTTATGACATACCGTATATTACCGGGTATAAGTCGAGAATTTGATACCAAAAATTAGGGGGTCAAGGAGGGGGGTCGACTTATACACGGGGTCTATGTTTCAGCCCTAAAAATCTAGAGGCCAGGTAAGTATCTGCCAGCCCAGCAAGTCGAACGGACGATGTTTACACCGGAAATAATTCACAAACATCGATGTCCAGTCAATATTAAAATCATTGAATAAAAAACATATGCTTTATTGTTGTCTTTTTAAAATACAAATATAGCGTGATATATGAATTAAAAATAACATTTCAATCACGAAAGTTCATTAAAGTTTATATTATAATCTTCACTATTACCTGACAAACATCGATCGATATCTAGTCTTGATGTAAGTCGAGTGACCCGATAAGGTCACGTGGACCAATGAGATTCTACATAGAAGCCGGTGACATGCGAGATAGATACTCATGAAAAAATAATCAAGTGTTTACGCAGTGAGAAGTGCAAATTACTGGTACGAGTAGACGTATAATTTCTGAGATGTTCTAACATAATAGAATATATTCAAAAATATTTAGAGAAATGTAAATTACCGATTGTCATTGTATTGTTACTGAGATGTTCACCATTCATTTTGTATAATAGTGTATATTCAATACTTGTTAATAGACAGACATGTGATTAAGGTTGTGAATAGATTTGTTAATTGCCAGTCAGGGTAGTGATTCATTAGCGCATCCGGTAATTATCTAAGCTTTGATGTTAAATTAACATTAATTGATAGTAATTAACAGTAATTAAAGCCTGTCACTTCTCATCTCAAAAATAAAAGCAATGTCTTTTTACGTCTTTTTCTACTAGGTAACAATTTAACTATTCACCGGTTATCTAATAAAGTTTTGTCAACATGTTGGTCGTAGTTTATTTGGCTTGATGAGAGGAAAATGTAATTTGATTGAAACAAATAATAACAGACACCGTGAGTCACAAGTTGTATCTTTTTATTGGTTGTTTACAACGTCTGAAAAATAAATAATCATTTAATAATATTTAGGGCAAAACAATTGATAAGTCGATCAACATCACTGCTTACCAATTGCCGCTGTGTTGACTCTTGGCCATGTCGACTTGTCACTCGGCGTCAGTCAGCACGTGGTAAAAGGGGGGTCGACTTATACATGAGATATAGGGTTTTGACCAGTATTTGGGTAGTTGAGAAAGGGGGTCGACTTATACGCGGGGTCGACTTATACCCGGTAATATACGGTATACAAAACTTTCACAAATTTTCACTTGCTCTCATTCGGGCAGTAAAAAAATTCACTCGTTTTATTAAAATTGTATGACACTTCCTCAGGCAATAATCTCTATTTATTGGAAATGAAGAGCGTCACTCACTGTTTCCTCTGCTCCAGCTCCCAGTCTAATCTCGCTAGTCTCAACTGGTGTTCGTCCGTTCTCGTCTGGTCCTGCAAGGAACATATTTATATCCTCACATAATAATTTCATAATCAAACAGAAGAATTCCTTCGAGAATGTTCAGATATTAACTTGTCTCTATAAGCCACCAGATGACAAAGGGTCACAAATAGAGGATATCATCAGTGTATGAAATAAGCTTGAAGACTAGCCAGTCCGAAAGTGTAATTTAAAATATTTTTAGTAAGATGATACAAAGAGATGATAACCATAAATTATGTTCTCTTTCATTTGAACAATCAACTCACAGGTTTGCAGATTTCTGGAGGAGCGTTTTGGTAGAAATCTTTCACAGAAACCAACTCTATTTCTTCGTCTTTAGACCTGAAAGGTGAACAAAATTAAATATCAAACGAGAGAGATAAAAACAGAATTCAAGAAAAAATGCATATATACAGTAAACTCTGCTGATAAAGAATCTTCACTGCAAAACTATCGCACGCTCAATCACACAACCAATCATTTGACTAATTATCCAAACAACTATCTTGTAACCTATTCAACAACATGACTGACTGTCTGACCAACAAGTACTGCATGGATTCCAACAATTTATAGCAAAATCCATCAATTAAACGGTTGTTCAAACAACCATAATACAGCCAATCAAAATCAACCAATCATACAAGCGATCCAACAAACAATCGCCAAGCCTATCGGTTGAGTAATTACAACAATCAATCTGCTTACTTGAACTCGTGACACTTGGTTATTTCCTTCTGTAGATGCATGGCCTCGTACAGCAGATTCTGCAGCTGCAAGTGGTACTGGTCGATCCTCTGCTTCGCCTCAACACAGGAAGATGAGTGAAATTATTTGAAATGAAATCAGCACATGAAGTATGTTGACAAGTATTAAAGCCAAATAAAAATTTAAGAAACACAATGGATGCATCTTTAACTGTGCTACAACCAGCCTTGGTTTAAAAATATTTATTTATTAGAAGTGGATTGGTAAACAAGATTTAATAGCTTTATGCCCCCTTTTGCCACATTACTCCATCTAAATATCCACACATTACCAACTGTGCACCTGCTCTCAATAAATATCGAATTCCCCAGCCAATAGCAAATACACAATTTTTGGATGTCACTGTGAAGAAAAGCTAGTGAATTATAGATAAAATGACTCTAATTTCCTTTGTGTGTGCTCGAGAAACATTTAACATTTTTTATGTCGCCAAAGAGCTATACATTAAACAACTGTCTTTGCCCTGCATCCTCGCATACTGATACAGAAGCACATTTTGATCAGAGAAAAAGCAGTTCAACAAAACAACCCTCTTTGTCTCACCTCACTGGTTCCCTCGCGTACTTTGCGACATCTGAAGTGTGCCAGTCTGTTCAGCTTCTTCAGAACAACAAACTGGAGACTGGCATTTATTCTTTTCTCCTCAATCTCCTTAGCATTCTGAAGCAAAAAAGTTAACATCACAGTCAAGATCTCACAGTCAAGGTGCCAGTGGCTGAATGGATAAGCTGTTATGACAGTCAGTGCTTGCAATCGGTGCCTGACTCAAGAGTCTGACACAAAAGGCTAAACGAGAAAAGGTACAAGAATTTGTACCATTGTGATCCCAAATAAAATATTGATTAGATCACAGTTTACATTTACAATTTCAAAGTGTACAACGGGCAAGTATCAATATGCTTATAATTTCCAAAACTACAGAAAACAAAAACACTAAGTAATGTTTCTAACACATTTATAAATACATCTAAAGGAAATGACATACAGCAAGGTTTAGCCATTGATAGAAACTGGTGCAAATTATGCCTTGTAGAGCAAGTTGGTTTAAAACATGTACAATCTTACAGCTTCTCTGTTCTGTTTAAGTTTGTTGATGTCTGCCACGGCAGATGAGAAGATTCCGCAAGATTGTTTGAAAACACTGAGATCATCATTAGGGTCGTGACTGTCAACCTCTTCTTCTTCTGCGTGGAACATCACTGCTGCAGACTCCTTGAAAAAGTGACAACAAAACATCAATGAATCAATTAGTCCAGCATGCTAGACCAGAGACCATAAAATCTCTGGCTAGACGTCTACCTACATTGCGCAGTGGGTGCGCAGTCATTGCACATAAACCGACGTTTAGATTATCTGAACTATGAATCATATGTCTTGATTTAACTTTGTTGACAATGACTTGTCTACTTGAAACAGGAAATCCATAAAGGGAACACATGCACTTTCACATTGATAAATCCTTTAAGAGTAGGCCTATGCCAAGAAATTTCGTAGATTTGTTCCCGAAATGGCTGTATTTTGTATTTTCTTTTTTGTTGTTTTTGTTTACAATTATTAATAAACCCTTCATTATTGTTAGTTTACATACCATCTATATACATGATAAAGGAGCATACAAGATAATAATTTATAAAATAAGTATGTACTTCGAAGTATTTTGAAATAAAACTGTTAAATGAAAGGTATTTGATCAAACAAACAACCGATCGAAAACTGAACAATGAATGAATGTGTTTCACTGATGCTAAACATCGCACTTCATTGATAACACATTAAACAAACCTTTGGTGTTATGTTTTCCGACGACTTTGTCTTCTTGGCATCTGGACTGCTCGCAATTACATCTTGTTTTAAAAGGCGCTTTTTTTTCTTTTCTTTCAAATCGAGTTCTTTAGACATTTTCGCTGAAGTCAACCGGAAGCACGCGTTGTAACGTGGGGCGCCAAGAGTGACCTCCCTTTGACAGGTGCCCGACTTAGATCTTCTTTTGGCTGCATGGTTTATTTAAAATTAAATGTTCTGTAGTGAGTAGGACCAATCTGTTTTCATCATATTTTGTGAATAAATGACGTCGACAAGCTCCGGCATTTATGCAAGGTTCAAACATCATAAGCAATAAAAGAAACAAATTATTAAAATCATATATTGAAATTTAATCTTTTAATGTCATATATATATATGCGTTAAATGTTCAATATAGGACTCGCATATTCTAAAAAAAACCATACTTATTATAGATTATATAAACATATTTGTTTTCAAAACTTTTGATTTAAAACAACAACATAATCCTTGATTTGTAAAAAAGCAAATTCAGTTATTTAAAAAAAATATATAGAAAAAAAGTAAACATGAAGGAATACACCCGGTCCGGCCGCTAGACCAGTTCGGCCGCTCAAAGTAACCCAGTTCGGCCGCCGGTTCACCCGAAGGTTAATTAGTCTCGCTGATATCCTACCCATTTCGTCCGCCGCTATGTCCGATGGTTAATCAGAGGATAGTTGACTCATTTCAGCCGCCGAAAAGTGTTTCGGGAATGGGAACATGGGTAAATGGTGTTCAGTTAAAAGCAGGCCAAGATAGTTGTAACAGTCGGTAATCTCCAGGTCTAAATCGCCACACTTGTAACTGGCCACTGTCCTTCCCACTGCCAGGCGTCTAAAGTGGACCATTTTTTATTTAGTTGGATTGACAGTCACCATGAATTCACTCCATCTAAAAGTAGGCCTACATTCAAGTCACTTTCATTTTCCGCTAATAGTAGGCCTACAATGTCATCAGCATATGCTAATACCCAAATGTAAGTGATAGAAAGGATAGATGAAATGCATTTTTCTCAAGAATGACAGATGATTACCTCTACGTATATTGTATATCGGAATCAATTGAGCATAGAATCGAGACAATATACACTTGCAATTGATAATTAAGACGAGTTTAATTCACCCATTTTAACACTATCGCAATTTGTTCGGCGAATCCTTTTGAAAATGCTCACTGAGGCGTGACTGTGATAAGCGATAGGCGGGGCGGCTAGATAGCTTCTCCGCCGGTGTCTCATTAATTAATTAATGATAATTATCACTGCCGCTAAATGAATTTATGAGGTGTATTACATCGCCAAAAAGACATGTTTATGTAATAATTGTGTAATTGTCATCTGCGAAATTACCTAGTTGGATATCTAAACATTCGATATATGGGAAATTTTAGTTGGTTTATTGAAGGTATCTTTGTGAAATTAACAATCAAAATGTTGCGAAATTACGTTGAATTGTGACTATCGCTGAAAATCAAATTACTCCACATACGTCACAGAAGTCATCCCTTCACGGGTCACACCCCCGCAGACTTTCATTCTGTTCGCCGGGGCTAAATCAGGCGGTTTTTTAAAAAGCCGTATATAAGTAATTTATGGACCGATTTCAGAAATTTAAAATCGAACAATTGTCAAATTGACATCCCATTTTAATGAATCCGATTTGGACCATATGTCATTTCATCCATCCTTTAATCCTCGACTGGCACACCGACTCTAAAACCATTGAGATACTCTATTAAGTCGTTGATATACATATTAAATAAAAGTGTCGATAGTAAACAACCTTGACGCAAGCCACACTTCACAGTGAAATATGCTGTATTAAATCCATCTACTCTGACACACGACTGGACACTCTTGTATAAGGACACAATGGCATAGTACATGTTCCCTGCTATACCGAAATTACTTAGAATTGCAATTAAATGAGAATCTTGATGAAAAATCAAACGTTTTACATAAAACAGTTTAGAATGATCAAAACTAACATAAAACATCACAGTTTATAATGTTACAACAATATCCTGTTCGTTCCCAGCTTAATACAAAATGAAGTAAACAGTGATGATAACAGTATTGACATCTGTGATGACAATATTGACCTGACTGGTGACAGTCTTGACTCCCATGTGTACAAATTCTGTTCTAGATAAATATTTTATGATTAATGAACAGTTTTCATGAAAATAATGTGATATCCAGTGTATGCGGACGGTGACGTTATGTAAATATACTTATATGTTAATTTAGTCTAGGATAAATACTTTTAACAGAATAGATTCAATGTATTTTTTCAGCTTCATTTGAAATAATTTCAGCTTGAAGTACATAATTTTCAGGAATTTTTCTTACGATAATTTTACTAATGCCATCCGATTTATCTGCACGTGTACGTTAAGTACAGACTTTTCCCATGTTGTAAAGATTTCACATACTTTATAAATGTGAAACGGATCTACAAACAATATTTATTCTATACGAAATTAGCATACAAGTCAATGGAAATAATATGTCACCGTCTGAATACTTTTTTGCACATAACGCATACAGTACAAATATTGCGATCGTCTGTTCTGGTTTTGGTTTGGTCCGAATAACTAGATCTTTGTATAAAGGTCATGTGACACCCATGTGACACCAATATTTACGACCTGCTATTTTATATTCGTTGTAGATCATTTGCATAATGGTAAAAATACTTACCTGGCGAATTTTATTGACAAATGGTTAGCGGACATTGTGGCGGACGAAACAGGTTAAACACAACTAGGCTAATTACATTTCGGATGTAGCGGCGGCCGAAATGGGCAAGATATGCAGCGGCCGAACTGGCCAGCGGCCGGACTGGGTGTTATTCAAAATGAATAGGCCTATGTATACAGTGCCAAATGTGTATTTTCTTAGTGTAAGATATAAACAGAAATTGAAATGTTGAGAATTTATGCTTTGAAAGTATTGAGTATATTATCTATATCCATCATAATTCTATTACTGCCAAAGTTTGAAGTAGGGCCTACTAGTAAATATAAGGATATCACAATACAAAATTGCTTCAAGTAAGCTAATTAAGTTTAAATACTTTCTGTTAAGATTAAATATTAAGTGATCAAATGAAAAGCAGCACAGTCTACACACCCCCATCCTCGATAATCCAGCGCTATTGTTCCGATAAATCTACTTGTGTGTAGATTTATCGGAACAATAGCGCTGGATTATCGAGGATGACACACCCCTGGTATCGGAAGGATATGTTCACATCCATTTGTCTGGGTATTGTTTATATATAGTATGCCTTGTTGGTTCGATTCATAGAACAGTTCTCAATATAAGTTGCCAGACATAACTGTAAATTTGTGCATTACATTTTCTTCTAAAAACTGTAATTCTAATGTAACAATATCATGTGAAACATATCAATATTAATGAGTACCTAAAGCCCTTTTCATATGGACACATTTGCTTATGTTAGTAAACGTACTCATGTAAGTAACTTTACTTAGGGTGGCATGTGAACGCATTTGCTTACATGAGTAATTTAATATATTCCTGGAGTAAATAGTCCTGAGTACAGGAAATATTTACATATAAGTATAAATAGGCTTACTCTTGGAGTATTTGTGGTCATGTGAACAGAATGTATGTTTGCTCAGGTGAGTATTTCACCAAATAGTTATAGGGCCATTAAATTTGTTATGTTTCTAATACAAAATCCTATTTTTCAAAACATAGAAATAATACCAATCGCTAGATAAATATTTCACCTTCGCCATGACCGTGACATATGAGAAATATGTTCATAAAAAAAACAATCCGATGCAAGTCAGCTTCGAAGATACATGCCCTTGGATTGTTTCTCTCTTTTTTTCCCTTTTTTTTATTATTCCATTTCAATTGAGAAGTACAGGACATGTTGAGAGGTAGAGTACAAGCAGAGTATAATGATGATCATAGAGGCAACTTATATCAATACATGTATAATTCAATAAGTAAGATTGTTGTAAGATGGACACTTATGAGGTATTTTATGAGCGCTTCACTCATTATTGAATATGCGAATCAGTTGTTTCCATTTCCTAGTGAAGGGACCTATAATCTGTTATTTTTCCTGGCTATAATTTTTTCTATTGTGCATGTTAGCTTAAGTTGTTTAAGGAAACCTTCAAAAGATAAAGCAAGTTGCTTAATATTTGAAGTATAAATACATCTTTTGGCTTGAAGAATGGTATGATTAAGAATTTCACTGTTTGAGCATAGTCCAAACATGACTATAAATTTTGTAAAAGTAATATTACATTGAAGATGAGGATTTAGAAAAAATTCCAAATCTTGCCAAAAGTTTTTTTTTTTAAATTCACAGTCAAAAAACATATGTGAAATATCGTCTGAGGTATTCTTACAAAAATTTAAAAAAGTTTGTTTACAGTGTGTGAGTCGACCACACTTACCGGTAATGCTTTGTGCTTGAAAATAAAAGACTCGATCTATATTTAGAGTGGAAAACACCTTTACTAATTAAATTATTTACTAATCATCTTTCAATGAGAGATTTTGGGAAAGTTTCCTGTATTTTTATCAACATGCTCTTTTGAGACACCATAAGAGATTGCTGAGGACAGCTACATCAATGCTAAATTAAGTCACACAAAGAACATAAAATGTCTCTCTAGTCATACGAAAGTTCTCTATCCAAGTGGTGTCCATCCTCGGTTACCCATGGTTATACAGACGGTTGCAGATATCTTTACCGGTATCTACCGCGATCAGACTGCAATCTGAATGCAGTTGACCGCGATCAGAATGCAGTCAGATTGCAGTTGACCGCGGTCAAACTGCAGTCAGAATGCGGGTGACCGCGATCAGACTGCAGTCTGAATGCAGTTGACCGCGATCAGAATGCAGTTAGACCGCGTTTGACCGTGGTCAATACTTATTGTATAAAGTATAAAGAGTCATTGAAAGAAGGGGAATTTGTTCTAAAAAGCGCATCAATTGATCTAAAGAGGACATCTACATTTGTGCAGATATCTTTTTTCACCCACTATAATTTGAAAATACATAAACACTATTATGGATAATTGACCTCTGTATGGAAAAGTATTTGGCATATTATGCTAATTGTAGAACCTACATATAGTTACTGTATGTACAAAATCGGTATCACCGTTTCACTTGTTACGGCCAGAAGTAACTATCAGTAATCACTACAAATAACTTTCTTTGATTTAAATCGAATTAAATAAGATTATGTTATGTGTTGTGATGCGTGACTTTAATAAACATGATAGTGTTTATAAAGAATGCATAAGGTTTGACAAATTGTATTCTGGAATTAACATATGTTGGATATTCTAATATAAAGATCAATTCGTCTACAATAGCATCTGTACACAGTTATTTGAGATTAGTAATATTTATTTCATTATATTTTCAGTTTTTACCGATAATACAAGTACTGCTAAGTAGACATAGTGGAGGATTTGCTATACATATTTCATGTAATGATATGTAATAGATTTGCGTGAATAATATTACAGTGAACATTACTCAATAATATCATTATAGATAATACATTTAGATGCGCAATATATTTGACTGGATGATATGGTAATAACTCTCTGGTTTATCAGAGACCCCCTAATTAACTGTTAATAAGACGGTCTTAAAAGAAAGTTTTAAAACTGATGAATAATCTTTTGACAATTCCTGCTTTAACCATATTTAAATGAGGGCACTATTTTTGTTATTGATACAGGAGTATTATTTAGTCACTGTAAACACGTATTTACCTTACTTTATTCCAGTAAGAAAAACGTGCCTTTAACTGCCATATAAGCATATTAATGAAATGAAATTTTCGAGAAGAAGACTTAGTTTTTCCGGGAGAGTAGGATCATGGCACAATGACATAACAATCTAACGCCTGCAGATGGTAATTATTCGTGCCACCTGTCTGTCGCGTAATTTGTGCGGTCATAAAACCGTAGCGGTTCCAGTGTTGGTATAGGTGTATATCCCGACCAGTTCACAGGCGCCGTGTACATACAACAGGTGTACATGTGTACGTCTAAGTGAATAGCTAGCTCCCGCCGTGAATCAGGATTATATTGGAAGAGGCAGACCGACGAGTTTACTCATGTATCATTCGTATTCTTCGTATTCTAGTTACGTAACATCATGATTGGTTTAAATTTTTGTGAAAATTTCAGAGAACACTTTAGAATTGATTGAATGAAGATGTGATGATTAACATTGGTTGTATTAATGTTTAATGCTGCTATTGAACAATTGACACTCTTTCAATAAATGAATTTTAGAATGTCACTGTTTGTGTCGCTATGCTACATAACGAGTACATCTTATTCAGAAACATCATATTTATCAAATTTAGGAGCTATTAGATATCAGAGTCTTGATTTTTGGTATTTAAAATCACCAATACTTAACTTATTTATACTCATGTTCAGTGAACAGATTGTAATTTAATGCAAACAAATATAGAAATAGATTAGTCGTTAATGTCATATTCTTACTATTATATATGTCAAACGTATTATGATAAACATCATAGATGACATTCTTGATTTAGGTTTTATCAAATATCAACAGTGTTATGAAGACCATTATAGTGTATTGACCATGTTCTACCTGCGACAGTATACGTTAATTCCTGTAAACATTTGCTCATTGGCAATACTGGTGTACCAGTTGCCTCATTATCAATGTCAGTATCAGGAGTATTTTGAAACTATATTAAGTAAAACCTTTTTGCTAAGTACCAAAAACTATCGTCGTTTAGTGTCTGCACAATTAATCCTGACACTAACTCATCCTCACTCAAACGTATATCAATTCTCAATGAATGATTAGTCGACTGAGGTCAAAAGAAATTATTGTTTATTGACGCAGTCTCAATATTTAACACAACATACAAGACGCACTGGCGCTGACGCCATTGTTGCGTAGCAAAATCACTCAATACATACCGACAAACTGGTCACCGGCGTTAACATAAAATGATCATGTGATACACCACTTTCATCAGTGATTAGGAATGTGTATTCCTCATCAGTTCTTATTGTAACAATATCAGACAATAAATATCAACAATCCGGTCACCGGCGTTGATATGAATTAATTATGTGATATACAGCTTTGATCACTGAATAGGAATGTGTATTCTTCATCGGTTCACAATCCAAATTCATTACAATGAATAAAATATGTTTAAACTCATGTGGAAAGGATGTAAATAACATCTTCAGTGAAATGACCACACGCGCACTTTGATGTTTCCGACTTTGTATCTATTTGCGTTTAGAGTGTACAGTCGAGCTTCAGGCCGCAATGAATAATGGACGTTTTACTGTATGTGCTCTCCTCTCCCCCAATTCAATCAGTACAGCAACTTGTGACACATCACATGTTGATACACATTATTCCTCGATTCCGTTTTAATCTATGTGAAACAATCGGGACTTATGGCCATTTACATAACTGGAAGTCCTCTTTTGTGGTAATTTGTCTCCAAGAGCGAGACGGTAGGACAGCGAGATGTTGACGAGTGAAGCGGATCAAGGGTTAATTAACGAGTTAATGGCGGCGGTCTTTGTATGAGGTATGTCGGCAAAGATAAAAGGGCCAATCTCCCAACCCTACAGTGAACGAGATGAAGCTGCTGAAATCTACAAATCAATTTAAAATGTCCTTGAATAAAATGAACAGGACCGATTAACGGAGTGACACTTATTTTTAACATAGTACATTTACAAGTCTGTATACAGATTAACCAAATTAAAAAATTGAAAAAAGAGAGAGAGAGAGAGAGAGAGAGAGAGAGAGAGAGAGAGAGAGAGAGAGAGAGAGAGAGAGAGAGAGAGAGAGAGAGAGAGAGAGAGAGAGAGAGAGAGTATTGTGATTACGCAATCTCTTTTCAATGAGGGTTTGCTTTGTCAAATTTAAAAAATCAAGTATATGTAAAACAATTATTCGTATAACACTGAAAGTTTAAAACACAATAGTTATAACCACGTGCATGTACAATCACAGAACATGACGCAATTTATGTCACGTATTAACACCTGGTTCCTTCCCAATTTCTTCATGACATAATTCAATAGTCAGTAAATGTTACACAACGATAAGGGAAACGTTTAACAATATATACACAGGTCTGGACGACAATTCAGTTGCTGGAGAAGTGGAGAAGCTAGCTTTTATTATGTCATGCCCATACATGTTTAGAAAGAGTGCCAAAACCTGCATGGATCTTTTAGATTTTAGAAAATCCTTTTTATATATTTAATATGCTTTTATAACGATTTTATGCCATTTACCTTTTGCTATATTATATACATTTTTTTGTATATGTATAGTGTACATTGTATGTATTTGCATACCATTTTATCTGTATAGTCTCTCATCATCCTATGTGGGATGGCTCATCATTTATATTTTATGCTCTGTATATAACACATGTGTATGAGGTGAGACTTACATAAAATATCAGTCTGTCTGTCTGCTAAATGAGGGGTAAATAGTTATTGTCGCGACAGCGCAGTGGTCACTCAGCTTTGAAATCAAGTATTGAGCCGCGGAGAGGCCCAAGCCTTAATGAATGAAATATAGAATACTTAACGAATGGCTACGTGATAATATTTTTATGCAACGAGTGAATAGAATTCGGTATCAAACGTACGAAAGTGAGTAAAAAAGTAGTCAACATAAGAACCAGCTGATCGGAAAAAACGCGTATGAATAACAATAGGTAAAAACAAATAGATCTACAATTAGTGGGTGTCTACACACACATGGTATACGCCGATACACATATAAAACAAAAATCATTTTGTTTAAATAGTATTTCATTTAAAAAAATTAACACTAACAAGCAACGAAAGCGTCACCAGAATGCTTGAACGATATGTTATCGCACATATGTGTAACCAACTCGATCATTGTTATTTTGAATTTTGCCATACTGGTATCTGGTATTTTGCCAGCAATACTGAATGACTCGACCAATAAACTTCTTGTCAAACTTTGTAAAAGATGGAATCTTTCGAAAAATCAATGAGGTATACGACATCATCGGTCAGAAGTCACTGTTGTACATACAAATGTATTCATAAACTTTTCCATGACTGTTTCTTTCAGGTGTTTTATAATTGCACATCTACCCGTGAACAATAAAGACTGTACAATTGACATACATGAGCAAATTACAAAATCTGCATAGATGCTGTCTCTTCTTATTAAAGGTATGGCCGACAGGTGATTACATAAGCAAATCGCATATAAAATAATGCAACTATATCGGCCAAACTGATCACAGATAATTAATACTGCAACTCTAATGTCTTCTTGTTCTATTTCAGTTATACCTTGAAAATATACCATTTAGTTGTACCGTTTCAGTTGTTATCTCTTACAAAACTGGCTCGTGAGATTTTCACTAGGATTGATAAGTCATCTTTATTTCCTCCATAAGTATAAAAAAGGTTGTGCACTCAAAGAATTAATGTACAGTTTTGTAAAAACATATTTGAAAATGAAAAGAGTCATATACCAATAATATCACTTTATCCCATTGTGTCCTGTCTAAATTACCCGGTGTTGTCCAAGAACCGAGCAAATTAGGTCAGCAATTATTCCTTCTTCGTATTTTTTTCCTAAATTCTACAAAATCAAATCATCTGTCTAAAAAAAATGTGTATTACAATTTGACATGTATATATGGAGAATGTGGGAGGTTTCCGCTAATCATACATTCCCAGGTTAAAACACACAAATACTGGCTATACTATGCTATGCCTTCTTATCGCTTACCCAAAAAATGTTATGTAATGATGATTTTATATGACCAAAATGGGCAAAAAAATTGGGTAACGAACTTTTAAAAAATTCTATTTATAACAGGTTTTAATCACATGTGGTATGAGCAGAACGTTAACTTTCCTACAACCTTTATAAGTTCAATCACGCAAAGACTAAAAGATATATACCAACAAAACTGGCTTAACAAACTTTCCCTTTCCACTAAATGTGATTACTATTCAACTCTTAAACCATACATTTATACCGAGCTTTATCTATCATGTGCTACTATAAAGAAATTTAGAGTAAGTTTATCTCGTTTCCGATGCTCATCACATGATTTGTGGATTGAAAAAGGCAGATATTTTAAAATAAAAAGAGAAGAGAGATTATGTAAATCATATATCAATGTCCCAGAAAACGAATATCACTTTTTGCTTGTGTGTCCATTATACACTGAATTACGCAGAAAACATCTTAAACAATTTTATTATGTCCATCCATCTACAGACAAATTCACGTCATTATTAAATTGTACTAATCGTAATGTAATTCAGAATCTTGCTATATATACTACGGAATGTAATTAAGAAAAGAATCATAACAACTAAGTCTAATAATAACACGTATTTTTACTTGTATTAACATGTCCCTTTGTATATTGTACTACAGGCCTGTGGCCTTTCAGTATCAAATACAGATTGATTGACATGTATTGGCATGGGGATTTTCAAGATTTGATTCGGCCGTCTTAACATTTAAACACCCACCAACTACAGAGAAGTTTTAACGAGTAATAAGGCTTTCATAACACCATAAAGTGGATTATCTCTCCTGTATAAACAAGGAATACAAGTAATGATGAATAACGATGTTCATAACTTCACATAAACGCTACAAAGTCGTAGAAATGTACATTCGAATTACACTTTATCTAAGAGGATATTACTTTTTTTTTTACCAGTGCAAACTTGCGAGTTAATACTGTTTGAGATGACACTAACGTTATGCCACATTCCGTTCTGACTCTTGACTTTGTGGACGACAGTGCTGTAGAAGGTATACATGAAGTATCTGAACATAGGAATACATTGAAATAGTATGCGTTGTTAAAGTTTGAAAAACAAATCAGGTAGTAAAATAACTTTGGACCGAATACGGCAGATTTCAGTTTCACAATCTATTATGATTAAACTTCTGCTGTACTGCCGACATGCAGACATGTACAATGTCTACAATCATGCTCAATCCCTGATCGCGGTTTGACTGCAATCTGAATGCAGTTGACCGCGCTCTGACTGCAATCTGAATGCAGTTGACCGCGATCAGAATGCAGTCAGAATGCAGTTGACCGCGATCAGACTGCAATCTGAATGCAGTTGACCGCGATCAGAATGCAGTCAGACCGCGGTTTTCAGGTAACTAATTCTGCAAGGGTCTGTATATGCTCCGTTATTCTCCACTATATCACCCATGGGAAACTCTGTCAGAAAAATCTGTACTAAAATTACCCGCCCTTGGCCGGCGTGACGAAGTCAGTAACCAAAGAAAATACTCAATATGATAAGACGGAAATGGTCAAGGGAGATAACCGGTGACGGATGGCTAACAAAATGACCTCGCATGCTTTGCAACGAAGTGATATGAATTGTCATTGGCTCGCAGGTCCAAGCTGCGTAGCGGTTTGATTGGCTCAAGCCGGCCAAGGGCGGGTAATTTGAGTACAGATTTCTCTTATGAAATTTCCCATGGGTGATATAGTGGAGAGTAACGGAGCATATATAAAACCATGGGTAACCGAGGATGAGTGGTGTCATTAAAAGACATTTCATGGTTTGATACCACCACTGGTGAGATAATTCTTGTCTCCATACTTCTCTCAAAAACTCCAGAGCCGTTTGTATGAGCAGCTTTTGCAATGACATTGTCTCAAGTGATGGAATTCGGTTATTCTAATAACGCGATTATGTTTAGTTATACCTGGCGAAAACAGCATGTGGACATGATGTAAATTTATTTTTACTTATGTGAGTATATTTGCTCATGTAAGTTAATTGCTTATGTAAGTAAAGTGTGTCCATGTGAAAGAGGATTAAGTTTAGATCTTGCTTATCACAATTTTGAATGAGTCATTGAATGAGGACGTTATCATGGCATACATAGGGAACAAAGAATGTGTAAAATGTGTAATTTTAAACTTAATTGAAAGTGAACATCATTGTTTGCTTATTTGCCCAAGCTCTATTGATTTTGTCATGTTGATATTATATATATTGTTATATCACATGTAAATTGTGTCATTGTAAACAATTTAATGTCTACACCGATGAGGTGCTGTTTGTACCATTTGACCCGTGACCCATAGGCGCCAGACCATATAGGCCTACATATATATACGTATATATACCTTCCTACTTTATATGTGATATCGGGTAGATAAATATATGTTAGTGTATATTTAGGGACTGGCGCCTGTGCCGTGACGTTACGGTGTTGGAAAATGAAATATTGACACCCGAGCATTTGTTGTTATGTCGTAATTCCTTAAAGAGCAATTTAGTATGTTGATAAAAATACAGGAAAATAGTTTAAAATATATTGCATTGAAAGATATTAACATAATTTTCGAATATTTTGTTAGGCCAAAATAAGTTGAGAGATGAATATTATTATCAAGCGCAACACAACTTTTGTTTTATATGTCCATATTACTCTAAATAAAGACACTATTATTTTCCCATAAAAAAATAAACGGTAACCCTACAAATTTTAATATTTTGGCAAAATATGTACTTCTTTAGTATGAAAATAAGAAGATATTGTTGTATCATCATGTTGATAGTCATTGCTTGGGCTCAGATATTGGCTGTTGGCCGTATGGACCCTGTCGGTTACCTCCCAAAACTTCAACATGCCAAATCCCAAATGACCCTTAATATTAACCTAACACACGAATCTACATAGTGAGATACACAAGTTATCTTCCTATACGAATATACAATTGATAAACAAAGGTTATCTTCCTGTGACACGCGAATATACATATCGTAATTGTCCATTCTTACTTGATGTAATGACCATGTGCAGTGGACCCCTGAACTGTGTTGTTGATTTTGGGACGTTACCACCCTGTCTATCGTAGTCACTTAATTAGCTCATATGGGCTGTCGGTTGTCATCTGAAAAACACTTGACTGTTGCTTTTTGTCTGACGAAATAATGAAATTATAACAATGAAAGTGTGGTTTCAAATATTTATTACACTAAAAAGGGTAAAACCTGATGACAGTTTGCAGAATAAAACCCCAAGTCTGGAGACTATTGTGTTTGTAGACATAGGAAGCAAGCATACTAAAAAAACAAATAGAGACAAACATTCTGTGTAACTAAAATTCACATTCAAAGAATAAATAATCTTGAAAAATAAAATACATTATTATAAACAGATTTTATACAGCAATTAATTTAAATGGTCATCAATTTTTAAAAGTTTGTGAAAACTTATTGCATTATAAGAACATCTATCTTGAAGAACAGAAATTCATTAATTAATGTAGCAACGATATAATTTTGTCAGAATAGGCGTTTCTATTTCAAGTTGAAAATTCCATAATTAACCCAAAAGAGACCTTTAAGTACATGTATAGAATTAATTATATTTAAATTAAACTTTGCATATATATAAACAATCCTTGGGACATCACAAGTCCTCACACAATCTGGGAATGTGTTCTGGACTGAACTTCAGAATCAAGTTGGCAATCATTACTAATGTTACCAATAGTTACTACTATGGTGATTTTACTTCGCTTAACAGTATTTCCCTGATATCACGGTGACTAGTATTACCACAAGGAGAAAGCCTGCAACACCATTGTGGCAATTCTTTGCAGATAAACCCACTAGCATTGGCTGGTATTACCGAAACCTGGGTTTTACTGCTTTAAAGGGACACCGCGTCGAGAATATAAATCAGATAATGTGTATCTACCTATGCTGATTAACATGTCTGCTAGCAAGTCACAGACATCGAATTTCAGACAACTGACGTAATTGATAATAAAAACTACTGCATGTAGACAGTGATGTGAAGCGTAACTCGTTAGCAGACACTCTAATCAGCTTAGTGAGATAAAGAGGAGACTCATTTTTATCCTCGACGCAGTGTCCCTTTAAACACTCAATCCTTACAGCATGTAGAACAGGAAAGGAGCGGGATTTGAACCCAGATATCTTGATGGAAATGGAACACACTAACCACTGCACTCCAGAGTATAGCTATGTATAACCTTGAGATTATCAAGGATGCAAATTGGCCTGCTGGAAACAACTTCCAAACGCAAGGCATAACTCTTGCCAGTCTGCATTACTGGCTGATTTAACCCTTGCGGTATTTCCCTAGCTTTCTTGTGTCGAGGCAGTGAATCGCTGCACTGGAAATGCATAGCGGGCCTGGATTTCTAAACACAGATTTCTTAAGGAAATACTGCAAGGCCTAAATCAGCCAGTAATGGAGACTGGCAAGAGTTATGCCTTGCATTGGGAAGTTGTGCTGGAAACTGCAAATCAAAGGTAGCAAAGCCTAAACAGATGAAATATATAATCTGTGAAGATACTCAAAACAATTAATATTCAATAATTAATTGTCACTGATTCACAACCTTGTCAAGTGGAAAATTTGGTAAGGCATCAATTTCATGTAAACACTTTGCAACTTTTATTCAAACAAATATATACATAAAAATAAAATGCCTATCAAAGAAGAAATATATCTATACATGTATATACATTTTTTACTGTAACAATGGTCCATTTTATTATCAACCCATCACAGCTTACCCTGAAATGTTTTTAAAAATAAGTCATAACATTTAAATTAATAGTCAAAATGAGTGATCCTTACTAGACAAACCATTAGCATTCATGTCATCAAACTGCAAGCAACAGTAATATAAACACTGTTAAATTAAACAAGTTCGACCCAAAAGTTTGAAGTAAATAATGAACAACACTCATTCTACGATGTGCACAGGGTGAATTACATGAATAAGTTTCAGTGTCCATTCTAGAACCAAAATTCAAGGGAGGATTTATCACTCTTAAATGCAGAAAATTCAACTAAAAATAAAACCGATCGTCAGTTTCAAATCGCAAAGTAACAATATTTAGAATCTAGCTACTTTGCCTCTGATACTTATCTTGTACCTCGTATAGAGCAGACAGACTTTGTACAGATCTACTCGTTTCTTTCTAAAGAAATCAGCGCAAGCTGCAGTTTGCTGTTTTCATTGCGTACTACCTGGGAGAATTCCATGTGCTTTATGTCCCAACTTTTGCAAAGAAGCAAGTTGTTCAACAATAAAACGATTGAATGTGCACAACCATCCTGCACCATGAGGGTATAATTATATAATAGCAACCACAAATCCCCTGATTGAATGAGCTGCTCTTGACTCGTAACGCTATGCTGTATCACTATTAAAGAGCCATCACGGATGTTGGGTGTTTCAAATTTTTGGAAAATATACTTATAACGTCATTCCCAGAGAAATCTTTTTTATTACCTACGGGGGCAATCATATCGGGGTTCATATTTTTCATACGATGCCCTAGGGCAACATATCACTTTGTCATGGTGACGTGACGTCATAAACAATGCTATGACGTCACGTTTCGTCTATGACGTTGCGTTCTAAATGCGTGATGGTGGGTCGCCAGCCTATGGTTGAAAGTGGATTTTAGCGTGTTTTCGTTAATTTCACGACTTCGGTAATAAACAGAATATTATATTCGTGTCTATGCCATACTATGTTTACGACACGAGTGCCTGAATATTAGTATTTCCCGAGCGAGAGCGAGGGATATACCGATATTCAGGCACGAGTGTCGTAAACATAGTATGGCATAGACACGAATATAATATTCTGTTTATTACCGAAGTCGTAAAATTAACGAAAACACGCTAAAATCCACTTTCAACCATAGGCTGGCGACCCGCCGTCACGCATTTAGAACGCAACGTCATAGACGAAACGTGACGTCATAGCATTGTTTATGACGTCACGTCACCATGACAAAGTGATATGTTGCCCTAGGGCATCGTATGAAAAATATGAACCCCGATATGATTGCCCCCGTAGGTAATAAGTTAAATAATTTTCATATCATGACAATGTATTGCAATTTGGTTTCAAAGAGAAGTATCACTTCGACTAGCGCGCTACGGGTATCTGACGTATATAAACAGAGTCCCCTTTTTTGCATAATACGTACTACACAAACAGCAAGTGCTTCCGAAACGTGAAGGCTCGTCTCTAGCGCAAGTCGCAATAACAACCCATTTGCTGCATGTGTCTCTCTTGCAAAGTACCCTTGTCACACATTACTGAATGTGACGATTGCTTTACAAACTATGTTTCTAAATGTCCTGAGAATATACAAATTATTTCCTGTTTAATGTTCTTTTTATTGAGATAAGACCAGCAAATTATGACAAATTCTTACTCTCATTAATTTTAAAATTCAAGCAAAATACCTAGTTGGGTAAAACAATTATTCCAATATCTGTAGCAAATACATAATAAAATGAAATGGTAAATAAATAACCGTCAAAAAATTTATATATTTCGATTACTTTCATTGCTCATATTTTTTGTTATTCTTTCGTGTCTTTGTTTAATGTGTGTGAGCTAGACCATAATGCTTTGCGCTTGAAAATAATAGACCGGATCTATATTTAGACTGGAAAACACAATTCCTCGGCTAATTTTAAGTTGGAAAAATTAGGGAAAAATTAAGTGTATGTATTTCACGGAGATAGATTTTTGGAAAATTTTTGATATTTTCATCAACATCCGTGATGGCTCTTTAAAGAATTAACTTATTATCAGCTAATGAAATGTTGGGATTTGAAAGTTTGCTATAAAAGAATGCAATTGTATGGTGAAATAGTCTATTGCTATTAGTGCAATAATTATTTTGTGTCATTAGTCCCTCCAAGATCTCATACTGAGAAAAGTGAAAATATGAGTCCTGTTAGAGAGGATTGATCTGTGTGCATGATTACTTCCACCTCGTGGGCAGTACATATAGTTTGAATATTAACATAATGGAACAAACTCAAGTCATCAAGTCATATTTGCTTTGAAAAATGACAATAAAGAATACTTTATTAAGGAATAAACACATCAATATTGATATAAGGTCTTAACATAGAATACAATTTCAGAAATCTAAAATCATACATATATTTGAGAAACAAATTCCAACAGACATGTACAATTATTATTAATAAATATAATTTATTATGCTTTAAAATCTCCAAATGTATTATTCTAAATGCATAGAAAAATATATATACATCTGAAAGCAGTATTGACATATAAACGTGAAGTTTATGAACTAAAGTCCTCTGTATATTGCTGTGTCTCGCCCACAAACATTGTGATTTTTTACATTTTAAAATGTCAAAATGTCAGAACTGTGCACTTTGTTAGGAATATAGGCAATAGGTGTTTTCATACAGTTGGACCAAATCAAACATATCAAAATAACATATAAACTTGGACAGCCTTCACATCTGATTATGAATTATTCATAAAATAAATTTTCAGAAGTTGATTATTCCCAAATTGGGATAATCCCCTTAAATCTCACTGTTCCACAAGGTTTTACTGTCCATTAATGAATCAATTCGTCACACAAATCAACATGTTAATGTAAGAAAATGTATTCCAAATATCATTACAAATGTTTCATGCATTCAAACTAAAATTAAAATATTCTTTATAAAAAATTTAAAAATTTACATACTTTTGAATTTTTTTTCAACCGTGAGAAGCATGAGCTGCCTTTTCTGTGTGAACACTTGACACAAACATGTCTAAACATGGATACAAAGTTACAAACTAGTTCAATAATTGAATTGTTTTCAATGGTCTATCATTTATACATCGTCCCACACCCACTAAAAGTCATCATGGGCAGCTTCTATCGACAAGTCTATCAAGAACTTTACGACCATTTTTCAAAAGCATTTGAAAGGGATGCACGGACGCATTTTGAATGATGAAGCATGATATGCACAGAACATCATCCACACGACAGCTCGGAGGACCTTTACTATGGTCAGACCTCATTAATTGGACCACGTATATCCGGAAACTCGGTATTATATCAAATCTTCTTTATGCATTTTTATGCAAATGTTGAAATGCTTAACCGCACAACTCACTTTCCGGGTGATTTCCAAATGTTAACCGAATCTTGCGGATAAACGGGTCTGACTGTATGACTATTTTCAAGGGAAGAAGCAGTGACATATAATGTAGACTGATCCTGGTGTATGATATGCATGGTGACAGACATCATTATAAGATCCTAAGTGTTTTTGGAATTGCTGATAAAACCTTTTCATTTGTCACAAGCTGTATACGAGTTTGTCCCATAACCTGCAGTTAACCCTTGACCCCGAGAGCATCTATGGCGCCTTGTATAACAACAACAGTTTCAGCGAGACATATGTGATATTCCTCCATATCAGCGATAACCTGAAAAACAACAAATGACGTAAGATGATAATCTGAGGCATAAATGGTTTCTTTTGACATGTTACACAAAACAATAATGAAATTTTTTTTGAAAAATAAAAGCAACATCTGACGTAACAAGCAACAGATGATTACATCAGGATCATCCAAAGGATCAGTCAGAACACGTAACAGGTGATAATTGCAGAGTAAGAAACATCATTCATTGGTGGATCCAGGTGGGTGAGTTTAAGGGTCCAAAATTGAAATTTTAGGGGGAGGGTGGGGGACAACAACTAACAGCAAATTGCATTACCAACTAGATTAGCATTTGTTGTGTATATCCTTTCGACGTCCAAAGTGTTGTCAGACGTATAATTTTTGTGGCTTTCAAAACGCCGGTGTATTTTCTCTGGAGGATGTCTGAAGTGTACTCATATGTTTCAAATTTGTGACCTCCAAAACGCCACTGTGCCGTGTTTTACTGCAGGCTGAACCACGGATTGGCAATGGGGCAGGAAAAGTATACCGGCGTTTGAGAAGGGCCGAGAGCAGCCTTGGGGCTGTAAATTATTTTAGAACGATAACTTACCTGATCATTTGTGACATCCTGTTGCTCTCTGAGTTTATCTTTTTTGTCAGGTGCAGCCAATGATACTGCCTGAAATATTCAAGATTTATAGAAATAACAAGCAGTTGTCACTAAGGTGACATGATCCCCAGCCGAAATTAATACTTCAAAATTGAAAAATGATGTCACGGTCAACAAAATCATCCGGGCCCTGAATCTTCCCTAAAAAAACCATTGGTGTAAGTTAATGATGAAAATAAATTGAACAGTTCTTGTGATATCCAACTGACAAGCTTAACATTTCAAAAAACTTGATGAACTAGATGAGCGTTTGCGGGACACCGCAAAAGCAGAGCAACTCCGAAACTTTGGGTCTCTCCTTTCCCTGTTCCGCCTTCTCCTCAGCATAAATAAAATGGGATTTTTTTTGGACAAAAATTTGTTCATTATTCAAGTCATTCTAACAAGTTGAATTATCACTGGGGTCACTTTTCACAAATTTGGATTTCAAAATTGGATCAAAGGATTAACATGGCCTTATCCAATATCTCATGACCTTGACCTTTGACCTTCAAGGTCACACCATCAATGATTACTTTTCATTGTGTATAACAATCTTGCAATGACTCAAAGTGTTTATTGTTAACATAAGGCACATTCACAATAGCATGCTCAAGTTGTGACCTTGCTGTGACCTTGACCGTTGACAGATTTTAGCGAAAGCGTTTTCAAATCTTGGTCTTTCTCCATATTTGATATATACCAAAAGGGCCTGACAGCACAGAAGTTGTTGAAGTGATCGTGTTTACTAGGATTTTTGTAGTGATTTGAGAACTCATGACCTTGACCTTTGACCTTGAATGTGAGCTTGTCAAAATAATTCCCCAGGTGTACATATACAATACTAAACTCGTTCCCGTTTGATAACATGTTTATGAAATGAGTGAATGGTTTGGTATTTTAATGAGCGAAAGCGAGTTTAATACCAAAGCCATTCACAAGTTTCATAAACATGTTATCAAACGGGACCGAGTTTAGTATTTTAGTTATTACTCAATGCTGTAAATAGCGCTGAATTGCAAGAAAATCGGTGTTAGTGACGCTCACTTGCAAAAAGGTCACCCGCCATTGGAGTCGCGCGGGCTAACATTGTGACGTCACCCAAAAACGACTATGACGTCACGCGCCGATTATGACGTTACAACAGCACGCGTTGGTATCACACATGTGTGTAACCAACTCATTGTTATCTAATGAGTGATCTCACCACGGTTGAGTAATAAAAGAAAGAAGCTATATATATGAGGTGTTGATACCTTCATGGAAAAAATTATTTAGTGATTTCAGAACTGGTGACCTTGACCCTATCTCGTGACCTTGACCTTTAAAATTCAAGGTCACACAATCAGTGATCACTCTCATTGTGCATCACAATCATGTAATGATTCAAAGTGTTAATAGTTGAAATAAGACATTTTCGCAAAAGCATGCTTAAGTTGTGACCTCGCTATGACCTTGACCTTTGACGGATGTTAGCGAAAACCTTTTCAAATCTTGGCCATAGTTGATATACACCAAAAAAGAGCCTGATAGCACAAATATTTTTCAAGTTATCATGTTTACAAGGATTTTTTTTAGTGATTTCAGAACTCGTGACCTTGACCTTTGACCTTGAATGTGAACATGTCAAAAATATTCCCCAGGGGCATAAGTAAGAAGTCATGTATATGAGTTCTCAAAACCTTCTAGGAAAAAAGTTAAAGCGAATACAAAACGCACCGCCGGCAGCGGCGACGGAAACTGCGCAAAAACTGATAGTAGCTACGACTAAGTCGGAGCTGCTAATGATAACTTACCTGATCCTTTGTGACATCCTGTTGCTCTCTGAGTTTACCCATAAACTCTTTTTTGTAAGGTGCAGCCAATGATACTGCCTGAAATATTCAAGATTTATAGAAATAACAAGCAGTTGTCACTAAGGTGACATGATCCCCAGCCGAAATTAATACTTCAAAATTGAAAATTGATGTCAAGGTCAACAAAATCATCCGGGCCCTGAATCTTCCCTAAAAGAACCATTGGTGTAAGTTAATGATGAAAGTAAATTGAACAGTTCTTGTGATATCCCACTGACAAGCTTTACTTCGTTCATATTATCACCGTCGTCATCATCATCGTATATCTCATTAGCATTGATTTATCTTATGTCTACGAACGTCTATGAATTCACCGTCTTTCACTATTCATATCAATTATATTTGATATATAAACCGATATTTTGGGACATTTGTAAAGTGAAACTTGATAACTAACAATAATCGAACAGTTTACAGCAGAACAGCGGTGTGGGATTATTGCAAAGCGTAGATATAACAGATTAACTGACCGATTCCCCAGTGTTTGCCATTGTAAATAGTAAGCAAATGTTTACACCCCGTCCCTTCACGTACGTCACTTCCGGTATCTTCCAACTCTCTAAGCCCCGCCCCATTTTGGGTTTGTTGCTCGTGACTGAAAAGCAGACGCTGTTTTCGGCAAAGTTTAAGTCGTTGTTGGAACAACATATGGATTTTTGGGGGTCGCGTTTTTCACAAAATAGTCTAATGAACCAATTGCAGTTAAGAATTCAATAAAAAATAATTTATTTCAGCCTTCCTTTAACATTTCGAAAAACTTGATGAATAATGTCAAGGTCTTCCCTAGAAGCTATGAGTAAGATGTGAAGAGAATCTAGTGGATGGTATTAAAGATATCTTGCTGACAAGCCTAACATGCATGTAACATGCCAAAAACTTCAAAGTTCCACTGTGACCTTCAGAGCAGATGTATAGTTATGTCAAATCTCTTTATTTCTATTAGAAAACATCTACAGCCCCTTCATTCAAACCAATGATCATCTACGTGCTGAATACATACTTTAAATACACCTTTCATGAGGAGATTATGATGCTTGGAGAGTGTTTCTGAGTATGCTCCCTGGACCACATTCTTCATCGTCCCTTCCGCATCATAGTCGCCTGCGTAGTCCTTCACGATTAAATCAAGCAGCTTCTGAATGAAGTCCAGACCCCTGCAGAGAGAAGCACCATGTACATGCCAACATTAGCACCTTGATAGAGTGACAACTAGTTTCTGTATTTAAGAGGGGGTTTCAACGGGTTCGAACCCCGCCCCCTTTTCAATGAGCTAATCCCACTCCCCTTAAAATTTCTAATCCCCCAAAATCAAGGGGGGGGGGGGGGGGTGGGGGGGGGGGGCACCTTGATGGTCGATCAAATTTAATTGCAGAAAAGTAAAAAAATGTGCAAAGTTGCCTATTTCACCTCTCTGTATCCACCAATGCTCTGATAAACACCTGTAAGTTTTAATTATTTATTTGTACAAATTGAATAATTGATTTAATTTTGGAATGGAGCCTAAAAAACAGTTTAAAAACATTCCTTTTCCGCCAAGCTTTCCCTGACCACTGACAATCCATAAATGTGCGCTTTGAGCATGCTCATACATGGAAATAGCGCGATATAAATGCACTATTATTATTATTATTAAGAGACATGGGAATTTCTGTCCAAATCTACACTTGCTTTCCAGCAAGTTATCATTATTATACTAATTTGTCACGGAAACTCCATGGAATGTTGCAAATGTTTGATTAAGACAGACCTTACCGTATTAACCAAACAACTCCGATGTGTGCGTTTGTCAAGTCCTTGTCCCCCTTAGCTCCTGTTTCTTCTAAAATATCATTTATGGTCACGTACTTCTCAGGGTTTTTTTCATATTGTGTTCGAATTTTCTGAAATATAGAGGAAACAGTTGTTCTTGAATAGGAATTAAAAAAAATTATTGCATTGCATCGACTAAACATCAAACTATAGTGGACGGAAATAATTAGGGATATTTGTAAATTATGAAATTTTGAACGATGATATATTGATTAGCTGACTCATGACATTTATGAAAATTTAATACTAATCATAAAAAGCAACATCCCTAACTTAATTTGTCCAGTCTCCAAAACCGATGCTTAGTCAGAGTCTGATGAGTCTTACAATAAGACGAAACTAGTAACTCAAAGCAATCGAATCCAATTGCCCCTCAACAGTTGATAGGGTCAACCCAACCTTAACTCTTAATTTGTCCAGTATATAAAAGTTTATAAAAATAAAAATAAACCATGTAGTTAAAGATGCAAAAGGCGATACAAGACTCTCTAACAACACGCAGCCACGGTACAGTAGTAACTTCTGCACACATTCAGTCTGATTAAAATCGACCTTGTTCCGAAGATTACCTGTAACTGTAAAATATGAAAGAACCTTCAAACTTACTTACCGTAATGTTTCCTATCACGTCTTTCTTCACTGGTGAAAACGCATTGTTAAACTTTTCTGAAAATGAAGTGATATTCATGTTTATAATCAGGGAAGACAACCAGTGTCAAATGTCTGTAATGCTTACAATAATGTCTAACAATGTGCCCTGTATGAACAATAACGGTTTTGTATGCTCTCTAATCCCATCCAATTATTAGTGATGTACCGGTAGTGCTAAATATAGGTGGTGCTACATCGGGTATAAAAGGGTGGGAGATTTGAATGATGTCATTCTCAGCTGCAGTGCACCAGCAGTCAGTTTAACTTTTATATTTCATCATATGATACTTATGATGTTGCAAATATTTGTATTTTATTACTCAACCGTGGTGAGATCACTCATTAGATAACAATGAGTTGGTTACACACATGTGTGAAACCACTGCGTGCTGCCGTAACGTCATAATCGGCGTGTGACGTCACAGTCCTTTTTGGTTGACGTCACAATGTTAGCCGCGCAACTGCAAAAGCGGGTGACCTATTTACAAGTGAGTGTCACTAACAACATTTTTCTTGCGATTCTGCACTATTTACGTCATTGAGTAATAAATAAAATACTAAACTCTGTCCCGTTTGATAACATGTTTATGAAACTCGTGAATGGCATCGGTATTTAACTCGCTTTCGCTCGTTAAAATACCAAACCATTCACTTATTTCATAAACATGTTATCAAACGGGACATCGTTTAGTATTCTATATGTAATTCAGTGTGTTTATGCAAATCTATCATTCTCATTTCTGTTATAGACCGATGACTATGGCACTATTGGGTAGAATGAACATGTGCAGGCTTGCGAGCCGTTAGAATATGTGAATCATTGTGGGAGTGGTGTGAGCTGCTGAAGTTTGTCGGAACATATTTGTATATATTTTGGAATAAATAAACTTTGGTCACAGTGGTGCACCATACAGAATGCCATTTTATGTGAAGTGTTTGTTGTATGTGTATAAGGCAGTCTGATTAAAATCGACCTTGTTCCGAGGAATAAAATTTGCAAAATTATGCATCTACTGGGATACGAACAGGTTCTGTGGATTCCTCTCCACAAGGTCTGAGAACCCCGTATAGGCGAATGTTCCGAACCAGTTTAGCACAGCCAAAGCCCAGTCAAATAGCTGACCAATCACAACGTAGTTTTTAAACGGTCACTGTTTTGAAAGCATTCGGAACAGACCAAAGGATAGCTGTTTGGAGTTATCTGCCCCTAGCTTCTCGCACCGAGAGCATTTGTTGGGTGTCTTTTGATTGGTTACCTGAATTGCGCTCGACCACGTGAGTCTACGTGCTGTTATCAGAAGGTTTGGCATGGAACCTACGACTGATATGAGTTCGTATTCCGGTAGATGCGCTATTTTGCAATTTTTATTCCACTGAAAACTGTTAATTTTAATCAGACTGGTGTATAAGGAGTTGGAGAACAGGTACACCCCGTCCCCAACACCCATGTATACCAGACAGACTGAGAACTCTGTACCTGCATCAATATACAGCCGTTGTGCAATAGTACTGGTATATATCAGTTTTCGCAAAGTTTTTCATTTAGCAATATATTGCACCAAACAATTGTAAGTGAAAATATAAATGCATATAATACAAAAGCATAAATCATGATCAAAAGTAAAGTTGAGGTTTTAGAAGTGATAGCTGCTGTTCATTAGGTATTGCATAATTCATTATCTCTATGTTTGAAGACTAATATATGTATTAAAAAATAAGGCATTTCTCATGTGGTTTCTATTTTAGAAAGGACAGTCACATAAAATTGACAATTTATTTCTAAACACATTGTTAAAAGTATGTCTGCACAATTTTTTTTAATTCTATGTAAATTTCAAATTTGGTATTCTGAGGAAGAATTAACATATGGGATTTTGATGTGTGACTTCTTTTTCTTGTATTAAAGACTTGCAGAGTTTAAATTCAATGGAAATCTTTCATTAAAACACAGAAGTACTTAAGGCAATAACAGCAATGTGAAACATACTATTCCCAATCACAACCCCAAAAGGTCCCCCTTCCACATTTTATCCTGGAAGGTTCCTTCCCCACGTGAAAATTGGCTAAATAATTGTACTCATCCAAAAAAAGATGTTATTTAAAAAAATTGAGCTTCCTATAATCATGATAATTACTACTACCAAGCATTACCACTTCCTACGAACTCAACGAAGGTTTGAAGGTGAACACCCTGTCACGTCCAAAACTTTAGCTTCATTATGTCCATTGGTTACGGATAAGCAGTTGTTTAAAGGTTTAATGGAAAATGCCCATATTTTATTCATAAGTAAAATAAGAAATAGTTTTCAGACAATGCCAACATCATCAATGTATTTTTTGGTCGAGTTATCCCCGAGTGGAAATTTTACCGCTTTAGCCAAAAACATTTCAGGTCAAGTTTACAAGGTATTTATGTTTCCATTTTTAATCTACACTAGTTAGAGATGAAACTGAGACACTTGTGTTAAAGTTTCATTCCAAAATATACATTATTTCACTTATTTGGCGTTATATCAAGACAATAAAGTTTTTTTTTGTCTGACAGTCGAGAATCAAGATATTTTGCTGCTTTCGCCAAATAACACTAAATCATTGAAATATGATCTAAATTGGTCATACATGCTTGTAACCGTTTTATAATGGACACTTATTAAATTCATTTCCAAACCTGATAACTTTAAAAGGATATATCTAATTACCCGGTAGAATAACACTGAAGTCAGAATTATAGCACAAACACTGTGAGTTTCAAGCAACTGTAATACAACTTGATAACGGATTATTATTACCAATACTGATCATGATAGATCTATAACTGTGGCAACACAACTCAACTGTGACCCAACCACTAGCAATGCTCAAGGTCAAGGGCAGTAACTCTTCCTTGACTGTCCAAAATAGCTGAAAACCCCAGTCTTGAAGGTACTGTTGACAATACCATCTTTTCAAGCTTTTATCATGAAATTACGAGCTAAAACTGACGTGCATTATGATCTAGGGTAATAGGGCCACGTGTAACAGCTGTATCTTGCTTTGCAGCTCCTTTCCCCGAGTTGATACGTAGAGATTATTAACCAAGTGTGTTTCCGTATCATTAATATCATATTTTTGAATAAAAATTGTAATATGCGAGCCTTTGACGAGCATAATACATTATTTTTTATTCCAAATATATGATATTAATGATACGAAAACACACAAGGTTAATAATCTCTTTATCATATTATGTCATTATTAAAACAAGCGTGTTTTTGTGTTAAAAGTGTTAAGAGAATTGACCCAATTTTAGCGGAGTAATATCATAAACGGTACATCAAAGTGATGGTCACGACATCGGCTGTGAGTGCCTAGAAATAGTTCTTAATTAAAACAATTTAAAAACACGATGTATGCCATTCTTTCAAAAATCAACAATTGGTCCCTGGTTTAATTGTTCATGGAGATATTTTCAATTAGTGCATAAGCATCTATCTAATAATTAAATAGCACTCATAAATCACGTTGCTAGAACAAGGGAAGTAACTCTAGTTTCAACGTTTTGGAAGCTGCGTTGCAGGATTGATTCAGATATGCTGCATAACAGAATCTGTCACACTTAAACGGTAGTTATTTGTGAGGTGGGGTTGTTTCTTTCATTTATGATGATAAGTACCTATTAATGTACCTAATACCGTATGCTCACCCCTCAAGAACTGCCAAAATGCTAGTGCGATCGACGAGGCGCGTCGGTAGGTCACACACTGACACATCAAGATTTTATACACTGGACACTGCAGCTACTTGCTGATGCTGTTGGTCAATAGCGCAGTGACGTTTGGAATGATTTTAAAAACAAATCAACAATTATCTTGACTTTGTTAAAAGTATAAATGCACTGTATACATATCAGATGATTCCGGTTTTCGAATATCCATTCATTCAAGCGGAAATACGCAGGTTACGCTTTTCAATGATTCGTAAGCAGTTTTAGGATTGGCATGAACCGAGTGGAATTTTGCGAAAGTAGTTCGTGTTTTTGACCTTTGACCTGTTTTGCATATTTATCAGATTTGGATACAAGTTTATCAGATTGCTTTATTGCATCGATAACACCCTCCATTATATGATAAATATAAATATATTTTTCAATTTAAATTTTACTTTTGAAAACGAATTGTTACGCCTCTAAATCTCAATGTATTTCAGACTTTAATCTTTAGGATAATTATCCCAATATTTAAAAAATTATTTAGGTGGGATACATGCTTTTTAAAGATTTTTTTTGTAAAACTGTTAAAATCCATTAGCGGTCTTCAGTGAGGTCAGATTACCTCCCTTTGTAACTAATCAGATTTTCCCTCTCAGGACTTAATAGCTTAGGTCCATTTTTCATCAACAGTGTGCTGTGAGACACATTAAAAATCAAATGGACTTTGGATACTAATAAAGAAAGGTAGTAGTATTATGGTTGCGTGAAATAGTTTATGTTTTATGGTAAAAACATTATCTGCTCTAAACCCATAAATTAATAATGTCATAAAAATTAAAATTTTCCAGTGAAGAGTTATCTCCCTTTGCCAATATTTTTGATAAATATTCAACTTCAGCATCAAATTACTCAGAAAATAGGTCTGTGACATATATTTTTTATTTTCTATTATTCTTCAGCGGTAGGTTTTCCACACGTATTATCATGTTTGAATTATTTTAATTTTATTTTTTATTATTGAACAGGACTTTTGAATATTTCTGCAGAATCAAGTGTTGACATTGCATTTTATCATGTAAGGTAAATGAAAAAAAAGCAACATACAAATGAAGAAATCACTTTTCTATTCTAATAACATTCCATTTATCAAATAAAACAACAATAAAGCTCTGAATGATTATATTATGTTTTAAAAAGTGACCTTAACAAAAATTAAAAAGATTTAGCCTCTTTTTGAGACATTATCCAAAAAAACATCATTTTGCAGAAAAACAAGCTCTGTGACACGCACTTTTTCTTTTTGAATCTCGAATAATACATATTCAGCTTGCATCATGCCAATTTACAGCAATTTTTCATTTAATTTCATTATTGTTTGGAACCTCTTTAAGTTCAGTGTTTAAATAGGTAATAACACATGATTATCAAGTGTAAATGCATTTTAAGACATGTACACTTTTAAAAACCTTTTTATCCCATTTAGTATAATTTACCAAATTTGTAGCTTTTAAAAATATAATAAGAATTTTTATATGAAAATGATAAATGTTATCTATTTTAGGTTATGGAGCTAACTTGACCAAATGTTTTTTCTTTGTTCTTAGTTACGTTTTAATATTAAATAGAATACACATTTAAAAAAATAACTGGTTATTTCCTGACAACTGTGTGGTTATTATTTTGTCATATCTTAACATATATTAATGATAATGCCTATCAGATATGGTAAATGGCAGTGTGTTGGGGTTCAAAACTCATTTCCGCCTATGATTTTCCAACTGTTTTCCAATTTTCTAAAAATTTTATGAAGGTATTTCACCATAAAAGTTATTAATTTGCATCAGAAATGTTGGAATGCTATTTTTGGTTTTGTAATTTTGTAGATATTGCCAAAATTAATTTTTTTATGGATCCCATGCAGACACCTTTTGCTTATTTCCTGGTTTCCGAAAGCCAGACGGTCATGTACTTTGAACATTTTTCACATCAAAATATTGGAAGTAAAAAAAATTTAAATTTTTTCTTTCTTTTTTCTTTACATTAAGCTACGCAAACCATTTTTCAGATGATTTTAATATTTGTTTTCAAAAAAGCTTGAGCATAACAATAAAAAACCACTTACCGAAAAAAACAGTAATATCATCCGATGCTTTCAAAAAAGTCAACGTCACAATTCGTTTGTCATCTGGAATGGGTAAGTACTTCGATTTCATTTTACCGAAAAATGACATCGTTGATGTTGATTGGTAAGTCTCTCAAGGTATAATTATGTTGACCACAGCTATTCTTGCCACGACAGGTGCGTGTGGAAACGGAAATGACAACAAACTATTTATGTACTTCCAAAAAGAGAAACAAAATTCAAGCTGTAACGTGTCGCGAACGCTAAGTCTCTTACAGGAGCAGACTTCGCCTCGTTAATAATGATTATAACTCTGTATTGTCCTCATCACAATGTAAATCTGGAAATCTGTTTGAGCCGTTAGCTTCCGGCAACCACTGTTCACCCGCTGTTCTAATTGTATAAGTTTCATATCTTTATTTAACTGACAAATTATCATCACGCATGTTGTTTTTGTGCAACAATCTTCAACTATTATTTTCATCATAAATTATACTTATGCAAGTGGTTCGTCACAGTTAAAGATAAACGTCTTTATTTGTAAAATAAAATATCGACATAAACAACCACAGATTAAATTAAAAAATATATATAAAATGTTGATGTTTTAATGATAAAATAAACATAGGACTTGGAAATGAAAGAAAGATTTCAAGATTCTGTTCCATCTGCTCGAGAGATAAAATTCATGCAGATCCTGGAGACAGACGGAGCTGTATGTACGTACATGCTACTGTCAGATTATGCATCGGTTGTCTACAAATAGACGACTAACTTCTCTGTTTAATCAAATATATGACAAAACAGTGTTATTGGTTCTAATATATATACGTGTTTGTCCAACTTCCCAATGCAAGGCATAACTCTTGCCAGTCTCCATTACTGGCTGATTTAGGCCTTGCAGTATTTCCTTAAGAAATCTGTGTTTAGAAATCCAGGCCCGCTATGCATTTCCAGTGCAGCGATTCACTGCCTCGACACAAGAAAGCTAGGGAAATACCGCAAGTTATAAATCAGCCAGTAATGCAGACTGGCAAGAGTTATGCCTTGCGTTTGGAAGTTAGTGTTTGTCAAGTCTTTTGCATTTGAGCCGTTCTTTTAACAAGTCACGTCACACTAAACCATGACCGACAAAATATGTGTTTATACTGTACTTGTTGATAGTTAATCAATTGTTAATCAAAATGCGTTTAGGACGACTTTACATACTACTGTGAGTTTCATCTGTGTTTATCATTCACTTTTCTGTCAAAAGAGACATGAACATGGATATGGTTTACACCCAAATAAAGTCACAACGGAATTTTCATTAAATAAGCATAATATAGCTCTTTCGGATTTCGCCAATAGTTTTGTTGGTGACTGTTTTCTTGGAATAACCTCATATTTTTTTTTAGAGATTTGGAGATTTTGTAGTCTTAAAATCACTGAAAAAAAGTATTTATTCTGTAAATATCACCATTTTATTTAATATTGAAAAGGAGATTGTAAGAAATGTAATTTTCAGAAAAAGACTCCTTTTCAATATTTTTGTTCAATATTTTTTTCTGATATAAATTTTTTTTGTTCAGAGTCATAGCGTTAGCCTAGAGATTTTGCTTCCTGGTATAACCTCGTATTATGTACTTTTGTAAGTAAGACGTGAAATGACATTTTACTTTTGTTAGTACGAGACTTTGACTGATTTTGTCAGACTAACGAATTTCATAACAATTCGATTCACAACAATTATTATTAAAGCGTATACAAAGTTGATGTTCTAACAGTGGAGATAAATGATGGGATTTGAGTCCCTCCGCTCTTTAACGAACGCTCTACCTCGATCAAGACCACTGAGAAATGAACTGGAAGAGCAGGCTTGAATTTCTCTATTTAAAGTCAAATCTCCTTTGTCTCAATACAGTGCTATTCTGAAAGGCAAACTGTTTATAACGCAGGAATCAACATTTATAAAAAGTAACTTTCGACATTTGACGGTTTGTAAATTAGAGAAAACACTACATCACGGTCTTTTGCTTTGAGAAAAAGCCCAAAACTTCGGGGCCATGTTTTCTCACATGAAAGGTAGGCCAACTACATTTTCTTGAACTGTATTCGTATATTTTTACCGTGATACTCGATTTTGTATTATACGCACAGTTTTATCTTTGAATGATCCAGAATGACTGAATAGCACCATCTTGTTGTATTTTGCTGTGAACGGGACAAAACGGCTGCGAACCGAAACGGCTACTGGCGAAAACGGCTCCAAATTGGCGGAAACGTCTACAGAATGCCTGGCGAAAACGGCTACGAATTTTTTTTTTACATAAATTAAATCCAAAAGTACAATAAGTTATGTTTTTATTATGTTTTATATTCAAGTTAATAGATCAATGCCCTATTGTTAATATATTTGTCGAAATTTATTTAAATTAACAATTCATAAATGTACGATATTGCATATGACCAATTTTCACCTGAATCGATAGGTAACAGGATGACAGCCACACGTTTTTAATTTTTCTACTTTTTACGTTTTTCTAAATGAAATTTTATGACACATAATCTATGTTTTTATTTTTGTTAAAAAAGTAATAAAACATTGAGTGGAAAATAAATGTCATCGACGATCCAGCTTAATTATGTTAAACATAATAGAGACAAATGACACTTGGTAGCAGCGAAGAAACATGCATGGGGGATTGGCGACGCCAGTTTGAGATCTATCAACAACAATTATAAAAGCAAAATGTGGGATAATGCATTATGAATTTAATGTTGAATTGATAAGAAAAATATAACAGAACAAATTACTATGAATCATTACGTTAGGCCTATTGAAAATATTTATCTGAACGTACTTCATAAACGAATGAACGACTTATCCTACAAACGGTTTTGCCTTTCACAGATTATACTCTGTCCAAAAGTTTAAAAAAACGTGACTAGATTTCGTGACTGGAACAGTAGTGCTGTTTTCTATAGTTGATTAATTACGTAAACACAGACACTGGAATTCGTTATACATACTGATCGATACTGATATATATTGAAATATATATATGTCAATGAATAAACAATCATGAACACATTATTGTTCTATGCTATTTATTTTAAAAATAGCTGTAGACGTTTTCACCAGCATCTGTACAGCCGTTTTCGCCAATTTTAGCCGTTTTCGCCAGAATTTCCGTAGCCGTTTCGGTTTGTAGCCGTTTTAGCCAGCATTTTGCTTCGAGTGTCTCTTTTTCTGTTGTTTATGTGGTATATCTCCTGTAAAACTTATACTTTGTCATTTTTGAATAATTGTCATTCAGTGTTTAACGGAATGAATATACCATACATTACCTTTTATTTAGATTCGAATACGTTCAGTTGAAGGGACGCCTTTCATATGCTGCGGGTAAATACTATTTCACCAATACTGCGCATGCGCAAATGATCATTCCTGCTTCCGAGTTTGTTGACATTCGAAACGAAAATAAAGTATCTAATCAGGAAGATGCATCAAGAAAAACTGACGCTACATTGAAAATATTTGGTATCAATATTTAAAATATTAAAATTAATTCGTTCATAAAACAGTCGTATCAAATCTGTAGCTTGTGCTACTGCTACAAGTTTAAACTGTAACAAGTTTTCAAAACATGATCAGTCTTGATCACATTGCATGCACCGCGTAATGATTCAACACATAACTTAAACTTCCTCACTTGGCTTCATATCAATTACTTTGATTTTATGCATGTTTGATATGCAGCTGAATTGCATATATTAAAATATCCATTTTGTCCAGATTAGTCTAAAAAAACAAATTTTTAAAGTATTTTTAAAATAAATTCTTTGACAGATTGTGTGATATAGATATCCAAATAAACTTTAATATGCCATGGGGTAGACGATCATGCTCGGCTCTGTCAAGCTCTCCTGCGCTGGGCTATGCTCCTCTGTGGGAACGGTGGATTACCGGAGATATTCACGGCGAGCATTACATTGTCTAGCCATGGGGGGGACCTCAATCATTACCAAAATGTACACATCTTACAAAATACCTGTACTGTCGATTTTTTAGTTATGTACATGCATGTTTCTACTCCTGAATGTTTCAGATAACTGTCTGAAAATGGCTTTACCAACAATTCCTGGATATTGGACAAGTCGAAAGAATGTCTATGAACAAGCCATTGTTAGACGACGAAATCATGAGTCAGATTTTAGACAAAAGTGGTCGGAAGCCTCAGACCACTTCCACAAGATGGACATTGATGCAAGCAAGAAGAAGACATGGATGTCAGACCAATCCTTTCAAGACAGGTGGTACATATCTTTGTCATATTCCCTCATAGACGCATGCACGTTTCCTTTCCGCACCTGAAGCATGGATTTAGTTGTCTGATGAAAGGTGGTGGTTGTCAATTATTTGGAATGATATAATGCATGAATTATGTTTCTTGGGAGAACCATGGATGTTAGGTAGCTTTCATGTGTGGATAAGTGTTATTGTAGGTTAATCATTAATCCAATAGTGCATGACTTATTGCTCCAGAAACGGAGAGTATGGATATTTAGTATGTATGCAGATAATATGGTAATTCTTTGAAAAAAATCCAAGTAATAAATTTTATCAAACTGTTGCCAACTTACCCATAAGAACTATATCATGCTAGTCTCCACCAGTGGCTAATTTAACCTTTGCTGCATTTCTTTTACATTTCTGTGCTGGCTTATCAATGTGCACTATGAAGTTCATTATCAACACAGAAAAGTCAATTCTAGACATATTTACCATAACTTGTATTCAAAGTCTAGGTGACTAGTCTAAGTGTTCCAATATTCATGACAATATTTCACAATCTAACTCATTTGATTTCTTGATCATTGTGAACTTGTTTTAATGTTAAATGGTATCTATTATGCCTGGTTTTATTGCAACTTATTTTCACCAGTAACATGGATTAGATATTGCATTTTATATTCGATTGTTTCAGTATGGACGCTTATAAGGCAAGCACAGAAAAAGATATAAAGGCACTTTCATTAAAGCGGCGAAGAGCAAAACTTGCAGATATGCTTCACCAAGAAAATGCAGAATATGAGGTGAGAATTCATCAATGAATATTTCTTTTTGAAAACCGTCTTAATCACAATCTTAAGTCATGATTTTGCTGTTTATAATGTTTTAACATGCACACTGTTAAAGATAATTTTTTATTGAGTTTTTTTCATTTTGGTAGCAAGTGAGAGGTACCCGTTTTAAAGATCATTGTTATGAGATTTTATTGTTTGTGCACACATTCTCATCTGCGTAAGTGTGGCTATTTAAATAACTTATATAATATTCATGTCAACGAGACTGGAAATAATACTAATCTAAACAATAAGCATGGTAGAAAACCTTTGAAATACACATTGTTGCAGAAGTTTGAAACCTCCAGAATGTTAACCATTGTATTGAAACTTGAAACTTGTCAGTATCTGACTCTAAACTGTTGATCTACCTCTCGTGATGTGATTTTGATTCCAGGCACAGTTGAAGGGTTTCTCCCGAGATAATCACAGTCGCATGGAGGAAATGAGGGACAGAGCTGATGGACTGAAAAGTGCTAGAGAAGAACGGCGGAAAATTGTAAATTTTATCTTTATTTATTGTCATTTGATACCTAAACTGTAATCAAAGGTAATGGCAGTAATTCTCTTGGGAAGGAAATGTCATCAAAGACGTGAGAGACCAACATGCTAACCACTACACCACTGTGCTCCACTATTATGTACTGATTAGTAAGCAAGTGACACAATAATAAGTTCCTGTTGTACTGCAGGTGGCTGAAGACAAGCTGTATGATCATTGGAGACAGAACAATCCAGATGTCAGGAAGGTCAGTGACACTTTCTAGATTTTAGCTGCAGTAGTTGATAGTTTCAAACTCCATTTTGGAATTAGGATATGAACTTGTGTATTTATAAATCAGAGATGTGTAATGTTGTGTTGAAAGTGAATAAATGTTTTGAATAACATGTTGATAGTTTGTTCACTACATGTATGGATGTATTTGTTCACAGCTGGAGTTTGATTTACATCAGGATCACGTCATCAACACGTGGCCGGACCAGCAGGAGGAGCAGAGAGAGGTCAGTTGGATTTAATTTCGACTTTAAGTTCAACCAGAAAAAGTTAGTCAACTCTATAATGCTTACCATGTGTATGATTGTAATGTTTATTTCCCGGCCACCAGTGACAGTCTTGTAACAACATGGATGACAAAACCATGTAACCTCTTTCCTAATTTCCTTCAGGGGGTTGAAACCCTTTTGAAAATTGTTGATAGACCCCAAAAGTTAACCCTCCTCTTACCAAATTCCACTGTTCAGCACCCCATTTGAGTATTATTTTATTCCTGTGTATTTATTAGGTCAATTATGGTAGTATGTATTACACTGTTAATATTTATACAGTATGTCAACATTTGAATGTCATGAAGTGAAAGTTGGAATGTTTTCCGCATTATTTCAGCGTGAGGAGAGAGCGAGAAGAGAGAAGGAGGAGATTGAGCGCGAGATGGAGATGGAGAGACAAGCCGCAGTGCAGAGAGAGAAGGAGAGAGCAAGGGATAAAGTGGAGGAGGAACGCAAGCTGAAGGAAGTCCTGAAGGAACAGATGATGGAGATGAGGAAGAGGGAAGTCGAGGTGAGGAGGAGATTCAAACATTAGCTTGCAGTTCATATACTCAGCCAAAAAAGTTAACACCAATAATAAATGTTTTTTTTTTTCATTTTTCGTGTTTGTCCACAATAAAGTTTCCATATTCTTGCTTGTCTTATATTTATAAATGTATTCCACTTCTAAAAACTTTCACCACAGCCTGATTAAAATCAACCCCTTTCTCTGAAATAGAAGTTTAAAAATATTGCCACTACCAGACTCCAAACTCAGTTGATGATTTCCTCTGCACATGCTACATTCTGATGCTTGTTCAGTCAGCTAATCACAAGGCTTCAAACAAAATCCTGGACAAGTAATTCCAGAGATCCTTTCATCTGTAAAAGAAGATGCATTCTAAATAGGGGTCTTTGAAAAAGTTATGATGTGATTATTTTGCTAATGACTAGATTTTGAATTCACTAAACATGAAACTCCTACATGTAGCATCATCAGACTGTGTGAAGAGGAGTCTTCCAAAAATTTTCTGCCCAAGGAGAGGCAATTTGTAACTTAAGTTCCACTAAACTTGTTTTTTTTTTTATCTGAATGTCATTTATGGTTTAAACAATATTTATTTAAAAAAGAAAAAGATTGGTAAACAGGCTAACAGCCTATCTTAATACCTCTCCCAGTCATTTATCAAAAGTGAGCAACGGGTGAACTGTCCAATCGAGAACATGGAACCAGTGTAAAAGATCCGAATTTCGGGCTCTTCAGAGCCTCTTCCTCAAGCCCATATCTTAACTTCTTAACTGCCCTGGAAAGATATCATTTATGGAGACTACTATAAAATCTGAATGTCATTTATCAAAAGTGTGCAAGGGGTAAACTGTCCAATCGAGAACATGGAACCAGTGTAAAAGATTTGAATTTCGGGCTCTTCAGAGCCTCTTCCTCAGATATCATTTATGGAGACTACTTTATCCTTGTGTGTGACAGGCGGCCATGTTGAAAGCGGAGCAGGAGAGTCTAGAGAGACAACAGTGGGAGATAGAGCAGCTGGAGGAGACGAGGAGACTGGCCGAGCAGAACCGCAAGAAGCAGGAGTTCGGGTGAGCAGATGGTGGCTAGACACTGTCATCACTGTGTCAATCTGGTTTTCATTTGCAGGGTACAATGTCGCATTGATGAAACTACACTGTTTAAATCAAACATTTCTTGTGCAGTTAGTTTATTCTATGTGGGACTGTGGCTGCAGTTGTGAAATCGGACTTACCTATACATCTGGTCTTCAAAAGGAACTTCACAATGATTAAATGCTTGTTTCTAAGTTGCTACTATCTTAATTTAATTCTTACACATCATGTGTTGCAGCCAGATTTTTCTTAGGTAGAATTATGTGAAGACTGCACAATTTGTGAAATCAAAACTTTTTTAGATATACAGTTATTGGTAGACAAGTATGATCACCATTTCCTATATCCTATATCAATGATTGTTGTTACGTTTACCACATGTAGCAGAAATTTTGGTCTCTAGTGATCATTGAATGAGAACAAGAATTTCCATCAGTTGATTTGAGACATTATCTAATCTCTTTTCTCCCATAGAACCTCAATTAGAAACAAGATCTCTCCTGCTTTGCACAAATATTCAGCTTTTCCTTTTCAAGATTAACTCCACCCTTCATATAATAACCCTCATTCAAAATTCTTCTTATTTTGTGAACATGTGTTACTGTTGAATTCTTATCTGTATCTTAGCAGTCCCTAAAAACCATTAGCAATACATTCAGTACCTGTTTGTGAACTTGTCGATAAATGTCTCTATTGTCTCTTTTGTCTATTGCTGTACGACAGGCGGATACTACTGAGGCAGCACAAGGCACAACTCATGCGGAGGTCTCGACAAATACAACAAGAACTGGTGAGTGCTGTTCAATGAAATTCTTATGTCACTATTCATGACATTCATTCATTCATGAGTGCTGTTTTCAATGACATTCATTCACTCATGAGTGGTGTTCAATGAAATTCTTATGTCACTATTCATGACATTCATTCATTCATGAGTGCTGTTTTCAATGACATTCATTCACTCATGAGTGGTGTTCATTGAAATTCTTATGTCACTATTCATGACATTCATTCATTCATGAGTGCTGATCAGTGACATTCATTCACTCATGAGTGGTGTTCAATGAAATTCTTATGTCACTATTCATGACATTCATTCGCTGTTTTACTCATCTTAAATATCCCTTGAAGCAAGACATAATTGCTTTACTTGAGACTCCACAATTCATTGATTTAGTCATTCAACTAAGTTCAATGATTAGCTGAAGTTGCAGGCCAAGAGAAATGTAAGTTACATAGATCACCATAGGAAACAAATCAATGTCACTACTGAGACCAAAATATTTTACAGTGGCTTCACTGTGTCGTTTATGTACAAAAAATAAACAGTTGTATTACTTTTGAATTGTTGATCTTGATGTAACAACATAACAATAGTTCAAATATATTTTGATACTGTAACATGGGCATAGATAAAAGGAATGATTGAGAATATGTCCTGGAATTGTTTCAACCTTGTTGAGACCTTGGTCCTTTAACCCTGTATCTACTAATACAATTATCTTTTGGTTATTATTCACCCTGGGGCTGGAACCTTCACTGTTAACAAGTTGTCATCCCTGTAAATCGGCAAATGTTTCCTTTGTTAATGAATTGTCCTTCCTGTTTTTGGCCAATCAGAAGGTGTCACATCAATTATTCCTGTATTTTCTAATTCAGCAACATCCTGGGATGGTTGATTTTAAACAGTGACCTCTCCCAGACTATTCCTTTTATTTCCTGTAAATCATATCGGAATAGTGTAAGGGATGTAGCAGGTAAATGCAGAGTGTAATGGAGTATCCCCCAGTTTGGCTTGATAGAACTATCGCTTTAACAAGTTGATATGGCTGGTTGTGCAGGAGGAGGACCGCAAGCTGCTGGAGGCGCTGATAGAGAAGGAGGAGTCCGACCTCATCCTCCACACAGCACGGCAGGAGAAGGCCAAGGCAGATGCAGCCTGGATGAAACAGGTATGGTCTGAGTTTGTCTTCACAACCTGAAGTATACCCACTCTTTTTGTCCTCACAGCATTGCAGATAAGCTGATAATTACTACAATGTTACACAATGTTTTCATTACAAGTTACCAAGCGTATACCATGTACATACATCTTTCTGAATCTGTATTCTTCAATGAAATGAAGCTCTCATGATGTGTGTGGTGCTGTTTACTCCAGGTTATAGATGAACAACTACGAGTGGAGAAGGCGAGAGAGGCAGAACTTGACATGTTGTACCAGTGAGTGTCGTCTTCTATCATTAAATCTGTGTCACTTGACAACAAAAAGTATCAGGCCTCAATACTGCGACAAATTATTAGTGAATTTTTTTTATTAAGTTTTGTGATTTTATTCATGCATTAACAGCTCTTTACATCAATTGTAACATTGAAATCCTCTCATGTTATGTTGTTACGGTAATTTAGATAGTCTCAAAGTGATCAAAATCTGATGAAATCATGTGAATGTTGCAGAGACGAGGCAGCACGGATGTGGCAGAAGAGGGAGGCGGAGTGGGAGAAGGAGAAGCAGGCCAGGGAGAGACTCATGCAGGAGGTCAGTTGGTCAGTCAGTCAGTCGGTCAGTCGGTCACTAGTGGGCAGGCAGTATACTGCTATAAACCCGTCCCCAACACTGTGATAGCATGCATCCTCTTACAGATCGTCTGCTGTAATATTGTTATTGGTGGGACAAATTTAATAATTTCATCATCGGATGCTGAAGGTCGAGTACAGTCAAACCCCATTTATCCGCATGATTTACAGTTGAAAATCGTCCGAAAAGCAAAGCGTGCGGTTATGCGAATAATCATTTGTATAGAAATCCATAGAGACTAGTTGAAATATTTTTGTGTGGATGGCCAGGTTTCCGGATGTATGGAGTCCAGATTTAAACAGTGTCTCACTGTATTAGCTATTAGTGACGAACTGTTGCAGCTCTTCTCAATGGACAACTATAAATATTTGATTGTCAGCATTTGAGGCAGTAACCCTTTGACTGTGAGTCTAAGAATATTATATATATTGACAAATCTGTGATGTTCCCTTTGTTAAAGACTTGTGATTCCAGTATATTGACCATGTGGTAAAAATGGTTTGGCATTAATATTATTTGTAAGTGTCTGCATGTTGAGTGAGAATTTGAGATAAATTGATCTTAATATTGAATAAAATAATATTAATGTCGAAATAAAAAAATTTTGATGAAAACTCTGTCTTCCCATTAGATGTTGACCAATATTTCAATGGAGAAAGTAAACTGAATAGAAAATTTTTATAAAATAAAATTACAAAATCAAAGTTTTTCCTCTGTGAAGGTACTTGCGAGTCGTAACGAGCAGATCGGTGTGAAGATGGAAGAGCTACAGCGACAACAGGAGGAGTCGTTAGAGCGACGCGAGGAGCTGGTCCGTGAGATGGAGATAGCCAATCAGCTGACTCAACGTGAACAACAGCAGCAGGAGGCGGCGCGGGACGAGTTCAAACTGAACCTGGAGGAACAGGTACGGTGTAGTTGTGTCGGGGGACTTGACACTCCTCAATTATTGATGTAATTATTCCCCCTGATTTGTGGTGCAATAGGGAGAGTTGGGAATTTGAGGCTCCTCAATTATTGGCCTAAATATTTCTCCTGATTTGTGTTCAGCCTTCCTCAATCGTCTTGATCTAAAACAAGAGTATGTATAATGCAATTGTGTGGCAAGTACCAAGTTATGCCCCGTAGGGGTAAAGTGGAGCAATTTAAATGAATTATATTCCCTCTTGTATTGGAGGAGATAAATATCTTACCTGAAGATTTTAAAAATTTAATTAAAAAAAAAAATCTTTTTCCTATGTTTATTTCTAGCCTAAAGATTGTAAAATGTGTTTGGACCTTCAGTACAGGTGATAGGTCTCAAGGTTGTGGCTTAGTTAACTGTTTTAGACTCGTCACATACCCAAAGAGCACTCTAACTGATACTCTTTCAAGGTGATGTAATAATGCTTTTAGCTTCACTTAACTTACCATCAACATATTATTTCATCAGGATTACGAAAGGTTTGTCAGTTAAAGGATCGCCGCTAATGGCTGCAATACTGCCGAAGCGGTGTTAAACAATAACTCACTCCCTCTCTCACTCAGTTAAAGGTAGAGAGATGCTGGATAATAACCCTGAGTGTATGTGTGCTGTAGATGACGGCGCGACGAGAGCGTGACGAGACAGCGCGGCGGCGGGAGGAGGAGGAGTTGGAGGAGGAGAAGAACGTGGAGGACGACTACGAGCAGATGCTGAGGGAGGAGACGCAGAGGATGAAACTACACGGTTTTACTCCTCGGGTACATGTTTTATCATTGTTATAGCGCCCCTTAATACAAATAAAACACATAGGTCTCCATCCACCCTACATAAATAGAGCTACAAAAATTAATCAATGACATGGTGTAAGTTCCTTGACCCAAAAGTCAGTGTTATAACAAGTTGATGCTGTACATTATAAAAAAAACACATGTCTTCAAAGAACATGGATGTTAAAAGAGCCCTTCAATGGGGGAATCCATACTAGTAACCCTTCTGGCTATTTGTATATATCACCCAAGATGCTTACTCAGTCAAATACAGTGTGTGCAGGATTCTAGGGTCTTTATGATCTCGTCTGAATATATCAAATACACACAGGGCAAGATGTTTATTATAGCAAGGTGTATTTTGTTAAAACCGAGATCATATTATTTATATACTTATGAGAATATTACTGAAATTATGTTTCATAGATCTTTTAGAAGCAGGGGAGAAGTCAAGCAGTATTTGTTAAAACCAGCATTATATAACTTGATCATGTTTCATGTATCTTACAGAATCACGGGAGAAGACAAGCATGGATGTGAAGGGTACAATCAACTGAATCAGACATCTGCATCAGACAAAGGAGATCTCATTCATACTATTTCCTGGCATGTGTTTCATTTAGAGTTTGAATGCGCGAACTTGCATATTATACATTCTGACTTACATTCTAGGTGTGCATTAATAAAGTAGTGTGGCTGAAATATTGCCTTGAACCATAGTTTCTTCCATCGTCAAATGTTTCAAGTAAGTTCAGTAATTAAGAGAGTTCGCCTGTAAGTTCTTACAATGTTTATCTTTATGAACATAAGCATGTTCAGTGGTTAATGGTTAAATAAACTCGCAGTGTATGATACAAAGTGCTTGTGCTTTGGCTTTAACAGGGTGAACAAATAGCTGATCAACAGCCAACAATCTCAGAATAAGTTCGCTCAAATACACGCAATGTTTCTATTGAATTTATTCCCAAACCTACCATGATTGAACACATGCTCACTGGTTGGGTGTGCTTTCAGTTCTCTGAATTACATCTGAAAAAACTCATAATGTCACAACCACAAGTGTACTCTTGATATGCTGATCTTTGAATGCTGCTTAACCTTCAAACCGTGAATAATCTAGAGCTTTACTTGAATAATTTGTTATGTCACCTAAATATGAATAGTCAACTTGTTAACTATTGCAATGCTACTAACAAAATATTTAGATTAAATGTAACACCCTTACCTTGTTCGTTGATTTGAGTACTAACCCGCAGTGGACATATTAAGTGACCTTCACTGTGACCTTTCACCTACAATAAATTCAGCCAATCAGAGGTCACCTTAGATATGGCATTGAATGTTGTGTTTTGTATGTCAACTTAAGTTGGATCAATGGCTTTCCAGCCTCATTGCTGATTGGCTGGTGTAAAAGGTCACCTGACATGACCTCTATGGTGTAGTATTCAGATACCAAGTGAGGTACAAGTGTTAGGTTCAATCTGAGAAAATGAGATTGCAAAGTGTTTGATCCTTGGAGTGGAATGAGAGTATCAACAGCTCCATTGTGAAATAATGCTGCATTTTCTCATTTTGCATGTATGAATGAAAAACACTGAATAGTATCGTTATCCGTCCTACAAGCTTTTAGAAATGAGTTTTGCATTTATGTATGCACATGTTTGTAATGTGTAATCACAATCTCACTTTGTTAAAACAATATTTAATTGTATTATTAAGTATATTTTGCACAGTACCTTGGTTCTGTTGGTCATGGACTGGTCACATAGATTGTACATGCAAACCGAGCAAAGGACGTTAAATTGAGATACTGATGTCATGCAGCTAGTTACTCATATATTTGTGTGAAATCTCATTATTTGGACAACCTAAATTATTTATTTGTTTTACGAAATCTTCGCGTATGATGTTGACAAATTTTGAGAGAGGTAAATGCTACTCAGAATGGCTCTTCATTAAAAATGTTGACAAATTTACTCATATGTTCCTGTACATACTAAAAGTGTGATCAATTATTTTTTTTTCATTTAATTCTTTTTCTTTTTATACTTAACCTGAAAACAGAGGCATATTTTCATTTGCACCAGAACACAGATGCTCTTATTAGCGTTAGGATAAAAAAAAATCAGTTGAACAAGTAATTTATTTTTCTGGCCTTACTACAGATGTGGTATTTTGAAGTGATTGAGTTCAATATTTTAGGAATTTAAGACTGATTTTATATTCAGGATATTTTTATGCTACAGTTGTATACATGAATAATGTAATTGCTCTCTAGAGATCATTGCTCACTGTCTGGTCACAATCTGAATGTTTTTAATCAATAATGTGCTAAACATGTGAATGTTGAATTGCAATTTTTGACATAAAATATAAAAGCTCTATAGCAATAAAACTTTTGTGAATGTACTTATTTTAAAATGAATCTTAGCCCTGTCTTAGTCTTGTAGTTTCTTCTTTTGAACACAAGATCTGTGACATGCCAATTTATCATTCTTGTGAACTGCCATTAAGAAGTCTAGAAGATATGTGTATACATGCAAATGGTTACTGACATTATGTAAAGTTTCTTGTAACTTCTAAGTGTACATATGTCATGGTTCCTTACAATGGTAAATATAGACCGTTTTAACATTCATTCAGTAATGATATTTTTGCCACTGGTTGGTTCATAAATGTGAAAGATTTTTTTTGTACATTTGAAGAAATTGTTTTATGTCATAAAGAAGGAGTTATTTGTTTTAGTTTGTCAAATAAAACATTCCTGATGTCACAAAACATGCCTAGAAGTCTGGCAGCACTTAATTAAATTATTAGAAAAAAACACTGTTTTATGTTGTTTTTTTATTTATTATCTTTGAATGTTACTAAACTTCATATGACACGAAACAGCAGCAGGAAGGATAGTGTTTTCACACTGACGAAGAGTGGAGGGTAAAGTTGAAGTTTCTTAAACGGGAGATAAAGTATTTGTCAGTGTCTGTATACAATTGGAATAACTAAGAAACTGAGTTTGAGTTTTGTTACCTTCATTTTTCATTTCAAGGTTACATAGAAACCTTGCCATTTAACCATTGTCAATGAATGTATTAAGAACTGTTCACTGGATACTCTTCATATCTTACACTTCAGTTTCTTTCAGGGAAGTCAACTCCCCACCAAGTGTCTTTACCTTTGAGGTCGGTCTTATGTGCCTGATTTGAATACAGAAGGGCCCCTGACAACTGCAACTTGCCGGAAGCTTTTTTTACAAATCCAAATAAAAATCAATTTAAAATCCTCATGTCAACATCGAATTGTAAACTCCTCAATAATTTAGCAAGCTTTATTTTTCATGCCATGTACCAAAGATGTTAAATGATTGACTGCTGCTGTACACATCATGTACTTGTCATATACATAAGTAGTTATGGTCTGATGACCTACACTTCAATAATAAAAGAATTGAATTGACAACAGTGCAATAGGTCATCCACATATCATTGAAAGCAAGAGGCAGATACTTGAAAGTTGAACCTCCAACCATTGAAATCTTCAAGATGATCTGATAATCTTGAAAGCGGCGTTAAACCCCAACTCACTCACTCACTCACTTCAAGATGATCTGCAGTGGCAGACAATTTGAAGATTGAGTGGAGGGGAATTACCATCACATCACAATCAAGAGCTACAACGTCCGAAGAACACATTCACCTCACTCAATGGATATCCTGCAGGCCTAGTCAGAAAGACTATCAACAAAACACTCAACAACAGAGACACCACCCACAAGCCTGAACCATCGCCAATTCGGTCACAATTCCCTACATTGGCTCCCTCAGCCACAAGATCGCTCGCCTCATCATCAAGGACAAAGCCAGCAAAGATGTAACATTCAACAGCGGAAAGACCACAACAACTACTCAAAGCCAATGGCAGAGGAACCAACACTGCAAGCCCCAACCCAAGAGGATCCATCTACAAAATTCCATGTCATTGTGGACAAGAGTACATTGGATAACACTACGACCTATCAACGCATGGATCAAGGAACACCAAGCGTCTGTCAACAAACTTGACCAGAAGTCCGCCCTATCTGAGCATACCCTGAAAAATAAGGATCACATCATCGATTGGGAAGTCCTGTCAACCAAACAACAACAACCGGCGCCAAAGACAACTCCAAGAAGCAATTGACATTGGAAGGGAACAACCTGCAATAAACCGCGATCAAGGCATCTTCCTACCATGTGCTTGGGATTCACTTATCTAGAACTTCTATCTCCTGTCGGAGAAAATATCCGAGGAGTCCCTACCGATCAACACCAATCAGCTCCAATCACCATCCAACACCTTCAAAGCCACCCACATCAAGCATCTCCTCCAATCAACTGTAATTATTGTTTGTTTGTCAATAAAGCCAATCGGCCTCCCTCGCTTTATCATTTGTGTTTATTCACATCTTCAACAAAGCCTACAGGCCATTGTTTATCTACCACTCAAGTACCCCTAAAGTTCACTCAAATAACGGTTCACTATCTTTTGGGTAAGTCGCCGCTTATGGCTGCAATACTGCCTGCAATACTGCCGAAGTGGCGTTAAACAATAACTCACTCACTCACTCTTTTTGGGAAAGACTTTTACAATAAATTGGTATTTTGGTGTCAGAATCCAAGTTCCGTTATGAAATGTTATGAAAGTCAATATTTCTTGCTGTAATGTGATTACTGTCATTATTTCAAGTGAAGTGATTACAGTTTACTAACAGACTTTTTAACAATAGTCACTCGTTGTGGCAGTATGCACCTTCAAAATCACAAAATCATGAAACTGTCAATTTTAATAACCTTGTCTTAAAGATACATCCATTGTGTTGTTGGGGTCAAATATGCCAAACGTTATAAATGGTCTTACTTTATCGAGAAGTACCAACTGTTACCGAAAACTACCATTTTGATGATACTCGACTAAGTATATTGACGATATGAAGGTAAAAATGTCGATTTCTGATCAAAAACCGGACAATGCACCGCGTGTGTGGCGCGCGCCAATGAGTCAAACGTAATTTTGGAATCTTATTTAAACCAGATAAAATAAAACATTTGGGTTGATAATGTTTAATAGGTCATATAACTACTGTGCGTGTAAATAGGACATGCACTTTCGGTTTCTGCACATGCATAATGATGTTACTCGCTTTTAATTGAAAACTAGTAATTATGATATAATTGAGGATGGATATGCAAGCTTAGTGAATTTGTTTGTATTGTAAACAGCACATATGGTGTGTTCGAACGTATTAAAGCCAAATCAAATTTTATTAAACACAATGGATGCACCTTTAATGAACAAATACGGTCACTACGCTGTTTCTAAGCGATACACGCCCCTGTGTACCATAACCCAAAAGTTTTACAGGAACCCGAGGTTGGAAGCTCTGCATATTCTAGGAACAAATCCAGTGTTTTTCAGAAGCAATAATTTTACAGAAACATATAATTCAATGTGAAATTCCGAATGCACTCAAGTCGTTATTTCTCTGCCTTCACTTCTTTTACGCATGCTACCAATGGTCACTTTAAATATCATTTTTATTGAAAGCTTGTTTACAATTCCTGGACTGAAGACTTTGCCCTCCCTTCCTTGCATCAAAAACATTCGCCAAAACGCAACATAAAATAGACACGCTCTTGCTGTTGCACGTGCTGAGACGCACGTGGTTGCTTCACTTAGTCTTCGGTCTTGAATGGTAGTAGTCGGGTTTGTGGCGGCTGACTCTCAACGTCAACTCTCTGCTGTGACATAAATGTTTACCGAAAGTTCGACTAATGCAAAATGGGTAAAGACGTTGGTAAATCACATGGTCGAAATTTCAGGAAATACCATTGACTTTGCATTGTGTAATTTTGCTCCATCTTCATTTGAATTTCATCTCCTTTATTCCACGTCGCTTCCCGGTTTTCGGGATGTATCGTTGTGATTGATTACAAACGAGAGCATTACCTGTTATGTTTATTACAAAATATATTAAACCGGGTAATCCGATAAAAACATGTAAATATGAAGATTACTGGGAATAGTTTCTCTTAAAGAGGTTCCCAACACTAATCAAAATAAATGAAAAATTGCTCTAAATTGGCATGATGCAAGCTGAATATGTATTATTCGAGATTCAAAAAGAAAAACTGCATGTCACGGACCTTTATTTTCTGCAAAATGATGTTTTTGGGTGGTAATGTCTCAAAAAATGGCTAACTTGTTCTATTTTGTTAAAGTCACTTTTTCAAAAATAATGATAATCATTCAGAGCTATAAATGGAATGTTATTAGAATAGAAGTGATTTCTGCAATTTGTATGTTGTATTTTCCCAATTAACGTTAAATGATAAAATCGATGTCAACAATGGATTCTGCAGAAATAACATCAAAAGTCCTGTTCAAGAATAAAAATAAATGAAAAATAATTCAAACATGAAAAAGACATGTGGAAAAGCTACCGCTGAAGAATAATAGAAAATAAAAAATATATGTCAGGACCTATTTTCGGAGAAAAAGTTGAATATTTATGAAAAGTAATTGCAAAGGGAGATAACTCTTCACTGAAAAATTGTATTTTTTTTATTACATAATTCATTTATATAAGGTTGAAGATCAGATAATTTTTTTACCATAAAACAAACTATTTCACACAACCATAATACCATTACCATTCTTTATTAGTATCAAAAGGTAATTTGATTTTTAATGTTTCTCACAACACATGAACAATATTGGCAAAGGGAGATAACTCTTCACTGGACAATTGAAATTTTTATGACATTATTAATTTATATTAGATTGAAGAGCAGGTAATGTTTTACCATAAAATAAAAAGTATTTTAAACAACCATAATACCACTACCTTTCTTCATTAGTATTCAAAGGTAATTTGATTTTTAATGTATCCCACAACACACTGTTGATGAAAAATGGACCTAAGCTAAGCTCTGAGAGCTAAACTCTGACAATTGGAGATGTGCGTAGGCAATTGTTGTGAACCTCTTTAAATTATACACAAAACAATGCCCTAGCCCTATTGAAACTGAGTTCTAACGCTAACGCGGTACAAAAGTAATCTAAAATATTCCTGCCCAACCTGTTTCCTTATACTATCCCAAATAAACTAACAATATTTCCCTTACATAACATATCTCTACTCTACTCTCCCGTTCTTGACAATAATTAACTAATTAACACTACACTTAAACTACGCTAGACGGCAATCTTCGGTCGAACATCGCCTTTTATTCCAAACTTAGCGGGCTGGCCCATTATGGTAAAACCCCTATACCTGAATAGACTAATCCAGCACGTGCGACCAAACACAACCGCACAGCGACGACCAAAGCAAAGCGTCTTCCCCCTATATAAAAGAAAAAGGTAAATCATACTAAATTCTCACACAATTATCCAATATAACTGTAATATACCCAAATTAAACACTTAACAATGTAATTGTACGAGTTAGGCGGTCAGGTACGTCACAGAGGACTTTGCATTGTGTTCTTTTTTATATGATGTTAATTGACCTTGTCCTCCAAACTCACTTTTTTGCAAGCACGTTCTTCAAGATAAAGCAGGAGGAATCACAAATAGAAGGTGTAATTAAATAAAGTTTATTAAAAAAGATAACAGAAACGTAACAGCCTTTTCACCAAAAGGCGTAAGGTTCACGGAACAGGGACTTGTATTGCTGAAAACAAACAGTTCCTAGGTCCAATACTACGATGTGATATCACTGTGCTTTAATTCTGTAGTATGTAGTACGTGTAAAATGTGTGTTGACATTTTGAAATGTGGACTTGTTTGGGCAGGGGGTAAAATTGGCCTTGCATCCCTTTCTTTATTTATTAGTATAGGGTATATATCGCATCGTAGTATTGGACCTAGGAACTGTTTTCAGCAATACAAGCCCCTGTGGTTCACATTGTAAAAGGGACGGTTTCGGGTGTATTCCAAATTCCCTGAGGCGGCTAAATCTTGCCACAAGCTGCCACATCGGAGGGAAAATCAACTAACTACTGCAAAAAGTATGTAACAAAAACCCTGTGAAATAGCGGCATTCATTCGACCAATGATACCACAAGTGCCAACTTGAACTGTGCTAGAGGTTACAGTAAACAATATGTATTAGAGTAAACAATATGTATTTACTACAAGTAGATATAGAAACTTCGAGAAATAGCGACATTCATTCGACCAATGATACCACAAGTGCCAACTTCAAATATGCTAGAGGTTGCAGTAAACAATATGTATTTACTACAAACGCAACTAGAAACTTAATAAAAAGCAACATGCATTCTAAGAAAACAACACGAGTGTCAATCCCATGCTGATATGGGTTGTGATGAAATAATGCTTATTATTATGTATTTTAACAATTAACGGTGTAAAACTACTTATTCCTAAACTACTCTTTTTCTAATAAATACAAGAGGACTAGAACCCCCCAGCCGGCTATGAAGTGAATCTATCCATCCTGTCTAACCGTATGTTCTACCTGGATATAAATACATTTTATTAATCAACACATTATGAAAAACGGCTCGTTCTTGTTCAGTAGCTTTTAAACAGAGCTTACAGTTCTTTGACAGAACATACGGCGTGCTTAGATGCTCACCTCGATCTGCTTGGCTGATCATCCAGACTGATAGCTAACTGATGATGTGACGGAGATTAAACGAGCGATATTCAGCAGAGCTGTTCTCTCACTCGGCTGCCAAAAATAAACGCCCGGCAGCGCTTAATGGAGGTTCGAATAAAAATAAATGGTAGAAATGGTGAATTTTCCCACTTTCGAAAAGTTGGTTGAATTTTGAATTTTGATAATTTTGAATTTGGAATTGCCTGAGCTTAAAATTAAGGGGCGGCCGTGGTAGGTCGGAGGAAGGGGAGGCATTGAAAAGCTTAGAGATCTTGTTGTATGTTTCTCCTCTGAAGTCCGTATTCCCAGTAATGGCGATGTAACTTGCCACGTGGTGGGTGAGGTGCTGCTGGCTGAGGTTGAAGGTGTTTTCAGGGGTTGTAATGGAGTAGTTGGTTATCGCATTATTGATTCCCTCTTGAGGAGATGACATTGGCAGGGAAGATGGTGTGTTTGATCTGGAGAGGGAAGGTGGAGGGAGTTTGCCTGGTAATGTTTCTTGGCTGCTGCTAGGAGCTTCTTCCTCCTCTTCTTCCCTGGTGGGTTACAGGAGCGTCCGGGGAGAGAGAAGCTCTCCGTTTCGGCTCCCATACCTGTTGGTGTGGAGGAGAGGCGTGGTGGGGTCCGGTCCTCTTCACAGCGTCTCTCGATGGCTGCAAGGTCTTCTTCAGTCAGAGAGACGGACTGCTGCTGCTGGAGGCTGTAATCTTGCTGCAATCTGGAGTAGAGCTGGTGGTGGAGTCGGCCGTCCTCGGTTGCTTGTCCTGTCTGGTCCTGCTGGGAGGGGTCCGGGCTGGCTTGCTTACCGAGGGGGCTGGGTCAACCCTGACAGGCGTGGCTGCTTTGGCGGGGGTGGCTTTGGCAGGGGGTTTGGTGGTAGGTGCCCGGATGCCCGAGGAAGGTTGAGCAGTCCCCTTCTTCCCCAGTCCTTTCTTCCTGTGTGTGTCGAACACGATTGTGAAGTACTTCTTCCCGTCTAGAGTGTTCTTGACAGTGTAGTGATCGACCATGTACTTGAGTGAGAGCGCGAGCTCGTCTAGTAACTGCCTGGGCAGAGGTCCGGTGAGTTTGCTGGGGTGCATCCTCAGAGAGTAGGTTCAATAATGAGCTGTTGCCACCTCGACTGCTGGGAGTGAAGTGGACGATAGCTAACTCGTGCTACAGCGCCTAAATACCCCTCCGTAGCAAGTACCCGGATCATCACAGTAAGGAGAGCAGCCCTAAGAACACCCCTGCCTCCTTAGCCAACCCGAGCGCTCCTAGTACACGACCTCTGGCGGAAGTAAAATATGGATTCCACCACAACAAACTGACTGACTGACTGACGACCTAGGATAGATTCAAATACTTACTTATGGAAAAAGGAATATATAAAACTTTATTGCTACCGTAAAAACTGAAAAGCCTATTTACCACACATGCATATGTGGGAACCGTATGATTAACCGTACAATACGATTTTACCACAACAATATATACTACTAATAAATTCATCCCATTAAACTAGCCCCCGTTACACTGCTTCAAAAGAAAATAAAATAAACGTAAAACAGTTCTTTCATTTTCAAACGCAACAAAAATATAACAAAATAATAACAAAACAAAAGTAAAAAGTGGAATTATTGTTCGCTGGTCACACGTTTGTCCTGGAAATCCACACTATAAAAAACGAGGTACTCCATATCACGTTCAAACTGCTCTCGGCTCACAATAATGTGGGGATCATGTTCCGGCAGCGGATCTGTTCCCTCCTCCTCCTTGCAATAGCTTGGCTGTCAGGTGGGGCAGGTGGTAAGAGGTCCTCTGGACCAGGGTAATCTGGGTTAGGGATGGTGATCACTGTGAGTGTGTTGTGACGGGCTTCTTGGCATGGGGCTTACGGCGATCCCTCCGTCCACACTGGTTACATTATGAAGAAGACCCTCATTGGTGTATGGAATCGTTGCCAGTGATCCATGAAGGTATTCCATCTACCTTACAGGGCAGCGCATCCCCGAGAGAGGGATCAGCTCTCTTAGACCCTCCTGGAACTCCCTCAATTCCTCTACATCTACACTTAGCTCCATTCTATTTCAAACAAAACAAATCGTAAAGGAAAGTCAGGAAACTGAAGGTATATGAACTTAGGAAAATAAGGAAAAAACATGTTCTTTCCAGGGATCCAGGCTTTACATATACATCAAGGTGAGTTTTACCCTCTGTCCACAGCGAGTATACCTGATAGGGGTGTAACAATACATCGAACTATCGATGCATCGCAATAGTTGGCTTGGCAATAGTACTATATCGATAGTATATGCAAAAACACTATCACAATAGTAAGGTTAACTATCGATACTATCAAAACTATTAGATTTCCCTTAATTATGGATGATTTACACAAGCCTCACTGCATTTAATTCAAGATTTTTCATTTTAGAATGTCAAAAGGGAAGAACTAGAGATAATAAATAGAAAAATAACAAAGTCTTTTCATTAATTATTTCTTTACTGGTTTTGGTTCCATAGTCCTTACATCAATTAAACATTTCTACTAAAATCTAGCTGATTATTGCATATTTGTACAAAAAACCCTATCGCAATAGTTATTGCAACAGTGAGTTACAATAGTCTATCGCTATCGCAATAGTAAGTGGCAATAGACTATCACTATCGCAATAGTCTCTTTGGGTCACCCATAATACCTGACCAGCCCTAAATCAATCTCCCCGGTGGCCTGGATAGAAACCAATGAGTTGTCGGCATCCGAGCTCACTTCCTCTACATCCTCACTACCTAATTCTTTCAAAAGATCTTCGCTAGTTTGCTCTAATAGCCAATTGCTAGAAGAATCATTTCCCTCGTACAGTGTAAGATGATCTCTATATGTATGGAAATACATGGATTAGTGCTATTGTTTTGTATCCTGTTGATGAGAGGCTTCCCAAGAAAGAGATAAGGACCAGTCCAACCAACCTCAAGCTTCTGGCCTGCCTTTGGAGGATACAACGCCAAACCCATTGATATTCCTCAAATTCCTTATGCCTTACATAAACATCATAATGCTTCTTCTGAAGGCTCGCAGAAACCCAAAGTTTTTCTGATTTGATCTTTGCAGCCACTCCACATACTCAAGCGGACAATCAATCTGGAGAGCTCTCCGCAGATCACCCACAATAAGATCATGATGCATCCGGATCTCCCTACCTGTCATTAATAACTTAGGACTACACCCAGTGCTATCATGAACACTAGCCCTATAAGCCATGAGAAGAAACGGTAACTAATTATCCCATTCTAATCCTGATGCACAAAGATAGAAAGCATGTGTCGAAGCATACCGTTGAACCTTTCCACTAGACCATCTGACTGAGGATGATACAGGATAGTACGAGACTTGTCGACACCTACCCTCTGACCTACTGTGGAAAATAACTCTGTATGAATTTGAGTAGGACACCCAAAGTGACAAAGAAACGCAGTAACAAGTTTGTCAGCAACTGTTCACATGGTATGATTAGGGATAGCAAAGGCCTCTTTCCACTTTGTAAAGTAGTCGCCAACTACCATTATATACTCATTCCCATTACGTGAGGACCAACTATATCAATTGCAATGCACTCAATGGGGGACCTTACGACATATTGTTTCAACAGAGCCTTATTTTTGCCAGGCCCAGGTCTACTCCTTGCACAGAGATCACACTGTCTACACCAACATGCGACTTCTTCAAACATACCAAGCCAATACAACCGCTGTTTTATCGCCCTAGGCGTCTTTTCCCGATCAACATTACCAACAATGTTATTGCGGTGCAAATGTTAAAAAATGGTCTCCCTAACCTCTTCAGGAATGATCAGCTGATAAACGTCTCCATGATCAAGAAGGTCCAGTACAACAAAAGATTGTCAATCACTAAACTATCCTATTGACCCCATACGGCTTTAGCTAAGATCAACAACTACAAGCTTCGCAGACTTGGCAAAATGAACTTCTCCCTGATTGGACCTATACTACTATCCTGCACCTGTATCTGCATGAGCTCATCCCTTGTCCACACCGGAAGCCAGGTAGGCACATTCCCTTGTGCAATACTGCCATCCTGCAGAGAGCCAACCATAATTGTATCGAACACAGGGAATTCTATAGGGAAGTTCTTTGGTTTTAGCTTATGATTTGAACCACGAAACTGTGTGAAAACCAGTATAAGATTCTCTAGAGCACCTGAAAAAATCTAACCCAAATACTACGACGTCATCTAAGTAGCAAAGATATCTTTTCCATTTCAGTGACCAAAACATTTTATTCATTTACCTTTCAAAAGTCGCGGGATTATTCGTCAAACCAAGGCATTATATTGAAATAATATAAGCCCATTTGGGGTCCATTTTCACCTACCAATAGCCACTAGCAAGACAAGATCAAGCGCAAAAAACGATTTAGCTCTACCAAAAGTTTTAAGCATATCATCCATTGTAGAAATTGGAAATGCGTCCCTACGAGAAACAGAGTTGAACTTTCTGTAGTCCATGCAAAACCTGACAGAGCCATCCTTCTTAGTGACAAGACAGACTGGCGCAGATCAAGGACTTTCACTAGGCTCAACGATACCCTGATTTAACATCTTATTGACCTCTTCTTCCACAAATGTCTTACGAGCCAATGGTACCCTACGAGGTGGTATCTTGACAGGAGCAGCATCTTCTGTATCGATGTTATGTGTGATAAGACTAGTTTGCCCCAAAATGCCATCCTTATTAACAAAAACATCTTGATACTCAGCTACGAGATCTGACAAAGCCTGTTTCTGATCAACTAATAACTCAGGAGAGCTATTCTCAATCAAGTGTAAGAGATGAGGAGAAAAATCGACCTTCACCTTTGAGTGAGCTGGTTCATTGACCTCTACATATCGACCGACTCTACCGTACCCATGATTGAGGATGAACCTTGACAGACATTTTTATTGCTGACGTTAAGCACGGAAATGAGGTTTAGTATCTACTTAGTTTCTAGCAACAAGTAATCCCTGACTCTGCCAATGCTTATTTGGCTCAATCTACGGTTGCGCATTGCCTTTTATCCCAAACTAAGCGGGCTGGCCCATGATGGTAAAACCCCTAACCCTGAATTGACTAATCCAACATGTGTGACCAATCACTCCCGCGAAGCGACGACCAAAACGAAGCGTCTTCCGTGATAGCCCCCTATATAAAAGAAAAAGATAAATAATACTAAATTATCACCTCAATTATTCCAATTAACTGTAATTTAGCCAAAATAAACACTTCAATAAATACTACCAATAAGAACATCCCGTAAAACTAGCCCCCGTTACATATCCAATTGACATTGGACGTGTTGCGCCTCTCCTTTGACATCAAACAAAACCGACTTCTCTAAATTTAGCAACTAAATAAGACAACTGATGGTAGTTCTGTGACGTCAGTCAAACGATCACTGTCTTCAGATATATATCCCTTATTACGAAAAGATCCAAGGTAAATAAACTGTCCATTGGATAAGATGGGGTTGAATCATCCTCACATTTATGGCAGCCTTGATCCATCGTTTTTATGTCAGCATCTTTGAACACTATATTGCCATACTTATCATACTCAGAACCTTTACTTGAACAGTCAATGTAGCCACACCAGTAGGACGTAGGTTTGAGGTGTTTGATATCGACCAATTTGTGATTGTACCATGTATTGAAAACTGCGATAGGAACCGCTCATGTGGATGGCAGTCACAGTTTTCGTAAGGTCATCGGTCTTGACCTTATTAGCACGGGCGAATGCTACCATCCACATACCGAATCCTATTCTTCCAATGACAATTTCAGGTATTGGTTTCCATGGAAACAGATGGTTGGCAAAGAACACATCTGATGATCCTTCTCCTGGATACCATCCGGATTCAGCAAGTTGTTGAATGAGGGTGAGGTTGATCAACGACATATTATCATCAAATTTTACATTAATTCTTTTCACGAGGATCAGTACTGGACGTGTTCTCATAATCTCACTCTCACTTTCAACCAGAGCTGAGACGGATCAAACAGGATATTACCATTGCAGAAACCGAAAAGTGGAGATTTATCTCCGAAGATGGACATGTTTTGAAACATGCCTTGGACTGTAGGCATTTTAGAATCGATACAACTTGTCTCGGTTACCTGTTGAAGATACCATTTATAGCTTTCGGCCTCTTCCCTAACCCCAAGACTGTCGACAAATAAGATAGTAATTGTAGAAGACCACTTCATCCAGTTTAAAAGAACATTCCTCCGGACACGCGCCTTTCCTTTTTCCCCCCCAAGTGGAGAATAAGATGAGGTCTGTTGCTGGTCTACTTGATGTCTGGTCCTCCTCTGAGTCTGTATCACTTCCTGTCTTCCCTCTGTCCTCTCTGCTCTCTCTGTTCCCACTGTTCCCTCTGTTCTCGCTGTTCTCTCTGCCTCTGAGTTGTACTGGCCTGTCCTCGTTTCCTTGATGATTACTTTGGTGTGGGTCACCTCTCGATAGCCGCTACCATGTCTTCTTTATTTCAATACAGTTATCCATTCATATAGAGCAATAATGCTATAGATGGTCAATATCAATAATGCATATTTGATATAATTTATATATTTCCCCATATTTGTTCATTGGTAAGGCGTTGGCAAATCTGATAAAAGAATAGCGATATCAGTTAAAGAGTTCATGTTTGGTTAGAGGCATATTGGATACACTTTTAAAGCTATTTAATAAGTTAGTGTTTCTAGACAGAGACTATTTAAATAAATTATATCAATCTCTAGACAAATCTGAAACATGACATATCGCATGAAATTACGCCCCAAGGAAAGAACAAAGGTTTATTCTATATCAGACAGTGCATGTATAGTAGAGAACAATGACAAGTTTGTTCATTATCTAAAAGGAATACAGTTGATTTAAACATAATTTAAATTAAATTTAAAACATTGATGTCGAAAATATATATAAATCTCACAATACATGCATGTATTCACATAAACAGAGTATGACAAGAGGGCCATACATTATAGAACATACATTATAGTTCCAAGAATTTCCCATCCTCCACAGAATAACCATGTTCGTCTGGTGTTGAACCAATATCATCTTCGCTGAAATATAATTCTAACAACTTGAAGACTGTTTCAGTTGCAATATATTCCTTTGACTTCTCAACTTCATGAAGAATGATTCTATTACAAACTATACAAACTATAGTATTGTCAACAAGAGTTTGCTTGATTTAAGAGTTTGCTTGATTTGCACAGAACCATTGATTGTCCATCCATGCTTGTACAAAACAGCAAAAGGACCTGAACCATTCGACGAGACAACTTCTAGTGGTTAAAGAGCGTCTGGACAGTTAGAACCTATCAGTACTCCGATGCGAGTATCGAAGTTTTTGTCCTTGCATCTGCATTTGTTCCAAAAAAAAAAGTTCATTGATGTAACAATTAGCAGAATGTGAGGTGAGGTGTTGAATGCATGACAGTGTGGTCTGGTGTGGTGAACATGCTTTTTATACCATGTGCTTTTTGAGATGTCATTTGAGAATGAGGCTGATTTACATATTTTAGTTATTAGATAATTATTGAGCTACACAAGTTTTGTCAGGATTTAGAGGGATTGAACCTGGATTGTTAGGGTGTAACGGATTTTAAGTCCACAGAGTTAACCACTGGACCATTTGGTTAGCTGATATAATGTGGTAATTGTAGTTATGCTAACGTTTACACTAACTTATTGTTAAGCATTGTTAGTGCAGAGATGAAAATACACATAATGCAGTCTTGCATTTACAGGCTGGTTGCTCTGCTCGTGTTGTCACAAGTGGAGAAATACTGCAGTCAGCGACGTTGAACCACAACCATTCAGATCCTGGCTTCATCTTTGAAGTTGATACCTTCAAGGCCAAGCTGATCCACCGTGCCAGTTCCATCCTTCAGGTCTACGATGACGAAATCGCCAACCTCAGGAAGCATTCCAACGCAGTTCCCGATGGCCTCCTTCAAGTGATTCTGTCATTCACGTCGGTCAAGACCAAATTGTATCAACAACGTCACAAGATCATCCCAGCACTTCCTATCAACCGCCAAGACATCACCCTGCAAGAAGAGTGGAGCCTGACTGACGCTGGTCAGCAGTTTCTACACAGAGTGGGGGACCGTAAACCGATCCTTATCTTCACTACCAGCCAGAATTTGGAACTGTTATGCGACGCTGAGGTTCTGTACGGCGATGGAACGTTCTCCTCGTCAGCGGAGATCATCGACCAGATCTATACCTTTCATGCTTAGACCTAGTACACATGTTTCCTCTCATCTACTCCCAGAAGAAGCGCTACCAGAAAATAGAAGCTCTACTTCGACCTCAGGAACAACATAATTGGGGACATGGACTACACTGACCATGTCTCCAACCTTGTAAATTATTAATACCCCGTGGATTGATGGTTGAGACAATTAGTGTATGTATGTGAATATGTTATCTGAACTCTACACAAAAACTGAACTAAACGCTCAGTTGAATCAAATGAGAAGAGACGCAGTTAACACAATGGTCATAATCTTTGTTATTTGTTCAGTCAAGCAAATGGAGTTATTAATTGTCTTCATTCACCCACATCTTATAGTCTCAGGCCATAATCCTAAGGTGATGAAGTACCACCACGTATACGCTCATTGGAGTTTGTCTGGTCACTCGATTATACATCGCGGGCTATAACAATCTATAACGATGTAGTGTAGTGGGGAAATACACAGGATTTTTTTAGGATATGGTGTAGGATATTGTATTGAAACCATTGTAGGATTGTATCAGGTATCATGTTAAACTTTCGATTGCACATATCTTCTTAGAGTTTTGTGGAAAACTCCTGATATTCAAAATGTATTTGTTTGCCATGTGTGCCTTTTTAATAAACATATCATCTATGACAAAAGTGAGGTTAAATAATATTGTTATTGAGTAAATAATCCGATTTTGTAAACAAGCATAGCATTGCTTTTCTTAATACTTTTACCAGTACAAACATATAAACAAAATACAAGAGTACTAGATTCAATAAACATAATGAAATAAACATATCATAAACGATATATGTGCATTTAAAATTCAAATAATATAATAACATTAATCCATTCATATTTTCAAAATTTCAAAATATCCCTTTATGTTTTTGTTCAGTATATTAAAGAGACATAAAGTATGTTGTTGGAGTCAAGTTATGTCGAACGTTATAAATGGTGTTATTTTATTGAGAAATGTTGGCTTCAAATGTTGTTTCAATTTAAAGCTAGTTCATTTGGTAAAGTGACAATATAAAGGTTAACGTCGGGATTCATGATCGAAATGAATGTGTATACGTTTGTCTGATATCAACCGCGTTAATTGTTGTTAATAGCTAACAGAAGCACGTTATCAAGAACTAAAATGATGTTTTGTTAACTTTTTTTGCTTGCGTCATTTGTAGAATGTGTTTGGATGTGTGTTTTAAAGTAAGATGAAACGTTGTTTTTACAGCTTCGCGTCAAGCTCGGTATTCTGCAGGAAAAGTTCAAGTTTTTCACGGGCGTCCTTGTTTGTTATACTTTATGTTTAGTTCGTTAGAGATGAAATCAGTTATTTCTGATTTCATTGTATAGTGTGCAGTGAAGAAGTCAGTGAAGGACATATTCTTGTAAATTTCATTAATCCAAGGTTACCAAATTGAATGTTTCTGTTTGAATTCCATATAACTATTGATTTGTACAACAGCGTCCCGATTGTATTCTGGTTATAGCGTTGTCTGTTGTTCTGCAGTCAAGTGAACTAACTGTAATGGTATACGACCCCTAAATGACATACTTAATACCATTACAGCTAGTTATAACTAGATTGGTTGTTCTGTAGTTGATATATTGTGGTTTATTTTGGATATAGTTTCCAGCAACCATTTCCTATCTTGAATACATTTGCTATAGATCTGTCCTGTTTGGCTTGTCTGTTTTATGCGCTGGAAGTGCAGGTGGATTGTAAATAGAATGCCCATTAGTTTCGGGCGTCTCTTAGCAGTGTCTATGTTTGATGTCTGTAACATACAGTGCAGCTGATATTAAGGATATTACTTTATTTCGATTCTGCAGAAGTGTTGCCAAAGTATATGATAATGTATGTGAGTGAAGAACAGGAAGATTTTCTGGATAACAACTTCGTTAATGTGAAAATACATGACGTTTCGGAGTGTATGCTTACTCCTTCAGCAGGTGGAATGTAAGGAAATAACAAATATATGGTACATTGAAATAGCAAACAAAACAATGATGAAGAAACTCCATCAGGGGGATTAAAATGCATGAGAATGGTATACAATGAGAATGTTGGTTAAATCCGAAAAAAAGTTATATCAAAGAAGAAATACTTGTCTAAAGCCGACAGTAAAATAAACGACCCGTTTACGGTAGTAAGTGTTGGTGGCCCTAAGTAAAGAATATATATATATATATATTTACAAACAACGTTTGACCGTTAACTCTCGCTCCTCAGCCATTCTCCGGTTTTCGAAAAGCTTACTACTTCTGTATATGTATATTTCATTTTCCCGAAAACTTGCAACACTAATCTGGCGAGTGTAGGAATGGTTATTGTACACAGTTAAGGGCGGTGGACGTTTTTTTGCAAATTTACCTTTCTAAAATTTTCCATTTATTATTAAAGTTTATACAATATATTGTTACGTTAGAGGGTAAAACATTTCACACAACGACCCGATAAACCGTATCCATTGGAAATGGTTATCTGTACTGGAAGAGAATTGCGTGACGTATAAAGCGACAGTGGGGTGCAACTCTTCAATGTCAGAGAGAGATTTGTAAGACTGATGCGAATTGAGAGTTCAGACAGCAAGATGAATGACAATTCCATCATGGTGCCATAATTAAAACTCTATTCTGAGTCTTTAGGTATCGCTGCATCAGTCATATCACTTGAACTATCTTCGATTTTAATGCGAACACATTAAATGGCCTTTCGAAGGGAAATGGACTCGCATGGCTTAACCGAATCATGTACAATAGTTTTAGAACTTTCTTTATTGATTAAGGAGTATTTTTCTGCCATTGGTAACGCTTATTTACCTTTTCGTGAAATCACTTTACTTCTGTCAGCAGAACGTGCTGCAGCACCTTTAAAGTAATGCAATTGACGTCCAAACGATATCCAACTAACATGATATTTGCACTTAGATACACACGAGGTAAAACACATGTGCCCAGCAGCTGTACTACTCGCTTTGCGATTGCATAAGTTTAACGTATTTGAAATACCAAATACCAAATACCAAATACAATGAAATAAATCATTTATTACTTTTTGAAACAGCTAGTAAATTTAGTTAATAATCCAAATAACATATTGACCAAAAATAAACTGTAAAAATGATTTACAACTCAATGATGTGTACAACCAGTTAAGGCAATCACCCTCCGACTATCCTAAATACAGTGATTCATGTGAAATATTAGTAGCTAGTAATTATTTCTGATCATTGCTACAATAATTCAAGCTTCGTAGAATATATCCCTCTAGATATATTTCATACTGTCGCAAAGCAAAGGTACGATCCAGCGCATCGAGCCTTCTGATTGTAAATTCTCCGCGGATACAGTTGAAGCGAGCAAAAAAAGTATCCTGGTTTCAAGGATAGGGATGGGATACTTTGCAATGTTTATTTCAAACACCACGAATAGAGGATAATAAAAACACTTAAACATGAACAGAAAAAACATATGATATAGAATGTATATGAAACATATTTTAGAATGTTAACACAGTTACATGGTACAGTCTCAGGTACGACATGCGGCGTGAACCATTATATGTTTGACAATGACACTGGAATCTACGTCGCCTAAGATAACGAAGTCTTCATAATCATGGTCATGATACTCGTGAACATGCTTACACAATGTTCTTATTCAAGTCATAAATAAATGTACACATACATGATACTTAGCGATATAAAATCATATGTATATATAAAATATACTAAACCATGAATACCACCGCTGCATCATAACAAGTTCGCAAAAGATACAGCCAGTTTATGGTTGGTCACAGTCACATGGCTATCTAAAATCAAATTATTAAAACTTCAGTAAAACCTATCTCATATTGAAAAGAACACAAACAAACAATCACTGACCTCAGACACACACAGTACTTCAGCAAATTCCTTCTGATGACTATAGACAACTACAATTACTATAAAACATAACTACAGAATGCAAAGTTAATGTATAAACTCTTACTTGAAACCTCTTAACAAAAATGTTATTTGGATTTAAGTTGCAAGCACAGTTCCTCATCTTCATAAATACCAGCACTAACTAATTTTCATAATATTTCAAAATGAGTTAACATGCCTATCATTGTGTAATTGTTGTGATCATCTTGTCCTGATTGACTATACCATCGTACTATACCATCGTATATCCGCCAAAGTCAGTTTTAGCGAAACTTCGAATTTTCTAAGGTCATTCATTAGTATAGTCATTAGTATAAACGTACTTTGATATTTATCATCTTCCAATAGACTTATTTGAACAGCACTCAAAATAATAATGGTAAATTTCCCTCTTAACTAACAGGCTTTATTCACCTGCTAGAATTAAATATAAATTGTTAGTATGCATTCAGTTATTGCAATTAAGTTCATTCGGTGACGAAAGGCCCGATGGGCTTAAGGTATGGCACGGCGTCAATCCATTCGTTCATCCGTCCATCTATAAACGTCTCGATTTTTCGACTTCTCCTCCTGAACCACGAGCACTAGACAACTTACAGTTTGTATACCGATTCTTTAGCCAATGGTGATTATAAATTGTAGATTTAGTGAATCTGTGGCCTCGAATAAGGGCCGCACAGGCCATAACCTAAAATCATATTTTCATCTCCTTCTCTAGGACGAAAAGGCCTAGAAAGTGAACTGTTGTGAACAGACTATTTAGGAAATGGGGATTATAAACTGAGATTTGATGACCCCGTTGCCACAAATAACGACCACACAGACCATGACCTAAAACACAATTATCATAATCTTCTCCAAAATGAAAAACCCTAGAAGGCTGAAATATGTTATACAGAGTATTTAGCCAATGAAGATTATAAATTATAGATTTGGTGAAACTGTGACCCAAAATGAGGGCCTCACAGGCCATAACCTAAAAACCCATTTTCATCTTCTTCTCCAGAATGAAAACCCCTAGAAGGCTTAAATGAAATGTAATGTACAGACTTTAACTTGTAGATTGGGGAACCTGGTGGCCCATTTAAGGGCCTCACATACCATGGCTAACCACCTGGGCCCCGTTCCATAACAGCGAGCGCTTATAATCGCTCATTGATCGTTCAATTCAGCGCTCAAGTAGCGCTCAAGTAGCGATCATTCTCTCCTGAACGACACAGTGCAAAACCTCAAAGTTCGCTCGCTTTGTTACGTAGCGCTACATTGAGCAATCGCGTTTAAGAGAGGTTTAAAAGTAATCGCTAATTGAGGGATTACTTTGAAACCTCTCTTGAACACGGCCCTGTTTTATCTTCTTCTGCAGAACAGAAAGTCCTAGAAAGTTGAGATGTTGTGTACAGACTACAGAGCAAGTGGCTCTACTTTTTAATTTTTAAAATTGTTGACTTGCTTGCCATATTATTATGATGTTATATACTCTTGGTCATAAAGGTTGCCGCTCCTGCACAAACGTCTATTTATCTGGCTGTTTGCTCACAGAAATGATAATCCTTATGAAAAGTCGTAAACCAACGGAACATTTCTCAAAACCCATCTTGTGAATTAGGAAGAATATTTGCAAGGAATTCCTTCACCAGATGAATTGAATGGGGACACCATGACTCTTTTTCAGGATCATTGCAGGAATAGTAATATTTTTGACCATTAAGATCAATTCTCATCAAATTTCAAGTCATACTCGTTTCATGCGCTGACACCGGACAGTCTTGGGGCTGTGTTTTATCTGCATAACTATTCATTGTAGTCTTCAACAGCAATCAAATGCAGAGCCTGGTGAACTTCAGCGCCCATTACCTTATTTATCTTTGCTTATGATAAAAAAAGGTTTGTGTGTGTAACGAACACTTAAATTTGAAAGGACAGGAGTTTTTGCTACTCTTCAAAAAATCGAATTTGCTCGAAAATAAATAGCTTTAAGAGCTTCTTCAGATTTTACATACATACATCACTATCCCATTGACGTACATCCCAAAAGAATAAATACTCTGAATATTAAGAGGTTAATAAAATAAATAGCTTAATGCAAAATAGAGCCATTTGGTCTGTAGCTCATCACATATTGCATGTTCCTTTATCTCTGTGGTTCAGACTGACATAGAAACTAATAAGGCTTTGCCAATTTGAAACCAAAATTACTAATTAGAGTTGTCTGTTTCTGTTTGTAATATTCACCAATTATTGGTCACTCTTGTCAAGTCATCAGAAGAAAAACAATACTTGTTAAATGTTTTTAAAACAAATTAAATGGCTGTTGGCTGAACTTAGTTCGTTTAACGATTAAAACAATACAATAACACTTTCAAGGAACGGCAAAGCCATAAAACATTGGCATTGTCACGATTTTCTTGATAACAACTTCTATATTTCGGAGTATATGCTCACTCCTTTATCAGGTGGAATGTCGGGTAAAGTAAGGTAGGATATATTTATATACTAGTTTTAACAATTAAGAGAAAGTTTAGTCAATGAGATTAGGAAACATGGTTAAGTTTTAAAATGAGGATTAAAAAGCATGAGTGGTTGCAAAACGAGGATTTGCAATGAACACCTAAGAGAGGGTTAAATACGTGGCAACTCTTGACCATTAGGCTTTATTGAAGTGTTGGAAATGTACTGCATAGGCCAATAGCTTTTTGAAAAGGTGAATACAAGCAACTACTGTTGATTGGTGAAAGGGACCACGGCTTTTTTTTCGTGGCTTGTCAAACGTATTTTATTTGCTCTCGCCCGTAAAAAAGATTTGACAAGTTATTCGTTGTATTACATATTTACGCATAGGGCAGTTGTTTAGTGGTATCTATGTATATTAAAGTATATAAAAGTATTCCCACTCCTCTGTTACAACAATTTACTTATTCAACGCAATAGCTTTTGCAGCCAGGATCATGGATGATTTGAGCAATGAAACTATTAACACAGTAACGATTTGTAACTATAATCGTAAGATAATGAGGACAATGTTATATGAACGATGAATTGATAACAAATTAAAGTCAAAACTGATTACATGTAGTAATATGCAGTAAATGCATATCACGAGTCCCTAACATAACCTGATGAACACGGTATACTTAAACAACATTTAACACATTTTTGAGAATTTGTTACAGACACAATTTCAGAACATTTGTATTGTATATGCAAATCAGTGCACATAGGCATCGTCAATACATTTAATTTCTGAACAAACAGTTGTCACTAAGGTAACATGACCCCGGCCCCCGCCGCAAATTAATACTTCAAAATTTGAAAATAATGTCAGGGTCAGCAAAATCGTTCCTTAAAAAAAAACCCCAAAACATTGGTGTAAGATAATAATGAGAATTCAATGAACAGTTCTTATAATATCCCAATGACAAGCTTAACATTTCCAAAGACTTGAAGTTCCTCTGTGACCTTGAAAATAAAGACAAAGTCAAAATCTAATCAGCCCTTCGCTTCCCTAGAAGACATGTGTAAGAAATGAAGAGAATTCAGTGAACGGTCCTTGAGATATCCTTATGACAAGGTCAAGGTCACAAACTCTGAACATTTCTCTCCCTATGGGGAACCTATTTGTAAAATATGAAAAGAATCCAGTGAATATTACTCGCGTTATTCCCTTTCGTATGTATGTATGGACTTACGTACGGACGGAAAAAGCCGAATACCATATCCCCGCTTCGTGCTACACGCGCGCCGGGGGATAAAAAATAATAATGGAGAGATGCAATGAACTAACAAAAATCATATTCTATATCAAGGACATATTACTTCCAATAGTTTAGCTATATACGGATATATACGGATATATGATTGTTCATCTATTCATCACGTGTTTTGGGATCATTCATGGCTCTGTTCCATAACAGTGAGCGCTTATAATCGCTCATTGAGCACTACATTGAGCGCTCATTCTATCCTGAACAACACTGTGCGATGCCACGAGGTTTGCTAGCTTTGCTACGTAGCGCTACATTGAGCAATCGCGTTCAAGAGAGTTTTAAAGTAATCGCTCATTGAGCGATTACTTTTAAACTTCTCTTGAACGCGGCCCTGATGAATAGTTTTAATCATTGACACATGCCGGAACTTTAGGTTGTCCTGTCCGAAGTTGGGTCTCAACTGACCGAACCTCCGGCAAATTGATATAGCATCTAAAACCGTTATTTTTCGGTTACTCAAAAGCCATTCTGCATATTTATGTCGAAATCGAGTAAGATACTTTATATTCAATATTTTGATTTGCTGAAGCTAACATGTGAAGAGAAATCTCTGATAAAAAAACATGTAAAACTGTAGCAAACTGGGAGGTTGCTAGAATGAGCTTGTCATCATATCCAAAGACACGGCATTACTCTCTTCTTGATGGTGTTGATACAAACTTTAGAGATAGATAACTTCTCTCTCCGAAAGCAATTGGTGTTTAGATTTGCAGGGTTTCAGTGAAGTAGGATTTCCCTAACATGTCAATATAAAACAACAATTTGTATTTACTAAACGTTTTATTTGCGAAGCAAGCGAGGAATTTCAGCGTAAAATAGTCATAAAGAATTAATAAACGAATATAACACAAAATTATGTCTTGATTTGAGAAGAATAAACAGTCAATATATATGTATATATGTATAAACGAAAAACTCAACAATACCTGTAAAAAACTATAATATCAGGGTCATACCCACATATCTTAATAGTCTGGGAGTTACTTGGGATCGTTTTAGGATTTATTAAAATATAATGCATAAAACTGATCCTTATCCGGTGATAATCGTAAATAATAGGATTATTAAAGAAAAAAGTTCATAGCTACATGAGACGAACTAAATCAACAAAAAGACAAGAGTCGCATCCTCCCAAATAATGTCTTGATTTCATATACATATATGTATGAAGCATGTATTTGTCATACATGCATCAACAGATTTAGACATCGTATAACCTTTAAATATTTCTCATTTTAAAAATTTAAAAGTAAATATCTTGCTGGATGGATACAAAAAGTACAAACAAATTCTTAGAATATATAGTTGACTAACTTTTAGTACTAGCGGTGATACGTAAACTTTGTTTATTTTCATTAAGCACAAATCCTAAACTGCTTGCCTGACCGATGGAAACAGTTCTAAAACATATAAAGAACAGTTTTTGTCCAGAGCCCTCAAAACCTGGGCGTGCTAACAGTCGGACGGACAAAACGAGTAAGCTCAGATAAATTTCACCGTCAACTTAATTGTGGATGAAGATAATAAAGCATCATCAGACGATTCGGCATTTCATAGATAGCCATTGCTAAAACATCTACAAAGGTTTAGCCACAAATCAAACAATAAAACGATCAAAGAAAAGATAACAATCCAAGATACGTTATTCACATCAAATGTGAAAGCCTTTCTTAAATATGTACAAAAGGGTGGGATACTGAACCATAAAGTTATTGACTGGTACATGTTCAAGCACTTCTGAAGCAAATGAGATCTAAGATCGCAATTATCAAATCTGCAGGTTTTACAGGAACACGCGACACAGAACCAGGAAGCTGGTCACGTGATACTGAGCACCAGACACGGTACTTCCGCTGCTGTCTCCGAGGGCGAGGTTCCCATCAGAGCATCCGTTCTCTGGAAGAGAGAACAAATCGTTGTAGCATTCCTTTTAATTTTAAGTGCCCTTTCTGAAATAATTATTCAAATAATGTCTTTAATAATTCACAGATTCAAGATTTTAAGTGTCACTGTTCTATAAGAGAAAAATATCATGTTCCAAGATCGTATAACACCTGCAATCATATAATAAACGGGAGTATCTTACCAGAAAGCTTTTTCCAGAATGGGCCCTCCCCACCTTCAACACATCTCATGCAGGGATCATCTTGTCTCAGACTGTCAACTGATGCGCATCTTCCTTTGTAGACACAGAACCCAGCCTGCAAATCAGGTCATTAGTAAGATTAAACATAAACGCTTATTTGTTTATGATTATAATAATAATAGTGGATGTCATTTGTAGCGCTAAAATCTGCATGTTATGGACTTGTGACGTTATCAACATTATTACCCTGCCGCAGAGTTCAGTCACCTCATCAAACAAGGTATTCACTTACAAATGTACTACTGGGTGAACAGATAACATATTGAACATATTGAATTGAAGTGTCTTATCCAGAGTGAGAATAATTCTTTCAACTAAATGTGGGGTAGGGAATCACCCTTCAAACTTTCAGTTGGTCCAGAAATGAAATAACGGGATACAGTATGGGAAGATTTCAGTTAAATTCATTCCCAATCGCCAAATATATCATAATTACTCATTTCCAATGAAAATGAGCAACATCATACATTTCCTATTTACATAAACATAATCAACCCAAATTAGTCCTATCTGTTTCCAAAAATTCGTTTGACTTCTTGAAGCAAGCCAACTGCGGTGCATTTCTGTTTTTCGATACAAAAATCACCGCGTTTACCTTTATATTGTCACTATACGGAGTCGACTATTATCAAAACGATAATTTACGGCAACAATCAATACTTCTCGATCAAATAACACCATTTATAACGTTTGACATATGTGAGTGCTTCAGTTTTCCAGGAAATTAGGTTGGAAAAGTAATAAAATTAACATTATGCAATTGAGGCTATCAACCATACTCAGAATCTTCGAACAGTATTGAGATGTGTCAGGAGTCTTAACAGTCGAAAACTTAATGTTTAAGACAGGAGCGAAAAAAAATGTAGTTACGTGTAACTATGTATGTGAGCAAGGATACCAGTTGACCACAATCACGTTATAATCACCAGTTGACCACAATCACGTTATAATCACCAGTTGACCACAATCACGTTATAATCACCAGTTGACCACAATCACGTTATAATCATCAGTTACCTCAAGAGTCCATTTCCCAGTACTGTGGTCGACGTTCACACAACTCGAGTCGTACACGAAGACAGAGAGCTCGTTGCTGTAGATGTCGCCGGCGTGGGAGACAGAGATGTTAAAGGAGACGACCACTTCATCATCAAACAGTTCTGGTAAGGTGCAGAACACTTCGCCGATGCTCTCGAATTCGGAGTTAGATGATGACGTGGACACACCTTCTCTTGCTCCTGACGGTTGGATCTTGGTGGAAAAAAAATGTACTACATGTTCAAAAACGTGCATGTACTGTAATCGAAATCATTTCATTTCATTATCTTTTGTTGCGACAGAGGTCAATATGGCTTTAAGCAGAGTCTTGGGGTCAATGTGCTTTTTTGTCGACAGTTCCATGACGACTACTGGAATGACCAGGACTTGCATAATACACACAGATTTCGTGACTCACCACTTGTTTTTCAACCAAACACATCGAGTCCTTTCCCCCACTAAAGATGTCACCCAAAACCTCAGTATGGAGACATTCCTTGGATGCCAGATCACAGTGCCCATCATCAGCAACATGAACCAACTGAGGGGGCGTGGTCACATCAACAGAACAGTCTCCGCCCTCGTATCCAGGATCACATCGGCACCTCCCTGACGACAGTTATGATAGTTATAAATATCCTGCGTGTCAAAGTCATTTGATATTCTAAATACCTTCTCGTCTGTCTGTAGATTCAAAGGTAATCAACTCCATCTTGTTTGGTTCATTTCAGTAGTCCGAACATTTCACTATTCGAACGTTTTTGATGAAAGACGGAAGCGTTCGGATTATCGAGGCCTGACTGTACATACATGACTTCAGCTGAAGTCAAAATTCTCTAGAATTTATGAATACAATGAGCGGCGAATGAAACAAAGTCGATGTATAACGCAAAATGCTTTTTCCTGCTTCACGGGTAAGTTTGCTTTGCAATTCGCTTTAAATGACCTGGGCCTCCTTTCTCAAAGCACTAAGGGGATAGTCCCTAAGGTAATCTTAGTGCAGCGTTAAAGAATGGGAGTGAAGGTTAACCTTAGTAAAGGTTGCATTGTGAAAGGAGACCCTGCTGTCTATCTGTAAAACGATTGTGCTTTTCTTGTATTTATATTTATAGTCTACATGGTCATGTACATACTTATAGATCCTATATCTATCCAATGTTTTGGCTGGAGAAGATGCTAACACTCACCAGCAGAGCACGTTCCTCTCCCGCTACAGTCTCCTGGACACACTTGCTGAGTGATGACGTCAAACAGAGAGGGCGCTGATGGGTTGGCTGGGTCAGGTTCGCTCAGGACAGGGTTGACCAGCGCTTCTCTTTGAGCCTTGATGCCAACACTAGCCACAGCAGCCTCAGTGAAGAGTGTGGTTCCACTTGCCTGTTGAAAATGCACATGTTTTAAACTTGTTAGAAGTATATTTCTGTCGACAAACAGCTGTATATTCTGAGAACAATAATTGCGAGTCAGGGATGTTCATGTGAGGTGAAGCCGTGCGTTTTGCTTAGTATTTCGTGCTGTCAATTCAGAACTTATTTATAAATGAAAACTGAATAATGAACACTTAATTCCATAAAGTGAATAATATATATGTATGTATAAAATACCTTTATATCGGCAATGCAGTCACTCAAAGGCGAGTCCACATCAACCCCGGGGACATCTCTCACAAGCTGAACAGACTCCGAGTCGTTAAACTTGGACTCACAGAAGGCTGTAGCTGCAGATTCGTTCCATCCATTGCGCCAAGTGTGCTCAGTGGTAGCCTATCGTTATAGAAACAGTTGCATCCTCAGTTACTCGGGGATATGATTTCTCTATATGAAAGAAATCGTTACCTCTGACTTAATCCTTTCTTGCTGTATTACTTATTATAATATCGACCAATCAAATCATTCTACGTGTCAACGTCCACCACAAATCTCAACTCTTGCCAGTTTCCACCACTTGCTAATTTATATTTCTATATTTGTCTGTCAATCTAAGGTTTGGGACTCCATTTTTCTCAAATATATCATTCCCTTTTCACTTCTGTTAATTTCTGTTATGGGCATATTGATTATTAACTTGACCTAACAGGAACTTCTATACTGATTTCATAGCTTAATCCAAAACTTATTGGTATAACTATCACTATTTTTGCGGTTGTTTAGATACTACACGGTCGGTTGTAGAAGCAATGAATGTAAACTTGTAATGCATGTGCATGACCTGAGGCCAGGCTTACTGTGTGGTGGGATTTAGCTTGATAATGGTAGGAACGTCCAAAATAGAAACGCCACGTGATTAGAAAGGTTTAGAGTAATGCACTTCAAGCCTAACAAGTTTGTATACACAGTTTAAACAAATAATTACTCGTCTGAAACGTCTGTGGATTGGTTGCGCCATTCTCTTCTTCCTCTTGGCGATGTTGCAGTCTCTGGGTTGTACTTCCTCCATCCCGTCTGGGTTTTTGCACACTTTTAAGGCAGCCATAGCAGAACAAGTGATTTGTTTGTCAGCAGTTGACTCATTACAGGTACAGTACTGGTACACAGGTTTGAAGGAAAGGAAGCCGTTCTCAATCACTTCCGGGTCGAACAGACTCTCCTTTTTTGTTATTCTGTTAAATATATGCACAGATACATTGTATGTTGGTAAGATAAACTTGCAAAACACTACAATTTCAACGTTTTAAGGTTTAAATTTAGATTCCTATCAATGCGATAATAACCTTCATATCTAGATGGATAGTATAAGAATGAAACCCTCTTATTATAACAAGAGTATTAGTGAGCACTGCTCATTCATATACCCCCGCTTTTAACAAAGAAGAGCGGTTTCATAATAGCAGATAGACATCAATGTTCAGTGTTCTGTATGAACAAACCACAGTAGTACTATATGAAAGCATGTGTGTGTATTTGTGTTTTCATAGTAACTATGTCTTCATAGATACACTTGTAAGAGTGCTTTAGAAGTAAAAGTTGAAAAATGGAGAAAATTTGCATAAGTTATGCGAATGAGGGTATGAAACATACAAAAGGCAGATGTACACGTCAAAGCGATTTTATGTACCAAGTTTCGAAACAATTGAACAAACAGTGTCAGAGTTATGAGCGGAACAAAAAGTGTGAATGGCGAAGTTGAAAAACGGAGAAAATTTGCATAAATTATGCAAATGAGGGAATGAAACATACAAAAGCCATATGTACACATCATGGTGATTAAACATATCAAGTTTCGTAAACTCTGAATAACTAATTTTAGAGTTATGAGCAGAACAAAAACGTTCCGGACGGACGGACGCACGAACGCACGGACGGACACGCTGACTGCTATATACCCCCGACAACGTCGTCGCGAGGGTATAAAAGAAATAAATTCCTGAAGACGGACCTCATTTCAGCATCCTTCATATATACACGTGACGTCATAAGTGTCATAATCAACCCGAGGATGTTCCGTTTACTTTATTGTATGCGAAAGAATGAACGTATTGCATTGTGGCGATTTTTTTTATTCTCAATTCATTTAAATGATAACACAAGAAGCATTTTAAGCATTAAGCAATTAGGTAAATAACCCTCAACTGAAATAGAGTCATTAGTTTTTAGCTCGACAGGCTTTAGATTCATAATCCACAATTTAAAAGCTGAACATTAAACTTTTCTAGAAAAATATTTGTCAGCGGGCTTGCAAATTTAGAGTTGATAATCCACATTGGCCAATGTTTCTATAAACAACATTTCTAGGACCCTATGTATATATATACACTTTGAAATTAATTAAGAAACATCCAATTTCGCTCCGATTTGAAAGAAGACAATATGTCAGGAAAACAGTTAGTGATTGTAGGTAGAACAGTCATATAGCAGTGTTGCAACGAAAAGTCTCTCAAATAACGGTTCACTGCACATGTCTTTTGCATAACTGCTTTTACAATAATTTGGTATTTTGGTGGCAAAATCCGAGTTCCATTATAGTGGAAAATGAAAGTCAATATTTGTTGATGAAATGTGAGTGTAGTGTCATTCTTTCAAATGAAGTGATTACTCCTTACTAACTTATTTCTTTAACAAAAGTCACTCGTTACAGCAGTATTCTTCACCTTCAAACTCATAAAATCATGAAACTGTCAATTTCAGTAAACTTGTCTTAATGAACAAAATAGGGCCTACAGTCACTGCTTACGGTATTGGCTTATCTAAAGCAAGAAGAAGTGTGTAAAGAGGCGTTAGCACGTTTTTTCGCTGAAACAAGTTGATGAAATGTATTTGAAAAATAATTTCACCAATAGTAAAACAAAACACCCTTCTCTCTTCGGGAAATCAAGTAAAAAATGAGTGTATCTGGTTCGGTAAAGCCATGGGAGTCGTTTTTGTAATTCGAAATGATAATGTTCACAATAAAATGGCCGTCAAGCAATTTTTGCTTTATACGCAACACCATTATTACCACTATAGATAATTGGTTTGTGTAATAATATGTTTTACCCTCTAAAGTAAATATAAATGACATAAACTATCATCATAAATGGGAAATTTGCTACTGCCCCCTTAACAAACAGATCTAACTCAAATAATCTAAAATTTATTCACAGGTCATATGGTTGTAAGCTTTCTCTCAATTATCGTTAAAAAAGGGACTGGAAGTTTAATGTCTGTCTAGCTTCAATATCATTAAGAAATAAAGTTCGCTGTACCCCAATGTGTTTTGTAATAAAGTATAGTTTTGCCCTGAACTATTATAGTTAAAGTACGAGGACGGTAGTCCGAGTACTTTGACGTTATAATAGTTCAGGGCAAAACTATACTTTATTACAAAACACATTGGGGTACAGCGAACTTTATTACTTTTCTAAGATAACCCATAACACAACATTCTGCTTTGAGTAATTTTGCAAGAAAAATAGAGTTTACTTCCTTAATATTAATAATCCATGACCAGGGCCAACTGACGAGCCGTGCGACAACAGCGACTATGACGTCATTGTTCTGTTGTGACGTCATAGTGGTTCCTGGGGTTGCCTAATGCGGATTTCGTCGTTTTGGTTCAAGTACAAATGTAGCTTAAAATTTAAGACTAATTCGGATACAAAAGAACACATTCCTTCAATAATTGTTATAACAACGCTATCGTTGTTTTAGGTCATTATCATTTGCAGAAAAACACGGTCTTTTCAACTGCCCTCTTTCGTTGGGTTACCATGGGCACACGTGACTACGAGGGGAGCGGAAACGTCATTCAATTGTTACGTCGTCACAAAAACTATACCTTTATCGTCTGATAAAGTACTTTTATTTCGATTGTTCTAGCCGCTAGGCATCTTTTGGTGTTTGAATGTCAACGGTTTACAATAAATCAATTCTAAAGATTGAAGTGTAATTTCTCTTCTAGGAAAAAAGAGATGTAAGGTAAAAATTACCATCACCATGTGTACCATCACATTTTCCCTTATATTTTAATTTGTTTTGCATATGGTGGATTTTTATTTCAATGAATGAGTCGCTGAATAACCAATTGTTATGTCTGGGGTGATAAAACCATTCAATGTATCCTGACAATCCCAGAGCACCACATTTCAGATTACAAACTAGGGTGTTGCTTAAAAGAATTCCATGTGTATATATGCCATACAACAACGTTCAGTATCAATCGCTTGATAACGGTGTCAGTATCTACACCGAAACGTTGCATGTCATTGTAATAAAGAAGTTGTTAAACCATAAATGTGTTAATTCGCCATAACACCAACCTTTAAATGCCTCTTAAAGAACACTTGAAGATTGTTCCACACACCAGGTTTCATTGAGCTATACCTTTTAGATCTGGTCTGGAAGTCTTGTTTCAATGGAAACGGCAATAAATAAAACACGAAAACGTCGAAAAAGTCGAAAACCCCACATTGCACATCTATACATGACGACTGTTCCACATATCAAGTTTCATTGAGTGAGGCCTAACATTTACAGAGTTCTGGTCCGGAAGCGAAACCCGGCGCCAGTAAACAACACCACCAATGTTTCAATGCAGACACGGCGAGGCCGGAAGTTCAATACCAAAACTGGGAATGAGGTTGTCAAAGATGTGAACAACAATTGATATGAAATAAAAGTAATGGTGCGGATGCACGGACGGACGGACGGAGTGAGGGAGAGCGGTCGGTCATTTAGTATCGTCTATATATATCTACCTCCAAGACCCCAAGAAGTCTTCTAAATTGTTCGCTATTTGTCCATTACTCATCGTCATGTCATCGTCACTGTTGTCAGAGAGAACTCCACACAATCCTCTTGTTTTGCCCTCGTCCAAAGGTGTTGGATATATGACAGCATTCAAATAGTTGACGTCCAACGTGTTAATGTAAACACCAATTACAGTTCCTGTTGGCAAGGTGATCTGTTGAAAAAAAACCACATTGTATCATTTACAGAACAAAATATTTCTTATCCAATCAAGTGTATCCGTATTAGTGAATGCTTTCTTATTCTATTATTTCGTCAAACCAAACTTAAATTTGGCTTGACTTGGCTACGTCAGATATAGTGAAAATGAAAGACACTGAGTTGCCACAAATATTGTATAACATATTTCAAATATTCTGCATGTCATGCCACTCAAGAGTTGACATTGCCACACAACGATAAACTTGTTAATCTCTGTAAATACACCCAGGGCCAAAAGAAACGATACAAACAAAAATGATATTTTTAAAATGTATTTTACTCCACGATTGAATCATTATCAGTGCATAATACTTGTTGAAATCGTCATATTTAAATCTCCTTAAGCAGGTGAAATAGGAGACTGAAATATGGCTTTCTGGCAAGTTTTATAGCAGCCTACAGCAACGTTGCGTCATCGTTTTAGAACGATATTATATCTGGTACTGAAATAATTTCCCTATTTCATGAAATTTTAACTTATTTAAGAATATTTTAAACATAAAATTCAAGAGTTCCTTTGAAAAAGCAAGTTCAGCACCCAATGAATGAAATTGTGCATATCTCATTATCTCTTTTCATCAGAAATGTTCAAAATCGATTTAATCCGGCAGAAACATTTGTGAGGTACCGGTTCTTTTGACCTTCGGTTTATGTTCACTTCTAACATATTATATCATCAACCAACCTGGTAGCTATCCCAGCCCCTCCTGACTATCATCACGTCTCCCCCGTCCCCACAAGCTGTGTACCCGATTTGCCAGGCCGGAGTGTCACAGTGACTGATCTCAAACACCGTCCTCCCTGCTCTCACAGCTATACCACAGGTACAGTGGGGGTTACTTCCCCACCATAGATCCTCTGGATTGCAAACCTCAGTTTCTACTTGTACCTTGATATAAAGTAAAACATAATGCTTTAAAGTCTATGTTATGAGTTTGGGTTTATATATGTTTGATACTTTTCAGGAATTGTGTCGAAGTGAAGAGAAGAAACCCACTGTAAACAACTGCTAAAGGCGGACAAGGAGAGCACGTAGAGGACGGTTGAACTCGGGAGTCTATTATGCTACGGTCACACTTACACGATGTCACCCACGATGTATCACGTGCAACTTCATCTTGATATGCACCTATATGTTCTGGATATACACGCCATTCACACTTACAACGAACTTGATGTGCACGTGGCTTTTCGGCGAAGGTCGTATTGAGCTACGATTGGGTAAAATGTTTTGAACATGCTCAAAACTTTCGCGATCATCGGGAAACATCGTGAAATACACGCACTATGCACGTGGTGCATAAGTGTTACATCGTACTTTACTCTTGTTTATCGTAGCATTATCGTGAGCAAATTGGTATTACGATGCTCCCGTCAACTGTACGAATAGGAAGTGCTAATTGCGAATATGTTACGTTCACTAAAAGAGTTGATTCCGAGCATAAGGCGTCTTTAACAAGACACCATTAAGTGTTTACCACGATATTCAAGTGCTCTTTACAAACAATGTCTTTTTTGTATGTTTGGTATGTAATCAATCTTTATTTCATACTTAAAAAGGCCACAGGTATATAGCACATACATGATGGATAAATACACACATAAATACGGGTTACATCGATAATACGTTGTATCCATACAGCATTACATAATGGACGAACATTGTAAGATTTTGTAATAATTATAGTTGACTTCTAATGCTGACAAGAGTTGATAATTTAATTGTATTTGGATGGACATAGTAATATTTTAAAATATATTTACAACGTAATGTATAATACGACGGGCAAATGAGAAGGAAATGATAGGTCGTGAGACGAACATCTAAATCGTGCTAATGAACGTCTAAATTTCTTTATGTTAACACATGATAAATATATATAATTCATCGATTATATCATTTTTGAACATTGAATAATACAAACATTTGCTTGATGAAATATTTTTACTCTTTACTATAGATATCTTTAAGTCTTGTAGTTAATGACTGAATGAACGGTGTGTGAAATTCTTCATATTGTGCATTCGGTGTCGACCCGGGAAGAATAAAACATAAATTTCAGAAGTCCCGCAAAAAGTGCCGTTTAGTATAATAATAGCTGGAAAAAGGGTATATCTTTAAGAAAACATTTTCTTCATAAACATCTCTTGTTGAAAATATTATATAGTGCCTTTAAAGATTTGCAAAAAGCCTTTGATAATATATGGCGGGTTGGACTTTGGCAAAAACTTATCAATGATGTGATTTCAGGGAAGATCTTAAAAGTTATTTGTAATATGTATAATGATATTTAGTCTTGTGTTTCATTAGGGGGGAATGATTCTGCTTGTTTTAATTGATGTAAAGGAGTACGCCGGATGAGTTACAGCATAAATGTATTTAGAAAAATAGTGTGCAATGTGGAGGTTGAAAGAGAATATTGAAAAGTCTAAAGTAGTTGTGTTTGGATCCGGAACTGCAAGGGCGAATTATCGACAATATTTTGTTGGTAACGTTCTTTAAAAAAATTCCGATAGTTATACTTACCTAGGAATAGAATTTCATAAGAATAGGAAATTTAATACTGCCATAAAATCCATAAGAGATCAAGGCCTGATAGCAATGTATTGGTTGTTATAAAAATCACGAAATCTACATTTACCACTTTGTAAATAATGTAAAATATAATTAACCCGTGGATTGATGGTTGAGACAAATGAGTGCATATATGAGAATATGTTATATGAAAAGCAGAACTAAAAGCTCAGTTGAATCACGTGAGAAGAGACGAAGTAAACACAAGTGTATTCTTTCTATTTGGTGAAAATCAGTTAATCCCCAAATGTCTGCTCCATAAGTCAAAATTGGATTTATTTTTGCATCAAATATTTTGAAGAAGGTTTTATAATTCATATAGTGTGATTGTTTTCAGAAAACGGATAAGGGATTTATGCGCCTGAAGCGCAGAACATTTAACATGCATGGTCCAGGAAAGCCCATTGGTGAACAACAATTCCAAATTCTTATGACAGCTAACACATTCCAGGCGTATATCCTTAAATGTCCATTTTCTATTTTAGAGATTTTACCCCCTTATTCAAAGACTACGATTTTTTTTATCTCCCTGTTAATTGTTAATTTCCATGTATCACAGTATTGTTCAAGTTCATTTAATTGATTTTGAGGGCCACGTATGGGGCTTGAAAATAAAACAACGTCGTCTGCAAACAAGAGAAGGAATATTTGGACAATTTCTGGATGGAGTTGGATGCCGTTTGAGCATTTAGTTTCCATGTGGATTCATTTATGATGAATGAAAAAGGAAATGGGCTAAGAATACATCCCTGTCTGACACCAAGTTGGAGTTCGAACGTTTCCAAAAATCTTTGGTTACTTTTTTTTCGAGCGACCTGCGCCATCTTGGAGGAGGATCCGGATCAGTTTGTTCCGAAACCGGTTCGTCCCAGGGTCGGTTTGTATGGGTCGGTTCTCCCCGTTTTGAGTGGAACCGGTTTTGGTACGAACTGATCCGGAACCTTGGAGGAAATGACCTACATTTGCCTGTATTTACTATAAAGTTGCAATAAAGTTGTTACGGTAAGATACCCGAACTATTCAAGTATGACAAATGTATCAAGGATGTAAAGTGATAGTAGAAAACTCTTTTCGAGATTGATTGCTTTTGCTAGGAATGAAATATCGAATTTTTGTCGATGTATTGCTGAGACACCATTTTGGCCCACTCGAGTTTGACGAGCAAAAAATCGTGTTTGAAGTGTCATAACTTTAGAAATAATGGACCGATTGTGTTTTTGTTTGTTTTAATCGTAATCACTGTGCTTTAATTCTACAATGTGCTTTAGCTATACAAAGTGTGTTAACATTTTGAAATTTGGACTTGATTGGACAGGGGGTAAACTTGGCGTTGCATCCCTTTATTTATAAGTATAGGTATATCGCATCGTAGTATTGAACCTAGGAACTGTTTGTTTTCAAGCAATACAAGCCCCTGTGGTGTTATCATCATTGCAGCTGTATAGCCCGAGCCGAAGGCGAGGTCTTACACTGCAACGAAAATGCGTACATTAGACCGTATTACCTGAGGGACAAGCTTACAACGTATTAATCTTAATGACATGTCAACTTTTACAGATTTAAAAAAAGATTGTTTTTTGTCTGCAACAAACTGTTATGAATAGAAAGAAATTTAAATTTAGCGTTGGTTCGCATAGGAGTTTCATAATTTCTTTTCTTAGTCGTTTTTGATTTTGCTTCCTTCGGAAATGCTTAGTGGCGAACTGCTACTAGCTTAACTAGAGATGAAACGTCGACATCCATGATGGACCATATAGGTCCGTACCTCCCGTGTTCAGGTACCCATTTAAACAGCTGGATGGACTGAGTGCAATGTGGATGAAGTGCCTTGCCCAGGGGCACAACACAGTATAAGACCCAGGTCACAAATGTTTGGTGTCTCCACCGGGATTCGAACCCGGTCCGTTGGCGTGAGAGGCAAGCATGCTAACCAATACACCACTGTGCTCCACAAAGTTAAGAAATCAGATTTCAAAAGAAACCCAGTACAGTTAAGCGATCGTAATATGTTCAGTATGGCTCGGCTCACGCAGTTGAAACTAAAAAATATGATCAAAATTCACTGTGAACTTGAGATAACAAGTCCCTAAGCTGAACAATGTTGAGACCATGAAAATAGTGTTAAAGTCACCAAAATCTATTCAGTCCTTGATCTTCTACATCAGAGGTTTTGTGAAAGATATGATGAGAATCCAGTGAACGGTTCAGGAGATATCTCGCTGACATCCCATGAATATGAATTTACAGTTACCTCAATACCACTTGAATTATCCTTGTACAAGACAAATACACCAACATCAACTTCGTGACCATCCCAATTCGTACTGAAAATAAAAACAAGGAATGTGCATATAATAAGCGCAGTCATTTCAATATGATTCGCAAATTGAATGCATATGTTTCATTACTTAAAACTAAACAACACATGTATATGTATATTTGAGAGAGAGGTATTTTAATTGTCTCCATAATTTGAAAATAATAAATTCCACGTACATTATATGATTAGACACTTCAGGGTAAGGAATAAAACATTTAAGTTAATTATCATCCATAATTTTACAAAAACATCAACATCAAGAAGACCATAGATCTGTTTAAATAAAGAAGAACTGTATCTGAAATGTCTGTGCCTGTGTTAAATGTGTTAAAGGATAGATGAAATGATATATGGTCAAAATCGGATTCATTAAAATGGGATGTCAATTTGACAATTGCTCGATTTTAAATTTCTGAAATCGGTCCATAAATAACTTATTTACGGCTTTTTAAAAAAAAACGCCTTATTTAGCCCCGGCGACCAGAATGAAAGTCTGCGGGGGTGTGACTTCTTTGACATATCAGGAGGAATCTGATTTTCGCCGATAGTCATCATTCAACGTAATTTCGCAACATTTTGATTGTTAATTTCACAAAGAAATCTTCAATAAACCAACTTAAATTCCCATATATCGAATGTTTAGATATCCAACTAGGTTATTCCGCAGATGACAATTACACAATTATTACATAAACATGTCTTTTTGGCGATGTAATACACCTCATAAATTCATTTAGCGGCAGTGATAATCATCATTAATTAATTAACGAGACACCGGCGTAGTAGCTGTCTAGCCGCCCCGCCTGTCGCTTATCACAGTCACGCCTCAGTGAGCATTTACAAAATGAATCGCCCAGCTGATTGCGCTAGTGTTAAGATGGGTGAATTAAAATCGTTTTAATTATCAATTGCAAGTGTATATTGTCTCGATTTTCTGTTCAATTGATTCCGATGTACAATAAACGTAGAGGTAATCATCTGTCATTCTTGAGAAAAATGCATTTCATCAGATCTTTAAGATGTCATATGCCACAATAACACACGCATATTCTAAATGAGAAGGGAACTCAGTTTGATGAGAAAACAATAAGTTTTAAATACCTATCAAAAGTGTAGAGGTATGGGTCGTTTCTTATCACACAAAACTTATAGTTGATCGCAGACGTGTTCTTGTTAACCTTGACCTGGAAATAAGTTTGTCAATTTTTTAATAAAGTTTTTGTATTAAATTGTTAATTATGTAAACGTATATCCAGCATAAAATAACTAAACAGTCGTATATATTAATGATAAGGGTGAATAGTTTGACTTTTAAGCAAATCAAATGTAACTTCAGACGTGATTGAAGGAAAAACATACAGCTACATGTCCGATGTCGTAATCCTCCCAGAATTCAGAAAAAGCCGGATTATCTGATTGGGTCTTCAGCTTCAGATGAGTTGTCCCAACTGTTTCGCCATACGATGACGTCACCTTGCCTACAAAGGTTAGCGACGACAACTCCTGCCACACATGAGCTTGAAATGGATCAATCCCACAGGAATTTGGAACCACTTCAGCCGAGTCGCAGTCATCAGCGTTCTCCACTGTGAGGACATCGACGTTGAACAAGCAAGCAGCTGTATCAAATGTTCCACACCCGAAAGGCACTGTCATTTGCATGTATAGCTGACGTGTTTCCCCTTCAGCTATTTCGTATTGATTGCCATGATATATCTGTTGTGAAAAACATCATTAAAAGAATAGGACCATTTAAAGTAATACCCATTGTGTCATGTACTGTATATATGCCAGTGTTTAATGATATCAACCTTCATTTCAGTTATAGAAACTGTTGCACTAACATGTCTCAGGCAGATCATCACTGGAAAGTACAACCAATTTACAATTGCAATCTTAGTTTACCAAATTTGTTCTTTTTATTTTTAAACCATTTCTTGCCACTTTTGCAAACACCTGCTCGCTCATTGGTCTTTTCATCAGGGCATACTGCTCGATGTTATAAGTAATTTCATTGGCTGATTGTTTATAACATTATGAGGGGTAAGCGTAGTAGACAATCTGTGGTTTATAGCAGCCTTGGGGATAAAAAATACTCCGATGGAACAGGATACCCATTCTCTTCCCACAGAAGTTACTCCCTTCAGATCTCGGCCAGAATCAGCTGAAAAAATGGAGTGTCCTGATTGGTTGCAATTGAATCTAGTTGTGCAATCAATGACACCGTTGTAAAGATGACATTTGCCGATGATAGGTCATAATGATAAAATAAACGTAATATAAACTTTATCTCGTTAATGGGTTTTCCTCGAAATATGCTTTTTGATTTTGTGAGAGACAAATAACAAAAATAGTTCATTTTTGTTATTACATGAGACATATTCGAAGGACATATACTGATTAGCAAGACCCTTAAGAGTCAAATGCCTATATCTTTGAAGTCTCTCTGTCGACATGGCCGCTGAAAGATGAATTTTCATTGGTTAATTTAGAAGCAGGGATACTGTATGAGGTTCCCCTTTTCCCCCCTAGGAACTTTTGCTGGAGCCTAGAAATTCAGGCCATATAGAACATATGTTAGGGAGTTACTTTTGTGGGAAGAGAATGGCAGGATTTTGCTGTCAAATTCCAACTAACCTTCACGCCAACAAATTGTATCTCAGATAATCCACTCTCAGAAAAAGCACCATTAAGGTTGTACTGAGCTCGAACAGCGCACTGGACCTGTGAAAGAGAAAATGGTATTACGACAAGACATCATATTTTAGTGTTTATTTAATGATAAAGTGCTTCTGACCTGGCTCGTTTTAATGCTCAATGCATAGGTTTATGTTGATAACATAGTGTTTTTGCGAATGTATCAGTGATCATGGTTACACTAACTCACCGAACTGCGAGAATGATTACACTGCCATCGACCTGGCACTCGATATGGCGTCTTATCGACTCTCACGTGTCAAATGTCATGTAATGTGTTATATTTTCCGAATTAGTTCACCAAGGAGAACTGTTCTTTCGCGATTAACATGCCAGTCTACGAGGGCAAGGAATCAGCTGTGAAATGAGTTGGAAAACACTCGAAATAAGAAAAAGGAAGGACAATTTATTATTTACAGAATATTTGTTAAATTGGAAAGTAAGTTCTAGTTGAACCGGATTTTGCTACCCGTCCTTACCTAATTTTGTGCCAGTGTCATCGATTATATTTTCTGCATTTTTAAATAGCTTTCATTGACGTTTTTTAATAATTAGACAAATAAATTCTTATTGATACATTATTTTCCCATTATCCAAACAGCAATTCACTTGCCTGTGACTGTACTGGTAATATTAGATAGAATGTTTCTTTTTCCTAAACCATCATCCACAGAACATACATTAATGCCCGCCTTGAATCCATAGCCCAGCAGGATGTCTTCAGTGAGAGTGTTATTTGCGATGTAGTCTACTGTCCATAGACCGGGTTCAAACGTGTGGACAGGAAATCCCCCAACAAACCAGATCGTCTTGTAGAACAGGTCCTCAGAGGATCTATTGATGTTGCAGCGGAACAAGAGCTTACTCAGGTACAACTCATGTTCAAGATCAACGGTTATGCTGGGTGTGACATTGAACACTGGTGGTGCTGCAAAATACACAAAGGCTTTATTTTATCCCGAAACTTGATTGGTAGGTCAGTTTGATTATAGAGAAGATCAATGACTTCAATATACATGTATTCATGTCCCAATCTAAAGTAGGACAGTCAATCAATTAGTTTTTGTATTATGATACAGTTAGTAACAATCTTTGTATTCATTCAGTTGTTAAATGTTGAATTTGTATTAATCATTAAATTGATCAAGATTGTCAACGGCAGATATAAGACTAATATACTACGAATACCGCTTATTTATGCAATTCCGCACATTTCCAGACTTTCACAAGCCTGGCCTCATCGCTAACAAAATATGTGAAATATTTCGCTAATAACCATTCTACATAGACGTAAGACTTGATTCGGCCTTTTCAAATATTAATGTCTCTTATACTGATTTACAATGTTACAACTAGACACATCTACAAAGAAACTTACTGATTCAGAAAATACTTTAAATAGTTTTCTATACGTTGAGAACGTGTACCAGTTATGTTTTTGAGCTACATGTACATCCCCACACATTGGTAAAAATGGAATACAAGTTTTATTTTGTACGTTAGTGTTTAAATAACAATTGCAGATTTCTCAATGTATTATCGTTGATTTGAAGATTTATTCAGAGAATATATCATAAGACTTCTAGTTTGAGGTACTTAAATATGACATTAATAAGTGTTGAGCAGTAGATTCTCTTTTAGTTAATCAGTTAGTTGTTCATCTGTGCTGGTTTACAAACATTTGAAGAGGAGTAACTCTCGTCTCCTAATTTACACATTAATTGAGAATTATCAGTTGCACGTTATCATTGACCAATGTCTTCTCTTGAATAACTTGATGATATTCATACTTAAACGCCTATAAATAGGTGCATCCTAAAAGTATCAATTTCTGTGAAATCGTTTGAATATTACTGGTGTGTATAATGCCAATGCAGAAAAAGATACCCGTTAATAAGCATGAAAAGTTAACAGTGCAGATGCTTGTCGACCAAGCAAGAAGGGTGTGGTGACAAGGTGTTTTCGGAAACAGTAAAAAACTAAACAAATAATTGCTACCTACCACCAGGATTATTAACTGAAAGAATAAAACAATACAAAATATAGACATTTTTTAAAATTTAAATTCATTTGACATTCAAGACATTTGAAGGAGCATCTGTTCATTTTGAACGTCATTTCCAGTCAAAATAATATGGCAATAATATGGTAAGCTACGCACATATTGTAAGTGTTGTTTTTAAAGTTCTGTGACTCTATCGAAATATAAGAGCAACGAATTGTATAAAATCGCATAGCGTAGCCGCAATCAGAATCGCTGACATAAGTGTAACAAAATAATTTTGTAATAACTGAAAAGTCATTGGCAATACAGAATAAGCATGTTGCTTATATGATGATGTAGTGAAGGTTAAAAACTTACCAAAACAGTAGGATGTTCGGTGAATTGGTGCTTCTGATAGAAAGTAGACCTCGTAGCCTACGCACGTCTTCATCTCAATACCAAATGGGCGTGAGCAGTTCTCATACTGATCTTGAACGCATATGATAGCCCTTTTTCCGTCGGTGTCTGTTTATATGAAATTATTTTGATATCACCACCTGTGTTACGTATAAAGTTACAGTTGTTTCACACAAGTTTCAAAGTGTTATTATTTAATTATATCGTTTAATTCATTCAGTTTGATTTTCATTAAGCACACGTTTGAATGCTCAAACATATGTTTTAATTCTGGGACACACACATAAATATTATACTAGCAGAAAGCTAAGTTTTATATACACCCAGGGACAATAGAAACGATACCAACAAACATATTTAAAGATATTTTACTCTTGACCACGACTGAACTTGGTTACACACTACTTCTAAAATTCAACTACACTAAATTTGTAATTTTTAAAACATTTTCCATTCATTATTTTAACAAAAAACGCGGCTTTTAAAAATCATCATTTTGAAATATCTTAAACCTGACGAGGTAGGAGAGTGAGATATGGCTTTCTGGCTTGTTTTATGACATCTTACAGCAACGAAGCGTCATCGGTTCAAATTCCAAGAAGGTACATTATGCCGACAACATCTTGTACAAACAAACTTTCCTTATTTCATCAAAGTTTACGATTGATACCAACCATAATGTCCAAAAGCTTCTTTAGAAATGCAACTTCAACACAACGTGCGTCTTATACAGATATACAATATCATCACCAGAAAAGTTGTTTTTCTTGAAATTGTGCATACGAAGGTGCGAATAAAGTTTCCATAGCGTTCATTTAAGCGGTTATGATCCTTTGAACTTTGATGAAAATGGCGATTTTCGAAAAATGGCATCTCTACTTCAAAATGAGATATTAAACAGTATGGTATCTCTAGTAGTATACGATCGAAAATTCTCCAAAGACTATATCCCCCAAAAAGTCTCAAAACCAGAACATTTTAATATTTTGGGAAACTTTCAATACTGTGCTCAAACTATCAACTTTTATGTGATAATGATATGTTTTGGAATTGTTACACTAGCTATAAGTAATAGATGACAATAACTAACTATGATATAAGTTCATTCGTAACAGAGTTATGCTCCTTTGAACATGAAGCCGAAAAACGCCTTCTTGAAAAAGGTCCATATTCAAGGGCAGATTACTAAAATTCAAGGTCAAAATTTGAAAATCTGCCGAGATCACGTTTCCCTAAATTTATTTAGCTTTCAGATGAGCTATCACACATAGCTGTATGTGCTGCCGTGATTTAGAAGAGGATTTTTGACGATGCGTACCCTGTGGATATAGCAAAATATCCATTATTGCGGCCGAAAACCGCTTTAAGCCCAAATCGATGGGAAATGTCGTTGCGCACATTTTGGTGAAAGTTGTGTGAAAGTATCTTTATTAGGTTTCGAGCTATTGAGGTTTGAAATTAAAGTTTAGATACGAACTGAATCTTTAATGGCCCGGCCGATTGGGCCCAAAAGCTTAGTCTGGCGATTTCTCAGTAAGGGCTGTTAACATGTAAAGTTTGGTTGCAATTGCTTCAACTGTTCTGGCTGAATCGTGACCACAAGATCCGTGAAAGAATAATAATAATAAAACACGCCAATCTCAATGAGGATCCTTAATCCTTAATTAAGTATTATACTCTCATACATGAAATTATTATTATCTCTTTACGAAAGACATTCAAAATCAACTTAATCCGTCAGAAATAGTTTTATTTGGACTTTGTTGAAAATAAGGTATCGTTTCTTTTGCCCCTCGATGTACGTCAAACACACGAACTTGGGACTTGTTGAACGATGTTGAACAAAGGTGTGCATTTAGTATTATGCTTACTTTTCATCCACATTGGATAACGTCCTCCACACTTGCCGTATCCTGGAGCTTCATCCAGGAGTTTGAAGGCCACATCTCCGTACCAGGCCTCGTGAATGTCTCGGTCGTTGATCGGTGTTTCTCCGTTAGACAACTGGTATGCAGCATCTCGACGGTGGATGTCGGGGATAGGATTGTACTCCGTGCATTTGTCTATTAGGGATAATTAAGTTTTAGAACATTTTAAATATATATACAATGTATATATATATTTATTATGCTATTTCAAATTCATTCATTCATTCATTTCATATAACAAACAAAGGCGGCGGTTATACGATCGTTTTGTTATTACAAGTATAGGAATATACATGCAAAGTCAGTGAGGCTAGATAGGCCAGAGAGAACTATATAATAAAATATAAATAAACTATTACTTCAATAAAAGAGAAAAATAACAGTTAAGCACACACTTTGTTTATATTTGCATACACGTGTGAGTACAGAATACATTTAGGAGAAACATTTGTTAACATAGGTGGTGTTCTTATTCCCGAGAAATTGCATGTCAATGTGTTGAAACGTTGCTTTGTATGATTTCTTCACCAAAGTTTCTTTTGAATAAGGCGTGGAATACATAAGAAAACAAGAGTTTCTAGATTACGACTCCTTCATCATTTGTCATTGTTTGAAAGATAAAAGCGAAAGTGCGTGTCTTGTTGAAGTAGCGTCGACAGCTGCTTGATGGAGATCACGATGACATGCGAAAAGTGTCTGGTGGTACATGGAGATTTCGGCGATATATAGCTATGGTACATGGTGGTACATGGAGATTTCGACTATATATAGCGATGGGTGTCGGTCGGTGGACATGGCGATGGTATACAGAGATTGGAGTCGTGTATGGGAATCATGACAGTATATGTTAACTGTTTGTGTGTGTCCGGTGGTGAAGATTGTGTTGGGTGGTGAACATCAAGAAAAGTATGTAGCAATTGGGTGTCCAAATCGAAACGGTATATAATGATGGGTGTCCGAAAGTGGAAGTCCAGACGGTATATAGCTATTGATGTCCGGTGGTTAAGCTCGAGACGGTTATAGCTATTGTGTCCGGTGACAGAGCTCGAGATTGTATATAGCTATTGATGTCCGGCGGTTGAGCTCGATATTGTATATAGCTATTGATGTCCGGCGGTTGAGCTAGAGATTGTATATAGCTATTGATGTCCGACGGTTGAGATCGAGACGGTATATAGCTATTAATGACCGACGGTTGAGCTCGAGATTGTATATAACTATTGATGTCCGGTGGTGAAGCTCGAGAGCGTATCTAGCCATTGATGTTCGGTGGTGGAGCTCGAGACGGTATATAGCTATTGATGTCCGGCGGGTATGCTCGAGATTGTATATAGCTATTGATGTCCGATGGTGGAGCTCGAGATGGTATATAGCTACTGAAGTCCGGTGGTTGAGCACGACATTGTATATAGCTATTGATGTCCGGTGGTGGAGCTGGAGATGATATATAGCTATTGATGTCCGGTAGTGGAACTCGAGACTGTATATAGCTAATTAGCTATTGATGTCCTGTGGTGGACCTTTAGATTGTATATAGCTATTGATGTCCGGCGGTTGAGCTAGAGATTGTATATAGCTATTGATGTCCGACGGTTGAGATCGAGACGGTATATAGCTATTAATGACCGACGGTTGAGCTCGAGATTGTATATAACTATTGATGTCCGGTGGTGAAGCTCGAGAGCGTATCTAGCCATTGATGTTCGGTGGTGGAGCTCGAGACGGTATATAGCTATTGATGTCCGGCGGGTGAGCTCGAGATTGTATATAGCTATTGATGTCCGATGGTGGAGCTCGAGATGGTATATAGCTACTGAAGTCCGGTGGTTGAGCACGACATTGTATATAGCTATTGATGTCCGGTGGTGGAGGTGGAGATGATATATAGCTATTGATGTCCGGTAGTGGAACTCGAGACTGTATATAGCTAATTAGCTATTGATGTCCTGTGGTGGACCTTTAGATTGTATATAGCTATTGATGTCCGGTGGTGGAGCTCGAGACGGTATATAGCTATTGATGTTCGGCGGTTGAGCTCGAGATTGTATATAGCTATTGATGTCCGGTGGTGCAGCTCGAGACGGTATATAGCTATTGATGTTCGGCAGTTGAGCTCGAGATTGTATATAGCTATTGATGTTCGGTGGTGGAGCTCGAGATGGTATCTAGCTATTGAGATCCTGTGGTGGAGCTTGAGATGGTATATAGCTATTGATGTCCGGTGGTGGACCTTGAGATGGTATATAGCTATTGAAGTCCTGTGGTGGAGCTCGAGATGGTATATAGCTATTAATGTCCGGTGGTGGAGCTCAAGACTGTATATAGCTATTGATGTCCGGTGGTGGAGCTCAAGACTGTATATAGCTATTGATGTCCGGTGGTGGTGCTGGAGACGGTATATAGTTATTGATGTAATGTGGTTGAGCTGGAGATGATATATAGCTATTGATGGGCGGTGGTGAAGCTTGAGATGGTATATAGCTATTAAAGTCCTGTGTAGGAGCTCGAGAGGTCTCTCGCTATTAATGTCCTGTGGTGGAGCTTGAGATGGTATATAGATATTGATGTCCGACGGTGGGGCTCGAGATTGTATATAGCTATTGATGTCCGGTGGTGGTGCTGGAGACGGTATATAGCTATTGAGATCCTGTAGTGGAGCTTGAGATGGTATATAGCTATTGATGTCCGGTGGTGGAGCTTGAGATGGTATATAGCTATTGATGTCCTGTGGTGGAGCTCGAGATGATATATAGCTATTGATGTCCGGTGGTGGAGCTCGAGATGGTATATAGTTATTGAAGTCCTGTGGTGGAGCTCGAGATGGTATATCGCTATTAATGTCCGGTGGTGGAGCTCGAGATTGTATGTAGCTATTGATGTCCGGTGGTGGAGCTGGAGACGGTATATAGCTATTGATGTCCGGTGGTGGAGCTCGAGACGGTATATAGCTATTGATGTCCGGCGGTTGAGCTCGAGATTGTATATATAGCTATTGGTGTTCGGAGGTTGAGCTCGAGATGGTATCTAGCTATTGAGATCCTGTGGTGGAGCTTGAGATGGTATATAGCTGTTGATGTCCGGTGGTGGAGCTCGAGATGGTATATAGCTATTGATGTCCGGTGGTGGAGCTTGAGATGGTATATAGCTATTGATGTCCTGTTGTGGAGCTCGAGATGATATATAGCTATTGATGTCCGGTGGTGGAGCTGGAGACGGTATATAGCTATTGATGTCCGGTGGTGGAGCTCGAGACGGTATATAGCTATTGATGTCCGGCGGTTGAGCTCGAGATTGTATATAGCTATTGATGTCCGGTGGTTGAGCTCGAGATGGTATATAGTGATGGGTGTCCAGTGTGAGAGATCGAGATTGTATATAGCTATTGATGTCCTGTGGTCTACCTTTAGATTGTATATAGCTATTGATGTACGGCGGTTGAGCTGGAGACGGTATATAGCGATTGATGTCCTGTGGTGGAGCTCGAGATGATATATAGCTATTGGTGTCCGGTGGTGGAGCCCGAGATGGTATATAGCTATTGAAGTCCTGTGGTGGAGCTCGAGATCGTATATCGCTATTAATGTCCGGTGGTGGAGCTCGAGATTGTATGTAGCTATTGATGTCCGGTGGTGGAGCTGGAGACGGTATATAGCTATTGATGACCGGTGGTGGAGCTCGAGACGGTATATAGCTATTGATGTCAGGCGGTTGAGCTCGAGATTGTATATAGCTATAGATGTCCGGTGGTTGAGCTCGAGATAGTATATAGTGATGTGTGTCCAGTGTTGGAGATAGAATCGGTATCAAGTGATGGGTGTCCGGTGTGAGAGATCGATATTGTATATAGCTATTGATGTCCGGTGGTGGAGCTCGAGATTGTATGTAGCTATTGATGTCCGGTGGTGGAGCTGGAGACGGTATATAGCTATTGATGTCCGGTGGTGGAGCTGGAGACGGTATATAGCTATTGATGTCCGGCGGTTGAGCTCGAGATGGTATCTAGCTATTGAGATCCTGTGGTGGAGCTTGAGATGGTATATAGCTATTAATGTCCGGTGGTGGAGCTCGAGATGGTATATAGCTATTGAAGTCCTGTGGTGGAGCTCGAGATGGTATATAGCTATTAATGTCCGGTGGTGGAGCTCAAGACTGTATATAGCTATTGATGTCCGGTGGTGGTGCTGGAGACGGTATATAGTTATTGATGTAATGTGGTTGAGCTCGAGATGATATATAGCTATTGATGGGCGGTGGTGAAGCTTGAGATGGTATATAGCTTTTAAAGTCCTGTGTAGGAGCTCGAGAGGTCTATCGCTATTAATGTCCTGTGGTGGAGCTTGAGATGGTATATAGATATTGATGTCCGACGGTGGAGCTCGAGATTGTATATAGCTATTGATGTCCGGTGGTGGTGCTGGAGACGGTATATAGCTATTGATGTCCGGCTGTTGAGCTCCAGATGGGATATAGCTATTGATGTTCGGCGGTGGAGCTCGAGATGGTATCTAGCTATTGAGATCCTGTAGTGGAGCTTGAGATGGTATATAGCTATTGATGTCCGGTGGTGGAGCTTGAAATGGTATATAGCTATTGATGTCCTCTGGTGGAGCTCGAGATGATATATAGCTATTGATGTCCGGTGGTGGAGCTCGAGATGGTATATAGCTATTGAAGACCTGTGGTGGAGCACGACATTGTATATAGCTATTGATGTCCGATGGTGGAGCTGGAGACGGTATATAGCTATTGATGTCCGGTAATGGAGCTCGAGATTGTATATAGCTAATTAGCTATTGATGTCCTGTGGTGGACCTTTGGATTGTATATAGCTATTGATGTCCGGTGGTGGAGCTGGAGACGGTATATAGCTATTGATGTTCGGCGGTTGAGCTCGATATTGTAAATAGCTATTGATGTCCGGTGGTGCAGCTCGAGACGGTATATAGCTATTGATGTTCGGCAGTTGAGCTCGAGATTGTATATAGTTATTGATGTTCGGTGGTGGAGCTCGAGATGGTATCTAGCTATTGAGATCCTGTGGTGGAGCTTGAGATGGTATATAGCTATTGATGTCCGGTGGTGGAGCTCGAGATGGTATATAGCTATTAATGTCCGGTGGTGGAGCTCGAGATGGTATATAGCTATTGAAGTCCTGTGGTGGAGCTCGAGATGATATATAGCTATTAATGTCCGGTGGTGGAGCTCAAGACTGTATATAGCTATTGATGTCCGGTGGTGGTGCTGGAGACGGTATATAGTTATTGATGTAATGTGGTTGAGCTCGAGATGATATATAGCTATTGATGTTCGGTGGTTGAGCTCGAGATTTGAATATAGCTATTGATGTCCGGTGGCGGAGCTTTAGATTGTATATAGCTATTGATGTCCTGTGGTGGAGCTCGAGATAGTATATAGCTATTGATGTCCTGTGAAGGAGCTTGAGATTGTATATAGCTATTGATGTTCGGCGGTGGAGCTTGAGATGGTATATAGCTATTGAAGTCCTGTGTAGGAGCTCGAGAGGTCTATCGCTATTAATGTCCTGTGGTGGAGCTTGAGATGGTATAAAGATATTGATGTCCGACGGTGGAGCTCGAGATTGTATATAGCTATTGATGTCCGGTGGTGGTGCTGGAGACGGTATATAGCTATTGATGTCCGGATGTTGAGCTCCAGATGGTATATAGCTATTGATGTACGGCGGTGGAGCTCGAGATGGTATCTAGCTATTGAGATCCTGTAGTGGAGCTCCAGATGGTATATAGCTATTGATGTCCGGTGGTGGAGCTGGAGACGGTATATAGCTATTGATGTCCTGTGGTGGAGCTTGAGATGGTATATAGCTATTGATGTCCTGTGGTGGATCTCGAGATGATATATAGCTATTGATGTCCGGTGGTGGAGCTCGAGATGGTATATAGCTATTGAAGTCCTGTGGTGGAGCTCGAGATGGTATATCGCTATTAATGTCCGGTGGTGGAGCTCGAGATTGTATGTAGCTATTGATGTCCGGTGGTGGAGCTGGAGACGGTATATAGCTATTGATGTCCGGCGGTTGAGCTCGAGATTGTATATAGCTATTGATGTCCGGTGGTTGAGCTCGAGATGGTATATAGTGATGTGTGTCCAGTGTTGGAGATAGAATCGGTATCAAGTGATGGGTGTCCGGTGTGAGAGATCGAGATTGTATATAGCTATTGATGTCCGGTGGTGGAGCTCGAGATTGTATGTAGCTATTGATGTCCGGTGGTGGAGCTGGAGACGGTATATAGCTATTGATGTCCGGCGGTTGAGCTCGAGATTGTATATATAGCTATTGGTGTTCGGTGGTTGAGCTCGAGATGGTATCTAGCTATTGAGATCCTGTGGTGGAGCTTGAGATGGTATATAGCTATTGATGTCCGGTGGTGGAGCTCGAGATGGTATATCGCTATTGATGTCCGGTGGTGGAGCTTGAGATGGTATATAGCTATTGATGTCCTGTTGTGGAGCTCGAGATGATATATAGCTATTGATGTCCGGTGGTGGAGCTGGAGACGGTATATAGCTATTGATGTCCGGTGGTGGAGCTCGAGACGGTATATAGCTATTGATGTCCGGCGGTTGAGCTCGAGATTGTATATAGCTATTGATGTCCGGTGGTTGAGCTCGAGATGGTTTATAGTGATGTGTGTCCAGTGTTGGACATAGAATCGGTATCAAGTCATGGGTGTCCGGTGTGACAGATCGAGATTGTATATAGCTATTGATGTCCTGTGGTGGACCTTTAGATTGTGTATAGCTATTGATGTCCAGTGGTGGAGCTCGAGACGGTATAAAGCTATTGATGTCCGGCGGTTGAGCTCGAGATTGTATATATAGCTATTGGTGTTCGGTGGTTGAGCTCGAGATGGTATCTAGCTATTGAGATCCTGTTTTGGAGCTTGAGATGGTATAAAGCTATTGATGTCCGGTTGTGGAGCTCGAGATGGTATATAGCTATTGATGTCCGGTGGTGGAGCTTGAGATGGTATATAGCTATTGATGTCCTGTTGTGGAGCTCGAGATGATATATAGCTATTGATGTCCGGCTGTTGAGCTCGAGATGGTATATAGCTACTGATGTCCGGTGGTGGAGCTCGAGATTGTATATAGCTATGGATGTCCGGTGGTGGAGCTGGAGACGGTATATAGCTATTGATGTCCGGTGGTGGAGCTTGAGATGGTATATAGCTATTGATGTCCTGTTGTGGAGCTCGAGATGATATATAGCTATTGATGTCCTGTTGTGGAGCTCGAGATGATATATAGCTATTGATGTCCGGTTGTGGAGCTTGAGATGGTATATAGCTATTGATGTCCGGTGGTGGAGCTCGAGATTGTATATAGCTATGGATGTCCGTTGGTTGAGCTCGAGATGGTATATAGTGATGTGTGTCCAGTTTTGGAGATAGAATCGGTATCAGGCAATGCGTGTCCGGTGTGGGAGACCGTGATTGTCTATAGTTATTTATGTCCTGTGGTGGAGCTTTAGATTGTATATAGATATTGATGCTCGGTGGTGGAGCTGGAGACGGTATATAGCTATTGATGTCCGGCTGTTGAGCTGGAGATGGTATATAGCTATTGCTGTACGGCGGTGGAGCTCGAAATGGTATATAGCTATTGATGTCCGGTGGTGGAGCTGGAGACGGTATATAGCTATTGATGTCCGGCTGTTGAGCTCGAGATGGTATATAGCTATTGATGTCCTGTGGTGGAGCTCGAAATGGTATATAGCTATTGATGTCCGGTGGTGGAGCTGGAGATGGTATATAGCTATTGATGTCCGGCTGTTGAGCTCGAGATGGTATATAGCTATTGATGTCCTGTGGTGGAGCTCGAAATGGTATATATCTATTGATATCCGGTGGTGGAGCTGGAGACGGTATATAGCTATTTATATCCGGCTGTTGAGCTCGAGATGGTATATAGCTATTGCTGTACGGCGGTGGAGCTCGAAATGGTATATAGCTATTGATGTCCGGTGGTGGAGCTCGAGATAGTTTATAGCTATTGATGTCCGGTGGTTGAGCTCGAGATGGTATATAGTGATGTGTGTCCAGTTTTTGAGATAGAATCGGTATCAAGTGATGGGTGTCGGGTGTGAGAGATCGAGATTGTATACAGCTATTGATGTCCTGTGGTGATCCTTTAGATGGTATATAGCTATTGATGTCCGGTGGTGGAGCTCGAGACGGTATATAGTTATTGATGTCCGGCGGTTGAGCTCGAGATTGTATATAGCTATTTATGTTCGGTGGTGGAGCTCGAGATGGTATATAGCTATTATTATCCTGTGGTTGAGCTGGATATTGTATATAGCTATTGATGTCCGGTGGTGGAGCTCGATATAGTATATAGGTATTGATGTCCGGCGGTTGAGCTCGAGATTGTATATAGCTATTGATGTCCGGTGGTGGAGCTCGAGATTGTATATAGCTTTTGATGTCCTGTGGTGGAGCATGAGATGGTTTACAGCTATTGATGTGCTGTGGTGGAGCTCAAGATATATTATTTCTATCGGTTGAATAATGAATTAGAAAGAAATTATTTCTCCTAGCGGTATGAAGCGTTGACATGAGTTGTCTGCCCGGTAGGTGGCGTGTTTAGGGTGTATATAAGGGTAAAGGGGTTTGAATTTGTCATTCTCGACTAGTGTACTCCCGGCCTTTCACCATTTAACATGAAGACTGAACAGAAGTTAGACGCCATTTTGTCTCAACTGGAGACAAACAAGGTCGAGTTTGAAACAGCCCTTGACAATCGCATTGAAGCCCTTAGAGGAGAGTTTGTGCAGACATCAAAAGACATAAAGAAGTTGAAAGCAGATAAAGACTACTCTTGGCGAAGGGACGGAAATAAAATACAGTTTAATTTCAATGAAGAAACTGCCGATGCTTTGAAAGAAGTTCTGTCTGCTGTTCAAAGTAAGCGTTTTGAAGAGAGTGAGACGTGCTTACGTCAGAGCTTCAGCGAATATGTCAGAGAAACAAGTTAATTAAGATTGCAGATTCGTCTGAAGGCGGGTGGGAGACAGTCCGGAACTATGTTTCTCACGAGTTGGCGGATGTATCCGATGATGACCGGAAAATCTCTAGAGCCGACAATAAGGCAGTGCGTAAGTTACGACAGAAGCGTGGAAGGGGTGCGCCTTACCCGAGTAGGTCAACCAGAAGACAGACAACGCCGTCGCAGTCCGTGCAAGGTGTCCTCCCACAAGCTACACCTGTCTTTAATCAGCCTAGCAGCAATAATCTTTTTCGCGGGAAAAGTGGCAAGTTTGGAGCATGTTTCTCGTGCGGAGACTTCGGCCACTTCAGGAGAGAGTGCCCCTTCAGTTCGAGCGTGTCAGCCGGAGCGTCAACTTTCCAAGGAAACAAGTAGCGATGGTCAAGATCTGTCAGTTGAGTATTTTCCTCATGATGGTTTTGTTGACGATGTATGTCATAAAAAGCTCACTGATGATTACTATGAATATGAACAGGGCACGTCTGAGATTGTGGTAAGGGGCCGTCTCAAACACAATGTTCAATTTTGGATAGATATCAAATCATCTCAATTTGTTATTGATCTTATCCAGCATGGTTATAAGATTCCATTTGTAAATATGCCACCTCCTATGATGATATCTAACAATCAGTCAGCATTAAAACATAGAGATTTTGTTACGCAGGCAATTGGCGATCTTTTGGAGAAGCAACTTATCTGTGAATGTGAAACACCTCCATATGTGGTTAGCCCTCTCACGGTCTCGGTACAAACTTGCGGGAAGAAAAGACTGATTTTGGATCTCCATAGAATAAACTCTTATGTACATAAACTAAGTGTCAAGTACGAAGATTGGAAATGTGCTCTAAATTATATCAACAAGGGTGATTGGTTGATCAAGTTTGACGTTCATTCCGCTTACCATCACATTGATATCTTCCCCCCACATACTTGTTTTCTTGGGTTTTCATGGAAAGACAATTCCGGTCGTGATCATTATTACACCTTTTTAGTGTTACCTTTCGGGCTTACTTCAGCTCCATATGTATATACTAAGGTCACAAGACAACTGGTGAAGAAATGGAGGTACGAAGGTAAAAGAATAGTGACGTTTTTAGATGACGGTATTCTGGCTGGCTCTTCTGAAATCGAAACAAGTTGGTTGGCATCAGCAGTAAAAATAGACTTGATAAGTTCTGGGTTTGTACCCAAAGTGGAGAAATCTCTCTGGTGTCCGTCACAAGCGCTTGAATGGCTTGGATTTCATATCGACACTGATTCTATGATTTTCACAATTCCTGATAGAAAAATTGAGAAGGTATTGTATGCGATACGGTTGTTGTTGAGTCACAAAGAAGGAATTCCTGTAAAGTCTGTTGCTTCCATAATTGGTCAGATTGTGTCTATGAAGCTTATTATTGGGCCTGTCGCGCAGCTAATGACAAGATTTCTCTGCATAGACGTTGTTGCTGCTGCAACTTGGAACAGTCACATCTATATGTCTGATGGTAGTGTTGAACAGCTCAAGTTTTGGGTTAACAACATACAGCGGTACAAGAGTAGAGAGTTGGTGCCTTCTACAGTAATTAAGAAACTTGTTTATAATGACGCTAGTGACACAGGCTTTGGTGGATATTGTGTTGATGTGGAGGGCTTATCTTCTCATGGTCAGTGGTCAAAACTTGAATCTATTCAAAGTTCTACTTGGAGGGAACTTAAAGCTGTACTCATGGTCCTTACTAGTTTTGTGTCACAGCTTGCTAACCAAAGTGTTAAGTGGTTCACTGATAACCAGAATGTGGCAGCTATTACAGAGAAAGGAAGTATGAAAGTTCATTTGCAGTCACTGGCGCTTGAGATTTTCGAATTGTGTATGCAACGCTGTATTGGTCTTCATGTGCAATGGATTCCAAGGAGTGAGAATCAAGAAGCTGACTTTCTGAGTCGTCTGATCGATCATGATGATTGGGGAATATCTCAGAATATTTTTAACACTGTTGATAGGAAATGGGGACCTCATCAAGTGGACAGATTTGCGTCGTATTACAATGCCAAAACTGAGAATTTTAATTCTTTGTACAGCAATCCCGGATCTGCAGCAGTTGACTGCTTTACTGTTGACTGGAGCGGAGTAATGAACTGGGTTGTCCCCCCTATCCAAATTATTCCGAGGGCAGTGAAACATATGTCCATGTGTAGAGCTAAAGGAACGCTTGTAGTGCCGGAATGGCATTCGGCATGTTTCTGGCCTCTGCTTTGTTGCAATTCAGTGTTTATTCTACAAGTTAAGGATGTTATGTTGTTACCAATATCCAAACAATGTTATGTAGCTAGTAGGATACCGGGTGGGATGTTTGGTGAACGCGATTTGCATTTTAATATGTTAGCATTGCTTGTAGATTTTTCCTGATTGTTTTGTATATGTTACAGATGTGTTCAGATCCTTATATAAGGACGAGTTGGACGACTTGCCAGATGGTGTGCGAGAGTTGGCGGGAGATTTGCCAGGGTTGTTGGTGCATGCTAGAGCTGATGGCACTAACAAGAAGTACCAGAATGGTTTAGCAGCGTTTAAAAGGTGGGCAGAATTGAATGGTATGCCTTGTCGGTTACCAGTGTCTTATTTACACTGTGCTTTGTATATTTTGTCTGTTGTACAGAAAAGTGATACCATATCCCCTGTTATGGCAGCTTTTTATAGCTTGAGATATGCTCATTATAGCATGGGGATAGACAGTCCCACCGACAATGGTTTGGTCAAGAATGTTCTCGAAGCAGCTAAACGTAAATTAGCTAAGTTTGTATCAAAGAAAGAGCCTGTTGATGTTGCTATTTTGCAGAAGTTGTATGATTCCAGAAGTGAGAATCCATCATTGGCTGATTTGAGAATATTAGGTATATGTTTAGTAGCTTATTCAGGCTTTTTGAGATCAGCAGAACTTTTAAATATTACAAGATCTGATATTGTCTTTTTCCATTCTCATATGACTGTTTTTATTGAGAAATCGAAGACAGATGTTTATAGAGACGGTGCCTGGCTTGTTATAAGTCGGACTCATACAAAGTTGTGTCCAGTGGAATGTCTCGACAGGTACCTGACAGCAGCAGATATCCCTCCAGAGTCTCAGGAGTTCATATTCAGAAGTTTGACGAAAACTGGTAATGGTTATAAACTGAGAAAACCTAACAATCCTTTGTCTTATACCAGGCTTAGAGAGATATTTTTGGAAGCTTTATCTCCTTTTGTTGTTAACATTAAACGATATGGCTTGCATAGCTTGCGAAGTGGCGGTGCTTCAGCAGCTGCAAATAACGGCATACCGGACAGGATGTTTAAACGTCACGGTCGCTGGAAGAGCGAGAGTGCTAAGGATGGTTATATCAAGGACAGCATTAATAGTAGAATGCCAGTTTCCTTATCTTTGGGTCTTTAACTTTCTTTGCTATCCTCAGGCGCGGAACGCCCGTCGGTTCCTGTTGTTCAAGTGTGTGTTTTGTTGTGTTTTATGTATAAGCGAATGGTGGCTAGTAGGAGAAATATTATTTCTATCGGTTGAAGAATGAATTAGAAAGAAATTATTTTCTCCTAGCGGTATGAAGCGTTGACATGAGTTGTCGGCCCGGTAGGTGGCGTGTTTAGGGTGTATATAAGGGTAAAGGGGTTTGAATTTGTCATTCTCGACTAGTGTACTCCCGGCCTTTCACCATTTAACATGTTTTTGTTCTAATTATGTTTTTCTGTATGTTTCAGATGGCCATGTGTGGGTTAGCCCATGGCGATTTGTGGCTGTCGAGCCTTTATAATACAATGTTATGGGATTGTATATCCTATGTCGGCTGTCGAGCCGTTATAATACGGTAATTATGGAATTATTTCTGTATGTCGGCTGTCGAGTCGTTATAATACGACAAAGTTGGGTTATATGCCATCTGTCGGCTGTCGAGCCGTTATAATACGGTAATGCTGGCTTATATGCCATCTGTCGGCTGTCGAGCCGTTATAATACGGTTATATGTTATGTTTCTTCAAAAGTTGGCCGTCGAGCCTGTAATAATACGATAGTGTTCTACAAATGTATGTGTACCATATGTCTACTGTCAAGGTGTTTTTCTACTTCAATGGTGGTGTTTATATCATATATTTATAAACTGACAGTGTATTGATAAGTATGTTTTTGTATGTGCAGTAACCTGTTTATATACTGTTGAAAGTGATTGGTGGTGTGTGTGCATTTGTATGCATTGTAAATATGTTTATATCAAGACATTTATTTTTGTTTGAATGATATATGGCAATCATGTTTTTTCTATATTTTAATGCATTAACGATACTGTAAACCCTCCAGTTATGGTTTTGTTGCTGCATTCGTTGAGGGAACACGGTTCCAGAGTTTTTTCTCTACGGGAGTTATTATCTCTGGTTTACGTGTCGGGCTTCAGCAAAATTACGTTATTTGCAGTTTCATGTGTATTATGTGTATATGATGTATTTTCACGGGGTGAATAAAAAAGGCCGCGGAACGCACGTCGGTTCCTGTTGTTCAAGTGTGTGTTTTGTTGTGTTTTATGTATAAGCGAATGGTGGCTAGTAGGAGAAGGTATATAGCTATTGATGTCCGGTGATGGAGCTCGAGACGGTATATAGCTATTGATGTCCGGGGATGGAGCTCGAGATTGTATATAGCTATTGATGTCCGGTGGTTGAGCTCGAGATGGTATAGAGTGGTGTGTGTCTAGTTTTGGAGATAGAATCGGTATCAGGCAATGCGTGTCCGTTGTGAGAGATTGTGATTGTATATAGCTATTTATGTCCTGTGGTGGAGCTTTAGATTGTATATAGCTATTGATGTCCGGTGGTGGAGCTGGAGACGGTATATAGCTATTGATGTCCGGCTGTTGAGCTCGAGATGGTATATAGCTATTGATGTCCTGAGGTGGAGCTCAAGATGGAATATAGCTATTGATGTCAGGTGATGGAGCTCGAGATGGTATATAGCTATTGATGTCGGGCTGTTGAGCTCGAGATGGTATATAGCTATTGATGTCCGGTGGTTGAGCGCGAGATGGTATATAGTGATGTGTGTCTAGTTTTGGAGATAGAATCGGTATCAGGCAATGCGTTTCCGGTGTGAGAGATCGTGATTGTGTATAGCTATTTATGTCCTGTGGTGGAGCTTGAGATTGTATATAGCTATTGATGTCCGGTGGTGGATCTGGATACGGTATATAGCTATTGATGTCCGGCTGTTGAGCTCGAGATGGTATATAGCTATTGATGTCCTGTGGTGGAGCTCGAGATGGTATATAGCTATTGATGTCCTGTGGTTGAGCTGGAGATTGTATATAGCTATTGATGTCCGGTGGTGGAGGTCGAGATGGTATAAAGCTATTGATGTCCGGCGGTTGAGCTCGAGATTGCATATAGCTAATGATATCCGGTGGTGGAGCTCGAGATTGTATATAGCTTTTGATGTCCTGTGGTGGAGCTCGAGATAGTATATAGCTATTGATGTCCTGTGAAGGAGCTTGAGGTTGTATATAGCTTTTGATGTCCTGTGGTGGAGCTCGAGATGGTATATAGCTATTGATGTCCTGTGTTGGAGCATGAGATGGTTTACAGCTATTGATGTCCGGTGGTGGAGCTCGAGATTGTATATAGCTATTGATGTCCGGTGGTGGAGCTCGAGATTGTATATAGCTATTGATGTCCTGTGAAGGAGCTTGAGATTGTATATATCTATTGATGTTCGGCGGTGGAGCTCGATATTTTATATAGCTATTGATGTCCGGCGGTTGAGTTCGAGACGGTATATAGCTATTGATGTCCGGCGGTTGAGTTCGAGACGGTATATAGCTATTGATGTCCAGTGGTGGAGCACGAGATGGTATCTAAATATTGATGTCCGGTGGTGGAGCTCGAGATTGTTTATAGCTATTGATGTCCGGCGGTTTAGCTCGAAATTGTGCATAGCTATTGATGTCCGGTGGTGAAGCTCGAGACGGTATATAGCTATTGATGTTCGGCGGTTGAGCTCGAGATGGTATATCCCTATCAATGTCTGGTGGTGGAGCTCGAGATTGTGTATAGCTATTGATGTCCGGTGGTGGAGCTCGAGATTGTATATAGCTATTGATGTCCGGTGGTGGTGCTCGAGATGGTATATAGCTATTGATGTCCGGTGGTGGAGGTCGAGATGATATATAGCTATTGATGTCCGGTGGTGGAGCTCGAGATTGTATATAGCTATTGATGTCCGGTGGTGGTGCTGGAGACGGTATATAGCTATTGATGTCCGGCTATTGAGCTCCAGATGGTATATAGCTATTGATGTACGGCGGTGGAGCTCGAGATGGTATCTAGCTATTTAGATCCTGTAGTGGAGCTTGAGATGGTATATAGCTATTGATGTCCGGTGGTGGAGCTTGAGATGGTATATAGCTATTGATGTCCGGTGGTGGAGCTCGAGATTGTATATAGCTATTGATGTCCGGTGGTGGAGGTCGAGATGATATATAGCTATTGATGTCCGGTGGTGGAGCTCGAGATTGTATATAGCTATTGATGTCCGGTGGTGGAGCTTGAGATGGTATATAGCTATTGATGTCCGGTGGTGGAGCTTGAGATGGTATATAGCTATTGATGTCCTGTGGTGGAGCTCGAGATGTTATATAGCTATCAGTGTCCGGTGGTGGAGCTCGAGATTGTACATAGCTATTGATGTCCGGTTGTGGAGCTCGAGACGGTATATAGCTATTGATGTCCGGTGGTGGAGCTCGAGAGGGTATATAGCTATTGAGGTCCTGCGGTTGAGTACGAGATTGTATATAGCTATTGATGTCCGGTGGTTAAGCTCGAGATGGTATATAGTGATGTGTGTCCAGTGTTGGAGATAGAATCGGTATCAAGTGATGGGTGTCCGGTGTGAGAGCTCGAGATTGTATATAACTATTGATGTCCGGCGTTTGAGGTCGAGATTGTATATAGCTATTGATGTTCGGTAGTGGAGCTCGAGATGGTATCTAGCTATTGAGATCCTGTGGAGAAGCTTGAGATGGTATATAGCTATTGATGGCCGGTGGTGGAGCTTGAGATGGTATATAGCTATTGATGTCCTGTGGTGGAACTCGAGATGATATATAGCTATTGATGTCCGGTGGTGGAGCTCGAGATGGTATATAGCTAATGATGTCCGGTGTTGGAGCTCGAGACGGTATATAGCTATTGATGTCCGGCTGTTGAGCTCGAGATGGTATATTGCTATTGCTGTACGGCGGTGGAGCTCGAAATGGTATATAGCTATTGATGTCCGGTGGTGGAGCTGGAGACGGTATATAGCTATTGATGTCCGACGGTTGAGCTCGAGATAGTATATAGCTATTGATGTCCGGTGGTTGAGCTTGAGATGGTATATAGTGATGTGTGTCCAGTTTTGGAGATAGAATCGGTATCAAGTGATGGGTGTCCGGTGTGAGAGATCGAGATTGTATACAGCTATTGATGTCCTGTGGTGATACTTTAGATGGTATATAGCTATTGATGTCCGGTGGTGGAGCTCGAGACGGTATATAGCTATTGATGTCCGGCGGTTGAGCTCGAGATTGTATATAGCTATTGATGTTCGGTGATGGAGCTCGAGATGGTATCTAGCTATTGAGATCCTGTGGTGGAGCTTGAGATGGTATATAGCTATTGATGTTCGGTGGTGGAGCTCGAGATGGTATCTAGCTATTGAGATCCTGTGGTGGAGCTTGAGATGGTATATAGCTATTGATGTCCTGTGGTGGAGCTCGAGATGATATATAGCTATTGATGTCCGGTGGTGGAGCTCGAGATGGTATATAGCTATTGATGTCCGGTGGTGGAGCTGGAGACGGTATATAGCTATTGATGTCCGGCTGTTGAGCTCGAAATGGTGTATAGTTATTGATGTCCTGTGGTGGAGCTCAAGATGGTATATAGCTATTGATGTCCGGTGATGGAGCTCGAGGCGGTATATAGCTATTGATGTCCGGTGGTGGAGATCGAGATTGTATATAGCTATTGATGTCCGGTTGTTTAGCTCGAGATTGTATATAGTGATGTGTGTCTAGTTTTGGAGATAGTATCGGTATCAGGCAATGCGTGTCCGGTGTGAGAGATCGTGATTGTATATAGCTATTAATGTTCTGTGGTGGAGCTTTAGATTGTATATAGCTTTTGATGTCCGGTGGTGGAGCTGGAGACGGTATATATATATTGATGTCCTGCTGTTGAGCTCGAGATGGTATATAGCTATTGATGTCCGGTGATGGAGCTCGAGATGGTACATAGCTATTGATGTCCTGTGGTTGAGTTGGAGATTGTATATAGCTATTTATGTCCGGTGGTGGAGCTCGAGACGGTATATAGCTATTGATGTCCGGTGGTGGAGCTCGAGATTGTATATAGCTATTGATGTCCGGTGGTTGAGCTCGAGATGGTATATAGTGATGTGTGTCTAGTTTTGGAGATAGAATCGGTATCAGGCAATGCGTGTCCGGTGTGAGAGATCGTGATTGCATATAGCTATTTATGTCCTGTGGTGGAGCTTTAGATTGTATATAGCTATTGATGTCCGGTGGTGGAGCTGGAGACGGTATATAGCTATTGATGTCCGGCTGTTGAGCTCGAGATGGTATATAGCTATTGATGTCCTGTGGTGAAGCTCGAGATGGTATATAGCTATTATTGTCCTGTGGTTGAGCTGGAGATTGTATATAGCTATTGATGTCCGGCGGTTGAGCTCGAGATTGTATATAGCTATTGATATCCGGTGGTGGAGCATGAGATTGTTTACAGCTATTGATGTCCGGTGGTGGAGCTCGAGATTGTATATAGCTATTGATGTCCGGTGGTGGAGCTCGAGATTTGAATATAGCTATTGATGTCCAGTGGTGGAGCTTTAGATTGTATATAGCTATTGATGTCCTGTGGTGGAGCTCGAGAGAGTATATAGCTATTGATGTCCTGTGAAGGAGCTTGAGATTGTATATAGCTATTGATGTTCGGCGGTGGAGCTCGAGATTTTATATAGCTATTGATGTCCGGCGTTTGAGCTCGAGATGGTATATAGCTATTGATGTCCGGCGGTTGAGCTCGAGACGGTATATAGCTATTGGTGTCTAGTGGTGGAGCTCGAGATGGTATCTAAATATTGATGTCCTGTTGTGAAGCTCGATATTGTATATAGCTATTGATGTCCAGCGGTTGAGCTCGAGATTGTACATAGCTATTGATTTCCGGTGGTGGAGCTCGAGACGGTATATAGCTATTGATGTCCGGTGGTGGAGCTCGAGATGGTATAGAGCTATTGATGTCCTGTGGTGGAGCTTGAGATTGTATATAGCTGTTGATGTCCGGTAGTGGAGCTCGAGATTGTATATAGCTATTGATGTCCGGTGGTGGAGCTCGAGACGGTATATTGCTATTGATGTCCGGTGGTGAAGCTGGAGACGGTATATAGCTATTGATGTCCGGCTGTTGAGCTCGAGATGGTATATAGCTATTGCTGTACGGCGGTGGAGCTCGAAATGGTATATAGCTATTTATGTTCGGTGGTGGAGCTGGAGACGGTATATAGCTATTGATGTCCGGCTGTTGAGCTCGAGATCGTATATAGTTATTGTTGTCCTGTGGTGGAGCTCAAGATGGTATATAGCTATTGATGTCCGGTGATGGAGCTCGAGGCGGTATATAGCTATTGATGTCCGGTGGTGGAGCTCGAGGCGGTATATAGCTATTGATGTCCGGTGGTGGAGCTGGAGACGGTATATAGCTATTGATGTCCGGTGATTGAGCTCGAGATTGTATATAGCTATTGATATCCTGTGGTGGAGCTCGAGATTGTATATAGCTTTTGATGTCCTGTGGTGGAGCATGAGATGGTTTACAGCTATTGATGTCCGGTGGTGGAGCTCGAGATTGTATATAGCTATTGATGTCCGGTGGCGGAGCTTTAGATTGTATATAGCTATTGATGTCCTGTGGTGGAGCTCGAGATAGTATATAGCTATTGATGTCCTGTGAAGGAGCTTGAGATTGTATATAGCTATTGATGTTCGGCGGTGGAGCTCGAGATTTTATATAGCTATTGATGTCCGGCGGTTGAGCTCGAGACGGTATATAGCTATTGATGTCCGGCGGTTGACCTCGATACGGTATATAGCTATTGATGTTCGGTGGTTGAGCTCGAGATTTGAATATAGCTATTGATGTCCGGTGGCGGAGCTTTAGATTGTATATAGCTATTGATGTCCTGTGGTGGAGCTCGAGATAGTATATAGCTATTGATGTCCGATGGTGGAGCTCGAGATTGTATATAGCTATTGATGTTCGGTGGTTGAGCTCGAGATTTGAATATAGCTATTGATGTCCGGTGGCGGAGCTTTAGATTGTATATAGCTATTGATGTCCTGTGGTGGAGCTCGAGATAGTATATAGCTATTGATGTCCTGTGAAGGAGCTTGAGATTGTATATAGCTATTGATGTTCGGCGGTGGAGCTTGAGATTTTTATATAGCTATTGATGTCCGGCGGTTGAGCTCGAGACGGTATATAGCTATTGATGTCCGGCGGTTGACCTCGAGACGGTATATAGCTATTGATGTCCGGTGGTTGAGCTCGAGATGGTATATAGTGATGTGTGTTCAGTTTTGGAGATAGAATCGGTATCAGGCAATGCGTGTCCGGTGTGAGAGATCGTGATTGTATATAGCTCCTTATGTCCTGTGGTGGAGCTCGAGATTGTATATAGCTATTGATGTCCGGTGGTGGAGCTCGAGATGGTATATAGCTATTGATGTCCTGTGGTGGAGCTTAACATTGTATATAGCTATTGATGTCCGGTAGTGGAGCTCGAGATTGTATATAGCTATTGATGTCCGGTGGTGGAGCTCGAGACGGTATATTGCTATTGATGTCCGGTGGTGGAGCTCGAGACGGTATATAGCTATTGATGTCCGGCGGTTGAGCTCGAGATTGTATATAGCTATTGAGGTCCTGTGGTGGAGCTTGAGATGGTATATAGCTATTGATTTCCGGTGGTGGAGCTTGAGATGGTATATAGCTATTGGTGTCCTGTTTTGGAGCTCGAGATGATATATAGCTATTGATGTCCGGTGGTGGAGCTCGAGATGGTATATAGTTATTGATGTCTGGGGGTGGAGCTCGAGATTGTATATAGCTATTGATGTCCGGTGATTGAGCTCGAGATGGTATATAGTGATGTGTGTCCAGTTTTGGAGATATAATCGGTATCAGGCAATGAGTGTCCAGTGTGAGAGATCGTGACTGTATATAGCTATTTATGTCCTGTGGTGGATCTTTAGATTGTATATAGCTATTGATTTCCGGTGGTTGAGCTGGAGACGGTATATAGCTATTGATGTCCGGCTGTTGAGCTCGAGATGGTATATAGCTATTGAAGTCCGGTGGTGAAGCTGGAGACGGTATATAGCTATTGATGTCCGGCGGTTGAGCTTGAGATGCTATATAGCTATTGATGTCCGGTGGAGGAGCTTGAGATGGTATATAGCTATTGATGTCCGGTGATGGAGCTGGAGATTGTATATAGCTATTGATGTCCGGTGGTTGAACTCGAGATGGTATCTAGTGATGTGTGTCCAGTGTTGGAAATAGAATCGGTATCAAGCGATGGGTGTCCGGTGTGAGAGATCGAGACGGCATATATCAATTCGTGTCCGAAGTTTGAGATCAAGACTGTATAAACCAGTGGGTGTCTAGTGGTTGAGATTGAGACGATATATAAGGATGGTTGTCCGGAGGTTGAGATCAAGAATGTATATAGTAATGGCTGTCCAGTAATGGAGATCGAGACGGTATATAGCAATGTGTGAGATCGAGGTTATATGTAGTAATCGGTAGTGGAAACGTGATGTATATAGTGATGAGTGATAGGTGATGGGTGATGGTTGATGGGTGATGGGTGATGGGTGATGGAGATCGAAATGGTATATTGAGATGGCTGTCCGTTGGTGGAGATCGAGATGGTATGTAGCGATGGGTGTCAGGTGATGGAGATCGAGATAGTATAAAGCGATGGGTGTCGGACGTTTGAGATCAAGACTGCATAAAGCGATCGGTGTCTGGTGATGGAGATCGAGATGGTATATAGGCCTAGCTATTGATGTCCGGTGGTTGAGATAGAAACGGTATACAGCGATGGGTGTCAGTTTGTTGAGATCAAGGCTGTATATAGCAATGAGATGAGATTGGTGAAGCAAGGTCAGAGGCCATCGTACAGAATCTTGAGAAAGAAACTCTCCATCGGGCACAGGGGGAGTCATAATAAAGCGATTTATTACCCATATGGTTGAACATAACTCAGTTAATATTATTGATATGAGCCCATGTGCACATATCACGTTTGCCAAGCAACAATTGTTCCACTGTGACTTCCAGTGTAACTTCGTCTGTGACGTCATAAGACCATCGTCACTGTAGCTCGCCGTCGCAAGAGAAGTGGACCGTTTCCTGACTAATTTTACGCGGAACAAATTGACTAGAATGAGTAATAAAGATATTATTACACTCGAGAGTGTGCCATAGAACTTTTACTTTTCGCTCGGGCAATACAAAAATTCACACTCGTTTCATAAAAGTCATATGACACACTTCCTCGTGTAATAATCTCTATTACTCGAGTTTGTTATTGACACTGCAGCTGTGATAACACAGGTTTAGGTTAATTTTTGACAGGAGAAACAATACATAACAACAAGTATAGAGTATATGGAGTATAGAGCAGTTATCTATATATTACATAACGAGAATCCTGTGCATTTCGTGAATTTGTGACGTCGGTTCTTCTCTAAAGGTTAGATGAAATAACCTATGGTCACTTTCGTATTCGTTGAAAAGGGGTTTCAATTTGACAATTGCTCGATTTTAAATTTCTGCAATCGACCCCTTAAATTACTTGAATTAAAAAAATGCCTAATTAAGCCCCGGCGACCAGAATGAAAGTGGGCGGGCGGTGATCACTGAAGCGTATCGGCTGTGACGTACGTGGAGGAGTGTCATTATGGCCGCTAATCTTAAATTAACGCGTTTCCCCAACTTTTAACTGCTCATATAAGACAGAAAATTTCATCAAAAAAACCCAAATTTTCGATAAACGGATTACTTAACTGTTCAACTAGCGATTTCATATGGTTACAACGACTGAGGCCTGCTTAATTGGAGTGCATTCTGCGTTTATGTATAGTATGTTTGTACCAATCACAACCGCGGAACTAGAAGGGAAGGTACATTCGTTTACACGATGTATGTCTTTCAGCGATTCAGAAAATGACATATCACTTTCCATGAAGTGTTTGTCCTCAAGCTCAAATTCCATCATTTCAAGTGACGTGGCCGATACCTTGCCTTACCTGTATGAACCAAATGACAGTTCAAGTGACATTGAAACACGGGAAGATGTTTGGTTGGCCCAAGACTGCGGCGATGTAAATCAATTCTTATCAGCATTTAAACAACGTTGTATTGATAGATATATACAACACTGGAATAGTAAAATAAGTAACTCATCATTTCTTGTAAATTACATTACATTTAAGTCACTTTTACAACCTGAATGTATAATTCCTGTTGCGCATTAAGCAAAGATTTAATGCGAATGTTAATCAAATTTAGATGTCAATCTCATAACCTGAACGTACAAAAACAGCGCTTCTCGAAGACATTGGTTCCATATAATGAATTAATTTGTAAAAAAATATATTGCTGACATGCTTGACGATGAATACCACATAATGTTGATATGACCAATTTATAAACAATGTCGATCTGAATATATTCCAGCCCATTGTTACAGCCCACCTACAACTGTCAAGTTTCTAGCCCTGATGAAGACGATAAAGATCAAAGTTCTCAAAGGGATATGTATATTCTTTAAGAAACACTTACGTTAATTATTATTGTAATAACATAAATTGTTATCTGTTCCACACACCATGCCATGTTTTTGTAAAACCTGATGTACTCTGGGCCACTTGGCCTTTAATTCTGAATAGAGTGATTGATTTGAAACACGGGAAGAAGACTCTCGCGGGAATCGGGTGAAGAGAGATAAAATAGCATCAAATTATCACATTATGTTGAATAATCGGCATGCTAACTTTGTTTTGTATGTATTAATAAATAAAGTAATATGGTAGGTATAATTTCATATACACTGAACGATTGACTGTTCAAACAAGCGAGACAAAATTGCAGATTTATAAATAACAATGTGTATTTAAAATAAAAGATTACTGTATTTGAAGTTTGACAATTAAAATATTCTATATATGATGTAATGCAACGCAAACCATTTTCACGTCACTTTAATGAATAAATACATGAACTGGATTGGTCAACAAGCTCAATGAAATTTACATGAAGATTGCTCTATTGTACACGCAAACATATACATTAAGATTACACAGATTGATATAGACAACAAACATTATCGAATGAAAGAATTATGTTACCAGTAGCATTTTATAACCCTTGTGTGTCACTTCAGCACACCAACACACACTTCTTAGTTTAGCGGACCATATAGATGTTTCTTCCAGATCAAAGGGGAGAGGTGTTGTTACAGCAAATTAGTTTACGCAATTAAGAAGATGAGAATGTGAGAAGGAAGGAGTGTAATTATGTTTGTACAGATAACAAGTTTACTGGACCGATTCAATTATATAACAAATGGCATGTCGGTGACCAGCACATCATATATGTTTATTGTCAAACGTCCTGTCTTGGTGACACAAAGGTAATACGAAATAAACATTAACGCGACATTCAGTCTAGATTTTGTCAGCCAATGAAATTATGTTTAGTGTAAAATCATCATCAACTATTTGGTTTTCTATCTTGCTATTTTGCGAAAAGATTTTTGCTGAAAGAGGGTAAGTATTTGACCATCTTCTGTTTCCAAGTACTGACATTGATGGATTTATAGGTTTACAATTTGTGTCAAATGTGCAATCAGATATTCATACTGTCTGTTTGGAAACGTTTATAAGGTAAGTTTCTTACATTAATTGACGCTCTTGCTGAAATGTCAATTTAATACGATGTTTATTTGATTTGATTTGATTAACCACATATTTTATTGAAAACATTATTTTATTATCTGTTAGATTCTGAATGTTTTAATGTGTTAATAAGTGATAAACAAATAGTAAAATATAACATTGGGATGCACTGTTTTCGTAGGTTGATTCGTAGACGTATTATTATCGTTGATAACCAAGTACTTTTGATGTTTTAGAATATGTGGTGAGTTGCTTTGATTGTTGTAATGTACTGTTAGTAAATAAGTTGTCGGTAGATTAACGACGTTAAAAAAAACCACGGATGTTGTGATGTGCTTTGATTGTCGATGGCTTAAGGTAGGACCTACTCCGCCGGCGTCTGCTAATCTCACGTTTGTTGTTTTATTTTATACACACAAAAAAAAAAACAACACCGAATATCTGATTTCGTTTTCTCAACTTTACTTCGTTCATATTATCATATCTTCGTTTCATTTTGTCATCATATATCTCATTAGCATTGATTTTTATCTTATGTCTACGAACGTCTATGAATCCATCGTCTTTCAATATTCATATCAATTATATTTTATATATATAACGATATTTTGGGACATTTGTAAAGTGAAACTTGATAACCAACATTACTCGAACAGTTCACAGGAGGACAACGATGTGACATTGTTGCAGAGCTTAGATATAACAGATTGACTGACCGATTCCCCAGTGTTTGCCATTGTAAATAGTAAGCGAATGTTTACATCTCGCCCCTTCACGTACGTCACTTCAGGTTTCCTTCCAACCCTCTGAGCCCCGCCACATTTTTCGTGTGTTGATCGCGGGTGAAAAGCAGACAATGTTTTATTCAAATTTTAAGTCTCTCTAGTTTAATAAAGGAACAACATATGATTTTTTTGTGGGTCACGTTTTTCACAAAATAGTGCAGTGAACCAATTACAGTTAATAATTCAATAGAAAATAATATATTTCGGCCATCCTCTAAATAAACTCCCGAAGAGTCACATTAACGAAGGTCAATAGGAGAATACGCTTTTAATCCCCGTTAAATTGTGTTGAACTCACCTCCGGATGTGAAAGCTGATATCATCAACAGCAGCAAAAGGTTCAGAAGAGGCTTCATTATTGCCTGAAAATGCATTATGTCATATGATAAGGATATCAAGTAGTGTGCATTATCCATTACAACAGAGCCTTCCCCATAATCCTCCTTTATCAGGTGACATTCTATAAGAAGTTGCTATAATGTGTTTTTTTTATGGTGCATCATGTTATCTTTTAGCCCTCTGAACAAATTTCACAATTGAAATCTAAAATACTTGACATTATGATTCAAAGTGGTATCGCAAAAATAGTTTGTCCACTTATATACATACACTAAACAGCTGCGGTTTGCATTTACCAGCATTCTACTTGCGCATGAACAAGATTCACGTGTGTATTGCAAATATTACATGTATTTTGAACCGAACAGAAATGCTTTAGAGGAAATACAGCACATGGAATAATGTTACTTTGAATTAAAAACAGTCCCATAATACAAACAAATTTTGTAACGCTTTGATGAAAGTGACATTCTAAATACGCATTAAATGTACTTCTGACAGTTAAGAACTACAACATGAAAACTGTTTACTTAAGTTACTTAAATGAAAGCTTATGAAAGTTTCGCATTACATAACAAACCTTTGACAACATAATAAAAGTGAAGTAGTGACTGTAGTGAAATTGAAATGGGCGTCACACCCACTGGGCACATTCAGGTGAGAGTCTGAATATATTGACTGGTTAGAAGAAGAGAAGAAGTTATTGAATTTAAACTGAAAGTAACGACACACCTTGTAACTAGACAGGACGTGAGTGTCATAAGTGTGAGTTGGAACGTCGCCCATTGAGAATATAGACGACTAATGTTGAAACATTTGCGCGAGAATGTAGACAATATTTTACAAATCTAACCGCAAAAAAATATACAACTTCTAAATAAAACTATCCCTCCAAAACACACACTCACACACATACACGCCCCCGTTTAATTAATATCTTATCAAGCAGTAACACGACATACATGTTGGTGGCTGAAATTTACAGAATACGTACTTGTAAATTGAGACTAAAGTTTTTAGTTTTGTTCCCCTTTACGACAATGACAGGTATATACAAACATTTGAACAAATTGTCACGTTGGGTTACATACTTGCTAATATGAAATATTCAGTTAAAATATTTTAACTTATTAAAATATATAGTTATTCTAATGACATCACATATATCGTTAGGGATTTTACGAGTATTTAATTGTTTTAATGTACAAAAACTGTTGGTTCTTTTAAAGAAAATCTGAATGAATGTCATCTTTACAAATTTGTAATTTGACTAAAGTTTTATCTTTTCCAAAAGACAGCGAGTTTAAGCTGGATATACGCTTATGGTAGATGTAAAATGCGGCGTACTCCCTCCCTGCACTTAATGAAGGGATCATATGCACTCGCAACAGAATCACTCATCTGCAAATATTTAGATTAGCCGACATACATATCAAAGGAAGTTTTTAAAAGACATTTTAACTTAGTATGTGTGTCACGTGATCTGTAACTGACCAAACAGTCGATCATCAGGATTCAAGAGATAAATTTGATAGGAATTTCAAAATCCATACGTTTTATAACCCATTTTGATGTTACATATCTATTACAACGCAAAACTCAATACATAATGACTATATGGACCTACCATCAACACTTGAGATTCAATCAAGCCACACAAACCCTTGGACGATCCTTGAATGAAAGAGTTACACTTGCGACTTATTTTTATACTATATACTGGCATTATATTCCGAGATCCGGTTTCTGAATAGCAGCATTGTAACATTTAATCTATAAATATGACTTGACTGTCATTGGTCAGTGCTTTTTTATTACCTCTTGCATGTAAAGCTTTATGTTTGTGAACGAATCATTTGACTAGCCCATGAGTTGGGAATAAAATGAAAGTGTAAGCTTTATTAATAGTCAATACTTAAAATTAGTTGTATTTACTAAATAAAAAAAATAACATGCACACTGTAGAGTATGTATAGTAATACTGATATTAATTGTATTAATGGCAGCTGTGTTTTGGGTTTGCTTTTCACGCAGTGATTATATCTAATTTACTGATATAAGTAATCAAACACTGTTTTTATCAGGTACATACAGTTTAAGGTGTCCAATGAAAAATAATTATTACCAGTATTGAAAACATGCGTTCATATTCATTTGTATGGCAGTTGAGTTGAACTTGGTAAATTTTTAAGCATAAGATGTCAAATTACATGTACATTATCAACATCTTAATAATCATCCTCGGTTACCCAGGGTTTTATATATGCTCTGTTACTCTCCACTATATCACCCCTGGGGAAACTTTATCAGAGAAATCTGAACAAAAGTTACCCGCCCTTGGCCGGCGTGACGAAATCAGTAATCAAAGAAAATGCTCAATAGGATAAGACGGAAATGGTCAAGGGAGATAACCGGTGACGGATGGCTAACAACATTACCTCGCATGCTTTGCCACAAAGTGATATGAATTGTTATTGGCTCGCATGTCCAAGCTGCGAAGGAGTTTGATTGGCTCACGCCGGCCAGGGGCGGATAATTTGAGTACAAATTTCTCTGATGGAGTTTCCCAGGGGTGATATAATGGAGAGTAACGGAGCATATATAAAACCCTGGGTAACCGAGGGTGCTTAATAATTTACTTTCTTGAAATTCTCATTAAAGAAGGGTTCAAACACACCATTGACTTCATACATTTATCATTGTAATACTTGTAGCTAAAGAAGCCAAGATCTGAAAACCTGATGTCAAAAGCGCATCTCTTATCAATAAAATGTACCTTCAACCAATGCTAGCTTAGGGTTCGGAAACATGGCTCGACTCAATGATAATGGAAATCTGTAAAACCAAAATGTGAATTCCTTTCAAGTTGGATGAATTTGAAGCCGTGTCAGAAAGAAATGGATGGAACGTGGTTATTATGCTGTGGCTAAAGCTCGAAAACAAGAGGTTTCTAAAACTGTGTATCGCTTTTGTGAGATCGTATTAACAGTACATTTTGCACAATGCCCCATCATCGTCAACCACATGACATCACAATAATATATATTTTAAAAATGTGTTTACATCTTCCAAGTAATGACTCACAGTGCTATGAAGTCAAAACCAGGTATCACATGGCAATGACGTTATAAACACGATGATGTACATGCTTCGTTTAGATTGAAGAAGAATGATTTTGGATGATAAATAGAAATTCACACTCGTACAATGTATCTTCTGAGATCAAATATAAAAACCTCGGTAAGCCTCGAATATTTGTTACTCTTATCAACTCGTGTTGATATATTTGATATACACTTGGTGAGATACGTTATGTATGAGTTAATTGAATAAGACATGGCTTAACATGCAACTATATATAATTCAATAAAAATGTGTATTACAGTTTCCGTTATGAAAAAATACTAGCTTTTTCCAATACATATTATATATGACCCTCACAGATGACATCGATATTTAAAAAGGAAAAACAAATTCTCCTTTTAACAAGGTAAAAGTTTTTTTTTAAAAATCTGTAAATACACTAAATATCGTGTCTTTATGTTTACTTAAATAGTTTGTACATAAGCTTTGAAAGTGAACATTTTCACGAAATCTTCTTAGGAAACCCATTGATTTCAACCCAAAACAAAGTCTAGATGTACGTTAAAGTAGTTCAACCAACATTCCTTATTTTTGTATTTCGTAAAATACATTTGATAACGTTATTTATGACAATATGACAATGACTTTGGCCTCCAGAAAGGTTACAGCATTCAGCAGCGTACGCCCCGTGTTTACGACCTGGAATAGCTCAAGTACCATTCCACTGATTGCGCAGTAAATAGTTCAAATGTTTCCAACTGCAGTATATGTAATATGATTTCGAGAAATATGTGCATCTAAAATTTATATTTACAGTAAAAGATGTTCACATAATAATGGTTGTGTTCGTTTACTTTAATTCAAAGATTGACATTTCTGAGAAGTATAATTGTTACAATTTATCGCACTCTCTCATTACACTTACAACATGCATTTCATTTACATTCAATAGTTTCACCACATTACATAGAGATATTGTATCTTCAAATAACATGTTACGAATACATATACAAACGTCATGAAGGCGAGGGGATTTACCATCTCTACCAGGTAGTTCTATTTGAATGCCAATATCATAACATCACGAATGCTAAATGTACATGTACCAATTGGCAACGACGAAAAGCAATAAAAATCTCATACAAACTTCCTTATTACAAAATAATGATAGTTATGTTTATGGTCGCTGAAATCCGACATATCGCTTTTATGTCCACAAGACTAGGTATATGAAAGGACAGCATTTGTGTTTACATAACATTGACTGGAACATGACTGTGCATTACACCTATTCATCGTTTACAAATACAGTTTCTTTCATCTGTGAGTTCGAATGTTAAATTGCACAATACAATCGCATGTTTAAAAAATGTTTAGTCACATGTCTGTCGTTATGCATAGAAATCGCTGCACAATGCGTCTGTTAATAGCCTTATTACGTAGCACATGACAAGGTTCTAAGAAGAAGCAGAAACGTGACTTGACACGTGACTTGACAACTTACTTATACAGAGTGGAAGAAATAAATTGTGTTTAGAGCAATATTTTAGCTCGAACAATTCCTTAACCAAATAAGAGTACGTCTAACTAAACATGCTTGTAACATTTATTTCATAAAATTGTGTTTCCCCATTCCCTTGCAATGTATCTTCACAATGACACTACAACGTTACATAAAGCTATTGACTCGGGTGAGCTGGACGGTCTTTGTTGACTATATGTTTATATTAGATATACGAGGGGCGTTCAATAAGTGTTGCAAGCGGGGCATTGGTGTTTACATAAACAGTGTCAGCTTATAGCAGGTGTTACTATAGTCAAAACATAACATTGACACATGTCAAAACAATTTCTATACATAACAATTATTAAGATATAATAGCTGCGCTGACCTAGGGGTCTCCATAATCATGGATTCTCTCAAACATGAACAACGCGCTGTGATCAAGTTCCTTACTAAAGAGGGATGCAAAGCTACAGAAATACATAATCGTATGTGTAATGTGATGGGTAAGGATGCTCCTAACTTTTCAACAGTTTGTCGCTGGTCTCTTCAGTTCAAGCGGGGCAGGGAGTCCTTAGACGATGACCCACGGTCAGGCAGGCCATCTGAAGTCACCCGACCGGAAGTTATTGCCGCTATCGAAAGACGAAGTTTAAAGTTTCTGAACTGTCTTTGGAATTCCAGATATCAGTTGGAAGTGTTGAAAAAATAATTCATGACCATCTTGGTATGTCCAAGGTATCTGCAAGATGGGTACCCAGAAACCTCACAGCACAAGATCGCCAGAAAAGAATCGAAAGTTGCATTGAGCTCCTGGATCGGTTTAATGCGGATGAAGCCAGGTTTTTGTCTCGTCTGGTGACAGGTGACGAAACCTGGATCCACCACTGGGACCCGGAAACTAAACTGGAATCCAAGCAATGGAAGCACCCGAGTTCACCGCCTCCCCTGAAGTTTCGCACTCAACCATCAGCTGGCAAGGTTATGGCGACAATCTTTTGGGATGCAAAAGGCATATTATTAATTGATTACTTGCCAACCAAAACTACAATGAATGGTCAATATTATGCCAACCTAATGCATGAATTGCGAAAGACAATTCGACAGAAACGCCGTGGAATGTTGACACGTGGTGTTCTGATTTTGCATGACAACGCTTCAGTCCACAAGTCAGGAGTTGCACAGGCCGCTATACGTGATTGTGGATTCGAACAGCTTAACCACCCACCCTACAGCCCAGACCTAGCCCCCAGTGACTACTTCCTGTTCAGAAACCTGAAATCCGCCCTACGTGGAAGGCACTTCCGGGATGACGAAGACGTCAAAGCTGCCACAGAGGCGTGGTTAGGGGGGCACACGGAAGACTTCTACAAAAGCGGCATCACAAGTCTTAAAGAGAAATGGAATAAGTGTATTGAGGTGAAGGGTAACTATATTGAAAAATAAAAGTAAAAATTGACTACGCGAGTTGGTTTTATATTGAAGTTGCAACACTTATTGAACGCCCCTCGTACAACAATATTGATAAAGTTTGGTTGGCTGGTTACTGAGTACAGTATTCTGTGTTTTATTTTCGAGAACGAGAGAGACTAGAAAGATGAAATGTTGGGTACATACATGTATACCTTGATGTGGATTGTAACTTTAGATCCGTTAACCCTCTGGCATGTACTTCTGGAACATTCTGATTACATTTTCAACCACATATGGTGTATTATTTAACTTTGATGAGCTACGTAGTCAATGACTCTATTTTAGCGTTTTTATTTAGAAAGTCTTCATGACCAGTGCCTGTAATCCTAATTCTGTACTGCGGCTCTACAAATGATCTTCGAATTGCCTGGCAAATAATCGACGGTAGGGAAAATGTTTACTTTCTTTAACTGAAACCAAATTAACACCTGTCGTCCAAACGTGTTCTTAATGAAAACTCATGAATCCCAACTGTTTGAAATACGGCCTCTGACCCCTCAAATGTACATAACAGTCATGAGGCCAGAAATGTCGGTTAAAAAAAACGGTCATACGACAGAAAGCAAACAATGATATTGTTTTCATGTTCTTCGTCAACGTGAAAGGGCGATGCTCATCGTTTGCGACCGGAATTTACTTGAAACTGAAACCAAATGTTTCCTTATCATGGTTGCATCCCCTCAGAACAAAATGTCCGCCTTATTTACACATCAGTATCACTTACGACTTACATGTTGTTCTTTGCCAAATAACTATATAACACTAATGCTTATTTTAACTGAAAATGTTCGTCGTCATTTGATGAGCATGTGATCTCCTAGAACAAACAGTGATAATAACCGACATTATCAACCTACCAGCCATATAACGTGATACTTGAAACGACCTGTCTAAACCGTATCACCGGTACGAGGGACTTACAGCATTGTAATTCCCTCCAGGAGAGTTTACACAGACAGTTGTAAACACTGTTAGAAGGAATTATAATGATTGTAAACACCTAATATTTGCTAAGATGACGGCTTGAAAGTAAAGATCGGAAGAAACTAACTTAGAGTAATTTTGAAAAAATTCTTAAACTTACGACAGAATATAAACAGCAAATGTTTTGTAGAAAGTGCGTCTCGAACTCGTATCCACTATCACCTGTAGTATCTGAGCTAACACCTTAGTCTACTGCGCCAATGGGGCAGATGCGATTTCGTGGTATAAAAGCAACTCAAGAGCGCGGCTGTTAACAGGCGGAAATCAGCCAGGGATCCTCAATATAACGCCAGGGATCCTCAATATAACGCAATTACAAGTAAAAAGCCAGTTTTACACTTAAAAACGGTTGATAATATGGAGAAACACTGATACCAAGGATATGGTAAGGTTGTAGACCCTGATAGTCAGGAAAACGCTCGGATGTTTCGCATCCTCGAGTTTTTCCTTCCTATCAGGGTTCACAACCTTACCATATCCTCGGTATCATGGTTTCTCATTATAGTAAAACATGGTCTTTACATATAAATCCAATCTGGCTACTTCAGTCGGTGATCATTATAAACATATTTGACGAGTCAAAGGAAAGTAAGAATTTACTTATGACTCTTTCGAGATATGTGATTAAGGTGCTGAAATTTGAGCGAGTTTACCCTAGATTTAACATTATTTAATCTAAGTAAACACTTCAATTATTATATTTGATATTTCATCATTTGATTACTCATCTAATTGGATTCATAAGATCTGACATGATCATCACATGACTCTGAAGTTTAACGTACATTTAGTCTCAATTCTATTTATTTCCCGTAAAACCACTGTCTTTGTTACATGAGAAACAGAAACAGATAGATATCCCTTGATACAAATAGATAAACAGGTCACAAAGATGGCAAAAGCCAATAGTTGAACAGGTTTAATATAAATTTATGAGACACACTTGCAAATCAACCTTGACATGCACTTACATAAGAAATAATGGTTTCACATGATGTGTATGATAGCACTGCGTATGTTATTCCAAGAGATGAAAGAACGAGTAAATTATGCACGTCTAAAGCATTGCACCATTACATTTTTCATTGTGTAGTCTTTAGTAATCTGAGAACAGAATATTACCTAGTATTCTAAACTCTTTTCCGAACATGTCAAAGTTCATAAAAATGTTCTGATGGACTGATGATCCATTAGTAATTACAGACTTTCATTATACGTTGTATATGCAGCCAGAACACCGGGATTAAGGTCCCGATAGTGGTTTGCAGGGACGTTTTCCATTAAGATTATGACCTACCCACGCCTCCATTGGTTAGACATCAGAACTGCAAAATGCAAGATATGAAATGATATATTTGAATCATATATGAAAATAATACATGTGCTATGTAGCCTTTTGCCTTTCACTTACACATACCACAGACTTACAAACATACAAAGAGCCACTGAAAAACCACCATTTCGAATGAATACAGTCTAAAATCGTTAAAGCTAAAATAGAAAATCCACCCAGATGTCGTTCATTCCTCTACCACAATAAAATGGTAATCATTATAAGGGAACCAATGCCAACAGTGGCAAACACAGTGAACAATATTTTGTTCCACTTGATCTTTGCAATCAAGATGTTCTGTTCAGTGTCTCTAGACTGCAGGGTCCACACACATATGGTACAGATGAGGGCCAGGGCAGACAGAGCTAACTGGATTCCCATGAAGATTCCGATAATAGGCATAGAGAGCGACACTGTGGGCAGTCCATCGAATATATAGCTGAGCATCACAGAGTAGAATACGAGTAGTGTTGTTGCCATGGTGATCCTTTCTCCACTTTCAGAAGGCAAGAGGAACACGAAGGGGTTCAGGATAGAAGAAACAAGAATGGGCAGTACAATAGTGATGATATAGAACTGGGGTCTTCTTCTGATATTAACTGTCATCAAACCAATTGTTGAATTCCGAAAATCCAAATTTATCTTTGATGAGATGTTTTCCACAATCCATTCCCCGTTCTCTCCTTGCATCGCTTCTCTTGAATCTGAAAATCTGACAAATTTTACACGGGTACGAGCCATCCAATTTGTCAGTTGTACCTCACATGTTTGATAATCAAAGGGGTATTTTGTCATATCCAAAGGGTAAAGAATATCACCATAGAAATATGCAGTCCAGTCATGTCTACCTTTAGAAGATATCTCGATGGGATCACTCTGTTTTTTCAGTCGTCGGTCGTTTTTCAATGCACTTGGAATGGCAAGGTCAGGGGTCCATATATCAGTTGCTGACTTGAATATCTCCTAAATGCCACCAAACTCAGTCTCGTTCCAAGAAAGTGATTTGTCAGTCCACATTGTTCTGAAATATTGTGCAATTCTTAGAATCTGATCTCTTTAATTCAGTTCTATGATGAATCGTAGATGTGTAAACACTGTAACATCAACGGTACCTTTCACAGGTCCTGGAATGTCGTCTTTGTTGTAATTTTTGAAAAGTGTGGATTGTAAGCTTGTTTCAATTGGATCACCGTTCGTTAGACTCAGAAGCATACAAATACTGTACAGTATCACTATCATGGCCCTTTACTTACAGACAACCAAGCTTCTTCTCCAAACGACTAATGCATTCCGTGTGACGCTGCACATTGTTCCCACGAATGCTAATATATGAACAAACAGTAGTACGTATGTAGTATGTTTGTATTCAGTTAGTTACCTAACCAACGATATTAATCAATACCTGTTAAATGTCTACTATTACTATGATCCATGGTCAAACACAACCTAACCATATTACATTGTTCTCTATACGACTGATGTATTCCGTGTGTCACGAAGGCTAATATATGAGCACATAGTAGTACGTATGTAGTATGTTTGTATTCAGTTAGTTGACTAAGCAACGATATTAATCAATACCTTTTAAGTGTCTGCTATTACTTAACCATCTCCTAATTAGGACTTACTTATGTCCTAATTAGGTGATACTAACTCTTAATTAGGAGATAACTAAGTCCTAATTAGGAGTTAGTATCACCTAATTAGGTGATAGTATCTCCTAGTTAGGAGATAGCATCTCCTAAGAAGGTGTCAAGTCCTAATTAGGATATACTTATGTCCTAATTAGGATATAGTTATGTCCTAATTAGGATATAGTTATGTCCTAAGTAGGTGATAACTAAGTCCTAATTAGGAGTTACTTATGTCCTAATTAGGAGTTAGTATCTCCTAATTATGAGATAAAAAATCTGACTGTGGCACTAGGATGCTTCCGTAGAAGTCAATGGTGAGTTTGAACTTTTCTTTAATGAGAATTTCAAGAATGTAAATTATTAAAATGTTGATAATGTACATGTAATTTGACATTTTATGCAAGTTTAGCAAGTTCAACTCAATTACCATACAAATGAATATGAACGCATGTATTCAATACTGGTAATACTTATTTTTCATTGGACACCTTGATCTGTATGTAACTGTTAAAAACGTTGTTTGATTCCTTAGATCAGTTAGTCAGATAATAACTGCGTAAATACAACTAAGTTTAAGTATCCACTATTCATAAAGCTTACGCTTTCATTTTATTCCCGACCTATGGGCTGGTCAAATGATTCGTTCACAAACAAGGAGCTTTACATGCAAGACGTAATACAAAAAAAACACTAACCAATGACAGTCAAGTCATATTTATAGATACAAATGTCACAATGCTGCTATTCAGAAACCGGATCTCGGAATATAATGGCAGTACAGTAGTCCAATAAATAAACATACCCCATATCAAGAAACTTTCTAGTGCGCATACCCCATATCTAGAAACTTTCTAGTGGGTATCTAGAAACTTTCTAGAACGTATCTGGAAAATTTCTAGTGCGTGTCTAGAAATTTCTAGAAATTTTGAGTTTGTACTTTTTGCGAGATATTCACACGATTTTTAGATATTCAGAAACTGCATATTTACTTTGGCATATCTTGAAAATTATAACAATATAACTCAACTAGAACGGCAGAAAATTGATGTTTAGTTTCGTGGTCTCCTCGTTATAACGCGCCTCGCTGACCTGCTCAATGGACAGTCTAATTACAACAGCCGCTGTTTAGCCTCTCGCTGTACTGCGCCATGACGGGTTTGTTGTAGCTTGTGAGTAAAATAATGAAGGATAGACATCGACTATAACATGAAATATGTAGATTGTTTACAGAATTAATTGAAACAATGTTTAAGTCTTATAAGATCTCATTAGTATCGTATTGTCGTGTTTTACAACAGATCTCATTAATATCGTATTGTCGTGTTTTACATAAGATCTCATTAGTATCGTATTGTCGTGTTTTACATAAGATCTCATTAGTATCGTATTGTCGTGTTTTACATAAGATCTCATTAGTATCGTATTGTCGTGTTTTACATAAGATCTCATTAGTATCGTATTGTCGTGTTTTACATAAGATCTCATTAGTATCGTATTGTCGTGTTTTACATAAGATCTCATTAGAATCGTATTGTCGTGTTTTACATAAGATCTCATTAGTATCGTATTGTCGGCTCAAAATTACCATTTACAACTTTCAGTCAATCAAATTGTGACAAATGTACGATCATTGTCAGTGGTACCAATTTTACACAATATTTAATAGTTTCATTGCTATATCATCATCCAACCCTGTTTTTCATCAAACAACTGATGGGGTATTTTTGTAAAGTATATGGAGTAACTATGCCACTTTTCCAATCTTAATAAATGATATACAAGGTATTTTATTAAACGGACATCAGTATGCTCCGAATTTTGCAATGAAATGTCCTGTTATAAGTATTGATATTAAGCTGTTTCTCCTATGTGTTTAGTTTTACCATTATTGGCTTTCTTCCAATGGCGATTGTTTTAGAATTTTAGAGATGTGTACACTGATAAAATGGCATCTTCATTACATTTTATCAATGCCTTCAACAGCGGAGAAAGGAAACGACTTTATCATAACATGCGTACCGTACGACACGATAGGCTATATGAAGGATGACATAAAACACACATGCAATCAATGCGACAGTACATTAATTCATTGACGGTAAAACATTTTATTACTTTCCCTTTGTTTATTACGAAGGAGAAGTTCATAGACACCAACTGAAATGAAGAGGCATCCAAGATCTCAGGTGCTGCCTCAGCTTAAACTCAAGTTCAAACTCAGCTTTAACATTAGGCGCATAGAAGTCGGTCCTCCTGTCGTGAATATAAAACTAAAAAAACTTAGAAAGCTTAAACTTAAACCCATTCCCTCCTCCTATATCTAACTTAACTCATTCCAAATATCAATATTTATACCCACTCACAATTCGGTACGGCCATCAACTTTCAGAAGTTATATAAAGCTACAAACTCAGCACTGTATATTGCCTCTAGTCGGCGACATGACAGACGTACAATACAAAATAAACAATCACAAATTTAAACCTGAGCATAGACGAGATTCAAAAGTGAGATTCTCAAATAAGAATATAAACAGCCTGTTGAAAATGCGTCTCGTTCTCAACATTGGAAACTTTACAATGTAAGCATATAGGAGTTTTCGGTTTATAAAGTCGACCAAGTTTAACAAATCCGGAAATATACAATAAGGTAGATTAAATGCAAGCTGATCAAGGGATGGGATGTGTATTGAAGAGGACATTCTGTATTGATGAATGAATATACATCACTTGATTACATAACATACACACCCGTGCGGATTATGTTCACATGCATGGCAGGTGTTACATCAACTGTCTTGCTATAACTAATCACCCGTAGAATAATGGAGACACCTGAATGAAAACATGTAACAATGTAGTTTTATCGTATATAAACCCTCAATTTGTGTCTCTCATAATTCCTATGGAATGGCTAGTGTATATTTTTTAGTTAAATAATTCTGTATGTATGTTATATATACGCAAGCTGAGACGTTAATAAAATATGTTTGTCTGCAACCCGAAATAAACATTACGATCACTGAATATATAGTTGACATTGTATATTAAAATCTTTTACTTAACAGGGCATGTGCATAGTTCGTCCCCAATACGTGAAATACGTTCATTATTAAATGTAAAATGTTTTTACATGTATTTATGTTCATGCATAAATGTCCAAACCATATAGGTCAGTCAGTAATATCTATATTTATGTTGTATCAATATAAGGTGTAAAATGGGCGTACTCACTAATGTTTATGTAAATGCACTCAGTGTTTACAATGTGAGGCTCTGATTACCTGTGTTGATGTTGTAATTCTCATGGATTCTCATATATTTTTGCCAATGAAAATAATGGAAGCATTCCAGAAGTTGGTGTTACCGAAACGTCGAAATAAAGAAGTTGATCTTCCTCTGACCTCGATTCATTTTACAAATGGACGTTGGTATAAACATATCCAAAAAAGGAACAATTATGTCATGGATTATGCAAAGCGATTAAAAGAAGGAAATTTTGTATATTTGAAAAGGGGCATTCTGTTAACTATTTATTTAATATATTTAGGATAGAAGTTTTATCTGTTCAGTAAACTGATATCTTTCCTATCTCAAGTATCGCCGATGATGGGTATAACTTTAATCGCAAATTCTTAATGTCCATCAATCATCTATAATTAGAACCGTTTTAAATGAGGGTTCTATCTGGGTACTTTTTGTGGAAACCAAATTCGAGAGGACGTTTCTGTTTACACACTTTTGTTATTAATAATGTACGTGGTTATTGAATAATCCAGGTGATACATTACTGACGGGAATATTCGTATGACTTTATATTTGAAAATTTGATAAAGACTACTACACATTCATTCAAATACAAAAACAATGAGAACTGGAGTTTTACTGTCCTTGAGCTTAGTCCTAGCTGCAGCTGGTACTTTTTCTTTATCATCTCGGCACATGAATTTTGCAATAATTGGAGGTGGTGAAGATTTAGATTTTAATCTGTGGACAGTGTCAAATGTTATTGAGGATGTGTCTATCTCCAGGGTGTCAGATATAAAGTCTCGGACATGATTTTGTGATGCAAACGTCGACTCTCTTACTTCACCAGGGATGCCAAAGAACAGAAGATTGTTCCTTCGAGAGTATGCTTCAGCTCTGTCAACGGAGTCCTCAAGTTCTCTCAGTCGTACATTTTGATCTTCAACAAGGTTTCTGGTGTCGAGTCCATCCTTTTTCACTTCAGTTACAACCTCTTCTAGTTTACCTAGACGACGATCCATTTTTTTTGTAAATATCAGTCATTTCAGTCTGTAAGATAGTAATGTTCTTGTTCAGTTCAGCAATTTGTTTCGTAAGTTCAGATAAGGCCAGAGCAGTTTCATCAGTAGTTTGTGGATTTTGACGTGTTATACGTGAATCAGGATTGCTTTCAACGTCGCCATCACTCAGCAGGTTGTTTGTAAACACGTCGTCAGTGTTTGAAGCACATGGTATCCACGTTGTTAATATGTGTGAAAAGTTTCATTTGCATAGTATAGCCAGATAAACACTCACCAATGTATCGGGAATGGTTATTTCCAGCAACTCCAAGAGCAAGAACTCCGTGAGCACAAGAGAAACACAAAACAGTCTGTACGCAAAGTTCATACCGGGCGTCCATGTTGTGGACTCACAGTACTCCACGTCGATGTTACTGATTTGCCTGTGTCCAGACGGAGTGGAAAAACATCCAATTCTGCATCTCCATTCCTCGATTGTTATTCCCATGGTTAAAAAACGTGGTTACATAAACAAAATATTGTTGAAAAGAATCTTCAGAAGGTTCATAATGTTGAAAATCGGGAGAGCAGAGATTTCATGACTTCAACCTTTCACGCATGCGCAATTTATCTTTATGGCAATCTGTTACTACCGTAGTGTAAATAGTCTCATTTAAATCCGATCGAACATAACACTCGTACCTTAACATACCGTTCGATCTGATTTTAATGAGACTGTAGTGTAAATAGCTGGGCCTGGTTTTGAAGTTCTCTTACGTACATATTGATAATCGTAACTACCATGCATATATTAGTATTGGCTTAAGACTTCAACCAAGTTAAAATAATTTAAAGGTGAAAACTTCTTTTACGTACATATTGATAATATTGTCATTGAGTGCGTTACATTGTTGTAGCTCCAGTCCTAAAGGTATAAGATGAAATATGAAATGATAATTTTGTTGTGGCATGTATATCTTATAAAACACATTTAGTATATTCATACATGGAATCTACATGACTTACTTCATAAATACACAGAGACCGATATTACTTATACCATATATACTTATATAGAAAGTTTCATGTGAATATTTGTGCAAATATACATATATGTCAAGTTAATGTCAAGTTAACTAACTGTTATGGTATATGTCCCCTAAATGACGTACTTAGGGGACGTATACCGTTACAGCTAGTTTTAACTAGATTGGTTGTTCTGTAGTTGATACATTGTGGTTTATCTGGATATAGTTTCCAGCAACCATTTCCTATCTTGAATACATTTACTATAGATCTATCCTGTTTGGCTTGTCTGTTTTATGCGTTGGAAGTGCAAGTGGATTGTAAATAGAATGCCCATTAGTTTCGGGCGTCTCTTAGCAGTGTCTATGTTTGATGTCTGTAACGTATTAAAGTTTATACAATATATTGTTACATTAGAGGGTAAAACATTTCACACCACGACCCGATAAACCGTATCCATTGGAAATGGTTATTTGTACTGGAAGAGAATTTCGCGACGTATAAAGCGACAGTGGGGTGGAACTCTTCAATGTGAGAGAGAGAGAGAGATTTGTAAGTCTGATGCGAATTGAGAGTTCAGACAGCAAGATGAATGACAATTCCATCATGGTACCATAATTAAAACTCTATTCTGAGTTTTTAGATATCGTTGCATCAGTTATATCAGTTGAACTATCTTCGATTTTAATGCGAATACATTAAATGGCCCCCCGAAAGGAGATTGACTCGCATGGCTTAACCGAATAATGTACAATAGTTTTACAACTTTCTCTAATGATTTAGGCGTATTTTTCTGCCATTGCTAACGCTTATTTACCTTTTCGTGAAATCACTTTATTTCTGTCAGCAGAACCTTTAAAGTAATGCAATTGACGTCCAAACGATATCCAACCAACATGATATTTGCACTTAGATACACACGAGGTAAAACACATGTGCCACACAACTGTACTACTCGCTTTGCGATTGCATACGTTTAATCTATGTGAAATACCAACTACCAAATACCAAATACAATTAAATAAATAATTTATTACTTTTTTGAAATACGAATAATCGAACAGTAATAGCTAGTAAATTGAGTTAATAATCCAAATAACGTATTAACCGAAAAAAACACCTTTAAAAATGATTTACAAATCAATGATTTGTACAACCAGTTAAGGCAACCACCCTCCCGACTATGCTTAGTACAGTGATTCATGTGAAATATTAGTAGCTAGTAATTATTTCTCATCATTGCTACAACAATTCAAGCTTCAAATTCTACCCATGTGACGACATCGACGCAGTTATTAGCAAGTAGAATCCTACTTGCAGATAACTTCACCCTGATGGATTTGTGTGTATTTAAACTGTTTCCATTTTATATTCTGGGATCTTTCAGGCAATGCATGTGTTAAGCTAGAATGTATTCTGCCTATATATACAGGGCGAGCACCGCCGGTGGCCAGTGTTATGATTCTGTGCAAATTATGTCAATACAGGTGATATAGATATTATTTATACTTCATGCCATGCGGACTGCACAGACAAACTCCGAAAAAGAACACTGACTTTTTTCTTTGTGTTTTTTTCTTTCTTTTTAAGCGAGTGTACCTGTAATCGGACTCTATTTTACGCCTCGCTCCCTTCTCATGACAATGAAATGTTCTGTTTGATTTTATTAATTTATGATCTGCTTTCTGTAAAAAGGCACATATAGTCAGTGGGCCGAGTACAGAAAATGTGTCAAAGTGCTTCAGTCAAAAGTGTGAATAACTCATTTCTCATTAAAAATAGATAAAGAACATTGTTTTAACCTAAATTGTAAAATGTTCTACCTCCAAAGTATGTTCAATAATGAGAAATGGGCATTTAAAAATAAAAAAAGGTTGTTTACATGTAACCATAGAGACACTGTATTTCAACCAATCAGATATTAGGACACCACATATTCAGCCCGGTACTGCAACATGGCTGCCCCCAGACAGCAGGTAGCATAGCAGTCGGAAAACGGTTGAGCGCCACTCATAAGCGCCACATAAGAAAACTGATGTTTTATATGTAAATAACTAACGTAAAGTTGTTAAAACTCGTTTCTTTTATAGAATAAACTTTCATAAATGTTAACTTTGTTGGTTGTTCATTGAAATATTGGATTTGTCCATATATGCTAGATAACATTATTGAGACCTATCTGACTAGATCTACATGTAGCTATATATAGACAGGGACCATTCATTATATCAGATTCAAACTGACCTTGTCAGTCGTCTTCGCCACTCTGAGTATCTATGACTATCTGACTACTATCTCTAAACTTGCAGGTAACTTTTATTAAACTTGTATTTGTTGCATCATATGTGTCTCACTTGTGTTCCAGGACCACCAATGTTACCTAAAAAAGATTCTGTAGTCTACAGTACAGATGAGGAATAAATGAAATTAGAGGTCACATGAACTTGAACATGCTAGCAAACAATTTTGATAGTGCAGAATATTTGTGTAATATTTATAAGAGCCATCAACTGAATTAATGAAATCAATATATTAATGTTTTTTATTTATACTTAAATGAGGTACATATTTCACATGGACTGCTTTGCTATGCATAATACCTTATTCCAGTAATGTCTATTTTGTACAATTGTTTTTGTTTGCTAGCTGAGCCTCATGCTTATTCATAGAGCCTCATAGTGCTATTAACAAACACCATAAGAAACCAACCAAACCAGGCTTCACAACACATTGATTGGTTAGCACATTATGCTTCGGATCAAGAGGTCTGAGGTTCAAAACCTAGCAGAGGCTTGTCTACTGTAGAGAACTGTTCTGTATGAAGTAACGTACAATGCTACCCTGACTTTACAAGGTTCGCTTTTTCCCGCCACTTTCACTGCAATGCATAGCCACTATAGCATTGCAGGCTTTCTCCCTTCAATGATAATAGTAGGTGTGATATAAGTCAATTACTCCTAAAAGCGACATCAAACCTCACCTCAAATTATATAGGCCTACTGAGGATGAAAAAGGAAAAATGTTGACCTGTACATCAGAGTATGAATGCCGCTTTAAGGTATAACCACCTTTTTGAATTACTATAACATGAGACTGTACATGTACTGTGATGTAAGATACCCACGACACAGGCGGTATATCAATGGGACAGACAGCATGCTTTATGAGACAATAAAACACAGGCGGTCAATGGGACAGACAGCGTGCTTAATGAGACAATAAAACACAGGCGGTCAATGGGACAGACAGCGTGCTTTATGAGACAATAAAACACAGGCGGTCAATGGGACAGACAGCATGCTTTATGAGACAATAAAACACAGGCGGTCAATGGGACAGACAGCGTGCTTAATGAGACAATAAAACACAGGCGGTCAATGGGACAGACAGCGTGCTTTATGAGACAATAAAACACAGGCGGTCAATGGGACAGACAGCATGCTTTATGAGACAATAAAACACAGGCGGTCAATGGGACAGACAGCATGCTTTATGAGACAATAAAACACAGGCGGTCAATAGGACAGACAGCATGCTTTATGAGACAATAAAACACAGGCGGTCAATGGGACAGACAGCATGCTTTATGAGACAATAAAACACAGGCGGTCAATGGGACAGACAGCATGCTTTATGAGACAATAAAACACAGGCGGTCAATGGGACAGACAGCATGCTTTATGAGACAATAAAACACAGGCGGTATATCAATGGGACAGACAGCATGCTTTATGAGACAATAAAACACAGGCGGTCAATGGGACAGACAGCATGCTTTATGAGACAATAAAACACAGGCAGTCAATGGGACAGACAGCATGCTTTATGAGACAATAAAACACAGGCGGTCAATGGGACAGACAGCATGCTTTATGAGACAATAAAACACAGGCGGTCAATGGGACAGAAAGCATGCTTTATGAGACAATAAAACACAGGCGGTCAATGGGACAGACAGCATGCTTTATGAGACAATAAAACACAGGCGGTATATCAATGGGACCGACAGCGTGCTTTATGAGACAATAAAACACAGGCGGTCAATGGGACAGACAGCATGCTTTATGAGACAATAAAACACAGGCGGCCAATGGGACAGACAGCATGCTTTATGAGACAATAAAACACAGGCGGTCAATGAGACACACAGCGTGCTTTATGAGACAATAAAACACAGGCGGTATATCAATGGGACCGACAGCGTGCTTTATGAGACAATAAAACACAGGCGGTCAATGGGACAGACAGCATGCTTTATGAGACAATAAAACACAGGCGGCCAATGGGACAGACAGCATGCTTTATGAGACAATAAAACACAGGCGGCCAATGGGACAGACAGCATGCTTTATGAGACAATAAAACACAGGCGGTATATCAATGGGACAGACAGCATGCTTTATGAGACAATAAAACACAGGCGGTCAATGAGACAGACAGCGTGCTTTATGAGACAATAAAACACAGGCGGTATATCAATGGGACAGACAGCATGCTTTATGAGACAATAAAACACAGACGGTATATCAATGGGACAGACAGCATGCTTTATGAGACAATAAAACACAGACGGTATATCAATGGGACAGACAGCATGCTTTATGAGACAATAAAACACAGGCGGTCAATGGGACAGACAGCATGCTTTATGAGACAATAAAACACAGGCGGTCAATGGGACAGACAGCATGCTTTATGAGACAATAAAACACAGGCGGTCAATGGGACAGACAGCATGCTTTATGAGACAATAAAACACAGGCGGTCAATGGGACAGACAGCGTGCTTTATGAGACAATAAAACCCAGGCGGTCAATGGGACAGACAGCATGCTTTATGAGACAATAAAACACAGGCGGTCAATGAGACAGACAGCGTGCTTTATGAGACAATAAAACACAGGCGGTCAATGAGACAGACAGCGTGCTTTATGAGACAATAAAACACAGGCGGTCAATGAGACAGACAGCATGCTTTATGAGACAATAAAACACAGGCGGTCAATGAGACAGACAGCGTGCTTTATGAGACAATAAAACACAGGCGGTCAATGGGACAGACAGCATGCTTTATGAGACAATAAAACACAGGCGGTCAATGGGACAGACAGCATGCTTTATGAGACAATAAAACACAGGCGGTATATCAATGGGACAGACAGCATGCTTTATGAGACAATAAAACACAGGCGGTCAATGGGACAGACAGCATGCTTTATGAGACAATAAAACACAGGCGGTCAATGGGACAGACAGCATGCTTTATGAGACAATAAAACACAGGCGGTCAATGGGACAGACAGCATGCTTTATGAGACAATAAAACACAGGCGGTCAATGGGACAGACAGCATGCTTTATGAGACAATAAAACACAGGCGGTCAATGGGACAGACAGCATGCTTTATGAGACAATAAAACACAGGCGGTCAATGGGACAGACAGCGTGCTTTATGAGACAATAAAACACAGGCGGTCAATGGGACAGACAGCATGCTTTATGAGACAATAAAACACAGGCGGTCAATGGGACAGACAGCGTGCTTTATGAGACAATAAAACACAGGCGGTCAATGGGACAGACAGCATGCTTTATGAGACAATAAAACACAGGCGGTCAATGGGACAGACAGACAGCATGCTTTATGAGACAATAAAACATGCTCCTGATTTAGGACGTCAGAGTGTCGCTTAGCTAATGACATCATATTTTATGTCATTTTGATTGTTCAATTCCTAGTGAATGTGTTCTACGATGGGAGGCATTTTCAAAATATAGTTGATACAAATAACATACTTTCTCAACAGTTTTAATATAAAAGCAAGTAATTGTTTAAGGGCATCTTATGTAAGAAATAGAAGACTTGTCATACTTTATTGCAGAATAAAACATGCGCCTTTCGTGTTTTATGCTCCCTGCTATATTTTATTCTATGATGAAGCATGACAAGTCTCCTATTTCTTAACTAAACTTTAGATATTATGCAAGAGACAAACATGAAAAAGAGCCAAACAGAAATCGCACTCAGGACCTATGGGTGACGGTACTACGGGAGGTAGTAGGAATTCTATTAATCTCACACTGTCACATAACATCTTCATGACTGATATTTACACAGAGCAGTCAGTGAAATTCCATTTAGCCAGACATCTATATTCACTTTTCTGTGCAGTACCATCCATGCAGTACTACCCCAGTAGCCCATGGCCAGTAAAGTCGTTAGACTGGTAGACCAAAAGGCTAGTTTGAATTGAAAGGATATAACCCTGTAGATGCATTGGACCAGGTGAAATGGATTTGGATTGTGAATTCAGGAAATTAACTTAACTGTTCAAGTTTAGAGGCACAGACTTTCTTAACATCATTGTGATTACTGCATAATGAGTTTGAAATGTACAATGAATAAGATTCTTATTATAATACTGATAATATTGATATGAAACTCTATTTTGATTTTACTGAGATTTAAAACAAATTAAAATTTACTTAGCTTGTATATTAGCTTGTATATTATTTTTAAATGGTTTATCACAATACAGGTAATATACAATTCTGTAATCATGTAAAAGTAAACTTTTACAGTTATGAAATGATTCAATTCTGCAGTAATCACAGTAAAGTTAAGAATAAACCAAGACAATGAAACGAGTGTCTAGACTACAGATAAGAGGTTGAAGAAAAGATTGGTATAAAACATTTAACACGGTGCCCACAAACTCTTACACAATTTAATATTATGTATTCTGCTGGGTTCACATGATGATGCCCTAAGACAAATAATTTTTGCTAAAACTATGTGTTGCCTTCAAAATGAGATGGCTGGTAACCTCTCTGTTTTTGAGTATTTTTTCTCAATTTAATTTGTCAATTAAAATTTTTATTTATATATCATATATTTGTACCTATGTCATGCTCATTATACTCTAATTGGTTGATTGATTATGATCCAACTTGTAAGTATGCTTAGGTAAGTAAACTTTGTCCAATGATGCTCATACCTCATGGATCAATTCTGATAAAATAGATTTTAATTAATTTTGTTTTGTTAAAATGGTCAATTTCTACAACAAGTATATAAAAATGTTATCATTTTCTTAGCATTTCATGTTTTCCCCCAAAGTTGCTGTTGAAAAGGAAATGCAAACCAATGACAACCGATATAGGATTGTTCCTGGGGACATTCACGGTCGCAAAAGAAAACGAAGAAGTGAACAGCAGTAAGTTGTTATAAAGTGAACCAAAACAAATATTAAATGTAAATGGAAACCAAAAAGTGTCTTGAACATATTATTTGGAAATACTGATTAGGCCACACAAAATTAGTTCATTGATCTGCAGAAATTTGGGGAGCCAATTGTCAAAAGGCAGGAGGTCCACACATGTAATTGTGCTTTAGTGTTGATGAAACATTTTTAGGTAAACAATGCAGGCATAAAATTGGATTACAAAAACATGATTTTTCACATTTATTTTCAGTTTGACTGTAAACGAAACGTTTTTAATTTGGGGTGATTTGAAGTAACACTTTGGTCAAAATAGTAGGAGATTCTGTAAAACAACCAAATGAATTTGTTTCAGTTTAAATTAATATGAACATTGTTTCTTAACCCCTATAGGAAATCAACTCCTCTTCAAGAGAAAAGAAGGAATGATCCTCCGAAGAATCCAGGGATATCAGAGCATTCTGAAGCTGGACATGCTGAAGGTGGTGGCAACTTCTTTGAAACTGAGGTAATTTCAATTTTGCAATACAATGACGAAAAAAATAGGCAGTTTTTATCTACTCAGGCCTAAAAGACCAGATGGGCTTATGGCATAGGCTGATTGACGTCTATATTTCTTGATCTCAAGAACTAGTAATTTTAGGAAGCTTTTTTGTGGAGACAGAGATCTGTTGTATAAAAATAATTTTTATGGATCTCCATTTCTTTTTTGTTGTATACCGGTGCATGTACAACATTAATGGGCTGTTCCCAACCTCTTCTTCAGGTGAATGGTGAACTTTAATAATATACTTGTTATTTCTTCCTTAAAATGCAAAAGGTCCGTAAAAATTGAATTTTGTGGATGTGAAAAAGTGGATTATTAATTTTAAACTTGGTTGCTAGGTAATGCCTTATAATCTATCAGTATTTGTTAATCATGTGTAAATAAATCAAACTTCTAGCAACAAGTGGATGCACCCATTTTAAAGTACAGCCAACTCCTGTACCAGTCTTTCTGGCGGCCTTTCTGTCTGCAGCAGTGATGAAACGGCTGTTGATGTACAGGATATAGAAGTTACTAGCAGCACCTTAAAGGTAAGAGGTAATCAATTTTATTTGAGATCAGCAGCTAATACATAATAGTCACTATCTTGGAGGAGCTTACTAATTTGAGTCACTTGGCCGTAAAGAGTTCTTGGTGTTGTATTTGCAAAATGACGACTTGACGTTGGAGTTGAATCCTGAAATTATCAATGTATATGCATAAAGTGTTTCATGTTTTAAATTTGTTTTCTGCACCAGAAAATGTTAACAAAACAATATAATGAAAACAACGTTTTAATTAATGTACACACTTTTGGACAACAGTTTTTTTGCCTGTTTCCTTAGGTATGAACAAATCAAATAAATGAACATTTGATTGAATTTAATCAAACAATATTTTCAGTGAATTAACTTCCCATAATCATTGAATTTGATGTTTATTTATTTGTTCAATTATGTCTTCATTTAAATTTCAGAATAACTACTTTGTGGCTGAGAAGAGGATGATTGGGGGCAAACACATCTTTTACTGCGGATGCTCTCCTAAGAGAACTAAGTTAGCAAAGGCTGCTGACAGTGCCCTGAACATAGAAGGTATACTGTGATATAAACAGGTTGTCACATCATGCAGTATCTTATTTGTGTACTTTTCTCTATATCAAAACATAAGGATATTCCAAGCTCAGTATTTCCAAAGGTAGTGATTTTAAAATGATCTAGATAAAATAATTATTAAGAAAAAGATTCACAAAGCTAATGCATTTGATGACATCACAATGTAATTTTTATTTCTGTCCTTTAATTTTTTTGACATTGATATTCACATTTTATTATGTGTTTATATTTTTTTGCCAGCATTTGACGAGGATTCAAATACTACTATATGCATACACTGCCAAGTCTGGCAGTATATGATGCCATCATGTATGGATGAAGAAGGTACGCAATATGAACATGGACATCTATTGATACCATGTCAAATAAAACATTCTATATTAAAATTTAAAGTTTGCTTTGGATAATGAACTCAGTTATTTTGAGTTTTGTTATCAACTATGAAAAGTGTAAAATTGATAGAACTTTCATCCAAAATATTTAAGAAATTGATTTCATAATCTATTTGTTCACTGGCTTATAAACGGTTTGAAAGGTGCAACTTTTACTGGTATAAATGCCGGAGCTTATATATATATGTGTCCCATTAATATTCAAAGTTGGTTGATTATTGATTATATTAGTCTCAAAGTTAGTGGATGTGTGTGTTATTTCATAGATACCACAGCTGACACCAATGATCTCAATGATCACCATTACAGTCTGAAACCTGATGATGTAAGTATCATAGGGGTTAAACAGGGATATAAATGTTTAATTTGTACTCTCTTCTTGTCCTTTGAAGTAATATCTCTAATTGAAACTGGTTTTCAAGTCAGATTATCATATTAAGCTATAGAGGATATCTGTCTTTTCTTGACTAATACCATGTTTATTATACCCCCGCTACGAAGTAGTGGGGGGTATATAGCGCTCAGTGCGTCCGTCCGTCCTTGCGTCCGTCCGTCCTTCCGTCCGTCCGTCCGGAACACTTTTGGTTCCCCTCATAACTCAAATACTACTTGTTCAATTGTTATGAAACTTTATGTTATGTACACTTTATGGTCCCTAGATGTGCCTTTTCTATGTTTCCCTCAGATTCCATGATTATTTTTTCAGATTTTCCACTTTTAAGCGTCTTTGTGTGCGCGTCTATGGTCACACTTTTGGTTCCGCTCATAACTCAAATACTACTTGTTCAATTGTTATGAAACTTTATACATGGACACTTTATGGTCCCTAGATGTGCCTTTTCTATGTTTCACTCAGATTCCATGATTATTTTTTCAGATTTTCCACTTTTAAGCGTCTTTGTGTGCGCGTCTATGGTCACACTTTTGGTTCCGCTCATAACTCAAATACTACTTGTTTCCAAGAAGGTATTAACACCTCATATACATAGCTTCTTTCTTATAAATCTGGTAAATGATTTTGACATGTTCAAATTCAAGGTCAAAGGTCAAGGTCATGAGTGCTTTAATTACTACAATAATCCTTGTAAACATGATAACTTCAAACGTTTTTGTGCTGTCAGGCTCTTATTTGGTATATATCAACTATGGAGATAGACCAAGATTTGAAAAAGTTTTCGCTAAAATCTGTCAAAGGTCAAGGTCACAGCAAGGTCACAACTTAAGCATACTATTGTGAATATGCCTTATGTTAACAATGAACACTTTGAGTCATTGCATGATTGTTATACACAATGAAAAGTAATCAGTGATGGTGTGACCTTGAAGGTCTAAGGTCAAGGTCAAGGTCATGAGATATTGGTTCAGGCCATGTTAATCCTTTGATCCAATTTTGAAATCAGAAATAGGTTTTAAGAACAAACTTGTGAAAAGTGACCCCAGTGATGATTCAACTTGTTAGAATAACTTGAATAATGAACAAATGTTGGTCCAAAAAAAATCCCATTTTATTTATGCTGAGGAGAAGGCGGAACAGGGAAAGGCGAGACCCAAAGTTTCGGAGCTGCTCTGCTTTTGCGGTGTCCCGCAAACGCTCTTCTAGTTGTTCAAATGTTACGAAACTTTGACTTTGACTTTTACTTCTAAAACATGCTTAGAGGTGTAATACTTACTCTGCTTTGATAATATATGTTATGGTCTTTTCATACAAAAGTTTAAACATTGATACCCTTTTGCTATTTTCAAACATTTCTCTTTGACCAATGTTAATGTAAAAGCGGGGGTATCATAAGTGAGCTTTGCTCACTAATTCTCTTGTCTCATCGAGTGAGGTAGAAAGGGTATATTTTCACGAGTGGCGCAGCCACGATTGAAAATATTTAACTTTTCTACCTCACGAGATGAGATAAACATGGTATTTGTCAAGAATTGACGGATATTCTATTTATTATATGATATTATCCATGTAATTACGTCCGAAAAGGGTCGTTTTCACGCCAAGCGGACGCAAGGAACAGCCCGTCACCACAGTAACACTGTGACGTCATAAGCCAAATTGCCGCGCGAGACCATTGTTTTATGACGTCAAATTATATCAGTCACCGTTCGCAGTGAAAATATAAGTTATTTTCACTGTAGCTTGATAGACAGTTTATTTCACTGATAAATCCCAGTATTTCACATCCTCGGTTACCCATTGTTTTATATATGCTCCGTTACTCTCCACTATATCACCCATGGGAAACTCTATCAGGAAAATCTGTACTCAAATTACCCGCCCTTGGCCGGCGTGAGCCAATCAAACTGCTACGCAGCTTGGACCTGCGAGCCAATGACAATTCATATCACTTCGTTTCAAAGCAAGCGAGGTCATTGTGTTAGCCATCCGTCACCGGTTATCTCCCTTGACCATTTCCGTCTTATCCCATTGAGCATTTTCTTTGGTTACTGACTTCTTCAAGCTTGCCATGGGCGGGTAATTTGAGTACAAATTCCCCTGATAAGGTTTCCCATGGGTGATATAGTGGAGAGTAACGGAGCATATTTAACATCATGGGTAACCGAGGATGAGTATTTCACTGCTCGTCATTTAATAATTAGAGGATATTTGACTTTTCTTGACTAATACAATGTTTATCTCATCAAGTGAGATAGAAAGGTTATACATTCACGATTGGCGCAGCCACGATTGAAAATATATAACTTTTCTACCTCACGAGATGAGATAAACATGGTATTTGTCAAGAAAAGACCAATTTTTTATTTATTATATGACCAAATCTTTGCATATTCACCGAAATAGACTTTCATTTACGTTAAGTCGGCTCCAGAATATGAGCCTGTCGCCTAAGCAACAATATGACGTCATGAACGTGTCATGACATCGCAGCATTGTTTTATGACGTCAGGTCATTGTTATATCAGTCACTAGTGACTGATAACACGTCCCATTGTTATTTTCACTAGTGACTGATAACACGGTTTATTTCCATTGATAGATCCCGGTATTTCACCTGCAATCATATAATAAATAGAGCATATCTGTCTTTTCTTGACTAATACCATGTTTATCTCATCGAGTGAGGTAGAAAGGTTATATTTTCACGAGTGGCGCAGCCACGAGTTAAAATATATAACTTTTCTACCTCACGAGATGAGATAAACATGGTATTTGTCAAGAATTGACGGATATTCTATTTATTATATGATATTATCCAGGAAATTACGTCCGAAAAGGGTCGTTTTCACACCAAGCGGCCGCAAGGAACGGTCCGTCACCACAGTAACACTGTGACGTCATAAGCCAAATCGCCGCGCGAGACCATTGTTTTATGACGTCAAATTATATCAGTCACCGTTCGCAGTGAAAATATAAGTTATTTTCACTGTAGCTTGATAGCCAGTTTATTTCACTGATATATCCCAGTATTTCACTGCTCGTCATATAATAAAAGGGGATATTTTTTTTATTTTTAGAATAGATGGGTTACCTATCAAAACATGTATTTGTCAAAAACATGATTAATGCTTGAGAAATGTAACTATCATATTGAAGATGTTATGCACTTTTGGTTTGTCTGCCACTGTATTCTCTATAACACATAAAATAGTGTAGGTAACCCCGCTGTGTAGCTCATAAGGCCTCATAAGATCAAATGTTTTTGCAGCATAGGTATCTTTGTTTTGCTTTGTGTTTTTAATGGTGGGTTTCTTTAATTTTTTCAGGTTCACTTTCCATGACATGACATTCCATCCAATGAGTTATTTATTATTGTTCATGCAGAATCCAGTTATAGCATATTAGAAATTAACAACTCAAAAGGCTTAAAATGCCATGCCTGCAGAAATCACAATTGCCCCCACATCAAAGCTGTACATGCAGTGACAGGATGTAATGTAGTAGTAGAAAACTTTAAAGAATACATTAACTTACCACCTAAATTCAGAAACAGATATGTTCCTAAATGTGTTTCCACTGAAAAAATAAATTTTGAATATTTTCAATCCAAGTCTGCAATTCATAAAATTCCCTCAGAGTTAACTCCTGATCTTTCTGGTCACTGTGAATGTGGCAGTTTGTGGGGAGACCAAATCAACCCAGTGGAGCCTGTAGTGTTTACTCTTGAGTCGACAATACCTGTGACAGGTACACCAAGTGCTCTGTTTTATAGTTGACTTCGTTTTATTGAATGTTTCATCATGTTTTTATTTCATCAGGCTCATTCAGCCAGATGGGCTTATGGCATGGGTGCTGTCTCTCAATCGTAAACTTTTCACATTTCTGTCTTTCTTTAAACCCTGGTTGAAGCATATTTCAAACTGTTTGTAATATTTTTGAGAATTGGTACAATACATTTGGAAAGTATCAACAATGCGATGAAGTAATGGATTATATTTTTCAGTATGTCCAACCAAGAGATCACATGGTAAATAGCATATGCTTTTATGTACTCAAGTCTTTACCTTGGAGATAATTAATAATGAAATACCTGATGGGTTATAGAGCCAATGGCTGTATTGTTATGTCCCCCAGTTATGATTCTAGTTTCATGATCATCTAAATTGATTTTTTTCATTTATGGACATTGACATTGACGAAATTATTGTTCTTGAGGGGGCACTGATAATTGAGAATTGTGTTTTAAAAACTGTTTTCTCATTGTCATTGTCACTTTAGGATCATCATTCACCAAATGAAGACACAGAAAAAGTTGTGTTTCTTTGAAACAGTTTAAAATGGATTTTTTTCTAGAAAATTGGTAATATGTTTTTATCTTAACAAAAATAAATATAATAAAATATAATATATACACTGGTAGGTCTCTCTGTAAAAGAGGTTTTTCTGTGGAAGGTCCTAAAGATAATATAACTTTGATTCAGTGTAAATTTATAATGATCATTACAAGTAGCTAAATGAATAAATATTTACAGAAAATTTAGCTTGTTTTTATGAACAAATAAAACTCATTAAAATTGTTATGAGTTATCTATTGTTCTGCTAATTTGAGCGAAGACCAATATAGTTACCAAATTTTTTCAGTTTATGACAGGGAATGCACAAGCTGCAGTAATTTAAAAGAGTTCGATGGTGGGAAATATGGCATTCTTAACATGGGAAGCTACCTTGTGGAACATGCCATCTATAGACGATACACAAAGCAATTTCTGACTGATTGGTAAGATATGTCATTGATGTGCCTTTTTTTTATATATTTTTCTACACTTATTTGCTGTAAGATTGTGCTAAAATAAACTGAAAAAAATATTTATGTTTAAAGTGTATAGTCAGGTTACTTAAGTCCAATTCATCTCAATTTTATTTCAGTGTGTTTCTTATTATAAAGATAGACACAAAACAATAGACAATATATTTCATGACTTGGAGGCAGATAGAGAATTTGTTGTGTATTGATCACTCTTTTGTGATGATGGTGTTGAAGTGTATTAGTATAGACGTTTCTATTTCCAAAGTCATGGGCGCCGCCATCTTGGTGTCACGTGACTGTCCGCCATTAAGGTGCTGAAGCGTCAGCTTGCCTGACATGAGTGTGAAACGGTAACGTCACACTCGCTCGCCTACTCCGGCCGTCAGAGATTGCATGAATAAACAAGATTTCCTGCTTTTATATATTAAAAAGTGCTAAAAGTGTTTAGTTCATTAAAAGTGAAATTAAGTTTGTTTGTTTTAAATCTAAGAGCGCAATAAAAACAAGATTAGTTCCATGTTGGCCGTAATAAGTTTTATAGGCCTATGTTTCTACGTAAATATCAACAAGCATTATTACTGTGGATATAGGCCAAGATTTATTAATGAACATTTATAAAAAGATTTTTTCCCGAATAATAACATAATATAGTTATATATAAGTTGCCAACAGTGAAACACAGCACCATGGTCAGAGGAAATATTTTGTTTCCCCGATGACATGTTTGTTTGAACCAAGCACAAAAATGTGTCGAAACAACGAACTAAATTACCCAGATAAAACAAATGAAAGAGAATTTTCAAAAGAATGAAAACAAAATACTACTGTCAAATAAAGTCTATTTTAAATGTATGTGGCAAATACATGTAAAATTGTAAAGAAGTAGGCCTAGGCCCTAAACACGATTTCATTCATACGGATGCTTTATAATTTAATGTCTATTCAAAAGGCGACCCGATTTTATTATGGAAACCCGAGATTCCATAATTGACCAACGTAAATAACATAAGTGAGAAGTTCAAATTCTATCAAAAACCTATTTTTATACTTTAACTAAGATATTGACGAAAATTCCAACTTTCTACCCCGCACCGTACGTGAGATACAGACCCCCTTGCCCATGGGTTGTTAAAATTTGAGTTACACAAAAATTATTTTCTAATTTTTAATAATGGGTCTAGCAGTAACATATTTTAGGTATTTGTGAACTCCCCCCATGCAAAGGAAATTTTTGTTCCCATGGGCGAGACTTCGCCCATGGGCCAGGTTTCCCATGGGCGGATTTCCCATGGGCCAATGTTGACTTTGGCAAACATATAATGTTTGTGAAATGTTGACTTTGAAAAAAAAATGTTTGTGAAATGTTGACTTTGAAAAAAAAATGTTTGTGAAATGCTGACTTTGGAAAAAATAGAATGTTTGTGAAATGTTGATTTTGGAAATATTGACTTTTAAAATATTTATTGATTTTGGTGGAAGTGTTACTTTGATAAAATATGGACTTGTTGATTTTAATACATATTTTGAGTTATATGAATGGTTGACTTATGAAATATTCATTTTAGTGAAATGTTGTGTAGTTTAAGTTTAACTTATATAAAATGTTAACTTTGGTGACATGTTGACTTTGAAAAAGATATTTTGAATTTAGTGAAATGTTGACTTTAATCACATATTTACATCTTGACTTTAATCACATATGTTGACCTCGACCATGGGCCGGATTTCCCATTGGCTTTATTTCCCATGGGCGAAACCTCGCCCATGGGCCAATGTTGACTATGCCAACATATAATGTCTGTGAATGTTGACTTTGGGGGGAAAATAATGTTTTATGAAATGTTTACTTTGGAAATATTTATTGACATTGGTGAAAGTGTTACTTTGATAAAATGTTAACTTGGGTGACATGTTGACGTTGAAAAAGATATTTTGAATTTTATGAAATATTGACTTTGATCACACATTGATTTTGATGAAATGTTGACTTATAAAAGCTAGTTTGAGTTAAGCGAATTGTTGACTTACATTAATTATGTTATGTTAATTTATTGACTTTGGTGAAGTATGCTTATATCATGAAATATTAATTCCATATTCATTCCATTTTATTCACTTTGGTGAAGTTTGAAATTTTGACTCTGACTATATATATTGAGCTTGGTGAAATGGTGATTTTGGAATTGATGCCACTTTGGTGAAATGTTGACTTTGAAAATATTATAATGATGGTGAAATGTTGACAACGGAAATATTGGTTGACTTTTGTGGAAGTTTTACTTTAATAAAATATTGACTTTGGTGAAATGTTGACTTTGAAAAGATATATCGAGTTTGATGACATGTTGACTTTGGAACTATTGGTTGACTTAAAGTTTATCTTTAATTATATGTTAACGTGGTGACTTATTGACTTTGAAAAGATATTTTGAGTTTAGTGAATTGTTGACCTCTAAACGATTGACTTAGTGTGACATAGTTTTACTTTGAAATATTTATTGGCGATGTTGAAGTTTGAGTTTAATAAGATTTTGAAAACACTACGCTGTTGCCCACAATACAGACAGACAGACAGATAGTTTATTCAGTCTCACTCCATATATACACATACATAAAATAATATCAATAAAATATAAATACATCTGGGCCACCCTAAAACTAGGGTTATGAGAGACTATCTATACATATAAAAAATGCAATGACTACAAATAAAAGGTATGAATGTAAGAGTAAACGTGGTTATAAATCAGATACTAAAACTTTGGTTAAATATAGAATAATACATATATTTGTATAAATATAGGTATACATATAAACTGTGCATAAAAGGACATAAAATAATATATTATAAAAAAAGTCAATTTTTAAACAATACATTTCGACGTTTTTCCAGCAGTAGTTTGCAGCTTCTGGCACTGTCTTTTAAAATAGTTGGGCTTGCTAGGATAAATGATAGACGTTCCGGGTCGGTGGCAGTATTAAAATTGTTCCATTTGGCTTGACAGGTTCTAAGCAGTGGTTCTCTGATTGTTTTGTAGAGTGGGCAGTGTCATCGAGACTGATGATTTATACACAACCAAGTGCAGGTTACAGATATATGATATATTAGAAAGTAATATTCACAAATGGTCTTTGTCTTTTCGTAGGTCTTGGGATGTTAAAATGGTAAAACTTCTAGTTTCAATGGATTTACCACTTTTGAATTTATCGCACATTTCTCAGCTTGATTTCATTTTCATCAAAGAGAGGTTGCTGGATATAGAGCATTCTAATTGGTACTCACAACTCTGGGACGATACTGGCCGTCGTAACGGCAATAAACTACGCACATTCAGACTGTTTAAGTCTTCTTTGTCAGTTTCACCGTATGTTCGTACTATTATGGAGCGATCACAGCGAAGTATTCTGGCCAAACTACGCTGTGGAACTTTACCTATGGAAATTGAGATTGGTCGGTTTTCACGTCCTATAGTTGAAG